>OX637581.1:17546441-18161542 GCA_951800085.1 Comarum palustre | reverse complement strand
AGGACATTGATGCCTTGCCCTTAGTTGCATTCATGCTACAGTATGAAGACATTCCTTGTGTTAGCTATGCAAAATTCTGTAAGTGGTTCTTAAGTTGCAAAGGAATGTAAGCACGTCTGAGGGATTATCAAGCATGATAGGTCTTAGGAATGACGATTGCGACCATCTTGAGGTTGTCTGTATAGCTAGAACTAGCTGTACAAAAAAGTTACTAAAGACGAGGTAGCGCAGATCGTTGTAATTCTACCAGAAGTCCTGTGTTATGCATTGATTAGCTAGGGACCTGGGTTTTTACCTGAACTCTCAACAGTTCTTGTAGTTTCTTATCGTCACCTTGAGCTGTAGATACAAATGGAGCATTTCGAAGTAATGCAGCAGTAAATGACTGCAGTTAGTAATGTTAGTTTGGTTGAGTTTGCCTGAGAAACCACTGTTTATGCTTGATAACTTGAATTAGCACTGTAGAATCTGATTGTTTAGTACAGTACTTACCTTTCTAGTGTTATAGAGGAAACACAAAAGCCTCATCCCTGTATGAGCATCTAGCCTACTCTTATATGTTTCGTTTTTTACAATAATTTTCAATCTGTGACATAGAGGATAGCAGAATATTGTTGTCTATTGGTCTCTAATGATAAGATTCTGCATGTTCATGACTGAAGCACTGAGCTACCTAGCTAGAATTATTTGCAGGAACTTCTTTCTTTGCATTGCGCAGATCCTAGTGGCAATCTCAATAATATCAAAAAAAAAGGAAAAGTTCTTGATTAGTTTTGGGTTCTCTGTCAAAAATAATTTATCTCTTTCCCATTTTTTCAATCCAACAAGCTCCCGCGGGATGCGGTGTATATCAAATTCGATATTTGGACTAGATAAGAAAATGAAATATCAAAAATCATTAAATAAAAGCCTCGGATATGACGTTAGACAACCACCGAACTTTGGAGAGAATGTGAGGTGCAATGGCCCCAGGAGCACCGATCACTTTCTCATTCTCACATGCAGAACTGAGTAGGAAGCAAGTGACAAAAGAGGTCAATTCGATCTCACATCTAAATCATCCTTTCCAACTCTAATGCCGCGTTACTGCACTAATGAAATTGGGAAACAAAGAAGTATATATTAAGTGACCAATGCAACTAGAGAAAAAAAAAGGAGCTTGGATTTGACAATATGTTATTGTCTTTGGCTTTAGATTTAGAATTGTGAGTACTCTCTTGACTTAGAGATAGCATATTTAAATCTATGAATGCTGTATCAAAAAAGATTCTATGGAGATTGGTTCAAGTTAAACCAACCAGGTTAGTTTCCACACTTCAAAATTGCTCCAATGTTTGAGATTCTACCCAATGCTACGAGTTTGCAATGTAGGATTGAAGTTCATAGTCTCTACTAAATCTGGTGTCATGAAGTTTAAACATTGAACGTATGAAAACTCATATTCATAAATCTATTACTTCTAACGTATAATACTCTCGTTTTCAAGATCAGAAACAAAATTACGACTAAATCAAGAACTATATATGAATGTAAAAATGTAGAATGAAGCATATGCATGAGGAGTTGAAGATGGTGGATTCATCATGACATGAACATACAAGGGTGGACTTTTTCCCAATTTAACAAATTAGGGATTAGGAAGCCATTTTTGCTTTTATCTTTTCAAAGAATGTATAGGAACTTGTTACACTAACGAGGGGTCTCTAGACCCTACCATTATCTCCTTGGCCAAATTCTTCTGAAGATCTTTATGCTCCCTTCTCTGACTATATGAACATGAAGAGGAAGACAGAAGATCTGCATGCACAGTTGCACACATTCAGCAGAAGAAAAATTGATTTAGTTTTATGACATAAGAATGACATAAGGCATTTCAAAGTTCACTATCTAAATTTGAAGTTTAAACTTTGGTTAGAAATGTAAATGTTAATTAAGAACACAAATGCAAGTAAGTTTAACATCGTAAATGATTGAAACGTCTAATCGTAGAAACATGTATTTCATCGTTTTGATTCGTTGAAGAGTATATTAGAATCCAATTCTAACCTAACTTGGGGTGGATATTGATAATCCAACAAACCCCCACATTCCCACAACCTAATATGTTTCCGGATCTGTTTCTATAAAACAAACACAACCTAATCCACACAAAAGATTCTTGATTATCATGGCCGCAACCTCTAAGTAGAATCAAACTTTGAGGCTTGAGCAATGGTGTGGCCAAGTGAAAGAGATGATACAGTCTTACTATAACGCGCATATGCATACTAGTATCAGATTTTCCACCTTAAGAGTCAAAAAGAACACCTGAGCTCAACTTTAAAAAACAAAGTGATCTAGATCATATGGCTTTAATCATTTCATCAAACAATACTTTTCCTTTTAGTCTGAATTGATCAATGTAACACAATACAATTAGGCTTATTTCGAGAGAATATAGTTAGCGATAAATATGGTACAGATATATATGCCCTACTTCTTTACGTGCTCACATGTTACAGAAAAGGGTGGCAGTTTAAGAAGACTAATGAACACCTACTGCAGATTTCCCATTTCCCTCATACAAGGTATAGTGTCGATAGATCCCAATTGTATAAAGGGGATCTTGGCGCCAATTTGACCTTCTATAAATTGCTTTTGGCCTTTTCTATTTTGTTTCAACCCTCAAGTTACATGAATGAATAGAAAAAGAAGTGAACAAGGAAAAAGAAGTAGCTAGAAACCAAAAAGTACTTGTATGCCTGCAAGTTCCCAAGATTATTAGCCTATAAGCCTTTGAGTCATTGCCATTTCAATCTCTCAAGTATGGAAGATCAGTGCAGTCCTTTCAGCTGGGATTTTTGCTATCAGGAAGAGGTATGCATATTACATTCTTAAGTAAATTCTTGAGTTGTTCTCATGTGCTACCCTTTTGGCTTCTAGTTTCTGATGTCAATTCTTGAGTTGTTGGCAGCAGGGAATAGAAGATCAGTTAAGGCATTCTCTTCTGTATACAACTTTGGAGCTTGAGACAACAATTGCATCAGCAAAGGAGAAGATTTCGAGGAGAGATGAAGAAGTTGTTCATCACAAAGATCTCCTAACTAGAGTCATCCAGGAGAGAGATGAGGCCAAAGCCAAATGCCGGAGGCTAGTGTTGGAGAAGCTCATGCTCCAACAGCAACTGCAAAAACAACAAGAACAAGAACAAGCAGTGTTTGCTCCTCAAAATCATGAGGTTGAGTCGAAAGACAGTGACTCTAGCAAGCACTACTTTGCTGCAGCTTCTTCCGACTCCGATGACAACATCATTTCATCTCCAGATGCTGCAGACCCAGTTATGTCACAAGACGTCTTAACACAACTGTTAGGTGATCAGAAGGTATTTCCAGAGAAAGGGAAGCTATTACAAGCAGTAATTGATGCCGGACCACTCCTTCAAACTCTTCTGCTGGCTGGACCTCTGCCTCAGTGGCAGCACCCACCCCCCTTGCTCAAGTCAATTGAGATTCCACCAGTGACTATTTGTCCTCCAACACCACATCTTCTGCAGCCCCAAAACTCTTGCATTGGTACTAGTAGCAACACTGCTTGTTTCGGTAACAAAAGAAGCCTGGTGCACAGTGATTGTTCTGGTTCTGATTCTTCACCCAAGACCAAGTATCAAAGGGTTGTTCTCTATTGACCAAATTGAGTATATGTAATTTTACATGATTTTCTAAGGCTCCCCATCTCCTTTCATACTGTCAAAGCAAAGGCATCAGCATGAAATGAAGGATTAGTACTATGCATGAGCTAGAAATTTTCAGACTGCAACCAAGGTCTAAAATGAAATCCTAACTTTTGTAGCATTAGTCTGATCTGATGGAGACAGCTAATCTTCTTTTTTTTAATTTCTATGGAGTTGATATAATTTAATTAGAAACCATCATTGTGCTCATGCTTTTTTTGGTTAGAACAGGGACGGAAGAACTCTCTAATCCTAATTTATTAAATAAAAAAGAAAAGAGTATAACCAAATAGAGGAACAAAGTTACAAATAAGAGCAGAACTAAACACCTTAACCAAAAACATTAAAAACAGTACATGCTGCTTAATACATACAGAAATTTGAGAGACCAAGTGTATCTCGCCGATAATGATCCACGATGGAAGGAGGATCATCCCACCATGTCATGTCAGTCAATGACAAACCAATATTTGCAAGCGCATCAGCCACTTGATTACCTTCTCTAAAAATATGAGACGACCGAAAATGCATCTGAGAAATGTGGTGCAAACAAATACTCCAAGCCACCCGTAACCTCTAAGGAACCAAACGAGGATCACGAAGATAATGAAAAACAAGAGTCGAGTTCACCTCAAGTCATATATGTTTCCATTCTCTAAACCAAGCTAGCTCAATAGCTTGGATTACTGGCACGACATCTGCCTCAACAGAGTTAGAAATATGCACCAATAAAAAACAACGTTAGTCACGAAAAATACCCTAAAAATACCATCGGCTCTACTTGAGACAAGCCATAATTGTGGTCAAGCTATTTGTTCTTGCTTTATTGATATTGTGATACCACAAAAGTAACCTAATGATGGTTAAAGTATAGCACGACAAACAATCATATATCTACCCAGAGATTTCCCTTTTGTGCAGCACGACCATTCACAATGAGTGTGGCTATAATGCCCTAAAAAGTGCACCTAATTATATTAATGATCAAGTCCTTCATAATCCACCAAAAAATTTCAGCAAGAATAAAGTTCCCATTTGCAAGATCAAGTGTATCTGCTGATAAAGTAGTATGAGGTTCAAATCCAAAACCAATTGGTAATAGAGAGAGTAGCCCAAACCCTTATAAACCCACAGGCAAGGTCTCATATTCTCGATGTGGGATATATATCTCAACACGCCCCCGCACGTGTGACGAATCTTTAAGCCTAACACGTGGACAACAATTTGGATGGTCGTGGAGTTCGTGTGACATTTGAGCTTCACACGTGTACGTGGGCAACCCGCTCTGATACCATGATAAAGTAGTCTGGGGTTCAACTCCAAAACCAATTGGCAATAGAGAGAGTAACTCAAACCCTTATAAATCCACAGGTAAGGTCTCATATTCCTGATGTGGGATAGATATCTCAACATCTGCAGTTATATATGATTGGCATGGAGTTCACCCCTCTTATGCTCTTAACGGGTTTGCTTAGGCTAAGTGCAGCAAGTAATGGAAATTAAAGAGGGTAAAGCAGATGTTGTCTTAGCCATGATAGATGGCAAAATGTGGGGGTGTTCGGCAAGTGAGGCTATCAATGGACATGGCGTGGCTAGTAAAGTGAGGCTAATGGTGGTTATGTCTGACGAGGCTAACAGTCCCAAAATGCCATTCAAAAATTTTCCCTAAAAATTCCTTTTTGTGAAGCAGGCATACCTACCAAAACTGGTCTCTGTAATAATGTTCTTAACGTGTGGACACAATTTTACTCATGATCAAACCCTTCATAACCCATCAAAAAGCTTAGCATGTAGCAAGTTTCGAGTGCAGGAACCAGTGTCTCTGAAATTACATATGATTGGTATAGTTCATTCTAAGTAGGCTTTGACATTGACTAGCTAATTACAGAAGCTAAAGGGAAACATTCTCTGGGGTGCTTTGCCACATCATGAAGCCGATGAAGGCATATGGTAATAGGGTGAAATATATACTATTTGCATATACAACACTGCAGCAATAGAAAATTTGAGGGCTAGCTCTTCTTCTTAGGTAAAATTAATCCACAATTCTAAAGCTAAAAATGAAGCACAAGGCCACAAAATCAATATAACTATATAAGCATCATAGTTACTATCATACATAGTAACTGATCAAATTAACTGATTCAATGTCATTTTGGTCCTCGCATCTGCCAAGCTGAGTCTTCATCTCTCCTATTCACCTTTGTTACCTTCGTTATAGTAACAACTTCCAACAGTAAGTTATCTACGGTAACCCGAAGTGCATTACAGCAGCCGTGAGATAAAGATCAAAGACCATCCCAGCACCGGTGATTTCACAACGAGAACTTGAGAAGCCTTGATTATCAGATCAAAATTGATCCTAGCATCATTCCTGTACTGGTAAAAACCTTAACCATCGCAATGCGTATGATGATAATTAGTAAAAGTCAACTACGTACATGCAGGCTTGTTAAATTTTCAGAGAACTGTTCTAGTAACTCGCTTTAGATATACATTTTGCTTTCACAGTAAAACCACTGCTTGGTAAGAATCATCAATGCCGTCTCACAAATTCTAAACATGATGAGTATCAAAGTTCAAATATTCATATACTAATTCAACATCATCATGACTATATCGGTTCGTTACGTGGCTAAGATTCAACGATCTATTTGCATACAGCAAAGATTGCACGAAAATAAATAACACAAAGAATTATATCAACACGTGTCACATGGTTACTAGACCACGTATGGAGAGATCAATATCAGAAAACAGCAAGTTAGAAACTGAAGTGGAGCAGCTGAAAGCATCTGCAGAAAGCAGAGAGGCCCATATTTTCCGATATGGGTTTATATACTTGTTCAGTTCTTCTTCCGCCTCCAACGGTCAACTCTCATTTCACTCCTCACCGCCGCCACGCCTTTTCTTCATCCTCCATACGCCGTCGTTTCACTTCCCTACCCAAACCCATCCTCTCCTTCCCGCCAAATTCCGCCAACTCTTCCAGACTTCAATGCTCGTCCTCATTGCCCATGTCTGCCCAGCAAGACTCTGCTTCAACCTCACCATCCCAGGTTTCAATTTTTGATGTTGAAGGCTCAGATTTTACTTGCAGTTGGTAAATTTTGGTCCTGGTTTTGGGTTAAAGATTCCAACTTTGATATGATTATGGATCAAGATTGGATTTTTTGAATGGATATGAGTAATTGTGTGGCTTAGATTAGCTTTTATGTGTTTTTGATAGAGAATTTGATAGGATTCATTTGTGAATGACATTGAAAATTTTCAGGTGGAGGGTAGCTTGTTGAAATCAAGGGCATTCTGGGTTAATGAATCTATCATTGCCTGGAATGCGGATGCTGGAGTTGATTCGTGCTACTTATTCGCTAGTAAAACTGCCGCGTTGTCATTGACCAGTGATGGAGTTTCGGGTATTGTGTTGCTAAGCTAAGTCCTGCCTCTGAGTTATGGTTATGTTGAATGTGAAAGTTGGAGTTAATGTGGGTTGTGTAATGATAGGTGAGGATGTGAAGGTTGAGCTGCGAGAAGATAGACATGGGCTACCGCAAAATGTAGGGTGCATTGTGAACCTTTTTGTATTTTGTTTTGGACATACCACTGATTGTTATTGTTGACCACTTGAGAAGTTTTGAAGCACTGCTTAGCACTGATCATTGTATCGGGATAAATTCTGCTAGGTCAAGGAAAAGTTCCCTCATATCAAAGACTACAGAGCGTTTAGTGTTCCCTCTGATCTGGATGTCAAATCTCTTCTCAAAGCTCAGTTGGCTGTTGCTACTTTCAGATGTAAGAATGTTGTTACTCTTAGATTATGATCAATGCAGTTTGATTAAGCAGTCCAGTGTTTGCAACAGTCGATGAGTATTTGCTTTGTCTGTTTCGTGGTACAGCTGATGGAAGGTGCAGCAATGCTACTGGTTTGCAGTTACCGGGCATCCTAGACGAATTATTCTCATATGAAGGTCCCCTTGGTGCAGTGTTTTCGAAAGAAGATGTGTCGCTTTACCTTTGGGCGCCTACTTCTCAGGTATCTTATACAATCTACTAACCATGCTATCTGATTACTAGTTGTCTAACCAGATGCATCTCTGCAAAGCAGGCAGTATCTGTTTTGATATACAAGGACCCATTGGGTGGAAATCCCTTAGAAGTTGTGCAGCTTGAGGAAGTTAATGGCGTTTGGAGTACTAGAGGACCAAAAAGTTGGGAAGGATGCTACTATGTGTATGAAGTGTCTGTATACCACCCTAGCACCTTACAAATTGAAAAATGCAATGCAAATGATCCATATGCTAGAGGGTATGCTGGTTGTCTCATTTAGCCAACAGTTACCGAAAATACCTAAGGTGTTTCCATATTCTATGTGACTATGTTACGCTGCACTACCATAAGCTAGTATACATTTAGTCATGGAGTCCATGTCAATATAATATATTAGTATATATTGACACTTCCCATGATTAACTTTCTTGTTTATGGAGTAGGCTCTCATCAGATGGCAGGCGGACATTGTTTATCAACCTTGATTCTGACTCTATCAAACCAGACGGATGGGATAATTTGGTAGATGAGAAACCTGATCTACTTTCTTCTTCAGACATAAGTATTTACGAGTTGCACATAAGAGATTTCAGGTAATTACTGGTCTCAGTATTGAGAGTTGTTAGAATATGTCTTGAATCAGACATAAACCCTAATTTAACAAGGATCTATTATGATGGGCTGTGTTTGTTGGGCCTACCATTCGGGGGTATATATATACCTATTAGGTTATTAACCTTGTGTGTGTGGTATTTTGTTATCTGTTATCCGTTTTCCTTAAGGATTAATAAAACTGTTCTCCTCTGCCTGTGGATGTAGCTAACACCTTGTTAGTGAACCACGTAAATCTGTGTTCTTTCTTACATTCGTTATAACAAATTGGTATCAGAGCCAAGATGTCTGGTTTGAATGTGAAGATCGACAAATTCACGGGGAGGAACAGTTTCAGTTTATGGCAGATCAAGATGCGAGCCTTGTTAAAGCAACAAGGGTCGTGGGCACCGCTGACGAAGAAGGCAGGAGATCCCGAAACCGTTGAGATGGCCAGTCTGGAGGAGAAGGCACACTCGACAATTATGCTGTGTCTTGCAGACGATATCATCACCGAGATCGCGGAGGAGGAAACTGCATCCGGTCTGTGGTTGAAGCTTGAGAGTCTATACATGACGAAGTCTTTAACCAACAAGGTTGTTTTTAAAACAACGTCTATTTAGTCTGCGAATGCAAGAAGGTGCGCCTCTAAGAGATTACTTAGATCAGTTAAACACAATTCTATTAGGGTTGCGTAATATTGATGTTAAAATCGAGGATGAGGATGCTGCCTTAATTCTGTTGGTATCTTTACCATTATCGTATGAGAATTTTGTGCAATCTTTTATTGCTGGGAGAGATACTGTGACTCTGGAGGAGGTTAGATCATCCATTCACACCGGAGAGCTGCGTCATAAGGCGACTGGTACAGGTACAAATAATCAGGCTGCTGGGCTAGTAGCCAATGGAAGTAAGGGACATGGAAACTTGGAGAAGAAGAAATTCAAGAAACCAGGTTCTAAGGGTCTTAAACCTAATGATATCTGTAACTATTGTAAAGAGAAGAGACATTGGAAAAAGGAATGTCCAAAGAAGATGCGGCAGGAGAAACCATCATGAACTATTGCTATAGTAGAAGATGACACCAATTCGGAAGAGGATATTGCCCTAGTTGCTGATGAACATACACATCACACCGATGTGTGGATTTTAGACTCCAGGGCGTCTTATCATATATGTCCGCGTAAGGAGTGGTTCACTACCTATGAGCAGGTAAATGGAGGCAATGTTTCTACGGCTAGTAGTTTTGTTTGCAAGGTGGTTGGAATAGGCTCGATAAAAATACGGACACATGATGGTAAATTTTGTACATTGAACGATGCTAGGCATGTTCCACGCATGATCATCTGATATCACTGAGCTATTTGGACAATAAGGGGTTCAGCTTCAAAGGTGAAGGTGGAGTTCTACGTGTCTGCAAGGGTTCTAATGTGGTTCTGAAAGGTGTCAAGCGGGGTACCTTGTATATTCTGCAAGACTCTACGCTGTCAGGTTTTGCTGGTGTTGCATCATCAGAGGTTCATAAGGATGATATGACCAAGTTATGACACATGAGACTCGGTCACATGAGTGAAAGAGGGATGCAAATTCTGTCAAAAAAGGATCTTCTTGGTGGCTACAAGGTCAAGGACCTTGGATTTTGTGAACATTGTCTTCGGAAAATTACATCGCAACAAGTTTCTTAAAGCAATTCACTGAACAAAAGGCACACTTGATTACATTCATTCTGACTGTTGGGGTCCTTCTCGCGTTGAGTCTCCAGGAGGTCACAAATACTTTGTGTCAATGATTGATGATTTCTCAAGAATGACTTGAGTTATTATGATGAAGGATAAAAGTGACGCTTTTAAGAGTTTCAAGCAGTGGAAGACGTTAGTTGAAAATTAAACAGGGAAGATCAAAAGGCTGCGAACTGATAATGGTCAGGAATATTGTTGGGCTGAGTTTAATGAGTTCTCTGCAAGAATGAAGGAATTGCTAGACATCATACAGTCAGACACACACCACAGCAAAATGGTGTGGCAGAGCGTATGAATCACTCTTTTGGAGAGAGCTAGGTGCATACTCTCTAATGCTGGACTAGAAAGAAGGTTATGGGCAGAAGCGGTTAGTACAGCTTGTTATCTGATAAATCGTGGACCTCACACAGGAATACATCTCAAAACCCCTTATGAGGTGTGGTCTGATAAGTTTGCTGATTACTCAAATCTGAAAGTTTTTGGTTGTACTATTTATTATCATGTGAGTGAGGGTAAGTTAGAACTAAGAGCTAAAAAGGGAGTATTTGTATGCTATGGGGATGGGGTTAAAGGTACAGAATTTGGTCTTCATCTGAAAGAAGGGTTATACTTAGTAGAAACGTAGTTTTTGATGAAAATTCTATGTTTAACCCTACTGTGAGATCTATTATTGTATCAAAAAATGGTAGTGTTGAGAAACAGGTGGAGCAGCAAGACACTTAAGATGAGAGTAAATCACAGCAAGAAGAACAACATCAACACTCACATTCAGAAACAGAGCCACTAGTAGTTAACCAGCACAGTTTGGCTCTTTATCGACCTAGAAGAGCAAAATTTGGGAAGTCTCCCACAAGGTATGGTTTTGAGTTATATGTAGTGAGTCTACCAAATGGCTTGCTACAATGGGAGATGAGATGAAGTCACTTTATAAGAATCAGGCTTGGAAAAAATTGGCCAAACGACCTCAGGAGAGGAAAGTTATCACTTGCAAATGGGTTTTCAAGAAGAAGGGTTGTCACCTGCTGAGGGTATCAAGTATAAAGCTCAGGTAGTTGCAAGAGGGTTTCATTAGAAAGGTGTAGACTATAATGAGATTTTCTCGCCAGTGGTCAGACATACTTCTATCAGGATGCTGCTAGCCATAGTTGCATACTAGAATCTGGAGCTTGAACAACTAGATGTGAAGACAGCTTTTCTACATGGAGAGTTGGAGGAGATATACATGACTCAGCCAGAGAGTTTCCAAGTTCCTGAAAAAGAAGATTATGTTTGCAAATTGAAGAAATCTTTGTATGGACTAAAACAGTCTCCGAGGCAGTGGTGCAAGAGGTTTGATAGCTATATGATAAAGATTGGCTACACGAGGAGTCCGTATGATTGTTGTGTCTACTACAACAAGGTAACAAATGGTTCTGCAGAAAACAAGTCAGATATTCAAAAGTTGAAGGGTCTTCTCAGTGTTGAGTTTGAGATGAAGGATTTGGGTGCAGCTCGAAAAATTCTGGGAATGGAGATTTACAGAGATAGAAGTAAAAAAGGCTTTTCTTATCACAAAAAGATTATATTCAGAAGATATTGTCGAGATTTGGCATGTCTACAGCAAAATCCATAGATACTCTAAGTGCTGCAAACATTCATTTGTCTACTGCGTTTGCACCTAAATCTGCTAAGGAGAAGGAGTACATGTCTCGAGTTCCTTATGCTAGTGCAGTAGGAAGTTTGATGTATGCTATGGTCTGCACTAGACCTGATCTTGCACATGCTGTCAGTGTTAGTAGGTTTATGGGTGAGCCTGGCAAGGAGCATTGACAAGCTGTGAAGAGGATGTTTCGTTATCTTAAAGGTACGTCTGATGTTGGACTCATTTATGAAGGTGATACACAGTGTTTAGTAATAGGTTTTTCAGATTCTGATTATGCTAGAGATGTTGATAGTAGAAGATCTATGACTGGTTACGCTTTCACTCTTGGTGGTTCTGTTGTTAGTTGGAAAGCTACTTTGCAGCCAACAGTGACTTTGACAGAAGCAGAGTACATGACATTGACAGAAGCAGCCAAAGAGGGAATCTGGTTGAAAGGACTGGTTAATAATTTGGGTCTACATCACGATCAGACTATAATGTATTGTGATAGTCTGAGTGCAATCTGTTTAGCCAAGGATCAAGTTCATCATGAGAGGACTAAGCACATCGATGTCAGGTATCATTTTTTGAGAAGTGGGAAGAGAGTTAAGGTGAACAAAGTGGGTACTGCTGATAATCCAGTTGACATGTTCACCGAGTTAGTTCCACATAGCAAGTTCTAACATTGTTTGGACTTGCTAAATGTCAGAAGCTGTTAGTTGCCCTTTTTAGGGGAAACATCTGAGACAGAGGAGATGGTCGTACGTCTGACACTATTATGATGCATCTAGTACATCTGTTTGTTTGTGAGAGGATTCAAGTCAAGGTGGAGATTTGTTAGAATATGCCTTGAATCAGGCATAAACCCTAATTTAACTAGGATTGTTAAATTAGTCTATTATGCTGGGCTGTGTTTGTTGGGTCTACCATTCGGGAGTATATATATACCTATTAGGTTATTAACCTTGTGTGTGTGACATTATGTTATCTGTAATCCGTTTTCCTCAAGGATTAATAAAATTGTTCTCCTCTGCCTGTGGATGTAGCTAACACCTGGTTAGTGAACCACGTAAATCTGTGTTCTTTCTTACATTCATTATAACAAGAGTGTTCAGTACGACTTATCTATGTTTCTTGTTTTAACATAAAGCCACAAAGCAATATCCATAATTTTAAAGTGCACATAGGATTTTCATATGATGTGAAGCTACTAAATAAAGTTTTTGGGTTAGGCAGAAGTCTCACATGGGATCTATGCTCATCTCCCAACTTTAAGCTGTTCTATACTTCTATCTCTTTCTCACCCTCTCTCTTCGTCCCATGCCTTTGCTGAAACATCAAGTACTGAGATCTGTAATATGCCACTGTTTCCCAATTCGCTAAAGGGATCTCCTGGTGATATAATTTATCGTTAAACTTTGACAAATAATATGTGCTTGTTTTTCGTATAATTGATTATTTTTTGTTATTGTACTGAGTACAGTGCCAATGACAAGACAGTGCTTCCTGAATTTCGTGGTGGATATCTGGCATTCACTTCACAGGTAAATAACCAATAGACAGCCCCAAATAAATGTCGTCATCAAATTATTCTTATAAAAATTGGACTTCATATACACTTACTTTTCATGAGTGGTAATCTGATACGAAACCTTTTCATACCAGAACTTATAATGCTCATTTTTTTGTGTATATCTTGTAAAGCAATATATATCACTGCTGAACGATCTTCTGTCAAAATTTCTGTCAGTCACATGCGGCTCTATACATAGTAGATAAAACGAAAAACAATTATGCTATGAGAGTATAGTAGATTAAAAACTTAACAGCATCCATGTATCTTTTGCAGGACTCAGATGGCGTATCTCATTTGACGAAATTATCAAATGCTGGCATCACTCATGTCCATCTACTGCCAGCCTTCCAATTTGCAGGTGTTGATGATGAGAAGGAGAACTGGAAGAGCGTAGGTAAGATAATTTCTAAGCTCAGATTTCATTATTGTCTGTCGCTCATCCATACTATTGCTTGAAAAGAAACAAGAAAAAAAACAAAAGAAGAAAAAAGATCGAAAGTTATTTTCTTTATTTTCTGACATGTTTTGAGCCTTGATATAATTACATGAGTACAATTGTTCATCAATACTCTTGAAAATTTATTTTGTTTGAGTTTAATGTCTTAGTTGGTGATATCATATACTGTCACATGCTAATGTGTGCTACACTATGCTTTTATGTATCTTGTATGTGTATAAACATTGCTATAATATAAAATGATTGGGAAGCGGCTAAATTTTGTTGGTTACTTCATGTGTTTTTATGACATATGGCCAGATTCCAAGATTCTTGAAAATTTTCCTTCAGATTCATCCGAGCAACAGGCTCTAATTACAGCTATCCAAAATGATGATGGTTATAACTGGGGGTATGCTTCTGCTGATTTGTTCTTACATTAGCATTCTATGATACTTTGTGTTGGCTTAATTTTTTATTTGTTTCATTCTTTTATTTTGTGTTTGAAGGTACAACCCTGTTCTCTGGGGGGTCCCTAAGGGAAGCTATGCAAGTAATGCAAATGGTTCATACCGTGCACTTGAGTTTAGGAAGATGGTTCAGGTGTGGTATTATCACTTCACTAATTGGGGCCAAGTATCTTGCATTTTATTCTTATGAGAGCTACTTGTATAGAATCATAATCTTTCTCTCCCTCTCATTCCAACATTCATATGCTTTTCTATTAGTGGCCCTTCTTCTACTTGGGTTACAAATGACAAAACAACAGGTTATATTCGTTGCAGGCACTTAATCGTCTTGGCCTTCGTGTTGTCTTGGATGTTGTTTACAATCATTTGCATGGAAGTGGGCCATTTGATGCAAATTCAGTTCTTGATAAGGTCATGGTTTGTTAGTATTTTTTATAATATCCCACCACATATTGAAATTGGTCCGATCTTATATGTCACCTTGAGTGGCTTGCTTATTGTATACATCGTCTTGAATGTTCTGACTTAAAGTTTGGTTACAGATTGTTCCAGGGTACTACTTGAGAAGAAACACTGATGGTTTTATTGAGAACAGTACCTGTGTAAACAACACTGCTAGCGAGCATTTTATGGTTGAGCGTTTAATTCTTGATGATCTTTTGCACTGGGCAGTTGATTATAAGGTAATTTTATTTTTCCAAATGGTGTCTCAAATTCAAAGCAGTCTCTTAAAAGTCATATTTGTGGTGGAAACTGTACCATCTGCCTTGTACTTCTCTTTCCATTGTGGGAAGAGGTCCTCCCACCCCTTGATCAAAACAGTGAATATTTATTTCCCTCCCCCTTGATCAGAAGAATGGATATATTTTTCATCTCTATAGTGTACAGATTTAATGTTGGATATGAATGTTGATGTTTCTTGTACGTCAAGAAGATATGCTTTTAGGTTTGAACTGGGCTGTTTCCCTTACTAACAATGTTATGACTACTTTGCTAGGTTGATGGGTTCCGGTTTGACCTTATGGGTCATATGATGAAAAGAACAATGGTATGTTACTCTCAGCCATTTTGCATGGTGTACTGAGGCGATATACATCAGCCATTTGCCTAAAATTACTAATCTGCATACAGGTGAAAGCAAAAGATGCACTCTGCAGCTTAAGAAAGGATAGGGATGGAGTTGTTGGCTCAAGTATCTATATGTGAGTTTGAAGATGCTGGGAAATTTATTTAAGAGGCTGTTATTACATTTTTGAATATTGATGCATGTTTTTTTTGCTAAGCTGTTGTTCTTCCTATTATACTTAACTTTTAATATGGTTTGGCTCAAAGTTCCCTTTTGTCTCCTAATATCTAGATATGGTGAAGGATGGGATTTTGGCGAAGTTGCCAACAATGGGCGTGGAGTAAATGCATCACAGTTCAATATTTGTGGTACTGGAATTGGGAGGTAATCCTATTTTACACCATCTTATGGAGTTTTATTATTTATAGACACTGAGAAAGTTATTTTTATGCAGAAACCATATAAAAAGACTAGGACCAGTCATTAAGTATTGGTTTCAGTTGTCGACTATTTAATACATAACTTCACCTACTTCCGATTAATTTCGTACCTTTTGAAATCTCAAGAGACACAGAAATAGATACACAGTCCACACCCAAACTTTTTGCTACAGCAGTGTATCGTAGTCAAATGCATGCAAGAGAACTAAATATTGACTTTTCCATTCTTCTGTATCTTCGTTTACTCAAGTGTGTTTTTTTTGAATAGTTTGTGAATAATTGGGAAACTTAATGTAGTTTCAATGATCGCATACGGGATGCAATTCTGGGTGGTTCTCCTTTTGGCCATCCTCTTCAGCAAGGATTTGTGACTGGTCTACTATTACAGGTATGTGATAACTTTTCAAAGGAGTTCCTTATATTTGATTGTTTGTTTCTCTAAGAAATAAATGCTAGCAAGTCTGTAGCGCCTTTTTGTTGCCTATTGTTGTTATGTACTATGGTGAAACCATTGTAGAACCTTGTATCTGTGACATTGTAATCCATATCAGTGAGGGGAAATTGCTTTGTTATGTACAGTATCTTTGATTAGTAGATTTGTTCAATCTTTTGTTCTTGTGACAAAGGATCTATTCTTTCTTTTATAGCCTAATAGTTACGATCATGGCCCAGAAGTTGTTGCAGAACGCATGCTTGCTGAATCAAAGGATCACATTCAGGTTTATCCATATGCATTCTTTTATTTACCCTTGAGCATATGTATTTAGTATTGAAAACTAAATTGTGGTCAGACACTGGACTCCTGCTCTTCCCTGGTCCATTTTGCATATCAGTTATGAAAACATCTTTTTAATGCAAATAAAACGTAGGTTGAAAATATCTTTGTTCTGGATGGAACATGCAACACCGGTCAAAATTTCTATGATTTCTTCTTGGCTGCACTAGGGACTACTTTTTAAGAAATAATGTTTCTTTTGTTAGCCATGAATTAGATATTGTGTAACTGATAAATCCACATCCTATTTCTCTTATTCTTTTGGTTCTTTGCGGTGATTATATCTGATTGGAGTACAACAATTCAGATTGGTATGGCTGCAAACTTGAGAGACTTTGTGCTGACCAATTGTGAAGGGAAAGAGGTATACCTTGTTTGTATAGGATAGCTCTAGATTTAATGCCTTTTAAGCATTGATATTGCAATGATAACTAATGGATAATGCCCAATCATAACTAATGGAATCTCCTCTTAAATGTATGATGTTGGCATTTTTATATGGTGATTTCTTCAGGTTAAAGGATCAGAAGTATTGACATATGGTGGGACAAGTGTAGCATATGCTTTAGACCCTATTGAAACGGTAAGGATCTGAATTAAACTTCATATGTTTTTTGTTTTGTTTTTTTTGTTTGCATAAACACCGGTTGTGATGATCTTTTATTTCTTTTTGAGAATGATGTTTGTTGAGCCACATTTTAATACCCTCTGGCAACAAGTGGATTTAAATTAGGAATTTCAATATCTTTGAGTGCTAGTGGTTGAGCGGGTTAGGAAGTTATGAGTGTGATTTGATGCTAACTGGTGAGAAATAAAGACATTGAGGATCAGGATGCATACGGATCCCAGAAGAACTTTTATTCAATCAAGAGTCCCATATTTATAAATTTAAAATAGAAACTGCCAGAACACCTTACTTGAATGATGATTGCAACTTCTCCAGGTGTGTGTGTTTTTGGGGGGGGGTGTTGGTCATGAATTTTTTGTTTATGAAGCTCTAAAGGGTTAATGACTTTTTTGCACAAATGGCCTCTTAACAAACCCAACTCTGGACATTATTTGTTTCTCTGATTGTTATAACTAGGATTTTCTTAAGCCGAGATTTTGATATATTGGCTGACATTGTTGTCACTGATGTAGACACTAATGTTTCAGTTAGAATAAGATCTTGGAAAAGACAATGCTATTGAAAACTTGTATTGCTTTTCAGGTTAATTATGCTTCGGCTCATGACAATGAAACTCTTTTTGACATCGTGAGTCTGAAGGTATGCTCAACATTCTTCTACGGTGTCTTCTTTTACTTCAGGTTTTTAACTTCTGATCAAATTAATTATATCCATTACATGTAGACTCCATTTGAAATTTCCGTAGAAGAGAGATGCAGGATAAATCTCCTGGCGACAAGCATAATAGCTCTATCACAGGTATCACGGCTATTGTATGATAAAATCTCTTCATGTACTCTTTTATTCTTCTCTAAGATTGTTTGTTTTATATAATTGCACACAATAGATTATGGACGTTATGTGCATTTACAAACTGACTTAGGACAAGGGAAGGGAGTTTGTCCTATATCCTTACGTCAGGTTATGAGAGAGTTTCTTAACTGCATGATTAGGTAGTCTGTAGCTGATGTTGGGGAAACAGCTTCTTATGGGTAACAGTGAATGAATGCCATGTCTCATTCTTGGTTCTTCTCTGAGCAGACCGAGGGAATTTCTGTGCATTTTCAAAATGAAACAATTCTTCTCTAAATCAAATCACAAGAGACCTGTAGTTTTCCTTCAATTACTTTTGTATCTTTTATTCCTACTAGAGATCTCTAAGATACTGCAACTGTGCAATGGGACCAAATATGTTAGGCCTCACAATCTGCACATGAAGTTCGTGGCTTGTTATTTTTCATACTTTGTTATCATGGATAAGTAATAGATGATTATTGAGGTTGGTATTCTGTGTTAATTAATGGAGAGATTTATCATTTGGGATTTGCTTCACATGTTGGGAACTTGCTCCAACACTTTGTATAGTACACTCAAACTAACTATTTATGAACTGCATCAACTCACCTTTTTGGACAAGTTTGACCTAACTTGGCTAGAAACTTGGGACATTGATGTTCCGATTCCTGCATTAGTAGGTTGTTAGTGTTATTACTATGATAATGTTAAACAAATGTATTGTCATACGACTCTTTTTTGGAATATCATGTGACAAATCAGTATTGAAATGATTTTCTAAATTACAGGGTATACCATTTTTCCACTGCGGTGATGAGATTCTCCGGTCAAAATCACTTGATCGCGACTCATACAATTCTGGTGATTGGTTCAACAGGTCTAATTATAAGTCTCATTCTCAGATAATTCACAATTATAATTTAACTGGTAGAATGAGTGTATGTGATCTTCTCCGTGACAATATTAGTTTTGAGTTACAAGGCGGATTCTTTTGCGGTCATTTAATTGAGAATGTGTTCTTCTCCATGACAACATTAGTTTTGAATTATAATTCGGTCAATACTGATTTTCAGGATTGACTTCACTTATAATTCCAACAATTGGGGTGTTGGCCTTCCTCCAAAAGAGAAAAATGAAAAGAGCTGGCCAATGTAAGAACTGATGTATTTCCACAATCATTTTATCCTATGTTTCTATTAGTCATGCATAAACCCTTCTGAGCGGTGCTTCTCAGACTCTGTAGAATTATATGGCAATTGATAATATTTGGCTGATTTTCTTCCAGAATGAAACCAAGATTAGCAGATCCGTCCTTCAAACCTCAGAAGAGTCACATCCATGCTGCTGTAGAAAATTTTTCAGATCTGTTACGTATTAGGTACTCTTCACCACTTTTCCGTCTGAGGACAGCAAATGCTATTCAGGTGAGGCACTAAACCATAATCATTATTTGTTTCTGTGTAAATTCCTTATCTTACACCATTTCTACCTTTTATTTAATATCCAGGAACGCTTACGTTTCCACAATACTGGGCCTTCATCAGTCCCTGGTCTCGTACTAATGAGCATTGAAGATGGTCATGGAGGACTACCAGGGTTATCTCAACTGGATCCAATGTCGGTATACGCACATTTTAATCCTTAAATATGATGACGTCAAGATGGAATAACTAATGCAGTTATAAACATTTTGGTGCACAGCTACTCATACATTGTGGTTATCGTCAATGCTCGCCCAACTGAGGTGTCATTCACAAGTTCTTCTATTCGTGCTAGGACCCTTCATTTGCATCCTGTACAGGTAATTGTGTTTTGTGGAGTAAACTCTTGATGGTAGACTGGGAATCTGCATTTGAGCCATCAAGGGCACATTTATTATTTTTGGGAAAAAATGGTGATGAATGTCAAAACTCATTTTTCTCTTGATTCAGTGTTTTGTTTGATCCCATGCTCATACCTCTTGCTGAGTTGAAGTTGCTTCAGATAGACATTGTTTTCTTTTCTCATTACTGCTTATAAACCTGGTGCAGGTTAAGTCACATGATGAAATAGTGAAGAGATCTACTTATGACAGAGACTCGGCATGCTTTACTATCCCTGCAAGGACGACGTCTGTATTTGTCGAGCCTCGGGGGGGTTAAGTTGCTCTCTGTTGCATGGCTCACCCTGTCCCCGCAACGACGACATCTGTGTTTGTCGAGCCTGGGGGGTTGAGTTGCTCTCTCTGTTGCATGGCTCACCAAGAATAATGCTGTAAAGTCCACGTTGGCCAGTGATCAATAAGTTCCCCAGCTAATGGAGTAGTAAGTAGTGTGGCTCTTACAGAGGACTAGGAGTATATACTTGCTGATGCACTTGCCTCTCTCTCCTTGAGACGGCAGAGGCAAAACCCAATGGCTCCCTGATGCACTCTGTACCAGGAGAAATATGTTTCGAAGAAATACTTATAGCTATTTAACTCTTATTGAAGGTAATTTATGCGAACCAATCCATTTGAAAACATTTTACTATCTTTTCTAGACTGTAAAGATATATTGACCACTGGGGAAGTCGAACATTTCTTGAGGTGGTTTGAGCAACACTGAGCTTCAAAAATTTTCAAATCGGGCAAGACTGGGTTTAGGTAAGTTCTAGTACCATGTACTCTTATTCCTAGTTTGGTTATGTTTCCTGACCTAGTTATGGGTATATTTCTATAATCTTGGTTGGTTATAGTCTATCTATGTGACTGTTCTATGTATTGTAAGTACCTCAAGAGAAGAGTCAAAACTGAACAAGAAATTTCCGACGAACCAGCATCTCTTATTCTCGTATGGCTTCTGGGTCTCGCGATGCGTTGAACAACCCTCTTCCCTCAACTGAGCTATCAGGACCAAGAAGTTTCACGGATTGGCGCCTGTTCATGTTCTATGCTTTTGTTATGATAAATCTTACTCTGGCTTATATGTTCGACCCTTAAGTTTCTCGAGCTTTTTGTAGTTTTGTTTATTTTCCCTCCTTTTGTTTTACTTTTATCATAATTAATTAAAAGATTAGATGATATTAGCTGTCACCCTCAATCTCGAAAGAGTATGTTTTAAAGCCCACCGCCTCGTCCCCCGTTATTTTTTTGAGAGCAATCTGTTGAGGTTTTGAGACGTGAATGAACTCAAACTCTATCAAACTGAATGTAATTGCTTAATCATTGAATGGGAAAACATTGGCTTTATATAGCCTAGAAATCATAACAAGAACAGCTAAAATTAAGTTCACGATCTAAGTCACAAACGGCTATTCAAGACTTATTCAAAAACTAACTAAACGTCTAAACCATACAGACTAGGATTTCTTCATTAACTTCAACAGAAACCAGAGAACTTGAGGCTGAAGACTCGGACAAGCTGCAAGACTTCAAAACCCTTTCAATAACAAGAACGTCCCCCGTTATTTGTTATTAATAAGAAATTAAGAATGTTCCGCAAGCTTCTCTAGAATTAGTGTCCTTTCAAAGTTTGCTCCACTACACTCATTTTGCTGTTGTTTGTTCAGAAAATAATAGGTTAGATGAGTTTGCTTATGTATGAAGGTATTGGTGCTCTGGTAAGGAATGTCAAGTGTTGTCACTTGAAAGCAAAAAAAAACTTCAAATAATCATTAGTTTAGTCATAATCTTTCACTAGTCAAGAAAAGAAAATGTCATAATCTTTCAATTTTATCCAACACATGCACAACATTGTCCACTGCCAGTGTAATGAATCGAAGAAAATCATATTCAACACCAGTTTCATATTTGAGTTAATTCTTTATTTGGAGAATGACACTATGTTGGGGAGTTAGGCTGTTATTTTCTTCTCTAAGTATATATAGCACACTAGTTTCATATTGAAACACTCAATTTTGGAAAATGACTGTTATTGTGTAAACCAAAGCAAGTTGATCATACAATGTCAAATTGAAAGGAAAATATTATACTTTTAAACATCTTCTTAATATGTTTTATATATCAAATTTGTATGTAACCTACTTTGTTTACTATTTAGGTCCCCCTACTGGCCGGTGACACCAGATTGCCTCCTCAATTCATTATCATCATTTTAATTAGTCGCACTAGATTGGTTCGGAAAATTATATTTCAATTTATAATAGTCAGCGCAGCCAAAAAGGGAAGGAATTTTTCACTAAGAACTTTCATGTCTACCATGGAGTGACTGGAGTCTACAGACATAAAAAATCGATTTTTTTTAAATTTGTTTAGATGTCCCAGTGTAAAATCTATAATTTATGATTTTACGTCGTTTTAGTATTCCGATTCGTATTTCCAAAATAAAATGGAGTATATAATATCCTACGAATATGTACTCTATGTCTCGATCCAACTAAGTATGAGCATATGAATGGTTGTTGTATCGTGCAAGAGACACAATTACAAGGTATAGCAAGTCTGTCTTGTCTTGTTTGTCATATAGAGGGGGAGAGGGGAAGGATGTCTTTTTTGCGTTAACTAATTAGTTATTAGTGTAGCATTAAGTATGCTTGGGACTTGGAGTAGTGACCTCACTTAGAATTAAACACATACATATTACTACTAGATCTACTTGCTCTCACCTCGATCTGGTTTTATTGGTCGACAGATCGAACCAGTATACAATTGGTTACATCGATCATGGGATTCTTACTTGTGCTTTCTACTGCCCTAACCCTAACCCTAAACCGTACACTCTCTCTTACTCGTGCTGTACGTGACTTTGCAGATCGATGAACCTTCCTCCTCCTAGCCTGGACGATCTCGATCAAACTGTTATACCAGATATCCGAAAACTACTCATTCTCAGTCAAGTTTTACCGATGTATGTCAAATTTTAACGTCGAAAATCAGTATATATAACCATACGTTTGTGTCGGTTTAAGTGAACCTCGGTGTTTTGAATCCTCTCTCTATATGCATTCATTCTGTTTATACAGTTAAGTGTTCTTGTTGTCTTCGTTTAGTTACAACAGACACCTGTCTCATTGAGTGGCGCTGAAGCTACAAAACCCACCTTATCTGTTTCTCACTTTCTCTTGACAGAGAGAGATGACTTGTAAAGTAGTACTACAGATGCATATGGTATAATATTGGCATTGGAAAAGTGGGAAATATTCATTGAGAGGCATAGTTGCTGAGTACTAGCAAGCAATTTCCTAGTCCAAGCTAGCTAGTTGTATGTTGCCGCAGTATAATGTATATAGAGTTTTATTATATGGTTGTCTTGTCTTGTACAGTGTATGCTACTTAGAGATGAAGTCATGGAGAGGTAGCCATGATCGCAAGTGATCCCTTGCTTCTCCAAATCAAACTAAGCTAAGCTAAGCTAAGCTACATTAGCGTAATTAGGCTGCTTTTGTTTGGATCGATCCCTTATATACGTGCCGCACACAACCCATGCACTAGCTAGCTCGGCTGTGTATATATATATATATATATATATATATATATATATATATATATATATATATATATATATATATATTCTTTTCTACCCCAATGATTCTTCTGATTCTTGTTCCTCAATCCAAGTATGATTGTTGTTGGTGCTAGATGACAACAATCGATTTAACCTTGCATCATGATATGGTAAATATGAATAATCATGTTAATCAACATTTTTAACTAGAAATTGTAAGATAAAGGAAACCAAAATAAAAAATTAGAGACCAAAAAAGTCCCTACAAATTAAATGGAGATAGAGAAGAAAATAACCCAAAAAAATTAGGGACTTGACGCCGTACGTGATATATGTATTAGAAGAGTAGAAGTTCTTCGAATTTTATCATTTGGGTATACTAATCCGATGCTTGAAATTGATGTCCCAAATGTTAAAAGCATATTCAAAATGTCACTACAAAAAAGGCCATTAGGCGACAAAGAGAGCTGAAACAGGGTGATGAAATCAAATTTCGTCGCCTAAGAGGAACTTTAAGCGATGAAAATATGTGTCGTCGCCTAAAATCTAAAAATCGTCGCCTAAGGTAAAATCTAAATCGACGAAAATTGAAATCGTCGCCTAAGGTCCAGCTTTGGGCAACGACAGGAAGTTTCGTCGTCTAAAGCCTAACCGTCGTTGCCTAACAAGGTCATTCTTAAGCGATGACATACGAAAACTTTGGGCGACGACGTCCTTTCGTCGCCTAAGAGTGACCCTCTTAGGGGACGATTTTTTTAAAAAACTTTAGGTGACGAATTTTTTGGTTTCATCACCTAAGAGTCCTTATATTCTCAGATCTGGACAGCAACTCACTCGAAAAAAAGTCTCGATGCCGGTTGTTGGGATCAACGCAATTTTACTATATTTCTCCCTATGTGTAGCCCTATCTCGGGTGGTTATTTTTGTTAAAACTTTTATACCGGTAAATGCGTCTCGTCGATTTGAAACTATTCTTAGCTGAAGGTCCGGCCAAATTACGTGATTTAGAGGTTCGAATCGCCGTTTCCATCCATTTAGGGGTTTGACCGTACAGATCGAGCACTTAACGTTGTCTGATGGACTTAAATTTTGTCTCACACTCATAATTCATGATGGTTCTCATATCTGACGGTCAGTTTTTCCGTTTCTCATGTTTGATCATCAAAATCACAACATACCTACTAATATTGTATAACTTGTTTATACAAGTGTGGAGTTCAAGTATCGTTTTTAATACAAACTATATGTAGAGGCCTCAAACGCAAAAAAGTCGTGAAATAAGATATTACCAGAATGGTGAAATACGTCTACGGCTGAAAAATCACGGTATTCCGGTAAAGTCTCGATGCCGGTTGTTGGGGTCAACGCAATTTTATCATATTTCTCCCTATGTGTAGCCCTATCTCGGGTGGTTATTTTTGGTAAAACTTTTATACCGGTGGATGTGTCTTGTCAATTTAAAACTATTCTCAGTTGAAGGTCTGACCAAATTATATGATTTAGAGAGATGAATCGCCGTTTCCGTCCGTTTAGGGGTTTGACCGCATAGTTTGACCGTACGGATCGAACACTTAACTTTGTCGGATGGACTTGTATTTTTCCCACACACATAATTCATGATGGTTCTCATATCTGACGGTCGGTTTTCCGTTTCTCATGTTCTATCATCAAAATCACAACATATCTACTAATGTTGTATAACTTGTTTACACAAGTGTGTTCAAGTATCGTTTTTAATACAAACTATATGTAGATGTCTCAAACGCAAAAAAAGTCGTGAAATAAGATATTACCAGAATGGTGAAATACGTCTACGGCTGAAAAATCACGGTATTCCGGTAAAGTATTGATGCCGGTTGTTGGGTCAACGCAATTTTACCATATTTCTTCCTATGTGTCGGGTGGTTACTTTTGTTAAAAGTTTTATACTGGTGGATGCGTCTCGTCGATTTAAAACTATTCTCAATTGAAGGTCCGACCAAATTACGTGATTTAGAGGGTCGAATCGCCGTTTCCGTCCGTTTAGGGGTTTGACCTCACAGTTTGACCGTACAGATCGAACACTTAACGTTGTTGGATGAACTTGAATTTTTCCCACACACATAATTCATGATGGTGCTCATATCTGACGGTCGATTTTCTGTTTCTCATATTCGATCATCAAAATCACAATGAGCTGAATGTATAAAGTCTCCTAAACCTCTCTCTTGGCCGAAGAAATACTTCAAATCATCTCCTAAACAATTTCTTCCTTGGGCGACCATGCTCATCTCTTAGGCGACGATGTTCATCTCTAAGGCTACGAAATGTGGCCGTCGTCGCCTAAGGTCTCTTTTAGGCGACGAAATACTTATGTCGTCGCCTAAGAGGTCGGGTATAAGGAAATGTGGCCGTCGTTTCTACAATTAATCTCACTCCTTCTCCCTCTCACAAACAAAGAGAAATCAACAGAAAGAAAAGGTAGCAATGAAAGCTAAATGAAACTTAAAAGATCAACTGATATATTAAAATGAGGATCCAAATTATTGTAACCACGTAACTAACCAAGCAGCTAGCTACTAGACGGTTTGGAGAAACTCCCAAGGTAGAACACTTAGGCGACGAAACTGGCGTCGTCGTCTAAGATCTAGACTCTTAAGCCACGACGCCAGTTTCGTTGCCTAAGAAGGAGACTCTTACGCGACGAAAAGTTGTTCGTCGCGTAAGAGTCTAGATCTTAGGTGACAACTCCAGTTTCGTCGCCTAAGAGTGAGACTCTTAAGCGACGACGGCTGTTTAGACAACGAAATATGTGTCGTCGCCTTAACTTAACTCTTAGGCGACAACAGGGATTTCTTTCGTCGCCTAAAATCTTGGAGGCGACGGACTTCTTGCGACGACACTTTAGACGATGACGCTTCGTCCCCTAAGATTTTGGACGACGAAATTTTTTAACAGGGCGACGAAATTGCTTCGTCGCCCAAACACTCTGTTCTGGTAGTGTGTATTTCGTCGTCCAAACACTATATTCTGGTAGTGTTCTCTAGATACAAAATAAAATGAATTCATCACCAAATAAACTTGTCTTGCCATTTTCAGTATTATGAACACTCTGCAAGCACCTAATGATCATTGTTTTTTTTTTCTTTCTGAAAACACTATTATCAACAATCGGTCTTCTACTTTAATATGATTTTTAAAATTTTTACTTAGAACTGTAAATTAGTTTACTACTAGAACTGCGGTGCTTAATTGACAATAGAAATTTAGCTTCTTGCATATTTTGGATATCAACAGATTACAGATCGATCAGTAGACAAGTAAGTCGTCTTCCACTAAGCAAAGATCTTCATCCCAAAGAGAAGGTATCTATTAATTTGCTAAACAAATAATCCATGACTTCACTTTAACACTACATCTTTCTGTTTAACTTCTAATTGAAAATGAGTAGTTGCTTCGATTCTGTTTTTTGCTTGATGATATTCTATTCGCAGCCATAATATAATTGCCTCAGTTTCATCATTTAGATGTGAACCTCAATGATTAGCTCGTACATAGAAAATCACTATACCACATAAATTATTTGATAATCATGTAACTTGCTACTGGGTAGAGGCTAAGTATTTGGGGGTAATGACTGGCTTATTAGCCTATATGATTAAGATGATTAGAGATGTCTCATAATTTATAAACATACATGTTTATACTGATATGGCTTGTGATTAGGTCAACACTACACATGATACTGATCACTGATTAAGAGTTAAGACAAATTAATAGTGTGCATAATTCACATTATGAAACACTCACAAAGATACTTATCCAACTTACTCCGTCTGTTTTTAAAATTATTAGAGGGAAAACGATCTGGTATTTCAAAATTATAATTGTGAATGAGTCTTGCTTATTTTGCATATATAAACTTCACATATTAGTGTATATTTTTCTATTTTTTTTTTAATTTTGGATTGGCATATGGAGGGTATACGTATTTTA
Source organism: Comarum palustre (assembly GCA_951800085.1). Taxonomy (NCBI): domain Eukaryota; kingdom Viridiplantae; phylum Streptophyta; class Magnoliopsida; order Rosales; family Rosaceae; genus Comarum; species Comarum palustre. Next base: position 18,134,212 of record OX637581.1, on the reverse strand, counting down.
AGACGACCAAGACATCCAACTTCACATGGTGGCCTGAATAAGAGTATTTAGAAGCATGAAACTGAAAGAAAATGATATTCTAGAAAATAATTAAGCAAGTATCTAATCGTTTTTGTTTTTGTGCTTTTTCTTAATGAGATGAAAGCTTTAATTTGAAGGCAATCTAACTGCAGCCATTCCAGAACTAAATGATTGAAGAGGATGGCATGGGTTTGAAGTTTGATCACTGACGCTGCTCTATGCGATCGATTTACATGTTTGAGAATGCATGTAATGACTTCCGAACTTTTCAAACGTCTCGCAACAGTTTCTGATTGTTTAATCGACATCTACGTACACCGGAATTTCCAATAATGCAGCACTTTGATGGCATGGACAGAATCACCTCTCGTATATGGTCGGAAATGTGACTTGTAACGTAAGTTACGGCCTTTTCTTCTAAAATGTGGTAATGTCGATCTGGTGTTTGTGATGTGACGACCAACAAATGATTAGTATCACCTTGTGCTAATTAGTAGTAGTGACTGAGTTGTACGTATAAAAATCTGTGAACTAATACAGATCTACATGAGCCGTAAATTTAGAAGGGCTAGGGATTCAGATAATTTAGTGGGTTGTAATTTACAAACACTACTTAAAGCTAGGGAGAGAGAGAGAGACAGAGAGCTAGAGGAGAAGTGGGAGTGGGGGGGGAGCACCGCAGATTCCGTAGTTCCAGGCTTGCACTCCAATCATCTCCATAGATCATATATTCTGATATTCATAAACTATCACACACAATGCAAATCGCTGAGGCAAAGTAATGGCTATTTCGTTGCCCCTTTGGCTTTGCTTGCTTGCTTCCCTTGAACACACACTTTGTAAATTCCACTTCTCTATTATTCTCTGTTTTTTTTCAGTAATACTAAAATAGAATGTACACATCTACATGTGTATCTGCAGCCTGTAAGTTTGGAGTCTCTCTTCGATAGGGCGTCTTCGATCACTAGGCGGCCGGGTGTGGTACTGTGGTTGGACCATAGCTGTATAACTCACGCGCCTTCCATACTAATTAACTACCACAACCAAAGAAAATATTGCCACCAAGAAATGAAAAATTCTTGGAAATTAGGTTTTCCATCTTCTAAGGAAAATACGACCACTACACTACAGATCCCACACTACCATATGCATATGATAATGATATACATTTAAACAAATATATCCCAAAACTTGTTTGATATCGACCATTTTACATATAATTTTCCGTCGTTAAAGTACGGTTTTCATTATTTAACATTCAACGAGATATATTTTGAGAGAGATATAACATACTCGAAGTCAACTTATATATCTAATGTCAAAACTGGATCAGTTGATATTAGTACGTGATTTTGGAAATGAAGCACAAAGATAAACTACATCAAAATTGCTTCATCCGGACAATACTATCATCTAGCTAGTTTACTAGAAAAGAAAATTACACTTTTGAAATAGTTGGTAATTAAGTGATATCAAAAGTCTTATATATTCCCTTAAAACTTAATCCACAAGTTGAGCAACTTTTATTAATTCCTAGTTTATTACAAGCTTAGACTTTGTACCTAATTTGTTGGACAAGTCACAAGTTGATATTGTTGTAGCTAGTGAAGAGATGGAGTAGCACTAGTAGTGTGCAACAAGAATATATTGTAGAGAGATCGAACTTGGAAAGTGGATTGCACGCGCTAACACAATTGTTTGGTTTTGCAAGTGTGTGGGTTGGCAAAAGTGATAAAAAATTAGGATTGAAAGAAAGAGAGCATGAAACGGAGTTTGCGTTTAACAACCTCTTCTTCTTCTCTGGCTTTACACTCTCCCATCGCCTAAATTTGCAACCCGTTCTGTTATATCTGGTTGTTTTTGGCTACCCCTAAAGCATTTACTAAAACTCTCACTCTCTAAATTACAACAACTTTTTGTTAATTTTTAATATAAATATAATGTATATAAATACCTTGAAAGCTCAACAAAGATTGGGGGGACTAGAATTCACAGTTACTGTTGTGTGTAATGGGTGGCCTTGTGATAGATGACTCCATATTTTGTTCACTATATATATTAATGCAATAAAAACCACTCAAAACCAGTCTCTCTTTCTCCTTCCTCCTCCAACCTCCTCTTGCTTCCTCCCAACCCTATATTCTCTCCCTCTGTCTCTTAAGCACTAGGCTCAACAGGTAGAGGAGGAGATGGAACAACCAAACATGGAAGAAGCAGCAGATCATCAACACGATCATCAAGAGGAAGAAGTCATCTTAGGCTGCAAGGAAGAACCACACATCACCAACACCACCACCACCACCAACAACATTGTTATCAAGGGCAAGCGTACAAAGCGCCTTAGGCCTCAATCTCCGATCCCTTTCGCCATCCCGACAAACTCGTCCGCTGCGGAGGGCGGTGGGGGAGTAGGAGGTGGTGGTGAGTGTAACAATAACACTACCAACTCGTCGTCCCCCACTACCTCCTCGGCGGAGGATAGCACCGAGGAAGAGGAGGACATGGCTAATTGTTTGATCCTCTTGGCACAAGGCCATTCCCGATATCCTTCTTCCTCGTCCCTCAAGCTGCTGCACCAACCTCATCACAACGCAACTACCACAACGACAAGTCGGAGATTAATGGAAGCGACACCCCTCGCCGCTGCTGTGGGGCCTTCCAAGGTGGTTGCAGCTGCCGGCGGGTATTACGTGTACGAATGCAAGACGTGTAACCGGACTTTCCCTTCTTTCCAAGCATTGGGTGGCCACCGGGCGAGTCACAAGAAGCCGAAAGCAGCGTTTAACGTGGATGACAAGAAGCAGTTTGGAATTGGGCTGCAGTTACCGTCAGATGAAGAAGACACACAGTTATTCAAGAACATGAACAACAACACGTCCTCCTCATCCCCACTTTCTCTTCATTTGAGTAATAGGGGGCTGGTCTTGAGTAGTTCAAACAACAAGTCTAAGGTTCATGAATGCTCCATTTGCGGCGCGGAGTTTACCTCCGGCCAGGCCTTGGGAGGCCACATGAGGCGCCACCGGGCGCCGGTTGGAGGACCATCTGCCAACACGACGTTGGCGTTGACAACTGCTCCTCCAACAGCGGTTCCTTTAGCCTTGGAAGCTCCGCAACCTCAAGAACACAAACAGTACCACCACCAACAACAACAGCAGCCCTTAAAGAAGCAAAGAAGCATGCTGTCTTTGGATTTGGATCTCAACCTTCCAGCACCCGAAGACGATCATCATCATCGAGATCAATCCAAGTTTTTGTTTACACCCAAACAACAGCAGCAACAACAACAACAGCAGCAGCCTCAGCAGCAACAGCAACAAGAAAGGTTAAGAATTTTGGTGGATTGTCATTACTAAACCAAAGGTTAAAAAAACAAAAACAAAAACTTAGTTCCTTCCCACAGTTTGGTCAACTTGATCTGAATTATTACCATTTTTTTACTTTTACATATGATTCTTAGGATTCTTTTGATTCAACTTGAACAATATCAAATATATGGAATTCAATTCTTTGCTACGTCAGTGTAAATTCTTTTTACAGTCGTGTATACTTTTTTTTCCGGATTGTATTTGATCTACAAGATTGTTGTAATGACGAGGGTTTTTTCTTCAGATTTCCAATTGGGTTATCTTGGTCGTTTTCTAATGGGAGAAATGTGAGAGAAACACTTGGGGAGGTGCTTAGCTAGAGCTAGGTTGTCACCACCACCGTTACAATCTCACAACCAATTTTAGTGACGGTGTGAGTTTCATTGTTTCATTTACAAGAAAGCCTGCTGCCATTGATGTAAGTGACAAGAATAGAATAAAAGGTGTTGAAAACCTATGAGGCACTGCAATTCTCACATGAAATCCACCTATTGTCCCTTACATCTTCATACCTTCAATATAAAACAAATATGTGCTACTGAAAAAAAATGTGTCTAGTCGCTTATTTTTTTGTCACTTTCTTTGCTTGGTCACCTCTTGTTGGTTAATACCCCACTGTGTATATACACCTAAGCAATGTATGGTGTGATGATCCACTGCTTCATGACCCACAAACCTTAAAGTACTCGTCAGCCGAGGATGTTGAACTCGGGAACTGAAAGTAGTTCAGTATCGAAGTGTGTACATTGGTAAGTTCGGCAATCCATGTAAAATTATGAGCGGCTCATGTCTAATGCACATTCGAGTGATTCGACAGTTGAAGATTTAATTTATTTATGGTAGAGAGTGGACTATACAGAATTAGATACAGCAAAGTCAGCCTAATTTATAGAACTTGTGGTGCTTATGACGGCTACGGGCATGTGTAAGCACAAAGTTGGCGATAATAACCATCCAATTCAAGACAGGATTAGAAAGGACAACTGATTAGCCTTGTACAAATGGTATCATATGGAATCGTTATATAAGCATTAGCTGTTCCGAGTAAGAGTTGGTCTGTGTCTAACTCACAAATCATAGATAAAGAGGGGTTTTGCTAATTTGGAAGATGGATCAACTTTTGAGCTTAATTAAGATTGACAGGTTCTTCTTGTGGATGGATGTGCAAACGAGGGGTGGTAAAAATTTGCTCCCCACCTTATTTCCCCACTTTCATTCTCACCCACGGTACCTATATGCGTGACATGTACAACCTAATGTTTTATAAATATTACGTTAAATAGGGTATCAGGTTGAATAAGGTATCATGTATCCCAAAGACTCCGACACCATAGTAGTTGTGAATGTCATTTTATTAACCAAGTCTTGAAAAGTAGTCATATTGCATTTGTATTGGCAATACGATGGCCTTTCATGTTCCATTTTATTAGATCTTTTCTTTGTGGTAGTGTTTTCATTCTCTCTTTTTAGAACCTGCAGACAGTAACATATTCAAATATCTCACATTTAAAACAACATTAGGCATGAACATACTCAAACAATAATTCACATTCAAAACACAGATTGCAGTAGCTCATTGAATTTCATAACAAAAACACAAAGGATAGTATGCTACTGATTCCCTAATCGAGGAATACATAACACTATTCCTAAATCAATAGCATTATCCTTAAACATGCTATTGATTCTATCTATAAACAAAAGGTAAATCCGCTACTAAACATAAACATGCTACTAATCCTTTTTGATGATGATGCTATTGAACAAAATCTAGCATATACAAAAGGTATATCTGCTATTGATCCTATAAACATAAACACATAAACATAAACATGCTACTGATCCTGTCCATGTTACTGATCCATGCTTCATTCAAAACACATTAACATACTAATTTTCCTATCCAGAACAAATCAAAATCATAGGAATTGTATTTTATATCGAAAGAAACATGATTAGTGCTATTGAAAACGAAATCGAAAGCTAAATTTTTGTTCAATTGCTTTAGGAATGGAACCAGAACAGTAGCAAAGAGAAATAAAAAGCAGTAGCATTACTTACCAGATTAAGAAACAAAAGGCGAAGAAGAAGAAGGCGCAAGCAAAGGCGAGGAGAGGTGAGGCGCGGCGCAGAGAGAGGCTCGTTCTGATGATTCTGAACAGAAATGTGAAGAGAGAGTCCAGATTTGATGCTACTAAACAGAATTAGGTTTTCGATTTAATACAGTGGCGGCGTGTGTAATTAATCGAAACGTTGCTGGTTTTTGGTCATTTGAGAGCACTTTTTAGATCGGGTTAAATGGATCCAGGTCGCGTGTTTCATGTCCTAATTTGTGCAAATATTATATGAAGTGGATTTTTTGTGTTTCTGAATTTGATCGGGTGCTACTATGTCACTTTCCTTAAAAAAACAAAGTTGAAAATAAGACAGTATAGTTTTTTTCTAGTTCAGTTGATTGATCGAGTTCGGCTATTTCATAAAGGACCTTAAATACCTATAAAAAAACCTATGTATTTACTTATGCATCAAATTCTTGAGTCTTGACCCACATATGGCTCATCAACTACGACTAGAGATCCATCTTAGGTAGAGTTTGAGGCCTATCATCATTTTTACAACCCTAAGTATCTTGTGATGAGATGTACTACCAACGCATTATGATTAGAATGCTTGAACTCATTAGCTACATTTATATCGGGAATAAAAACCATGAATTGTGAAGGCCGAAATTTGAGGAGGGACATAAGTTGAGGAGGGATGCTTCAACTTAATAAGTCGACGTACTGTAAGTAATAAGAATTATTGAGTTGAGAATAAATAAATAAATCTGTCTTTTTATCTGAGTTATCAAAGTCAAACAAAAGTTAGAAAAATAATGGAGGTATACTCAGCAAATTTAGAGGTGCAACTAGAATTCTTGAAGAAAAAACATTATTATCTAGAAAAATGAAAAGATTGAAAAGTATGGAATTAAGGTTTAATGACATGATAATAACACGTAAACTGACACATAAGTTGGGTTCTAGATGATCTTCAAAAATGTGGTTCATATGGATTATTTATACTAGCCTTCAAATACGCGCTTCGCGCGTGCAGAAAGACTTTGTTCGCGCCTACAAAATATTTGATTTCTATGTCACTGTCTTTGACCCTCAGTAAAAAATGTATCTCAACTTTAAAACATACTAACCATATTAATTATATATTTACATTGAGATGCATATAATTTGAATAACAAATCGATACACTATACACGTGAATTTTGTAGTTCGATCAATATTATGTAACAATTATTTGAAACTCTAATAAAAATTACGCAATTGATTGAGATGACGTTTACACTAAATTTATATTAACAACCAAAATTTATATATCTAGAATTGTAAGTAAGAAACACTCATCAGTTCATGTCAAAAGTTGAACTGATAAACTTAATCAATAGGACAATTAGTTGTTGTTCAAAACCCTAAATTCACATATCAGAATTCATATGCATCGTTGAAATTAATATTTTGAAAAATTGATATAAATGAATATAAACCCTAAAAAATCGATACAATTATTAATCGATGTCATAAACCCTACAACTGCATGCCAACATTCATATGCATCGTCAAAATGAATATTTTAAAAAAGTGATATAAATGAATATAAACTCTGAACAATCGATACAATTATTAATCGATTAAAATATACTTAACATAATTATTTAGTTTTAGAGCAGATTCAATTTCCTTTATATTATGAATATTATTATTATTATGAATATTATTATTATGGAGATGTTATTAACAACATTCGGTATTTGTTATTAACACACCCATGAACCTATTATTAATATAATTATTTTTAAATGAGTGACAAAACTGTAAAAATATAAAAACTGAGGACAGGATCTGTAGGGATGATTGATTGTAAAGAAGAGAGGCAATTTCATCTTTTACTATTTACGTGAATAGTAAAAGGGAATTCCGTTGGATAAATTGGAGTGAAAACTCATAACTGCACTATTTGGCGCAGTATATAAAATGGAATGAACTCATAAATGCACTTATTTGGCGGGACGGCTCTTTGCTCCATGCGTCTTGTGTTAAAGCCATTACTACCCCAAAACCCATCCTCCATCTTAAACTACGCCCCAATTTTCTGATCCTTAACTGGCCAAAACCTCTTAAAGCAAGGCCAACAGGTCCACAACCATATAATCCTCCTACATGGGTTCGAATCCAATGCCTATGTTGGCGCCAAAATGGTTGCAATGTACGCCAGCTCCGGCGATCTCGCCTCAGCTGTCAATGTGTTTCATACCGTAAGATACTCATTTACACTTTTGTATAACTCGATTATAAGGGCTCATAATCTTCGTGGTTTTTCTGAGAAAAGTATTGAAATTTATGGTCAGATGAGTTGTTTGGGCCTAAAGGGTGATCATTTCACATACCCTTTTGTTCTTAAGTGTTGTGCTGAGTTGTCAGATGTTGGTATTGGGAAATGTGTACATGGGTTGAGTTTGAGAACTGGGTTGGAGTGTGATGTTTATGTTGGGACTTCTTTGATTGACGTGTATGTGAAATGTTGTGAGATGAGTAATGCACGTAAGGTGTTTGATGAAATGACTGTGAGAGCGGTTTTGTCATGGAATGCGATGATTGCGGGTTACATGAGAGAGGGTGAGATTTGTGTTGCTGAGGAGTTGTTTGGGGAAATGAGGTGCAAGAATATTGTGTCTTGGACCGCTATGGTATCGGGGTTTACACAGAATGGGATGGCTGAGCAGGCATTGGGTGTGTTGAGGGAAGATTCGGAGGTTAAGCCGAATTGGGTTACGGTAATGAGTGTGCTTCCTGCGTGTGCACATTCGGCTGTGCTAGAGTGGGGGAGGAAGATTCACGAGTTTGCTAGAGGGATTGGGTTGGAGAAGAATGCCTCTGTACAGACGGCGCTGGTGGCAATGTATGCTAATTGTGGGAGCCTTTCTGAGGCTCGTCAGTGTTTTGAGAGGATTAATGGAAGTGAGAAGAGTTTGGTTGTGTGGAATACTATGATCACTGCTTATGCATCCCATGCATGCGGATCAGAAGCTGTGTCCACTTTTGAGGATATGGTGAGAGCCGGTGTTCGACCTGATCATACAACATTCACGGGATTGTTATCTGGATGCAGTCATTCAGGGCTTGTTGATGTTGGCTTGAAGTACTTTGATGTCATGAAGACAGTGTACTCTGTTGAACCAAGAGTCAAACATTATGCTTGTGTTGTTGATCTATTGGGACGTGCAGGGCGATTGATGGAAGCAATGGATGTTGTAGATAAAATGCCAATGGAGGCTGGGCCAAGCATTTGGGGTGCACTGTTATCAGCTTGTCGAAACCACCCAAACTTGGAAATTGCTGAAACTGCAGCCAGAAATCTCTTCATTTTGGAACCAGACAATAGTGGCAATTATGTCCTGCTATCTAATATATATGCTGAAGCTGGCATGTGGAAGGAGGTGGACAAATTGAGAAATCTCAAGGGATGAAGAAGAGCCCTGGATGCAGTTGGATAGAGGTCAATGGGAAAGCCCATCTGTTTATTGGTGGAGATAGATCTCATCCTCAAGCAAAGGAAGTTTACATGTCACTGGAGGAGTTACTGAAAAAATGAAGGAGGCTGGTTATGTACCTGACACTAGGTTTTCTTTGCATGATATTAGTGGAGGAGAAAGAACATAACCTTACAACCCACATCAAAAAGCTTGCCATTGCCTTTGGACTTCTTAACGCTGCTCCTGGAGTTGTTCTTCGTGTGACAAAGAACCTTAGAATTTGTGGAGATTGTCATACAGCCACCAAGTTCATATCTATGATCTACGGGAGGGAGATTATCGTAAGAGATGTGAATCGATTCCATCACTTTAAAGACGGGCACTGTTCCTGTGGAGATTATTGGTAACAGAAAGCAGCCTAGTTTCACATTAACCAGAATGCCTGAGATGTTAAAAGGATGCCATGAACTGGATTCAGATGGATATATACCAAAACCCCCCGCAAGAGTTCCCATTTTGCCAAAGAACTAGAGCAAGATTCTAAACTGTGCAAAGTGACATCTGACTTCCACAAGCTAAGCATTCTTGCTATAGAATTGGAAGACATTCATGAACCTTTAGCTGACCTAAACAATAATGGTTTGATCAACAGAAAGGGCTCTTTGTTGATGGTATTTCTTACTGACGTCCCAGTAATCCTCAAGACCATGATTTTTATCTAATTTGAGATGGGGGTGGCAGTATCCGACTTGAGTTTGATTATTCAGTTCAAGTGACATATTCAGCCTTGTTTTACCGAAAGTATATGATTGATGATAGGAAGGAAGAGCTAGAAGAATGTTCAATATTTTGCTGGAGGTGTAGTACAACTCCTGTGAGCTGAGGTTAGATTCTAGTCTTTTTCAGTGCCTTACTTTGATTGTAATAAATAATGCTTTGTTTCTCATCCGCAAGTCAAGTATACTCGTAAGAAACAGAATGAATAATTTATGTTAGTGCTTATACAAAAAAGGATGCAAAATACAACTTTTGATGTTCAGATATTAAACTCTTTTCTGCATGTTTGTGGTTTCTGTACATCTTATGAAATTTACAGACATTTGGGGATACAAGCATTATTCTCTAACAAACACTAAATCTTTGAAACCCCGAAGCACTCTCTAGCAAACCCTTGACATCTGCAGAGTACAGTAACCCAGCTAGAAACTGTTGGAAACCCCAAAAAACACCGACACTCTCTAGCAAACCCTTGACATTTGCAGAGTAATGTAACCCAGCTAGAAACTATTGGAAACCCCAAAAAGTTGTCATGGAAGTGATGACAAGAATTTAAAAGGGACGATCATAGTCTGCCTAAATTGGCATGATCTAATGCTTTCTACTGAGTGCAACAAGTGCCGCTACAAGGCATCTGGTCTTGGTCTAGTTGTTTCTGCTTCAAAATTTGTCTCTTCACGTCCACAGATCCACTTTCCAGTAAACTTGGTACCTCCAGCATCTGCAAAACCAACACATCAGTTAGAACTTAGAAAATTGGTGATGCTTAATTAGATAAAAGTCTTAAAACATGTTCGAGGTGGCGTGATTATGTGAGATCGATACCTTCAATGTAAGATCTTTAAAGCATTGCTGAACATTTTCTTTCGTTTTAGCACTACATTCAAGAAACAAACATTTGTGCTCCTGTGCAAGTGCCAACCCTTCTTCTCTGGCTACAACCCTCTCTTTATCCTGCAAAGTTTTACACAACACAATCAAATCAGAGTATTCAGCAGGCACATATCTCCATATTCTTGTATATGTAGCAGAACCAAACGTACTCTGTCAACTTTGTTCCCAACTAGAATTTTGATGCATTCTTGATTGGTGGAGTACCGGTCTACTTCCTTTGCCCATAGATTTGATAAATTTGTAAAGGTTTCTCGTCTTGTTACATCATACACTGAGATTAAAATCAAATGAGAAATCATTCCAGCTTTAGCAAATGCTCTTATATGAATATGCAACTCAACCAATGAACAGAAACAAAAATAGAAGTAGCTTCCATGGCTGAACAATTTTATATGATGTGAGTAGAAAAATGTGAAGACTATAGATGAGTTGAGAATAAATGATCATTCAGAATGCAGGATGAAATGTTTATATAACTTGCAATGACATACCGAGAATGATTCCATGTGCACCTCTGTAGTAAGAACTTATTACTGTTCCAAACCTCTCCTGTCCAGCTGTGGGTAAAAACAACACATAAAATTCACAAACCAATTTCGTTGAAATGGCGAATGAAGAAACTCAAAATCCATTGGATATATACCTGTGTCCCAAATTGTTAGCTTCAATCTTTTCCCATCAACTGAAAGCTGTTTGATCTTAAAATCCACACCTTGGAAAGTGAAACGGTTGTAACAGATATCAGCACCAACAATTATAACAATCAGAGAAAGCATGATATTAAAACTTTTCCTTCAAGTTCATCTTATGATGGATGATATGCAATTGTATAGTAAGATATGTAATATATAGAACAGAGCGTACATAAGTCATAATCTTGTATGGGTGATAGCTTATAAGACTCTTCACAAACATGAATGCATGCCACCATTGGAGTTCACAAAGTTTGCAACATGACACCAGTATTTCACAAGAGCTAAGACCCAATTAAGTACTTGAAAATGTGACCTGAGTCATTAAGAGGGATGAAAGAGTAGTACCAATTGTAGGAGAAAGGTCTTGAACAAAGTCGGAGATGAAGCTCAAAAGAAGACTGCTCTTTCCAACACCAGAATCACCAGCCAACAAAATCTTGAATGAGTAATCATAATTATTTCTTGGTGAACTCTTCATTATTGGCCTTGATGAAGTTCTACACCTCTCTATCTATATATGTGTGTGACTTCTTCTGGTACTGATATTTCTCTGGTTCTGATATTTTATCAAACACAAACTGCAGAAACAACAGAATGGGATAGAGTCTAAGAATTGGAAATGAGAAATTTCCTGAGGTACTAAGACAGGTGGTATTGGCGGGTAGCTTATACGTGTAATCTGTATATGAGAGAGAGACAGATTAGATATACAAGTTATAATCCTCTGAATAATTCTATTTAGTTAAGAATGTCTTGTGTCTAATCTGTGCAAATGGATTATGCAGTTTTTATGTTCATGAGGCAAAGGTCCTCTTTCCTTGAACGGCTTTTGGAAGCTTTCTTAGTCCTTACGCCGGATTTTTTGGCAGCTAATACTTGTCTCCTCGCGATGTCACACACTATAAATCACACAGCCTAAAGGGCTTCACATTTTTATGTGCACCAACAAGACCTGTGAAATGCTAATAGGGAGGAGGGAATAGGCTCCTCACGGATATGATGGTGAAACGAGGAATAGCTTTCCCAACAAGAAAAGAAAAACAACTTCTGCTTTTTTACATAACGACTATGAAAATAAGAACACCAATTCATGAGTTTTGATTTATAAAAATTAAAAATTTGTGTTTGATCCATAGATAATGTTTTCTGTTTATCAAGGACGTAGATTCAAGTTGGGAAATACAATTTTTATTTTATTTTTCCGATTTACTATGTGATACCAAGTTTGAAACGATTTTGGGACGGAAGTTCATGATGACACAAAGATTAAGCATGATGAGCCTTAAAAACGAAAGATGATGTCAAAGTAGGATCGACAGAGGGCTGTGTTGGACAAGGCCAAAGACGAACAAGTGTTCACCATGCAAGGAGCACGCAACCACACCTTGACACGTAGTACGTACCCATAATTCCCATTCTATTATATACTATGAAACGGTGACATGATTATATTTCTAAACTACTTGATTGCAAATTTAATCCCTCAAGCTGTGGGGATTGGGATTGAGATGATTGGATCCCAGAATCCCAAGTTGCATGACCTGCATCCCGTGGCAGAGTTAGACCAACAACCATAATACTAATCTCCCTTCTACATCATCATCAAATTCGTGGTTACATCTCTAAAAGAATGTGAGCAAATAAATTAACATAAACATTTGATAGCAACAAGCGCCCATGGCGTAATTGTGGGTTCGAGTCCAATGGCCGTGCAATTAAGATTTATGAATTCTGTTTTACGGTCTACTTGATTCATTTTTTGTTGCATACACACAAACAATTCCTAATCGAAGGGGCCTTTGAACAATTTGAGCTTCTGTTGAACCGAAATTGCTTGTAAAAGCTCCACTTCAGATTAAGTTAACCTTAGTACACGAAATGCAAGGCAATGAGACTATAAGCCGAAGTGCAGCCAGACAGGTTGGCATAGACAATAAGGTTGCTAGAGGAAGAAGTCTGCCTCTCGGATCAGCAAGGTTTGGACCAAAACTCATTAGCATGCCTGCAAAGTGTGCTCTAAAGCATAAAAATACCAAAATAACAGAAAATTTAGAAGTCAGCCGTGATACTTCGAAAATATCAGAAATGAATATTCATAGCTTTATTCATTGTACAGAAAGTCATATATTCGTGATGAATTTAAGAGAGTATTCGAACCTGTTGTCATCGTAAAATTCAGTTAGATTTTGAATCTCCACGTACTCGAGACCAGCTTGTTGAGATATCTATCTCACATCGAGAATATGAGACCTTGCATCTAGGCTTATAAGGTTTTGGGTCACTCTCTCTATTGCCAATTGGTTTTAGAGTTGAACCCCAGACTACTTTATCATGGTATCAGAGCAGATTACCCACGTACACGTGTGAAGCTTAAAGGCCACACGAACTCCACGACCACTCAAGTTGTTGTCCACGTTTTAGGCTTGAAGATTCGCCACACGTGCGAGGGCGTGTTGAGATATCTATCCCACATCGAGAATATGAGACCTTGCATGTGGGCTTATAAGGTTTGGGCTACTCTCTTTATTGCCAATTGGTTTTAGAGTTGAACTTTATACTACTTTATCATGTAGAGTTGAACCCTATACTACTTTACCACAACTTCTCTGGCTAACCTCAATATCAGAAAACAAAAGTTATCTTTTGGAAACCAACATCCAAGGCATTATCAGTACAGCAAAGCAAATGAAGACTCTGTGTTACAAGGACAAAGAGTTGATTCATGGCATTATGATCACTGTAATCCACAGTTCCAAGAAATGTGATCACTTTCAAATGAATATGAGTCGGCCATCTTAAACTAAGGACCATTGATCCACTCAAGCCATGGACATAGATAAACTTCAGTAATGCTAGATTGTAATAGATATGTCACAGTAAACAAAACAATACCCTACAATTAGAATCAAGCTTTGCAATCAAGAAATAAATTATACCTAATGAAGCTAGGGAAATGAACAATGGGTTTCAGGAGGGAGATCATTAGCCAATTTTAACAGGTACTTCTTTCCGAATAAGGGGAACCTGGAAGTTTCAAGTATCCTCATTGGGATTAAAAGTGAGCAATCCAAGAAAACAGAAGCTACTTTTCCAAAAGAAAAATATAAAGAAAACAAAGCTAAGGACCTTAATATCTCAAAATACATACTTCTCTTCCTCGATTTCAAAAGTGATCACATAGTTCTCTGATCTAATGCAGTTGGGAACAATGTTTGGTTTCATGCCAGCACTTCTGTTGTGGCATGCTTCCGCATTCTTCATCTGGTACTTTTCCCTGTATAATTACATTGTTAACAACCTCTAGCAGCAACAATATCCGTAGATATGACAATAATTCAGTTAATTTCTCAATATTTAGGGTTTAACCTTAAATTCTCTTAATTTTGACATTATCGTCAAATTTGTAATGAAAGAGACCAATATGGTTGGTCTAGTCAGTTATCGCCTTGTTATAAACATCTAGAAAAGAGGTCATCTCTAAACTTCTCTCGTTATTGTTGCTCACTCGACATTCATTTTTTTTATCGAAAGGAACAAATTGTAATGGAATGTCATTTACCTTGAGGTATTTTAATCAGACCATCTACAAAACAAAACATTTCATTCACTACTTACTACTTTTGTTTGTATCAGTTTTCACTCGATTGATCGCGCATATCAGAATTCAAACTCCACAAAGATTGTAAGTATTGTACAAAAGAAAAAAAAACAGAGAGAGGCAAGAAAATAGAGAAATATTTAGCATTTTAACTAAAATTTCATCTATATAATTTTACGAACCCTTAACGTAATAAATTCACGGAATAACCGAGTGATGGAGTACCAAAGTCA
Source organism: Comarum palustre (assembly GCA_951800085.1). Lineage (NCBI taxonomy): Eukaryota > Viridiplantae > Streptophyta > Magnoliopsida > Rosales > Rosaceae > Comarum > Comarum palustre. The sequence goes on along the minus strand of OX637581.1, from coordinate 18,119,099 downwards.
AGTGCAAATTGTGTAATTCGGCGAAAAATAAAATATAATATGCCCCGACCCGACCCGACCCGATTATAAACCAGGTTTAATTTAAACATAACCTCTCCACTTCCACTGAAGAGGGCTGTGTTTGGAATAATGGAGACCTTAGTCGAAGCGGCGCTCCGAGTCTTGAACACCGCCGACCCGTTCGAGAAGGCTCGACTCGGCGACTCAGTCGCCTCACAATGGCTCAACGGAACGATCACTCTCTCTTACGACCCATCTCTGCACCTCCCCGTGCCTGACCGCCCCGCCAGGCTCGCCCACGTACGCTTTCATTCCATTACAAAACTCTTGTTCGATGAGAAATTAGTTCACGAGAGACTTGATTGTGTCTGCAGGTGAAACTCGTGGCTCCGAGCCAGATGCCGAAGCTCGGCAGAGGCGGCAGCTTGCAGAGCAGGCAGGCCATGGTTCACAGCCTGGCCCACACCGAGAGCTGGGCCATCGACTTGTCTTGGGTACTTACTCTGTTCTGTTAATCAAGCAGTACTATTTGATGTGCGTGCTTAGGGTGTCGTTGCTTGTGCGCAGGATATAATTGCGAGGTTTGGGAAGCCAGAGGCGATGCCGGTGGAGTTCTTCACTGATTTCGTGAAGGTGGCTCAGGACGAAGGGAGGCACTTCACTCTCCTGGCGGCGAGGCTGGAGGAGATGGGATCGTTTTACGGTGCGTTGCCGGCTCATGACGGGCTGTGGGACTCGGCGGCTGCCACTGCGGATGATCTGCTGGCGCGGCTGGCGGTGGAGCATTGTGTCCACGAGGCCAGGGGGTTGGATGTTTTGCCCACGACCATTGCGAGGTTTAGGAATGGGGGTGATGAGGAGACGGCAGGGTTGCTGGAGAGGGTGGTGTATCCGGAGGAGGTCACGCATTGTGCTGCGGGGGTGAAGTGGTTTAGGTATGTTTTCCTGAGGTCGATGGGAAAGGGGTTGGATGGAGACGAGGAGGAGGAGGAGGAGGGAGTGATTGAGAAGTTTCATCAAGTTGTGAGGAAGCATTTTAGGGGGCCTTTGAAGCCTCCTTTCAATGAAGAAGCTAGGAAAGCTGCAGGATTTGGTCCGAAATGGTATGAACCTCTTGCTGTCAAAGAGAGCAAGACTAGTACTGCTACTAGTACTACTGCATTTTGAGCGCTTAAACATGACAATTGTTTCATTTAGGTTTTCTCCATAGACAATGGAATGATACCTTTTTTTTTTTTTTTTTTTTTTTTTCTGTTTTCAATTTCGTTTTCTAGGGGATGTGTTGTTGAAGAGAGAAATTGAGAGAGAGTTGCTATGTTTGTATCAGCAGCTTCAGAAGCATTAGGGTTCATGGTGATTGCATTGTAGGGTTTAAGATGATACTAAATAATGTAGTATTCAAGTACACTTCTGTTTGCAATTTGATGCTAGATATGTGACCATACACTTCTATTTGTGGATAGTTGTGATTTTATAATCATACTCAAATCTCAATGAGGAAAGATTGTTCACTTAATATATGATTTGAGGAACAAGATGCTAGGGGCTAGATGCTTAAGATTGATTAAAAATTTTAAGTGGATGTGATTACCCTTTACATTTAAACAAGGGCTGACTAGCTGACAATGTCTGACAAGTTGATTTTCTTATTGGGGTTATTAAACACTAAACCCAGCATAATAACATTCAGACAGATTATTGTACTTTAATAATCAATTAATCAATCAATTTGGTAAACAATGTTCCAAAGAACAATGACCAATATCAAAATTTTGTTCATTTCCATCTGAGCGATTCAATTTTCATATCCAGTATCTAAAACTTCAGTTGGAATTTATCAGCCGAGATTGCAGATTCCAAATGACTGGTAGCGACCTTGGAACAAATTATATTGGAAAAACTTGAGCAAAAGGAACCAAATTCTGCACACCAGAGGAAACTTTATTGATGAAGAATCGCTCTTTTTGTGCCAAGTTTGTACATTATTCCCTTTATTAAAGGGTACAAATTTTTCGAATCAGATGGTAAGTAAAGCAAAACCTTGCACCAAATGGTACCTCAAACTATTCTGCTGTCACAATATAGAAAATTGAATTTGAAGTGACAGCAAGAGTTCTACAGACCAAGATGGCACAACAAATGCGAATGTGCAGGCCTGGACCAAAATATAGTGATTTTGGTAAGAGAATCGACATCATGGCTGTTTCTGGGAAATCCCATAGCTTAGGTTAAGGCTTTATCTCACTTTGTCATTTACAAAAGAAGTCTTCGAATGTCACTGAAGTTTGATTGTAAAGCTGAGAGGAATGAACCTGCAAAATTGATTGGCATACGTATATCAAAGAAAGTAAAAAGAAAATTGGTGCAAACCAATTTATCAGCCAAATTATCTCTCGCTAGTGCAAGTATCTGTTTGAAAACTAGGATTGTGGCATTATTTTTTTCTCAAGTGAAATTTGGAATTAAGATTGCGGCATCATATATACCTCCAACTTTGCCATCAAAAACACGATGATCCGCCGATAACGTCAGGTTCATTTTTGTGACAACTGCTGGCCTTTCAATTCCTATGGGAAAATGATGCCCACTTTATTATCGTACTTCAAAAGAGCATGAATTTTTAAAACTGAAAAGTTGAATAACAATGGTATTACCATCACTTCCAACTACTGGTTCAAAAACCTTGTTGCCTCTGCCTACAGCAAGGATACTGGCCTGAAGAAGTAAATAAAAATGTATATAAGATATGGAACTGGCTACTGAACTTGAGAACCGAGATTCCCAGGCGAAAACAAGCAACATCCAGCACAGAACAGCTCAAACTTCCGTTCAAGATGAGTAACAAGAAAGTTTGTAGTAACCAGATCATTAACGAGTTTGTTGTGCCATTTTCAAGTTTTCAGTATGTAAAAATTAATCAGAGCAGGTAACAAAACAATTAACGGAAATGGAAAAATAACAAAAGATGACACACACACACACACACATAAATACAAAGAGAGAGAGAGAACCTGAGGTGGATTTATAATTGCACAGAAATGATCAACCGGAAACATCCCCAAGTTTGAAATGCTGCAAAAGAAATAGCGACATAGTATAAACCAACTTAACAAAGCAAACAAGGGGCAAATCAACTAAGATTAGAAAATTTGTTCACCTGAAAGTCCCTCCTTGGAATTCACTTGGTTTAAGCTTTCCTGCCCGTGCCTTTTCAGCAAGCTCCTTGACCTGATAAACAAAGGTAAAATATATTGAACTATAATAATACGACTATTTTAAAATTAAAATTCTTGAGAAAGCATTACTTGATAGCCACCATAGACGAACTCACACATAAGATTGACATATCAAGCCAGTTAACATTATATTAAGTAAAGATAAAAGGAAAACGTAAGGATGGAAGCAATTCACAAGAAACAAAGTTTATAGTACCTCTGAGGAGATTGCAGATATTGTTTTCTGATCCGCATTTTTCACAATTGGAGTCATCAGACCCTGTATCAAAACCATATCTTGTCAATATGTGCAGTAAAATACTTTCTAGGAAGCTAAGAACCAGCATCTTACCTTGTTGGTAGCGACAGCAATTGATATATCAACAGAATCACACAGGATAGCTTCTCCTATTTCAGCATCCCAGTAAGCTGTCAGGACAGGAAATGCCACTTATTAGAAGATTATTTTACAGGACATAATTCATTCCAAATGAATACAATTTAGTAGCCCTCATGCCCACTCCCACCCTCAATAAATTCTAAGGGGTGTGGTGTCAGTAAGTAATTAGTTTGAACTGGAATGCTTGTTCATATGTAATTACCATTTGCTTCAGGTACATTTCTCAGTGCAATAGCTACAGCTCTAATGACAATGTCATTCACTGAAACCTTAACATTATGCTGCTCTGCATATCAGGATCCCACCAAAGAAATAATTAGATCCAAACAATGCTGAACAGCAAAAAAAGAAGTAAAATCTTGAAGCGCTTTATACCTTTAAGATCCTTCCTAAGAGAAAGAAGATGATCCAATATAACATCTGAAAGAGAACAGGAACGAATTTTAGATATGGATAACTTTGTAGTAACAAATAAAGGCTTCACCAAATAAGTACATGACCTGCGGATAGATACAAGTGTGGTATGTTTTGTTTTGATTCCAGCAACCTAGTAGCTATCACCTGCAAAACATATTACGAGTACTTCAATAAAATCTTGAGCAAAAACAACTTATTAGCAATGTTAATATCCCAGCCAGAATGTTTGAAGAATTGGACAATATGCATTCAACTTATAAGAATATTGAAAACCAATACACAGGATGATAATGCATATTAGATAGCCTAGGTATTTTACCCCAAACAATAAATACAATAGGATCTTCTCAATCTTTTGGCATGCGTTAAGTTGTACTAGTATAGCCACTGTAAGACATAAGTTAATTTCAGAATTTCATCCTTTTGGCATCCACATGTAAAACACCTAACATCTATTATAATTCATGTTGGTTCAAGCATGGCTGGCTTTAGATAAGTAGTCATCAATTACACACATCTGCGAGGCTAGCAAAATTAGTTCAAAACCATTGATAGACCTTATTTCCAACCTACTAATATGAAACCTACCTTGTGAATTTGACTGTTGGGAAACTCTTCAAAATCTATCTGCTTTAAAGGCGTTGAATCTGGTGATGCTGGAGCTATCTTTGTATGTGCCTGAGGAGATGAAGGTCCCTTCTCTTTAGATGAAACTTTTGAAGAACCAATTCCTGACTTTATTGCCGCTAAAACATCGCCTTTCAGTAGTGTACTGTGAGCACCTGATGCCCTCAATGATGATTTATCCAATCCATGTTCTAGAATTAGCATCTTAGCTGCTGGACTAATCCTCAAGACACTGGTTTTTACTGCTCCACTTTCATGTTTAGTATCCTGATGGATTGGTTTTTCCTCTTTGATACTTGAACCAACACTGACGCTGTGTTTTACAGTTTCCAAATCAGCTGCATCCTCAACCTTAGCAAACAACAAGAATTAGTATTATTGTAAATTAGTGCTCTCACATGTCTTGAGACACCAGAAATTGTGTTTGAAATAATGAGATTAGTAATATATCTCATCAGTTAACTAGCTGAAATAAGAAAACTAGTTCACTAATTAATTAATTAACAGGTTTCTAGAAGCTTCTTCATATTACAAGAACTTTATGCAAAAACTTCATCAACAATAAATAAAATCATAAAAGATAGATTATAAAGTCCTACAAGATTTTTGCACTTACGGTTACTGCAATTGGTTGGCCAACAGCCACATCCTTCGACCCTTCAGGTGCTAGTATTTTAGCCAAGTATCTACAATCAAAAGTCATAAAATAAATAATCAACATCAGCTGGAAAAAGTCATTAAGAGTCATGTATGCACCTTTTTTCAACTATTCACCAAAGCATAAAAGAAGAACAATTCTAAGAAAATCAGTTAGAGTAGAAACAAGATTTTCAAAGCTGCAAATGATCCCAAAACAACTAAGGGAAAACATAGCAATAGACCAGTATATTATAGGCAAAATCAGTAGCTGATTATATTGAACAGGACTTCCTACTCTTCCACTCAATGTACTTTTACAATTTCCTTTGCCTCTAGCATTCTTCAAAACTACTAGAAAGAAAATAAATGTCAATGTTCCTCATGTTCTATTGGCTAAACTTTTACAGTTACTGTTCCAAAATATGGTTTATAGAGCAACAGTTTCCAAATTTTCATTTATCATGCTGAAATGGTACATGTTAATCAGACATGTCATCCACAGCCATGGTTACATACTTAAAGTTACATGTCAACTGCAAAAAAAAATGTAATAGGCATCAAATTCTTCAATTACGATCTACACAACATCTGAATAGATAATGCACTAAACACACAGTGACACAAACATAACCAAAGTTCATGTACTCTACAGAAGAAAACTCAACATAAGTAAAGATTGTATATGTTACCCCTCTTCAAGGCATTCAAATTCAAGTGTTGCTTTATCCGTCTCTATCTCACACAACACATCACCCACTTCTATCTGTTAATACATATTCGAGAAAATGAGCCATTTTCATAGGTTAACGAGCTTAAACATTCAGGTCAAATAGTATTGCTTAGCATTCTGACTCTTAATTGATAAAGTAGTCTGGGGTTCAACTCCAAAACCAAGTAGCCCAAACCCTTATAAGCCCACATGCAAGGCCCCATTTTCCTGATGTGGGATAGATATCTCAACACGCCCCCACACGTGAGACGACCCCTCAAGCCTAACACGTGGACAACATTAGAAATGATGTGGAGTGTGTGTGGCCGGTAACGCTAACACACGTGGACGTGGGTAACCCGCTCTGATACCATGATAAAGTAGTCTGGGGTTCAACTCTAAAACCAATTGACAATGGAGAGACTAGCTCAAACCCTTATAAGACCACGCAATGCCCCATTTTCCCGATGTGGGATAGATATCTCAACATTAATTGAATATAACTAACCTTATCTCCTTCCTTCTTTCTCCACACAGCAATGTTGCCTTGACTCTGAACAGGAACACAACCATAAGCTTTAAAGGATAGAACTCAGCCAAATAATCTTGGCAGAAAGTACGAATATAGCTTCCTTACCATTGTTGGAGACAACGCAGGCATTTCAACAACAATGTGAGGAAGGTCTGCTGTGTTTATCCCCACAGAACTTGTATCTTGTGACCCATCTTTCTGATTTTTTGGTATGTCCTCTTTCACCTCAGATCCACCCCCAATATTAGCAGGGATGTTTTGGATTTCATCATGATCCTCGACCTTGAGAATGCAATAACGTTTGTGTCCATAATAACTTTGCTTGGGGTAGTAGTTAAAGTAATTCTTATATTATAATATAAAAATAATGAAACATTATACATAAAAAATCTGAATGATTTGGACTAGCAGTAGAAAAAGATGTGAAAAACATTATGAGGAAGTAATAATTATAAAGCACATAAAGAATTTAACTTGGCACTAAAGCACATAAAGAATTCAACTTGGCAATAAATTGGCTGATTGGACAACATAACATTTCCTCATAAGTCCAGTTTATGTGTGTTTCTGTGCACATGGGTGAGAGTGATATGCAAGTGAGTACGGTGTCTACACGTATAAGGGATAGGCTAAAGATTATTATTGGTTACCGTTACTGCAATAGGTTGTCCCACACGCACATCCTTTGAACCTTCAGGTACTAGTATCTTGGCTAAAAACCTACAAGAGGAAATATGAGAATATAATAAATAATAGTGTAGGGAATAAATAAATAATTAGTCAGAATCGCATGTTTCAAATGGTTCTTTTCTCTCTTATATAAGATCCTTGCTGACCATAATAATAATGTACTACAAAAGGTATTACCAACATCAAGGATGAAAAGTAATAATGAAAATATCATAATGAATTGATGATAATTGAAATATGTCCAATGTTTGTCTGTGATAAGAGAAACTCTATGAATATAGATATGAACCAAAAGTATCACTAGAAAGCTAATGTAAACCATGCATTATTTCCTATCCAAATCAGAAATGTTATTTATGAAAAAAAATACAAAGAAAGACTAACCCTTCCTCAAGACTTTCAAATTCGAGAGTCGCTTTGTCAGTTTCAATTTCGCACAGTACATCACCCACTGCAATCTGTTAGAATTAAACCAGCGATCAGAACACAGAACTTACAGATGAAACAAACAAATATTGTCATCATCTTCATCCTAAGAAAGATATGAAACCTAGAACCTCAGTACGTTTCGCATGACTAACCTTATCTCCCTCGTTCTTCCTCCATTTAGCAATGTTTCCTTGACTCTACCAAGTATAATGGTATGTCAGTAACAAAGTGAGAGAACTATTAAACTACTAATTAAGGTGTTAAAACTAAAATTATTCCCTGCTGAGGCTTACCATTGTAGGAGACAAAGCAGGCATATCAAGGACAGCATACAAAGGATCTGAAATAACATTCAACATGGTCAGAATGGAAACACTAAGAACCCAAACACCTTGAGTTTATAATAAAAGAAATTTGTAACTAAATGGTAAAGCCGTACCTGCGGTGGAGTAATGCTTGACGCCTCTCCAAGGCTGAAAATGATAACAACGTCAGCATATTATTACACATGTATATGTATCTATTACTCCTAATATACATTACAAACACTAACCTTGAGATATGAAAATTTATACTGGACTCCAGTGAGCATGGGCAAAGATGTCGGCCTGATCAAATTTCATGTCGGTAAAATGCCAACACACAAACATAGAGAATAAAAGTACTACCGAAGCAAACTATAACCAGTCCCAACTAGACCTATCTTGAATAACTATTACTAGGGTGTATGAGAAACAAAGAGAAAAATAGCCAATGTATAGATGATGCCATTGTTGATACCGAGATTTGAACCTTTAATCTATGATACTTACCAGCAACCCCGGGATTCCTTCTTATGTTATTGCAAACAACAGTAATCAAAAATACCCACCACTAGTTGGATAATAATACAACCACTATTTCTCAAATAAATGTCAACAACTAAATGCAGAATGAACAACTATCATGGTAACTAAGTATCTGATTTCACAAACGAATGGTCAGCAACTACATACCTTACAAGAGTAGCATCACCTCCAGTCGAATTCTGCACACAGGAACTTCTGCATCATCAAGTAACAATAACAATCACATAACACATTTCCCTACTTACTCCCACATAACAATTTTCAATCCCAAAACCCTGCTCTCTTAGCTATAAAGAACCAAACTTGACAAAACCACAGCCACTCCAACACAAACCCGCCAAAACCCACCACCCCAAAACCCAAAATCCCCACCATCCAAACCTCAATTCAATCAAATATCCACAAAACCCAGAACCCAAAATTCAGTGACGCACAATTAAAGACTGTTGCTTTAGAGTTGATCAAAATGAGCCAATGGAATCGATAATCGTACCGAGTGAGTGATCTGGTGGAGGAGGAGAGAAGCCGAGCTCGGAAGAGAGACGGCGCGCGTGAGATCACAGGGTGCCAAAGCCGTGAGAGCGCCATGTTTATTTTGCAGAGAAAACAAAAATCAAAGGCTCTTTCTTTCTAAGAGAGTTTGGCTCAAAATGTGATTGAATGTCTGAGTGTGTATTTTTGGTGGGCTTATGAGTTTGACCCAAAAAGAACCAAGAGCCAAAATAGTGACGAGCACAATAAAATTTTATGTCAGATTTGTTGGCGAGCTGCTAGTGTGCGCCTTCTTTCGACGACTTACATTCTTTTCTTATGGGTTGTGAGAATTTGGAGGATTGAAACTATTCTACCCACCTTGTGTCATTACACATGTAGTTGTTGTTTTGTGTCATTTCCATGTTGTAATAAGGAAATACAAATGTGTTGTGAACTTGTTTGGTGGTAACCTATCTGTGTTTATTTAAAATGTTTATATAATGTGTGGAGAAGTAGATTCATATGATATGAGTTTTACCTTTATTGTAGGTTATATCATATGATATTTTTATTGTTATGGAGTTCTTGTATTTTGTGTCATGATTGTTACCATAACGTCAACTATTTCTCTATATCAAATCTAATGGATTGAATATATAGTGTAGAGAGTTAGAGTTAGTATGACAAACGTTGTTGAAGGCCTAAGAAGAAGACATTTCGATAGATTGCAACATTGAGCTTTCTCTCATTTTCCTCTCTCAACTAATTTCATAAGTTGGATAAACATCTCAGAGAGAAATGCTACAATAGCAGTTGCTAGAGTTCCAAATGCAGTCATTGTTTGAAATAACACAGCCAGCTGTCTATAAACCACAAGCACATAAGAGGACTCATGCCCTGGTCTAGAGAGACTTTGGAGACAAATATTGAACTCTGCAAAGTGTACATTTGCAAGTAATAGAGAAAGTATCTGCTTCTGCATTTTTGCTTCCTTCTTCGTTAAGCTTTTATGGAGTACTAGACTCAGAATAGATTGTTCATTTCTAAATGCGTCCCAACAGGTTTTCTCATCCTTTTGGTGCATTGTATACTTCAAAGTCTAATTGCGCGACATCTTCCGAATCCAAAGTTCCATTTGGATTGTGTTAGTATAGAAATTAATGCAATCATGAGGTATAACAAATGGTAGAATCACATGAAAGATGAAAAATGGTTAGAAACTTAAATATATACTTTACCACCCAATCCCATATGCCAGTGTGAGCAAACTGTTGAGGAATGGTAACATCGGCAATAGATATGCCAAGATGAACAATTCCGACAACGTCAAATAGATCCAGCATTTGCTGTGTTGCTGCAGCAGTATTCACCTGATAAAACAATCTGATGGCTTAGCCTTTTCCTCTTAATAATTACGATTTTGGGGATCATGTTTTATGCTTGTTGAGTAACCAAAGGGACAGTAGGAAACCATGGTGTACCATTCCAACTCCACATCTCACATAGATGACTTTCTTGTCATGGATCTTGCCTGCCCGGAATCGCCTGCCTGCAACACTACACTACCTTTTATACTAACAGAAGTACTGGACTACTCTGAAATCCTTGTTGAAAAGGTTGGAAAGAAAGAAGCGGAGAAAACAACTGAACTGACCTGAAAAATCCAGAAATGGATGCTTTGGATTAGGCTTAAAGGCCCCGGTGTGGAAGAAAACAGCCTCTTCTGGTGAGTAAACTGTGATGAGGCCAATGTAAGGTCCTTTTCCGGTTTACTTCTTAAAGGAACTTCAAATATGTCTAATTTAGTGGAAAAGAAAATGAAGAAACAGTTAGTAGATTGATTAAAACCAGACTAAGCAAGCATTCTGCAACTTGTTTTGGAGCCATGGTCGTCAAATTATTGAAGTTGGTAAGAACTAAGAGCTACCAGCCATAGAACACTGGCCCTTGACTACGCTTGATGGCTTACATTTTATAAAAGAAGTTTGACAGAAAGGTAAGCGTGGCTAATTCTTTATTCGAAACAAGTCTATAAGGACTTCCAGTGATATGAATGGCTGGAAAAGAAAAATAAGGTTCAGTATCATTGTTTTTTCTTTTCACCCTTAGACCTCTGAGATGAGATACAGAAAAGCAAATGTTCGTGTTAGACCATTTCAAACCTTCAACATTAGACAATAAATCACAGACAACCACAGATATTATTCTGAGACGGCCATTGTTTGTGCAGATCAAGCATATGCTCTTCAAGACTTTGAACTCTATGGCAACCCATTTTCATGAAAGATGCACTTTATATAGTTCAATGTTTGGGTTTGAACTACATAATCGCACATTATCAAATCTGTTGTGTTATTTTGCAATCACATTCTAGTTTCAATTGAGTTACCAATTCTGACATGCTGTAGTTATCTTAGCAGTCAACTGCATCTGCATTCATCTCAAGAAATTTAAACAAAATGAAACATTATCCTTCAAATGTGAAGATCTTCAAACTTTCATTAATGGATGGTAGTTTTCAGTACAATAAACAAGTAATGTCCCAGCCCCTTTACAGATCCTACAATTAGGACCTCACATAGTACAAAACTATGCTAGGCATGAAAATGGGTGGAAAAAACCCTTTCACATACTAAGTTTTAGGCATCAACAGGAAGACAGAGCTTTGCACCTTGAAGTTGATGAATCTGCAGACCCCAGCACCTCTTTCATTAATCTTATCAGTGGCATCCTTGTTACTCTCCAATACCTTTGGAAAGAATATCTGTCAAAACCATGAGCAGATTTCACCTATTTTGAAGCCCCTCGATCGCCTTCTTCCATTGCCATGCTCTTTGTTTTGCATCCTCGAATGACAGTACCTTTTTTGGCTGTGTAAAAGAAAATCCAACCAATTAAAGACTAGGAATCAATTTTATCAACATCACAATTACACGATCATATTTCTTGCCGCTCCACATTTATACATCATAATTTACGGAGGAAAAGAGGGCAAGGGGAGCATACCGTAACAATTTTGAACTGTGAAGAACTAGCAACTTGGACGTTGAGATCATTAGAGTTGTCGGACCAAATTATATTTCCCTTCATCACCAACTTTGCAGGATCCACGTATATCAACTTTGGCTTGTTGGTGAGAATAAGTTGCACCTTCTTGCTTGTCAGTTTTTGAATTTTCTTCACCATTGAGATCATGAGAACAGATTCACCAGGTTCAAGGAATTGTTGCCTGTTAACAACAGAACGTATTATTATCCTCGTGTTCATAACAGATTTCGCCACTGAAAGAACTTTGTCTATTGAAACTGTAAATTAATGATGCTTAGGAAGAACAGAAATTGAGACAATACCATTTTGAATCAAAGGAGTCGATCGAAGCTAGCCTAGTTACATGACCAGATGCATCAGAAGATGATGCTGAACCAATGTTACCTTCATTTTGTCTTGCTGCGCTATCTCCAATATGTGAAGGGTTCCATGAGTTATCACGGACATCATCAACCTCACCTGACTGAATGTCAAAAACAGTTTTGTAGTAGCAGAAGAGGAATAAGGCATGGAAATGTTGGATTTCTTAAAACAGATAATTGAAGAGAAAAAGAAGCCATACCCCTGGCTCTAAGGCAAGTTTTGGAGGGGTTTGCGCTCTTAAGTTTTTCCAGTCAACTCCCTTAAAGAATGGATGCATCTTCAATGCAGCATAACCATCACGTCCAGCACCAGGCCTCCTACTGGGATCTAAATCCTGAACAGTTTAACAGTTGATATACATATTGATAATAGAACACTTTTTGAGAACCAGTTTTTGTTTGTACAAATATTAAGAAAGATATCTCAAGTACAAAGGTATATCATAGACATAACATTAGTAAGAATGGGGAGTGGGGAGACTACGTCAATAGAAAAAATGACTGACTGAGGCTAGACTAACAAAAAGTATGAGTTTGTAGCTTACCAATAACCGATCAATAAGGTCTTTGGCTTCATCTGAGAAATAATTTGGAAATCTAATATCTCTTGCTATAATTCTTTGAAAAATAAGCCACTCGCTTGCATCTTTGAAAGGAGAAGTTCCTGAAAGCATTTGGTATATGGTGCAGCCAAGTGCCCAGAGGTCATTTCTGTGATGGTATGTTCAAAGGAGAGGGGGAAAATGTTATCCAACATAGGTCATATACTAAAGAGAGCAGAAAAAATGAATTACAAAATAAAAAATAAAAAACAAACTACTGCCCAAATAATCAAATATTAGTTAGTAGATAAACAATTCCTTACCCAAAAGTTGCTGGGGAAGAATTCAGGACTTCTGGAGGAACATATGCAGCCGTGCCAACAAATGTGCAAGCCTTATCATCTACAGAAGACATCAATATATCAGTTTCATCATATTTCTCAAGCAATACAGGCTTATGATTAACCTTGTAATACCTGATGCTGCATTTGGAAGGACTGTAATTTGGCTATCCTGCATAGGCTTTACACTCCCAAAATCAGCAACCTTGATATTACCCCCTGCTGTAAGTAACAAGTTCTCTGGCTGCCAATTTAAATCAATTAGCATATGCAAAGTTCCATATGACTTTAAACAATAGACAAGTACATTTCTCAAAAATGTACCTTTATATCTCTATGAATCAATCCCATACTGTGTATATATTCTAGCGCATCTACAACTTCTGCTGCATAAAAGCGAGCTTCGTCCTCAGACAGACGACCTTTCTGCACACAATTTGTACAAAATGATGCATGCAGTAGATAAATCTAGAAAGATAAAGCACCATGAACTAAAAGCAAATTAAAAAACAAAAGTGAAGATAAGGAAGATTTTCAATTCACACTATACTTTGGCATGTTTTCTTAATACCTGGTTAATCATTTTAAGCTCAACAGACAAGATAACTTGTGCAAGGGTCAACAAAGAAAATTGGAAAAATGTAATAAAAATTTCCAGAAACAAATCACATATACAATATAGTGATATATTGCAGTACAAGAATGTAAGTTGAGAGAGAAAAGGCCATCAAATGAACTATTCTCATAAAAAGGAAGGAGAGAGATGCATAGATAAATCCCCAATATCCTGAAAAGAATGTGTGGTAACCAATCACGGTTCAAGCTTACCCTTGTTATCTGATCAAATAGTTCTCCACCTTCACAGGATTCCAGTGCCATATCTTCACATAAAATTAAGGGGACAATTGTCAAAGGGATATCATACATATAGTAGAGTGAAAATATGCTCAAACAAGTACATAGGGACTAAAAAGAGGTTACGTCCAAGAATACCTACACAGTGAAAAGGAATCCTGAAAAGTGAAATATAGCCGCACAACACCTGGATGATCCAACTGATCAAGAACAATTCGTTCCAGCTTCACATAAGCTGTTTTATTTTCTTTGGTGATGAACTTTTTGTCCATGATTTTTAACGCGTAGACAACTCCTGTATCCTTCTTCTTTGCTCTCACAACCTGCAAATTTTTGGAAATAACATGCATATAAGAAACTACATATTTGAGCATCGTAAACAGTTCAGCAACCTCAAGCAGTATACGAGGATAAATTCTTTCTTCTAAAACGTGTACACTAAAACAACAACCGCATAACACTTCCTCTATAGAGAGTCAGAAATCTCGTGTGGAAGTGCCGCTCATTGATACCAAGATATGGTACTGCGTTTGCACATCAGTTATCATCATCCTCTCATTCATAACAAAAGAAAATGAAAAATCAACATTTCCTGGAAAAAAACCTTCAGAAAGGGAAAAGGGAAGTCTGAAATCTGAAACTCAAGTAATATACTCTTGTCACGAGATATGAAGGAGCACTTACGAATTAAACACACAACAAAGGAAAATGCATTCTACATAGAATGATGTGCATAATCTACATTTGATTTATTATATAATGCTTAAATTTGTCATTTAAACAGCAAACTTCTCAAACAAATTGAGTGAAATATCACAATTGTAACAACATTTCAGGTTACTCTATCTCACTAACAGACATACCAGCCTCAGAAACTCCTGTATCTTTTAGTTCTCTGTAAGCTCACAACAAGCATATCCAGATTAGGAGCTCTATCACTCTCGGATCAAAGAACACGATGCCCCATATCCAAAGTCACATAACCTTCCCTAAAGCCAAGTGCAGGACCACCATCTCAAACCAGACATTACCATTACTAGGTTCTTAACAATTCATTACATTCTACAACCGCATATAAGCTCCTATTTAAAATACAAAGAACTCCTTCGAGCAAATCATACCATGCTTAACATCAAAGCTAACACTTATGTAACATGCAACCCATCTATCAATAACACAACCAATCACATACCAACCAAAGCTACAATAGAAACCCAGATGACAAAACATTGAAAAAACAAAACATTCAAAGCAATGAAAGACCCAGAAAGGAAACTGAATAAAACTTAGACCTTTGAATAGGAACCAACGCCATAGATCTTGCCCAATTCAAAGTCTTGGATGGTGAAATTCTCCTGGGGAGCCCTGAAAGCAAAGCTCTTGGTTTTCTGAACAGTAGTATTTGCACCACCACCATTTCCACCATTAGAAGAAGAATTCCCCTGAATCTTCAACTTGGCATCAAAATCCTTCTCCATTGCCAACATATCTATCTTTCTCTAATCTCTCACCCAATTCATCTACATAGTAAAGCACCCAGTTTCTCTCTCCTTGGGGGAAGAACAAAGACCATGAATTGGGGGCCAAGACTCTTTTTTTCCTCTGGGAAAAAGGAAAAAGGTTAAGAATCGGATTCCTTGGTGTGAAATGTGGGTTAATGGGTTATGTGTGAGGAGGTGAGCAGCTTTAGCTTTGGTGGTTCCAATTTCAAAACCCTAGAAAGGAGAGGAATTGGGTAATTGGGAAAGAGGAGTTTTTTGGGCAAAGGAGGAAAAGAGTTTAGGGAGAGACAATGAGTTAAATTAGTTGTTTTTGTATGGATGAGAGGGAGGGGATGTGGATGGAAGAAGGGACAGGGAGGGGTGGGCACATGTCACATGGGATTCAATGATGTGAAATTGTGAATGGATGTATATGAGTCAGCCCCATTCCAATTCCAAAGGACTAAAATTGGAAATTGGATGCGATGCATATGCTAAATGCTGCTTATGATTCTGATTCTAAAGCTTGTTAGGCCTTTTTTTTGCTTTCTTTTTAGGCCTTTTTGGATATACATTGAAAGGACCATTCCAAATTTCTCAATGGGGGGTCTCTTTCTCTAGCCGTTCCTCCTCCCTCCTCCCTCCTGAAATTCCCAAGTGTCAATTCCAGTCAGGCTGGTGAAAGTTGTGTAGTAATCTGGTATTAGATAGTGTCTAGCACATTGTAGCAGCACATCAAGTTTTCATGTATGTCAAAGTGTCTTTGAGTTAGTCACATCAAGCAATACGTCGAACATTTTACCTTGTTGTTCTATTTACAACAATTGCTCAGCACTACAAAAATTTGATTAGGCAAGCTTGAATCAGCTCCCAAGAGCTAGTGATAAACTTTGATCACTAAGTGAAGCACACTTCAGCTTTGATCATTCACTGATTTATAGATAGACTTATAAATCAGACCAGGAGTTTATCTCTAAAGGCAGGAGAAACCAAGATAAGGTAGAATTACTGCAGCAACAACTGAGACTAGGTCATATGGATGGGCAACAATTATAAAGCAAGGGCGAGTGGACTCACTGAACCCCATGTATTAACATCAATTATCAATATATCCAATATTTGAAGCAAATAATCCATGTGTAGGACGATTTCTGTGGTTAAGAGAAGTCGCACTTCATACAGTGTTTTCTGCCATACCATTTTAGTTGTAGGTTAGCTATTGGCCTCATGCAAACAGCTGAAAATGAAAATGCAATAATGTTTTTGCTGTGCATTTCAAGCTGTCAATGCAAGACTGATGAGCTAATGATAGCATGGTCCTTGGCTCTAAGATAAGAGTTGTCGGAAGCATATAGTGATTTACTACTACCAAGTAGTAAATGCAGAGGTAAAAGGTCAAGGGGTAATAACACAAATGGTAAATGCAGATGTAAAAGGTCAAAAGGAAATCCATACTAGATTCGATCAAACGGTCCTGTTAGCAGCCTAGTATGATAGGTAATACTGCCACAGATAAAAGAAATGCTAAAGTAGCCTGTAGCAGAAACACTACTGACTCATCCAACAATGGATAGCTTTGTCTAAAAGTTTGCAATCACATATTTTCAATGTCATTACCATTCAATCTTCTTCATTCCCCTGGCCATGGCCATTTTGTTGGTTTTCCTCCTCAATTCCTTCCCCATAATGAACCCACGGTAGCACAGACTCAAACAAAACCGCTAATGGATTTCGATTTGCAACATCACGGGGAGCAGGTCCACCCTCATTTAGATTGACAAGATTCTGCTCGTTATGCATAACGTCTCCCATCCTTGCATTGGCCATAAAAGGTTGCAAATTTTCAGGTGGGGCGGCTGGCAATGTATAAGAGAAATCTGAAACCAACAAGTGGGAGTACCTACATAAAACAACAAGCAGGCAGTCAGTCATAGTCAGTCATCCTCCCAAATACAGAAGAGTACCACATCCAGGGTTATCTAGGAGCATATAAACTTTTTAAGTTAATGCAAAGTATTCATTATACTACTTGAAATAGAAGGATAGCTGAAGTGTAACAGTGTGACGGCATACTTACTCATTCTTATCAGATGAGAATGCTTCTTTTCGCACACATGCCCAATCATTCTTTTCGCTGCTATTCTGTCTTAGAGTCTCAATTACCAGTTGCGCTGCATCCCGCAGTAATTTCTGCAATTCTGGAAGCCTCCATATAATATGATTACTCTCAACATATATGTTAATCAGGTGGTCTAAGGATGGGATTCCTGCTTCATCTGCTTGGAAAAATGCATTCTTGAGTATATCTACCCACACCCGTTCTTTCAAAGGTACCTTTGCCACTAGTTTCTTTAGGACCGTGGGATGAAGCATCAATGCCTGCTTCATAAGATCGGTTGAAGTAGCCTTGGTGGTTTCAGTAGCTAAATTGTTTGAAGATTCCGCTTTTTCAAGATACAATCGGCATACGGCAAGGGAATACGAAAAATTTGGAAACAACCATAGGGTGTTATCACTTTTATATTCTTCAGAGAACTGTTCTAGCCACGCATACTCCTCTGCACTCACCGCAAAATAGTCAATACAGAACATGGCTCCCATTGGATCGTCAGCATCTAGTGATAGTAAGAACTTGCAAACTTCTAAAGCAGATCGATGACAGCCACGTCTGTCCATACTTTTCATGTGCGTAAAAAGTGCAATGAACAGAGGCTTGTTTTCTTCATAACTGTATTTCACTTGGCAATCACCCTTAAAGGGGGTGAACATTGGATTCCATGCACATTCCAAAGCATACAAGCACTTAGAGATAGCATCTGCTGACATTTGATGCTCTCCCACAAACTTAAAGTACTCTGCCATGGTTAATAGCGAATCTAAATGATAAGGATAGTGCAACAGAACATTTGCAATGGCATTGAGATCATGTGTCGCTTTGGCAGATTCAAATGCACTCTGAGCATGACAGTAGGCTGACGAATACGTATATCTGCAGGTAAGAGAAACCAAGCAAATGATGCATACCAAACCAAAAATTTATAAGACAAATATCATGAATCATGTTTAAAAAAACTAATCCGCAACAAGAAAATAAAAAGACTAAAAATTTCTAAAAGAATAAAATAAAATAAAGAAACTACGAAACTTAAGGTTGAAATAAGAGCTCATTCTCAGCCTTGGGATTGTTGATCAACCATAAACTATGACAAAATACCAAGGTGGGATCTTAAAACACAGTTATCATTGCTAAAACATCAGGACTACACAGTTGTCTCAAAATCTCCATGGCTAAAACCATGATTATGGAACCAATTATTGTTTTGTGAAGAGTGTATTCCTTACTAGTTAGCATTGCGCAACTTGACACATGCATAGCCCATTTGACACTGTACAAGGTTCTGCAATTATCACCAAATTGCAAAGGCAAAACAGTACTTTGATAATACGGTTCAAGTTTCCAGTCAAATTATGATTTTCTATTTAGAACTTTCCTTGGTGATTATCCACAGTCACATGAATATGATTAGCAGACACAATTAGCTCCATTAAACTAGTCATACTTCCATTTTTGCAGCTATTTTCTAACACAATCAATATAGATCTATGGCTTTTACTACCAACTAGAGAACTCTTTCTTGATAATGGCAAACAGGCAAACAATTATATACAGAGCTTAAGCCCACCATCAGAGCATTAAGTAATAATCTCCTATTGCAGACTAAAGCAAATCATGCAGCTATTTCAAAATACAGGACTAAAGCGACAAACAATGCTCTTACCGGTAGTCAAAGTATCCGTTGGGAGAGTGAAGGAGTACCATGTTCATGGCGCCATCCCAGCGAGGCCAATGATCCGATGGAGTGACAAGGAAAGACTTCCTATGAACCACGCCACGTCTTCCACCACGCGCCATTCTAGAGCTACCACTCTGTTGATTCTTCACAAACGACTTCACCACCTTAGACCCAAAAATCCTCCGCATCTCATTGTCAGCATTCAAGTACTTAGGATCCACTTGCAATATGAAGGGCACATAGTTCTCATACGAATTCTTAACCACACCATCACTAGATCTCATCTCCGCCTGTCTCTCATGCGCATGTACATAAAACTCTTCCACCACCTCATCCCCTGACTTTTTCACTTTCAGTGCAGCTGAGTTAGAAGAAGAACCCTCCTTTCCTTTCTTCTTCTTCTTCTTCTTGGATTTTTGACCCGAAGCCAAAACCGCATCAGTACTAGGTTTCGGCTCAGGCACCACACTCAATTGACTCAAAGGTTCAACAACACTTTCCGGCTCATCCTCCTACACCAATCCAAACAACCACAACTTAACATCCAAACTACACAATCCAATATCCCAAATTTTTTACACCAAAAATATAGTAACTTTAATCTCCAAATTTCATTACAATTTCTTAAACCCATAGCGTAACTCAACTTCAATACGAAATAACACTGACTTTAAACATCTACACTATTAGCAATTAGCAACCTAACAACAGCTTAAGCTATAAAGCAAGGAAATTTGAAACCCTGAATTGAGTGCATAGAAAATTGAACCTGGTGGTCTTCGTCGTCGTTGAGGAGGTCGAAAGGGTTGACCTTAGCTTTGGCGTTGAGCTGGGGGTGGTCGTCGTCCTCTTCTTCTTCGTGATCTGATTCCGGTTGGCGGTCATGTTGTTCTTCTTCTTTGAGAACTTTCTTCAGATATCGAGCAGACATGGTCTGATTTGAGTTTCGGCGAATTCTCACCAGAGGTTCTGAAATAGAATCAGCTTCAGAGCTTCAGAAGGAGGGGGCTTATAATACGACTCTAGTCAGTCGTTTCCACAGTCTGCCACCCAATTTTTTCTCTTTAATTATTGTAAAGGGTAGTGATGGTCGCGGTTCGGTACAGATCGGTTTGAGACTCAAATCGTAACCGAAATGTTTATTTCAGTTTTTGTCTAATTCGGTAACACAATTTTTCGATGCGGTGTAGGTCGATTTCAGTGTGAATCGATTAATTTATTTCAACAAATAAGAAATGTTTAAATTTTTACCTAACAGTTCCTATAAGGTTTGAAGAAATTTTGAATACATTTATTGTCCATGCAAGTCTACAAATATCATCAAAATATCAATTAACTAACAAAAATATCATATTTGATAACTTAATAAATCAACAGATATTAACTATCATGCAACAGCAATTTGCAAACTACAAACTTAAACATAAATGATTATATATATATATATATTACTTATATATTATAAATCATGATCCATCAATGAAATTTTTTTAAAAAAATAAGAAAAAAATGTAATACGGTGTGGTTCGGTTTAATTCGGTTGAATTATAATCTCAAACCGTAAACAAACCGTTTTTATGCGGTTCAGTGCGGTGTGATCATAAAATGACACCGTTTTAGTTCGGTGCGGTCACCGAATCATGTTTTTCAGTGCGGTTCGGGTCGATAACTGCATTTTCGATGCAAAACACCCACACCTAATAAAGTGTCATTTCTTCTTTTCTTGGATAATTATAAAACGATATTTGTTTTTTGGCAAAATAGCTAATTACCCCATGAATTTGGCTCTAATTGTCAATTTACACCCTCAATTTTCAATTGTGTCAATTTACCTCCTCAACTTGGTAAAAACAACCGATTTGCATCTTATCCATTAAATTGAATGATTTCAATCCAATTTTAGATTATGTGTCATGCGTATGAGAGTATAACTATCTTTTATCATTTTTTTCTTTTAATTATAAAAATCATGAAACAAAATCTTCAACTGGGGCAGTAAGATAAATAATAGCAAATTAGAATTGCATGGATTAGTCATTTTAGTAGACAAATTATGTCTTATTCATTATCATCATCATTAATTCAATTTTAATTTTATGTTTTTTTCAATTAAGATTATCAATGTTGTCTTTCTCAAAAAAAATCAACGTAGACATCATCTTCTAAATATTCATGTCTGACCATCAAAAAGATAAAGTGAATGAAAAAATTGTACAAAAAATATTAAATAAATAACGTGTAAGAAAATAAAAAACAAATGTAACAGGGTGTTATTTTTTAGAACAAATCTATTTTTAGAAATTTTGCTTCATTATATTTTTAATATTATAACAAATTATGAAAAAAATACAGTTTTACCCCTCACATGCATGACACATAACTAAAAATTGGATGAAAACCATCCAATTAAACGGAGAGGGTGCAAATCATCAATTTTTACCAAGTAGAGGAGGTAAATTGGCACAATTAGAAACTGAGGGTGTAAGTTGACAATTATAGCCAAATTCAGAGAATGTTTTAGCTATTTTGCCTTGTTTTTAACACAATTTAGTCGGTGTGATACTTTTTTTCGCATTTAAGTTTTGCCCCCCCCTCTCGGTTCAGTAATGATTTTGTGATATTAATCTCTCTTTAATAAGTAAGAGATCATGAGTTTGACTCACGATATTTGTAATTGTGCATTTGATAAAAAAAAGTTATGTTCCCCCTCTCCTTCCCTAATAGGGTTTTATCTAAACCAATGTTCTAAAAAACTCTAAACATTAGTCGGACGGACAACCAGTGATTAGCGCCTAGATGGGTTAATCGAACGATTAATTGGGAATTAATCGGTTTTCTAGTTCTCTAGGCGGAAACGGTGAAACACTGTCTAACATCTAGACGGTTAATCGACTCTAGACGGAGATTTTTAGAATACAGATCTAAACAATGTTTTACTGAGTCCACCTCATTTAGGTTTGAGGAGAGGTGATGACAATTTCCCCTTCTGTTTTGGTTATAAGTACTCAAGTGAATGTTGTACGCAATTGTGGGCTTTCTTTCTTGGTTTTCATCTTCAATTCTGGATTGTTTTTAGCGACACTCATTCTTATTTTTTATAATTCATATCGTGTTATTTGATCTTCTCTTCAACGAACACAATTTGGTCTTCACGACGGGGCTTTACACTCCCAAAATCAGCAACCTTGGTATTACCCCCTGCTTTAAGTAACAAGTACATAGGGACTAAAAAGAGGTTACGTCCAAGAATACCTGCACAGTGAACGAACAATGCGTTGCAGCTTCACATTAAGCTGTTTCATTTTCTTTGTTGATGAACTTTTTGTCCATGATTTTAACGCGTAGACAACTCCTGTATCCTTCTTTGCTCTCACAACCTGCAAATTTTTGGAAATAACATGCATATAAGAAACTACATATTTGAGCATCGTAAACAGTTCAGCAACCTCAAGCAGTATACGAGGATAAATTCTTTCTTCTGAAACATGTACACTAAAACAACAACCGCATAACATTTCCTCTAGAGAAGTGCCGCTCATTGATACCAAGATATGAAGGGAAGACTGCAATCTGAAACTCAAGTAATATGCTCTTGTCACGAGATATGAAGGAGCACTTGGGAATTAAAACACACAACTAAGGAAAATGCATTCTACATAGAATGATGTGCATAATCTACCGCAACGATTGCATATCCGAGAGCCTCAATCATCACGACTGCATAGCCGCCTCTCTTCGCCGATCGCCGCATCACTCCCTAAAGGTACGATTTCACTCTTTTATTCTCTTTGATTTGATTTTCTATAAAAGTCGATTCACTCGCTTAAAATTCTTGGGATTTTGAAGTCTGATCTTCGCTGTTTCACCTATTGATTGTGTTAGCATGGCCATGAAGGTTTAGATTGCTGTGAATTTGAGTTTTCTGTGTTGTTGATCCTTCACGTTGCAAAGGGGTTAGGAATTTGGTAAGACCTTGTGTTGTTTTTTGTTTCATATTATCTATGCAATTTTCTGTGTTAATTTCTTATTCCATATGCTTTGTGCAAATTGGGGTTGAAGAGTTGATGAGGTTCCGTATCAGTGAATCACTCTATTTTTTTGCATCTATGAGGTTCAAATGAAATTGAATCTGTGTATAACAGTGGTGTCCACTTTTATGGTGAACTGGATTAGTTAATCTTGATATAAGAACAATCATGGTGTTCACTGTTTCACATTTAGCATTGGAGCTAGAATGCCATGGTAGATATTGATGATATGTTTTTTATTTTAATCTGAAGAAACAAGCACTTAAGGATGCTGGTTTAACACATCTAGTTTATATGTTCTTGAGTATCTGTTGCAAGTTCTGTTTCTGTGCCAGTTGAGTTTTTCATGATGCGGTTTAACAACGGTTTAACAAGTTGTCTATCCCCAGCTTCTGATGATACTCAGATCTCAAAGATCAAGACAGAGTACATAAATCACGTGGATCATCTCACAAGACTATATGAAGATGTTTCTTTAATAACTCACAATCTAAGGGTTCTGTTTCTACTCCTCGAGGATCAAGGTCAACAGTGAGTAGCATCCTATACTCTTTTTGAATGTGTACTATGCTCTTCTATAATTTGGGAGATGGCATTGAGGGTCTGCGTTGATTGTAACTTAAAATATCTCATTGTTCAGAAAATTGACATTGGGAAACTGGAGATGGCTGCTCTATAGAGATATTGGCGACACTTCAATCTTGTGAGTGCTTAACAGTCTACCTTTCAAGATTGAATGATTGTTTTTGTATCTTCAGTTGCATATTTTCTTATGACTGAATGATTTTTAGGTTGATAACATACCAAACCCATCGAAAGAGCAGCTAATAGATGTTGTTCAGAGGCATTTCATGTCACAGGTACTTAGAATTGCTGGCGTTGTTGTTCTTTTTCTAGTTCTGAGTACTTATATATGTTACAAAATGTTGGGATTTAAGCACTAAATGCCAGTTGAGTATCAATTTGATAAATCTTTGTGGGTACGGTATTGACAGTTGTACTCTCAATTTGACAGGTAGATGAGGCCACTGAAAAGTTCAACAAGCATGCTCCCTTTGGCTAAGCAGGTTGCAAGCATATGGTATGTTATGCATTCTGTTACATCTTACATGTGTGGCATTGGCTCACGGCTCATACAGGGAAATAATTGGTTATTCACTGGGGAAAAATATCTCCACACAGAAATAGTCACATGAAATTAAGCTGTGGTATGTATTCTTGGTTGAATGACTGACATGATTCTTAGTAGTTAGCTGGTACATGGCCTCCTTTGGCATAGGTTGCTGTAACATTGGTGATATTGCCACCTTGTAATGTACTACACTTGAACCAATTCTACTTGTATTTAAATCCTTAATAATCTATTGTTCTGTAAGAGTGTTTTTCTTATGCATCTCTAAAATTATGTAATTTCTAGGACTGGTATAATAGCACCTAGTATGAATTACTACTTTGCTATCTACTTAAATACATTTCATACCATATTTTGTATGCACGAAAGACTTATTTTCATTGTCTAGCTAACAGTAGTAAAATCTTATTATTGAGTCCAGTTGTTTGTATCAGTTGTTTTGATAAGATGACTATGACGTCTAATCATAGTCTCTTGTCCAGTGTATGAAATGTATGATCGTAATGGTCATACTCTCTTGTACCCCTTTTGTTCATTATTTGATGTAATGAGCTTTTGTTGAACTCTGTTTAGTTTATGGACTGTTGTACATTTATCTATGGATGTGTTTGGTTAGTAATTTCTGTTCAGGTTATCATAATAAAGAGAAAGGGATTATTTTTAGCTTGTAATGATTACATCACTAATATATGGGTTCATATTTGTTCTCTTATTTGAATATCACTTCATGTTCCACAGCAGTCTTAGTATATTCCCAGAGTATGTTGTAAAGGAAGGCAAGGGGGGACTATTATGTTATGGTATATTATCAACTATCATATCTTCTGCTTATAAAAGATAGTAGTTTACTGGGAATTTGTTATGATGATAGTAATTGTATTGCCTTTTAGAAAACAGGATACAGATACACATTTTGGCTAGTGTGTTCATTGCCTAGGCACGTTGTTGTTAATGTGTTGACATGCTGTGCTTTATGAAACCACTTTTACTTACGAATTTCTGATTATGTTTCAATGTACTCAGGATGTCTACAGAAATGTAAGTTTGTATAGTTGTTGAGTCTATCAATTCTGAAGAAGCACTCTAGAGGGTATGTCAATAGTCTCAGATCATTTCAGCAATTTCTAGCATCGGTCTAATTTTGACCTCTTAACAATATAGACCCTTACAAACTTGTTCATCTGTTCTTTTTTTATTTCCAAATCACTTTAAAACATGGTTTTATCATTGTCAGGTATATGCATTGAGATGTTAAACCAGAGAACTTTTGTCTAGTTATTAATTCGGTTCCATATCTCATGGATTCTATTACCACTTGATCCTTGCAGCAATAAACTGGAAAGATAGCTCAAGTGGGCTTCATGTGGATTATGATCATCATCCTGATAAGTTTATGTGAGGTAATATCTCGCTGTGGATATGGTGTAAATATTATTGTCTTCTGCTGCTGCCGTATGAGAAAAATTTGTGTGCTTTTGATTGAAGTATTACTCTCTTCGTGCTTTACTTTTGGGAGTGTAAAAGGTAACAGAGACGGTTAATTGAAAACTGTTTCAGATGGAAGTTCTTGTAGTTGCTGAAGATTGAGTAGACGATCGAGTCTTATAATGGCAGCATCCTTTGCAGCATGAGAAGCTTTAGGTTTTATGTTATTCTCTAGCATAGAGTTGTATTATCACTGTCTCAGTGGTTTGTAGTAACAGATTCATGTGGATCAAATGATTTTATTTACTTTTATGAATGAATTTTGCAAGCTAAATAGTAGTTAAGATTACGTGTTTATGAATTATGATGCGTGCTAGTATGATCACTAGAACCATGTTAGTGCATGGCTTTAATGAGCAGGTTTTGCAGTTTAGTGGTGACTGAAGCCATCTTGTTTGTGACCATACGCTCTTGGTCACTAAAAGCATTTTCCAGCTGTTTGGATGCTGGACTTTCAACATTTAAGGCCATACTACAGCTACAGTCACCATGTTCAGCTTCAGCTTCATCATCATTGCCATTGGGGATGACAACATTTCCCTGCTCACTGGATGCTTGATCTTCATCGCACAAGGGAGCATCCTGCTGATCATGATCAGGCTTACCCGACTTCTTCAAGTGGTTGTCCTTCAAGCAGCATAAAACAAAGTCGCCGATCTGCTCATCTGAATCGGCCTTAGTGAGATAATACTCATGAATACCGAGTCAGTCTTCTTATTCGAAAGGTAGAAGGTCAAGATTCTCCTCCCCCTATCTGCTTATCAGAACAGGCCTTAGTGATCCTGCGATCGTTGCCTTGCTTCTTCCAGGAGCCTTACTCCCTAGTCCTGTTGATCTTAGTGCTTTTGCTATGCTTAAAAACTCTAGGACTGAAGAAGTGGTGCGTGTCTGGAGAGTCCGCCATTTTTAACCACACCCTGTCCAGAAACGCCGCCACCAGTGCTGCATAAATCTCAAACCACTACTCAACTCTCAACCAAAAACACATGCACGTACATACATAGTTGTGTTGGATAGCTCTAAATCAAGGCTCATACTTTGAACATTGGTAAATCTAGAAGAACATGTACAGTACTTAAAAACTTTGGTATATAGAGTCCAGAATATATGGCTAGGTTGGCTTACTGGGTATGTCTTGAGGCTCGTGCTTGGACACATCAATTTCAGGGATGATGGCCGTGATCTCGGGGTCCTTGCCCTGATTCTTCGTGAAAATATGTATGGATTTGTTCTTTGTTCAAAATCTTAACAATACAAATTGCAAGAGAGAATATGAACACAAGATTTGTTTACTACAGTATAAACCTCTCACGAGGAAACATCATTGCGAGACTTTTAAAGTAGTTTATTCTTGAATTAATTCATTATAAGTAATGAGTTACAGTTTATCAAGCAGTGATCACTATTACTTTACTAGTCTCAATACTAGCTTGATTTATTACAACTGAGATCTCTAATCTACTTACTAACAAACTGAAACTAAAGATACTAAGCACACCTTGTCCAGAACACTGTGAGGGATGAACAAATGACAAACTTGAGTTCTGGTCTTGAACCTGTAGAATATTGTACTATATGAAAACGTATTATTTGATAGAGAGCTCCAACCTTTCTAACCGAGTTGGAGATATATATATATATATATATATATATATATATATATATATATATATATAGGAGAAGATGAGATCTCCTCTCAACCGAAACTCCATGGACTTCCGCTTAAGATCTGTATAAAAGATTAGCTCTTTGAAATCCCTTCAAGTTAGCAACAGACATGATTTTGCAATCCTATCTTACCTTAAAAATCTCAATCACCTAAAATATCTCAATTGATATTACTAACAGTTCATCATATTTAATAGAGAAGAAGCATACCTGTTATACCTAAAATTAGAACTGGTTTTAGCGCAAGTTTACTGCAGTAACAGGCTTGAACTCAGCTTTCCTAAGTGAACCAGGAAACCCCATTCTTTATAGAGCTTGTATGGCGAATGGACTTAGCAGGCCCTTATAACTTTACAAATGTATATTAGAACATTCCCTATACATACCTACATGGTTGGGAAGCTTGCTTTAAGTTTTGCTCTCCTCTAATTGCCAATTTCGAATATTAACTGCCAATAAGTGCAAGACAACAGGTTTCCAGTGCTTCTTTTCCTAGATAAAATATGTGTCATATACTTATAATCTCTCCCAATGGCATACATAATCAACCTTGCTGTTGATTCTCCCCTTTTGACAAACATCTACAAAGAGCATAAAACCAACACATGCAAGAGAACTATACATATGCCTCTCATAGTATGAAATTTGTGATACAAATTTACCTATATGTCCTTGAGGCCATAACAAATGCAGTGATTCTACATGATCAAAGATCATCATCTCCTTAGATCACTGCTAGATACAATTGTAACCGAAATAAAATCAGAATCTTGTGCTTATACACTTACAAACCAAAAACCTTTGTTTACAAATACTACTGACCAAAGTAAACTAAACAAAAGAAATAAACCAGCAGCATCAACAACCTACACCCCTTTTGAATATGCATGCCTTATGGCTTCCACTGGATCTCACCACTATCAGAGTCAGACTCCACACCATCAGGAAGATCAGGTTTTAGAATAGCCATAATGTCCATCAAGGTTCCTGAAATATGTCCAAGAGCGCGGTTCATAGTTCGGACTTCCACCTGAAGTGATTGTTGACTTGCTTGCACAATAGCCAATTGCTCATAGACATGAGCACTAGAGAATTGATCCAAAGGCTGTGGAGCTCTTGAAGGTTGTGGAGGTGAAGGAACTGGAGGGGTGCGCCGACGAGATCTTCTGCTGGAGCTACCGCTCTCCCCACCGTTGGCACTGGTGAGGTGAGCAGGAGGGTGAAATGGCCTGAGGGGTTGAACCTGCTCAGTAGGTTGACCTGCTGCACGATGACGATCATACCAACCCTGAGGGTGAGGCCCTCCAGTACTCCACGAGTTGATGAGGGTAGTTTCCTTGCCACTGTAGCTCATCTCTCTCACTCAATCTATCTGATCTTAATCACTGTGTTTTGTTTAGCTCTGAAAGAGGGAAAGTGCAGAGGAAATAGTGAGGGAGCAATATATAGTCAAAGGCCGTGAGCTTCCCCAGCAAGTTCAGCTGAGTGGGAGCTTGCATGATTGGTGAGTCCCACCTCTGACGTGCGAAGTCCAAACCCGCGTAAGTTTTTACATTTTCTTTTTGAGGGAATCTGGTTCTATCCCAATTCCCTCTTGGAAGTTCAGGTCCCCGCGCTTTTATCCATTCTAGACTGGGAAATAGTACTCACCCAAGAACATTCAGGAACATCGGCCAAAAAATTGGAGAAATTTTTTCAGTGTGATCCACTGGATCAAAGTTATATTCAGGAACATGGAGTCTTTCTAAATCTTCCATTGCTGATTCTTAGGTAGTTCATATTTTCACTGTGAATTTTATGTAGTAATAATTTCCAAAAGAATGTAAAAATCACATGTACTTTGCCAACTTTGGTGTGTTCTTTAATATTTCTCACGTTTTTTTCACAAAAGAAAAAAGCGATGCTTCATATTATGAGTTTAGAGGTAGAGGCTGTTTGTTTGGCTATTGAGCCTTCAGCTTATTTTGTTCTGCATCAGCAGCCATAACACATACCCAAATCC
The DNA here is from genome assembly GCA_951800085.1 of Comarum palustre. Lineage (NCBI taxonomy): Eukaryota > Viridiplantae > Streptophyta > Magnoliopsida > Rosales > Rosaceae > Comarum > Comarum palustre. The sequence continues at coordinate 18,089,381 of OX637581.1, read as the reverse complement.
CCAAACTCCTTGCAGTGATTTCGTTGTCTTTGCTATTTGAGCCATCAACATATAATTGGAGATTTCAGTGCACAAGATCCCATTAAATTTCATAAATTACTTGAAATGATTCGCCATAATAATCATACACACTTGTTACTAACTACTACATCAACAAACTAACTACTACAATTTCAGTAACCGTAAGCATGTAACTACTACTCTACTACTTACCAATAACCCAACTAGCTATTGGTTTAGTAACAAATCTCTCCCAATCAAGAACGAGCTCCAGACCATTCTGCTAACAATCTAAGTGGGAGGGGAAACCATCATTACCGCTAAAAACTGTCTGTATTGTATATGATGTAATAAACATATAACTTGTTTCAGTGATGAAATCAATTTCTGATAGCTATCATTTCTCCTTACAGTTTCATATTCATGCATCTTTTAGCATTTTACAATTAAACCACTTGCAATTTTGGTTATTGTAATGAAATAGTGCACAGTTGAACCAATACATTAGCTTTTTTTTCTTTTTTTTTTCCCTGTATTGAATATTGTGCAGCTTTCAGCTAATCTAGTGCTCTTAAACATCAGTTTGTGCAGCAAATATAAGATTACTTTAAGTAATGAGCAAGATGCATCCCTGTTGTAATGACAGCTAATTCCTTTTCCCTTTTTGAGTAGCCATGACATATCCAAATGCCCAAAGTCAGCATTCTAGTGATCTCTCCTCTTCCAGGACTATAGTTTGGTTCTCCTTACAAATTTATGTCAATGTATAACAGATGCTCATTGCAGACTAAATGAAACGGCCATTTTCTGTTGGAAACTGAGGGATTAGAAACCTGTATATGTTGTGAGTTCAAATACAAAGAGGGTACAAAATAAACAAAATTCCATTGAAAATAAAGCTTCATATTGAACAAAATGTACGATAACATTAGGGTAATACAAACAAGAGAAAGATGAACATCAATACAGTTTTTGGTTGTAGGCACGGGTCAGACTCAGACTCTTTGTCTAACCCTTAAGGCCTCTCCCACCTGTAATAGTATTCATACATCTAGGAAATGATAATAACTCCCACTGCATTAAAGGATGGAGCCCAAAACTTTTTCTTTATTAATAACCAGACAGAATTCTGATGTCTGGCTATTAACAATGTCTTCGAGACTTCAGCAGCCTTCCTCGAGCTGCTATGTAATTCGACTTTCAGATTAGCGACTATGCAACAGTTGTTTTGCCCTAGTGGCCTCTTGGGCTACTCCATTAAAGGATGGAGCCCAAAACTTCCTTTTAATAACCAGACAGGTTTCTGCTGCCTGATCACCAGTCGTGTCTTCTAGACTTCAGCAGCCTTTGCTGCAGTTTTTTTTTTCTCTTCTATGTAATACTGCCAGATTAGCAGCTATACAATAGCTGTGCTTTCCATAGTGGCCTCTCAGGCCAGAACTATGAATTTGGTCCGTAGATTCTACGGATTGGAAGGAGATGCTTCCTGGAAATTGAAAGAATCCTTCAAATTGCTGCCAGCTCCGAACTGTTGTCTGCCTTCAGGACGTGCAGTATCTTTTGGAAAGATAGACAGCAATATCAGTCACCTGTAAACATAAACCAGATTTAGTAGAGGAAAATGTAGCAAATAACCTCGAAACTTCAGAATAAAATTTTATTTACTGCGAGAAAGTAAGGGTTCCTTAGTGTTATCATATAAGTATCTCACCTTGGCTTGTGATGATCTGCAGTCGGATTCTGCTAGGAGGGTCAACATTTCAAATTCTGATTTTCATCAATATTGGATGATATTGATGTTTTGCGCATGCCCTTTGATCTTAGGGGCATACTAATTGCAGACTATCTGCTTGAGGAAGGACTATTGGTGATTTTGGGGATTGACTAATGGACATGAAAAAATGGATATGGATACTTCTGTCCTTGTTTTAGGACATTCAAAAACTATGGATACGAGGAACAAATACCAGTACTAATGTGGACGTTTCATCAGGGGAAGGAATATGGGTACTAATATTGACAAGACGGACTCAGCAACGGATACTTGCCTGGACTCGTAGCATGGAATATGGGTACTAATATGGGTAGTAATGTTAACAGAGAAAGTTCCACCTCTAAGGAACTGCTTATGAGAAAAGACATCTATGCTTGACAGGACTCGTAGCATTCAGAAAAGGGTAGATTTTTCGGATGGCATTCCAACCATATGGCCTCTCTTTCAAGTTTCAACCAATGGTTCCATGGGGTTGCTGTGACAGAGCAAACACAGCAAACACCCCCCCCCCCCAAAAAAAAATTCCCCCGAAAGAGAAAGGAAAACAAAAGCCGGTACAGACTAGTTTAGCTGTCCTGAGTTGTAACTGTATGACAAAACGATTAAGAAGTTTCCAAAGCCTCCAATGTAAGAAATGCAGAAAATCTGGCGATTGTGTGCCAATCAACACAGCTGAGCATTTCATATAATTCAGAGATCTTTGAACCATTTGTAGGAGAATATCACTATCTGTAATAATGTGAGTTAGAGATACATTATTACTGAGGCCGACGTTGATATTCTCCTATAATCAAAGATTGATTAGCTACATTGGAGGGTTTCTCCATTGGAGAAATTATAATCGTTTGCCGATCCATAGGCATCTTCAATGATTCTGTCACTGATACCTTGATCAATAACTGTATCTGAGAAATTCGCGAGAGAAAAGCCTTCTATTATAGATGGCAAATCATCCCATTCAATAAAATTATTGTCATGGGGAAGATCTCTCGGTTCTCTGTTTATTGACCAAAACAAATCAGATTCCAGATTTCCTCCTGGTTGAGAACATCCCTGAATTAACAACCACAGAAATAAATAGTTCAGTTTGGATACACTTCTTGTGCTGCTGCATATTTAGAAATTGAAATACGAAGGGTTATAGAGCATGCTTATGCTAACCTCTGGAATCGGATCTGCAGCTTGATTTTCAGAATAAAATGAAGTGTTACTATCGACTTCATCAGTATGATTCTTCTTCGTAAGAAAAGGATCACTATCCCCAAATGGATATTTCCTCTTACGACATTCATCATTAAGGAAATTGTTGGTGCCCAACTTTGTGTATATTGGTGACTGCAGTTGAGTTGACGGAGGTGGATGAAGTAAGGCCAGATCTACTGGCTCGTTAAGTAGCTGTTGGATCAAGAATCACAAACAGGATAATGTTAGGTAACATTTCCAATGTGCTTCGTATTGGAAATTGAATGGCATAAATTGTTCTCACCTCTTCAACCATCTCAGAATCAGGTGAATTATAGCTATGAGGTTGACCTTCAATGGAGACCGAACGATCATTCTTATCTATATTATAACAAGGACCCGTTTGTGAGCCTCCAAGTCCTTGCTCATTGCCATCAGATTCATAAAGAGCATCTTGTAGTGCTTCAAATCCCAGGTATTCTTCTGCTTTTGTAAGCATACCAGGCGCCATGTGGCAGCCACCACCACCAGAGTCATCATCATTGCCATAAGGATTCAGCGGAACATTTTCCAGCTGTTTGGATGCTGGACTTTCAACATGTAAGGCCATACTACAGCTACCATCACCATGTTCAGCTTCAGGTTTATCATCGTTGCCATTGGGAATGTCAACAACATTTCCCTGCTGATCATGATCAGGCTTGCCCGACTTCTTCTTCATGCGGTTGTCCGTCAAGCGGCACAGAACAAAGTCGCCGATCTGCTCATCAGAATCGTTAGTGAGATAGTACTCATGAATAACCCAGTCAGTCTTCTTCTTATTCCAAAGGTAGAAGGTCAAGATTCTCTTCCCCCCTATCTGCTTATCAGAACAGGCCTCAGTGATCCTGTGATCTTTGCCTTGCTTCTTCCAGTAGCCTTCCTCCGTAGTCCTGTTGATCTTAGTGCTTTTGCTGTTGCTATGCTTAAAAACTCTAGGACTGTAGAAGTGGTGCGCGTCTGGAGAGTCCGCCATTTTGAACCACATCCTGTCCAGACACTCCGCCACCAGTGCTGCATAAATCGCAAACCACTACTCAACGCTCAACCAAAAACACATACACGTACATACATACATAGTTGTGATGAATGGTTCTAAATCAAGGCTCATACTTTGAACTTTGGTAAATCAAGAACATGCACAGTACTTAGAGACTTTGGTATATAGAGTCCAGAATACATGGCTAGGTTGGCTTACCGGGTATGTCTCGAGGCTCGTGCTTGCACTTATCAATTACAGGGATGATGGCCATCTCGGGGTCCTCGCCCTGATTCTTCTTCTGCAAGTAGCCAATCAGCACCACGTCGGAGGGCGAGAACTGGAAACCCTTTGGAAGTGTTTTGTCCATCTCTCTCACTCAATCTAGCTGATCTTGATCACTGTGTTTTGTTGAGCTCTGAAAAATGGTGAGTGCAGAGGAAAGAGTGAGGGGCAATATATAGTCAAAGGCCGTGAGCTTCTGCTGCAAGTTCAGCTGAGTGGGAGCTTGCATCATTGGTGAGTCCCACCTCTGACGTGTGAAGTTCAAACCCGCGTAAGTTTTTACATTTTCTTTGAGGGAATCTGGTTCTATCCCAACTCCCTCTTGGAAGTTCAGGTCCCCGCGCTTTTATCCATTCTAGACTGGGAAATAGTACTCACCCAAGAACATTCAGGAACATCGGCCAAAAAATTGGAGAAATTTTTTCAGTGTGATCCACTGGATCAAGGTTATATTCAGGAACATGATGGAGTCTTTTCTAAATCTTCCATTGCCGATTCTTAGGTAGTTCATATTTTCAGTGTGAAGTTTATGTAGTATATAATTTCCAAAAGAATGTAAAAATCACTTAGGTGTGTTCTTTAATATTTCTCACGTTTTTTCACAAAAGAAAAAATAACGAGGCAGTTTGTTTGGCTATTGAGCCTTCAGCTTATTTTGTTCTGCATTAGCAGCCATGACACATACGCTAATCCCCAAACTCAGTCTTACAGTGATCTCGTTGTCTTTACAATTTGAGACATCAACTGATAATTGAAATTTCAGTACACAAGATCCCATTAAATGTCATAAAATTATAGAATAATTATTTACTCAATCTGTTTACCTTGTTATTAATTGTAATGGCATGTACATGTAATCTTGTTATCTATAATCTCAAGAAATAGACAGTTTTTCCTAAAACACTTGAAATGATTTAAGCCATAATAATCATACATACTAGTTACACTACTACTCCATTAACCAACTAACTAGTACAATTTCAGTAACTGTAAGCATGTAACTACTTAACCAATAACCCAACTAGCTATTGGTTTAGTGACAAATCTCTTCCCAATCAAGAACGAGCTCCAGACCATTCTGCTAAAAATCTAAGTGGGAGGGGAAAACCATCCCGCTAAAAACTCTGTTATGAGAAAACTTTCTGTAAGCATCTAACTACTTGTCGTATCTCATGCAGGATAGTATGAGAAATCTTGTGGTTCCTTAGCTACATTAGTACATTTGAAGGCAGTTCCAATAGCTAATGCACATAAATATTGCACCCATCCTTGGGCTACTTCAGGGTTTGTATCATTGCTCACTCCACAATCCCATGGTAGACCAATCCCAGTGATTTTGGCAGGAGTCTTTGAAGGGAGTCTGTGCTATTTGATCAAACTCGTAGTAATCCCGGTAAGCAATATTACCAAAGGAAGAGTGATTATCACCAAAGAAGATTGCAACTCATTGCATTCAATATTATGTAGAGCATCTCCAAGGTTTGTGTACATCAGTGGCTGTAGTGCGGAATCTTGCGGCTGGAATGGATACACCGCTGATTCCAGATTGACTTCGTTTTGAGGATGAGGCACCTGTATTAGAAATCATAAACAAACAAGTACTGAGTTTGGTGCTTGAACATACTTGGGTGAGATAAAAATTCATCTAACATACTCTTCTCACCTCTAGATTCCTATAATCTGAAGCTTGATTTTCAATATTAGACATGACATGTCTAACTGGTATGTCAACTTTATCGGTTGAAATTGTTTTCTTAGATTCAGATGGCCAATTATGGCATTCACCATAGTTGAGATTGGCATCTGGAATATTTCCATACTTTGTGTATATTGGTGATTGCAATATCACCGAGGGCTGGTAATTCTGTAGCTGAAGTGGATGTGTAACATTCCCCAACTTTGTGTATATTGGTGACTGCAGTATTCGTGGGCAGTAATCTTGTGCCACTTTGTGTATATTGGTGACTGCAGTATTCGAGGGCAGTAATCTTGTGCCTGAAGTGAACGCAAGAGTGAATCCAGATTTTCTTCTGGCATATCACGTAGCTAAACAATCACAAAAAAGCAAGCATTAGTTCATACATACACCCGTGTGACTAGAGTTGGTATAAGGGTGTTCAAAGTGCAAACTTCAAAGAGGATGTGATTTCACATATCATCTACAACTACATTTCACAACCTAATTTAGTAAACACGCAGATCTATTATAACATCAGTGGTTGGAAAGATCATCTTGTAACATGAGAATCAGCAACTTCTGTTTATATTCATGTTTTGTGTCTCAAGTTTTGCTATGGTTTTTGGGACCTGTAAAAATAAAATTGTAGCCGAATTTCTTAACAGAAAGCATGTTCATCCTCACCTGTGGATACACATCATGCACAGTCTCATCCTCATTACAGGTTGAAAGTTCATTCTTGTCTAAAAGACAAGACTCACCATCTCCGAACGGTGATTCCAACTCATGACAATCACCATTGGTTTGCAGAACAGCTTCCAGCTCTTGGGATGCCGGTGACCACAGTGCTGACGAGCAGCAGTCGTCCATAGTCTGAGGTTGATGGAACAGCAACTCCCCATCTCCCTGCGCCCAAAGCATAAAATCAGCATTCATAATTACAAGCAAGCAACATTTTAATTTCATTAACACTACTCATCCTCCTTATCAATACAACTACAAAAACATGTTGGTTCGTACCTCTTGATTCGTTTCATCATCGCCTCTACCCGGTTTCCCTTCATTACTGACCGTAGAATCCTTCTTATCTGATTTGTTCTTCAACCGACAGATAACAAAGTCGCCCTGCATAAAGTTTTCGGTAATGTCATGGTTTATCATTGACAACTTCACTAAAATCTCAATCCCCTAAACACATCAAAATCACAGAAAACTGAGAGAAAGAAATAGAGCTTCCACCTTTTCCTGCTTCGAACATGAAATAACTTCATTTCGATGAAGATAGTACTCATGAATGACCCAGCCGGTCATCTTCTTCTTGGCTTCCCCACGACCCTGGTAAAAAGTCAGAGCCCTCTTCTTCCCAATCACAGCTTTGGAACGCCGAGCCTTAATCCCACGCTCCATGCCTCTGATATTCCAGAACCCATTCTTCGTGCTCCGATTTGATCGAGAGCTTTTGTTATATTTGTAGGCATTTCTTGTGAAGAAGAACCACTCCATGTCGCCATGATCCTCTGTCTCAGTCCCCAACAAACCTGAACCACTCCATGTCGTCATGCTCCTCTATGTTTGAGAAAGAGCTCTGAGAGAAGGTGTATATAGACATGTCATACTATGAGTCATCTTTGTCTGTTTGCGACCAAACCCCTCTAACAAGTTTGGATGAGATAGTGGGGAGGAATTTCCAACTTTTTCCTTTTTTTCTTTTTGGAAAAATGTAAAGATTTGTTGCAGCGGTTGTGATAGGCTGATGGGAGGTGTCCAATAGGGTCTCCACCTTGCTTCACAAGTTGTCAAGAAGACCTTCCTCGCGAAGGAGTCGAGTCCTCATTATTCTATTTCTAATACTTTTTCTCATACGTCACTTCAATACTTGTATAGTTTTTTTTTTGGAAAATAAAACTTGTATAGTTGGATCGGAGGTACTTCCTACTTCATGAAGAAGACTTGCACCAAGTAGAATATGTCCTACTTTATTCTATTTCTTTTTTCTTTTTTCTTTTTTCTTTTTTGAACAAGATTGCAGTGTTAAATGGTTGGAATAAATAATTACCGATAGGATATAATTACCATTAGGGGAAAACCCAAATACCAATAAATAATAGAATAGTTTATCAATATGATCCACCCTCTCCTATTTGTGTGCTTCAAAAGGGAATCATGTCAGCTCTTGAATACATGAACACCTGTTTTAGAGAGAAACTGAAAGCCAAGAGCAATAGAGTGTTGACTTGGACTCACCCTCCTGAAGGAGTGACTGTTATTAATTGTGATGCGACTTGGTCTGATGAGACTAAAGGGGTGTGGGGGTAATACTTCGCAATCACGAAAGAGAATGCATCGAAGGGGCTCCTGGGCGATCATCTCTGCCATCAGTAGAGGCTGCTGAAGCCACAACAATACTACTGGGAGTCAATATCGTTTTAGATTTGGGATTGAAAGAAGCAGCTGTTCAGTCAGATTCTCTAAGTATAATCACATAACTCAATTCTTCTAACACTTGAAAGAATTGGAAGATTGCCCAGATAATTGAAGATATCAAATGGAAGAAGAATTTTTTCAATTCCATTACCTGGGATTGGATTCCTCGTGAAGCAAATCAAGCTGCGAATGTTGCAGCTTTGCTTGGAAAAAGGATTATGGGTCTTAACCGATGGGTCAACCGGCCACCATCATCTCTCTCGAATGTTCTCCAGAATGATGGTCTACCATGTCGGTCGCAGATTGCAGCGTAGAAGGGAGCCAATATCTGGTTTCCTTTGTTTTTTGTTAATGTCGTCCTTCTGCAATCTCTCTTCCTAGTATTAGAGATGAAGGCTTCAGTTCTTTTTCTTTTTTCGAGCCTTGCATTTTTGCTGGCCTTTGTACTGGTTTAGGCTTTGCCCTGTTTATAGATTACTTTTTCACCAAAATAAATAAATAAATAATATGCATAAATGTGAAGAGAACGTCAAATAAGAGATTGAGATAAAAAAATGTGAAGAAATTGTTTGATATATTTTCATTTATGCCAGCTGATAAAAGTTTGTTTAGCGTGGCTTTGTGAACCATTGGTGGAATTCCAATAGAAATTCGAATAGTATGTTTGATAGTTTGACAATTTGAGATAACGTTTTGATCTCAATTTGAAGCACATCTTTTTTTTCAATTGATCTGTATATTGTCAATTAGCTAGCTATTAACTAAGAGTGATTCCGAGGGTCCAATTTAAAACTTTAAGAGCTCCGCAAAAATAGGGAAGAAGAGTTTTCTCGTTCTTGGTTATTTTGCTTGTCCGACAGCGCCTCTATACCGGCATAGGTTCCTAGCCCTCGTCGGTGTGGCTAAGGCTTGTTGTCGTGTGATGGAGGACCAGTCTGTAGTCGTTCATGGCTTGCTGGTGGCGGTAGATCGAGGGATATGGCTGCAAGAACAAGGTTAAGAGGAGCCGGTGGCTTTGGTGGCTTCAAAAGGCTTAGCTGGTCGTCGATTGGACTGGCGTACCATTTTGTGGCGGTGGTGAGGCGAATCGGTGCGGTGGTGCGTCGGGAAGGGGAGAGGGTGGCGGTGGAGGCCTACCGGAGTCAGGTTTTGTCCGAGTCGGGTCTCCTTGCCTATGTTCTGTGATAGATTTGGATCGAAGATTGATGGTCTGCCTCCCCGAGATGGATGGATTGGTGATGGTGCAGGGACGATGACCGACGAGTGAGGAAGGTGACAGCGCTCCAAGATGTGGTTTCCTTGGACTGGCATCTATTTGCCTGCTTTTGGAGGTCTGTTGGGTGGGATAGGTCGTAGGTCCTGTAGTAGTTGATGGGTTGATCTAGGCCTAGGTTTTGGTTTGTTTTTTTTATGTTTTTTTTTCTTAGTTTGGTTTTGTTGTCCCTCCTCTTTTGGATGAGGGTGTAAGGTTGTAGTATGGTGGTGGTGGTCATCCCTCCTCGTTTGGGAGAGGGTCGGGGTTTTGGTATGGTTGCGTTGTCGTGTCGTTGGGAGAGCCATGATTATTGTGTCGTTTTCATATACTATTTTAATGTCGGTTAGTTCTTGTTGTCAATGTAATAGGGAGGTTACATGTGCATATATGCTGGTAGTTTTGACATTTAGTGTTTGAAAGAGTTGTTTCTTCTTGAGGTTAACTGTAAGGTTGTATCGGTACTTCTGGATTAGGTTACGGTTGAACTCATTTCTGTTCTTGATCACTGTATTCGTTGGGGTTTCGGGTAGGTAGAGCAGAGTGGATAATTTATTTTCACCACTGTTGTCTCTCATGATCATAATTTGTATTAAAACTCTTGTTATTGCTCTAAAAAACGAAGAGTGATTCCATTGAATACTTGAGTTAGATTGTTTGTATGAAATTCATGATTGTTTTGGTTGAGTCCGATGTTATATTTTAGTCTTTTATACCGTCACTTTGGACACATTTAATGGCATAAGAGGGTTGCTTATTGAATATCAGATGGGGATCCGGCTCCTCTAAAAAATGAGAAGTACGTCAGGCTGGTTAAAGTTTATAAAATCTTATCTTTCCATCTAATTCAAAGGTCTTAAATATTGACACATCACTGTTACATTATTTTTTTAGTATAATCCTAGTTAATCTCTTGTTAACTATATCATTAAAAGAAAAAGAAAAACTCTTGTGTGACTTCTATGCCTGACCTTTTGTGGTGTTGTTTCTCTGTACTTCTGTCGATCTTTCTTTCGCTAGCCGTCATTGATGGCGCATTGTTGGTCATTGATGGATAACATTAATTCATTAAACATAGACTAAGTAAATATCAAGAGGTCATTTACAAGAGAAACCCATGGAAGCACAGAGAGGCAACAATGGAGCAAAGTCAGGCGTAGAAGAGAGCCCAAAGCTTCTTTGTTTTTTTTGTTGGGGTTGACGATAGTTAAGCACAAGTTAACCACGGTTTAGACTAAAAATAAAAAATTAATATAATAATGATGTGTCTATTGGGAACAAAGTGTAAAAGAAATTAAATAAATTAGATAATACTCATTTCATTGACAAAGTGCAACTGCACTTCTTACGTCATATATAGCTAGGAAAGGATAAAATTATAGCTAGCAACTAGAACCAAAAAAGAACTAAGATGACTTTCACAAAGGGTTAACTCTCTAATTAGGCTAACACATAAGGCCTAGTGCTGTGTCAATGTTGGTATCCAACGGTTTCAATTCTTAAGGTCTTTGAATTAGATAAAAAACCAAAATTTATGAACTTTAACTAACTTTACAGACTCCTCATTTTAGATGAGTCGAATCCTTACTTATTATATGTGAATTGTTGCACGTTTGGAGCTTCTCTGTGTAGGTCTTATGTTTTTATCTTTCATTTGTTCAGCTGGTTTTCATTTCCACATTTAGGATTCTTTTGTAACATTAACTTCTTTGTCTTGTCTTTGATTGATTTGCAGGTGGCCAGGTCCCTGATTGTTTCCTCAAATGAGCCTGTCGTACTTTCAATTTGTGAGACCGCTTTTGGCTTAATGTAATAATGATTACATTACTACGTTTATGTCGGTTTTTTACCCCTTAATGAAAATGGGATTGCCTTGTAAAAAATGAACTCTCTTGAACATGTGTCACAATCTCTTGTGTCGTCTGATTTGTTTGGTTTAACATTGTGTTATCTCATGTCTACAGTTTCTGGTTTCACGTATATGTTTAAAAGTAATTTACAATCAATAACGATGTGGAATGTGTCTAATCCAAGTGATCCAGCTGCTTACCAGAAAATATAGTGTAACAGTAAATTGTAGAAACAGTTTACTGTTTACACTACCTGCCCAAGTTGGAGGCCCATTCCTTGTCCTTGGTGCATCTGGATTTGAATACACTTGGTCGCCCAAAACAGACTGAAAGATTTCCTATTCCCATGAGGCTTTCCATCATAACTTTTCTCCTATTCCCAGGAGGGGATAACTTGTTTCCTATTATGAGGACTTTCATTCACAAATTATTTCCTCTTCTCATGAGTTCTTTTCCTTCCTAACTTATATCCTAGTCTCAAGAGGAAGACTCTTCATTTCTGTGTTCTATAAATAAGGCAGCAACTAAGCTGCAAGAAACATATTCAAACTCTGTTTTCCTCTTGAGTAGATCTCCATACATTCATTCTCTTGTCGCTCCTGTCATACCACCTTAGTTTTCCTACTCTGAATCTCAGTGATGGCTGATAGTGATAATGAAGGGTACGTTTCAGCATCTGCTAGCTTCTCAAACCTCCTAGCTTCTCACCGTCATTGAATGAAGAAACTCAGAACCCTTGGTTGTCTGTATCTCCTAGCTTCTCACCATCATTGAATGAAGAAATCCATAACCCTCGGAGAAACAAGTACTCCAAAGCAATTTCGAAGCCCTTAAACAAGGCTAATCTTGCCATCAAGAAGCCAATAGATATGGAAAGAGGTCATACGCTTCCTTGGGTTAAGCGCTCCAAGAAGATTTTACAACAGATGCAGCACTTAAAGGCGATGACTATGAAGCTGAAGACAAAGAAGGAGACCGAAGAGAAAAAGATGATGAACAATCTATTGAATGAAGAAACTCAGAATCCTCGGTTGTCTGCATCTCCAAGCTTCTCACCATCATTGAATGCAGAAATTCATAAACCTCGGAGAAACAAGTACTCCAAAGCAATTTCGAATCACTTAAACAAGGCTAATCTTGCCATCAAGAAGCCAATAGATATTGCAAGAGGTCATATGCTTCCTCGGATTAAGCGCTCCAAGAAGATTTTACAACAGATGCAGCACTTAATGACGATGACTACGAAGCTGAAGACAAAGGAGACTGGAGAAAAAGATGATGAACAATCTATTGGTACTTCATTATGATGTTTAATGAGTCCTTGAACTTGTTATTGTACTCTACTACTTTTTGCATTCTTGTAACGTTTACTCTAGCTAGAAATGATTTTGTGGACGATTAATGCTTGAAAATTGTCATTGTTATTTGTCTTCGATTCCCTCCTCACTTCCTCAGTGCTAATCGGTGAGACCTCAGACATGCACTTCATACTTCGTCATTAGTTTTATCACTTTTACGCTGTGTTGGTACATATATGATCAATGACCTCTCATATACAAAACTAGCTCAAATTGACGACGAGGTACCTCATGTTGTAGATGGACCAAAAACAGCCACGAGTCATCTAACATCTTTAAAATAATTTCTAGCTTACTTCTGTTTAATTGTGGGACTTTGATCCTAACACGCATGAGGGCCGGGTTGCACTAAACTTGTTATCACCTCCGTCCTCCGGGGCTCTCAACCATTGGTAATTTTGCTACCCTTAAACTTGTTAACGTCCTCTCGATCATCATCCTTACCCCTTTGTTGTATATTTCCAAATCTCATTTCGCCCTACAAAAGTTTCACTCCTCACATTGCGAAGTCACCAAAGTGGCAAAGCAACAACCTCCCGCCGCTTCGCCATTTATGCCTCTAAGAGAAGTTCAGTTCCAAGGTGGAGAGCTCTTTGTTCCCCACAAACAATGTTTTAACAAACATTAGGCGCTAATCGGACAGACAACTTTTAGAAGATTAATCGGGAGATCAATTATTTTTAAGGAGAAATTAATCAGTATTATAACATGGATTAATCAGTTTTAACTAAAACGATGAAGCACAACCTAACACCTATACATGGATTAATCGATTTAGACAGAAATTTTTAGAACATTACCCACAACGAGGTTTGTTTTAGATTTGATCATTTGAGGACGAGAGAGATCGTCAATGAGAATTAGTGACCAAATATTGCAGTTAACCTTTGCTAGCTAGCTATAATGGCCATACATAACGCATAACTGGAGGCCAGATCAGCTGGTGTAAAACTTTCTTTATCCATTGGCTTTTATATATGTTCTGCAATATTAGCATGCCAAGAGCAAAAGGGAGAGCATAAAATTGAAAAGAAAACATTACCAGCTCGAATCAATCTCTTTCCAAGTGGAAACCATGCATGCTTTTCATGAAGTGCTTGTGCTCGATCAGCCATTGAAGCAGCTGGCATGGCATATGCAGATGCAGCGCTGCGCCGTATGCTATATTTATATGGGGTTACAGCTCTAGTTTGCTCTACTTTTCGATCTGGTGCAGATTATAGTGACAGATTAAGCAAAGAATTTGAGGAGGGGACCAATTGTAGAGAAGCTATATATATACATATAGAGAGTGATTAAACGAGACTGCCAAGTGAGGTATATCATTGCTCGCACAACATACCTTAAGCTACAAAGTGATTAACATCATTGCATTGCTTCATGCCAATATATTTAGAATGAGGCTTAGCTCGTAAGAATCGTATTAAATAATTCAAATCATGATATGTTTACAAATATGAAACAAACTGACGATAAATCGAGTCTTTTGTATTCAGCGGAATAATTGGATGACAAACAAAAGCCTCATAATAAAACAAGCTCATTTCTCTAATTTGGAAGGCTAGCTCAACTACACGTCTATAACTCTATTAAAGGGTGACATACAACCTAGACCTCAAGTAGTACAAAATTTTACAACAACTCATCATTTTTGAGTTAAACTCGAGATTTTCAAGTTATAAAGTAGACAAAATACATAATAACTTAGTAAATAACTAAATATTAAACATTCAAAGCGTTATGTCTTCACACCAAATTATCATGCGAGTAGACATTAACAAAATCATGTAGTTGAAAACTAGTAAGGTAAAAAGAACAAAATGTTCACCTTCATTTTTGACAACCATGGAAAAGTTTTTCCTTAGAATTTGAAATGATGTGCACCTCTGCTAGTAGTCATTACAAGAATCTAACTGACCCACCAAGCAGAAAGACAGACGCGTCAACACTCATTTTCTTCAAATTTCATACTTTCTCACAATATGAAAATAGGACTGAGGAACCATGACTATAAAAACAGGCCACTATTCCTGTGTTGGTGATCCACACTTGATACCGAAAATGGCTTCTAATAACTTGAAGAACGCACTGGTTGCTTTCCTAGCTCCCCTTCCCTCCATTTTCTTCTACCTCACATTCCTCCACAACCACCAAACCACTACTAGCCCTGAAGCTCTCTCCCCTATTTGGGCATGGTGTTATCACCACCCTCTTCTTCTAGCCAATGCTCTCTTCTTCTTCAACGTCAATGTTCTCTTCTGGGTCATCAGCCAAGTCCTCTCCAGCCATTGGGTTCCATTCAAAATCTGATCTTTTTGTCTTTCATTTGTTAAAAAATTGATCTTTTTGCTTATGTGATCTGGGTTTTTGTTGCAGATGATCGATTTGTATTGGACGGTGATTCCGGTGATGCTGGTTCATTACTACCGGACTCACCCTCTGGCTGAGTTTAACTGGTGGAGGTCAACGATTGGAGTCTTGTTGACTTGGGTTTGGAGTGTTAGGCTCACCCATAACTATTTTAGGCGGGAAAATTGGCAGTGGGGGGCTAGAGAGGACTGGAGGTTCACTGATATGAACTCACAGTATGGCAAACAGTGGTGGTGGATTTCCTTCTTTGCTGTTTATCTTTCTCAGCAGGTAATGGTTGCTTTGTGTTTTTATGTAGCTTTATGTGTTTGATGAAATGACTCAATGAGATTTTAAGCTAGTGGAAATGACTGCTTATTGTTGCTATTGATGTTTGTAGGTTTTTCTGATTGGAATATGCCTTCCTTTGTATGTGATCCACTCGGTTAATGTGCCATTGAACATATGGGATTTTGTTGCTATCATTATCTGCATTTGTGGTATTGTTGTTGCGTACTTTGCCGATACGCAGCTCCATGAGTTTGTGAGTAGAAACAATGAGTTTAAAGAGTCTGGGAAGCTGGTTGTGGCTAATCTTAATGAGGGGTTGTGGCGTTATTCACGGCATCCCAACTATTTTGGAGAGCAGTTGTGGTGGTGGGGACTGGTTGTGTTTGCATGGAACCTGGGACAGGGGTGGACCTTTGTTGGGTCCTTTTTTAATACACTATGTTTGGCTTATGTGACGACGCTTGTGGAGAAGCGAATGTTGAAGCAAGAGTTCAGAGCAGAAGCGTACAGGCAGTATCAGAAGACTACCTCAGTGTGGATCCCTTGGTGGAAGTCATCCCCAACTGGAGGAAAAGATAAGAAAGCTTAATTTGATATTTCTGTAAGTTTTATGGCTTTCCAACTGTTTTATCCGCTCCATATATCTCTTTTCTTGTCTTATCATGCCCTACACCTGGCAATTGTCATCAACTCTTCGTTATTTGAAAAAAAAAGTTAATGCAATTTGGAATATATTTGTGCATACTTTAACATTCTGTTGTAAGAAATTGTTCTTGAGAATATGTATTTCCATAAGATTCTGGCATCTTTCTTAAACCTGTTTGTGTTATGAAGTCCTTAACTTAATATAAAAGTCTCTTCTGTTTAATGTTTTAATATGACACAAAACATTGTATCTTGCCAGATTTCTGATTGAGTTTTTAAAAACATAGTGCCTTCCAATACAGAATTGGTTGCATGGGTCGACTGCTTCAATTGGCATATTAGAACAGAAGCAAGTACACGGGAACTTCTAAACTAGGAGATCATTTGCTTTGTTCTGCTAAACTCTAGGACATGGAGATTGAAGTCATAAGTTACACAGGTAGGGCATATAGGAACTTTAACAGCGCTGACTATCAATTATCACTTTCTCTAGAGAAGGTTAGAGGGATTAGAGTCGTTCTACCTATGTAAAGACTGATGTACATACCCATTATTACCATTTTAGCCTTCTATTTTCACAAAACAAATGCTTTGACCTCTCATAGACAGATCGTTTATCTTTGTCTTCCTATTTATAGGAAACTATTGCTTCGAACATCAAAAGTACCAGTGATGCATCTATTGCAAAAGAAGGTGATGGGTGGTCCTCCTGGCATGTATTTAGCCACAAGAATAGTGGAGAATTATGGTAATGGATTACGGTATTCCTGTAGAAAACATTGTTTTCGTGAGAAAATATGACCGAGCGTCTGAACATAGGACATTACTATGGATGCTTTTTCACCTTATGAGCATGGTAACATTAGAAGGGTTCTTTGAAAGACAAAACCTTTGAGTATGTTACATACCAAAACAATGTCATATAGTGAGGTAATCCAATGAGCTTAGGCTTCTTGTTACCTTTGGAATGGTGCTCAACCTTTTTATTGTGTAGGGCCTAACAGCTAATCTTATCTCTCTGTGTTTCCTTTGAGAGCTGGCACTGTGGTTGCAGTGTTGGACTGTTGGTGAGTTATAATCTTATTTTGTGAAAATATGATTTGAGTACTAAAGAATCTGGAAAGAATGCCAGTAACGTGTGTACCAGCAAAAGAAACGCATGGGATTATGGAAATTGCCCACTGATCAGTTCTTACCTTTCCCAAACTATACATTATATGAAACGTTTTGCAAGTGAAGTACCAACCATGACAGTTAAGACAGTATACAGTATTGAAGTTTGAGAATTAGCAGCAGGGACATTTGATCGAGTCTTTATGGCAAAATAAAGTTTTGTTGTTGTGAAGAATTCTCAATTATAATGTCTCCAGCAAGATAGTGTTGTATATTAGTGAGTTTTACAGGCTGCATGGCAGGCGACCTGGGTTTGATCTCTGGCAATGGTGTCTTTATGTGTTAATGGAAAGATACATAGCACCACTATTCTGCATCTTGTCTTCTTTAGATTCATAGTTTTATCCCTCTTTCCCTTTCTTAATATGCATATCATGACAAAAGAAACACATGATCCTAGATAATGATTACAAGACCCCATGAGTTCAAGTTGTACATAAATTCCTTAGTGTTGCTGTTCAACATCATTGCAAACACCAGTCATGGGAGCCATCTCATAATTACATGTTTTGTATGGAGGATTTGGCTCTTATTTGCATATTGCACGCCCCTTATGACTGATGATTGCTTAATTACTAATCACACCTGGTTAGATTTCAAATTTCAATCAGCATTTAGAACTTGTGGTAGACATAGTTACTTAGCACTCTGATTAAAAAAGTGTTCGCAACATAAGCATTTGCTTGATTTACCTGTAGATGGTTGGTTTTAATTACTGGGTGTTGTGGTCTGTTGAATGAGTTCAAACCTCGAAATTGTGTAATGAGATTTCTGAAGTGAACAGTTATGATTATGGAGGTTTTGATACAGCATTGGTAAGCAATTCAAGGCCCTAGATTAATTGAGGAGAAATGTTGGATTTACGAACCACATATGTAGACTCACTTACATAGGTGGGTGCTCTTTTATTTCTATAGCGGTGGGTTCTATGTGGACAAAAGTGCAATAGTTTGTTCTTAGCTAAATTGCAGAAAAACTGGGATGAAAGAAGAGATGAGTTTCCTGGATAAGAACAGACAAATACATGTTTAACCTTGTGCATGAAGAACATCTTTAACGGAGTGAATGAATTTGGTATGATTAGGATCTATGCTAATGATTATTTGGAGGGATCTTGCTGACCCACCAAGCAGAAAGAGAAAGAATCAGTCTTATTTTTCTACTATCTAGTATGATGAATGGGTCTCTTTTGATAGTAGGGAACTAGGAAATAGGACTATAAAAACAGGCCTTTGTTCTCTTCTGGTGATGCACTTGCAAGTTACAACCATGGCAAATAGTAACTTGATGCATAAAGTGATAGCATTTCTAGCTCCCATTCCCTCCATTCTTTTCTACCTTTTATTTCTCAAAAACCAGAGTCACCAAACCAGTGGTACTGGGAGTCTGTCTCCTCTGTGGGCATGGTGCTACGACCACCCTCTTCTATTAGCCAATGCACTCTTCTTTCTCAATGTCAATGTCCTCCTCTGGGTGATCAGCCAAGTCCTATCTAATCATTGGGTACGTTAATCTTCATTTGGATTTTTTTTAATTATTGGTCTTAATTTCTTGTGATCTGAATTGTTTATATGATTTGGGTTGGTGCAGATGATCTCTTTGTATTGGACAGTGATACCAGTAATGCTAGTTCACTACTATAGGGCTCACCCTCTGGCTGATTATAACTGGTGGCGCTCCATTATTGCAATTTTAATGACTTGGGTTTGGAGCCTCAGGATTGTTCACAACTATTTTAGGAGGGAAAATTGGCAGTGGAGTGCCAGGGAGGATTGGAGATTCACCAATATGACCTCACAATATGGCAAGCACTGGTGGTGGGCTTCCTTCTTTGCCATTTATCTCTCTCAGCAGGTACTGATAGGTCTGAATTCACAAGTGTTTGGTGAATTGTCCATATGATCTTTGAAGGCTACTAATTTGGATGGGTTCTACTGACTGCTTTTTATGGTCGTTTTTTATCTTTATAGGTTTTTTTAATTGGACTATGCCTTCCAATGTATGTAATCCACTCAGTTAATGTGCCACTGAACATCTGGGATATTGTTGCCATCATGGTCTCCATTTCTGGCGTTGCTATAGCATACTTTGCTGACACACAACTGTCTAAATTTACAAGTAAAAGCAAGCTAAAGGAACTCAGAGAGCCGGTTGTACTTATTCTTGATGAAGGACTGTGGCGTTATTCACGCCATCCCAATTACTTTGGAGAGCAATTGTGGTGGTGGGGACTCGCTATATTTGCATGGAACCTCGGACATGGATGGACCACTGTCGGGGCTTTCCTCAATACAATGTGTTTAGCTTATGTGACAAAGCTTGTGGAACAACAAATGGTAAAACAGGACTACAGAGCAGAAGCATACAGGCAGTATCAGAAGACAACCTCAGTTTGGATACCTTGGTTCAAGTCATCCCCAATTGGAGGAAAAGATAAGAAACCTTAGTTTGATATCTGTTTCAGTGTCAGTTTTTGTACTTGTTCTTAGCTGCAATCTGCATTATCATTTATCAGTGTACCTCTCTTTTTTTTTTTCTGTAGTAATGGCCTACATCCTGCTGTTGTTGTCAACTGTTTTGTAACTGAAAAAAAGTAATGCAAGTCGGATTTTACTTATTCATAATCATGCCTGAACATGTAAGAAATTGCTCTAAAACCAGTTTTTTTAATAGCTAAATTCTTAAGGCTTATGGTGTTCCATGAGATGTCTTGAGTTTAATTGTGACATTGAGAACTTACAGTAGAACTCTGGTGTTAATATATGCTCTTACCAGTCTTTGGATGGTTTTTCGACGAATCATGTTGAGACGCTTACATTTCGTTACATCAAAGCAAATCGAAATTGCTTGATTCTGCACAAAAGAAGCCAGGAGGAATTTGAAAGAGTTTTCAGTAGTCTTAATTTGTAAATAGTACGAGTAAAGTGGGATATCATTTTCCCATTCTTTTTGAAGCTTTACAGGTTGAAGATTGGAATCCTAAGTTATATGGCCAGGCTCCCTTGAACCTTGACATTGCTGGTTAATCATTCCATCTCTTCACTGGAGAATGTTGGATGAACTACTGACTTTTACAGTCACCGTAATCATTTTGAGGCACTCATGTATCACATAGATGTGTGGGTGTTTCAATGAGAATTTAGGCTTAACATATATAAAACTTCTGGCTTGAACAGTTCTGGTCTAAGGATCTCGGTAAGCGCTTGAAATAATACAAAGCAAGGAACCGAAATTTCATCATATTACATATATGTTTATGGAAGCGTATACTTTTTTTATTGGCTTCTGGTTTTCTTTTAATATGAATCTTATGACAAACAGAGTATCATAGTCACAAGACACCTACCCACATGAGTTGATAGGTTTACAATAACTTTACATAAATCTCATCCTGTTCAACTTGTGAAAGACCAAAATCCAAACTGCCAAAGTATCCATAGCTAGAAGTGTATCAAAGTATCAACTACCAATAATATTGGACAAGAGCACGCAAATAACTATGAAGCACCACTTTTTGATATGTTACCAATATCTTATGGTGGAACGTTTTATTAGTAGTGCTTGTCATGACCCTAACCTATCAATTGAGAGAAGTTTGATCAAGATGGATGGCAGATCAAGATGGATGGCAGCCCCTTTGAACACATACCATATCAGCCAAAAAAAAACCTATATTGTTTTACACGAGTACGTAAACCAAGAAAGAAGTCTTTGAATGTGTTGCTATGAACTCATTCTTTGATTCTTTCACCCCACACTTGGAATGGTTGAGATTCCAAAGCATTTTACTAATGTGCCAAACTACCGAATAATTAATCTAGTTTTAGAAGTTGAAAACCTACAATTTACGTGGATTAACTTGTTTCGGAAGAGAGCGTTTTTGAAAAATTGCAATAAACATAATCCAAATCTAAACGGTTGTCAATTCAATTAACTTTTACCACAAAAAATGACTCACGTGTAGTTGTTGGCTCAAAAATTGTTCTGGCCACGTGTTAATGGGTAGAGAACTTCTTTAGGCTACACGTGTCCTTCTGACTTAATGACGTGTGCTAAGGGTGGGCGCGGTTTGGTTTGGATCGGTTTGAGGCTCAAACCGTAACTGAACCATTTTTTTGGTTTTATAATATTTCAAACCGCAACCAAACCGTTGTTTTCAGTTTTCAAATAATTCGGTTACATTTTTTTTGTGCGGTGCGGGTCGGTTTCGATGTGAACCGATTTATTTATTTCAACAAATAAGAGATGTCCAAATTTTTTGCTTAACAATTTCTATAAGGCATGAACAAATTTTGAATGCATTTAGAGTCTATACAAATCTATAAATGTCATCAGAATATCAATTAACTAACAAAAACACCACATTTGATAACTTAATAAATCAACATATATCAACTATCATGCAAACACAACAACTTTCAAACTACAAACTTGAAGATAAATAATTTTTATATATTACAAATCAAATTCAATCAAAGAAAAATTAAAAAAATAAGAAAAATATATTTCAGTGCGGTTTGGTGTAAATCGGTTGAATTATAACCCCAAACCGCAACCGAACCGCTTTTATGCGGTTCGGCACGGTGTGACCATAAAACGACACCGTTTTAATTCGGTGCGGTTCCCGAATCGTGTTTTTCGGTGCGGTTCGGATCGGTAACCACATTTTCAGTGAAAAACGCCCACCCCTAACGTGTGCGATGGAGTGCCAACTCACGGCCAAGCGAGGTTTTGTTCTGATATGTAGATGTGTTGTGTTGACTTCCAATCAGTTGACTGTGGGCCGAGTAATGAACGATCTCGGCCGCGGGGTCTCTTTGCCTTGGGTGCAAGGATTTGAACATGGATCGGGTTACTAGCCGATCTTGATGCTGTGGACTGGGTGAATGTTATTCAAGTGGTGGTGACGCGAGTGCAGGAATGTAAATTGCGGCAAATAAAGTGCAGAAAATATAAAAAACACGATAGTAAATTGCATGTATGAAAAGAAATAAGAAAGTAGATTGCTGAAAAGAAAGACAAGTACCATAAAATAAAAACGATAAGATAAAACATGAAAGGATTTGAGAATTTTGCAATGTTGAGATTGTATTGAGAAATTTTAATAAAATTCTTCGGCTAAAATTTTTTTTAAAAAAAAAAAAAAAACTATAGCCAACGAACGAATTACCCTAAAATTCGTCGGCTAAAGTTAAATAAATAAAAATAATAGCTATAGCCGACGAAATTTAATAAAATTCGTCGGCTAAAATTAAAAAAAAAACTATAGCCGACGAATTACCCTAAAATTCGTCGGCTAAAGTTAAATAAATAAAAATAATAGCTATAGCCGACGAAATTTAATAAAATTCGTCGGCTAAAATTAAAAAAAAAATAACTATAGCCGACGAATTACTCTAAAATTCGTCGGCTAAAGTTAAATAAATAAATAAAAATAATAGCTATAGCCGACGAATTTTAATAAAATTTCGTCGGCTAAGGTCCAAAAATTCGTCGGCTAAAGTCCAAAAATTAAGCGACGAAAAATTTCTTCGTCGGCTAAGGTCCAAAAATTCGTCGGCTAAAGTCCAAAAATTAAGCGACGAAAAATTTCTTCGTCGGCTAAATAAATGACTTTAGCCGACGATGAACAATAATTTCGTCGGCTATAGTGTTGGCCGACGGATTTTGCCCGACGACTTCTTAGACGACGAAATTTAGAGTTTAGCTGACGAAAAAATTTCGTCGGCTAAAGTGGTTGTTCTAGTAGTGAGAAGTATCTTTCAAAGGAGGGATGTGCTTGCAGTTGGTATTCATTGGAAAGTAGGTACTGGTTCTCAAATCCGAATCTGGCAAGATCCATGGATTCCAAACTGCCCCAAGTATTTACTACATCAACCTCCAAACTGTGCCATAACTAGAGTAAATGAACTCATTGACAGTCATTCTCGTCAATGGAATTATCGGATGGTCACAACACTCTTAGTCAGCGTGCCTGGGAGGATCGAATTGCTTGGCACCCGGAAAAAATAAGTATTTACTCGGTGAAAACTGCTTATTTGTTAGCAAGAAGTCTTGTTATCCCAAATGCCTTAGCTTGTTCATCTGCTGGTAATGTGTATTTGCTCCTTTGGAAGAAGTTATGGAATGCCAAGGTACAAGGCAAGGTGCTTATCTGTGCATGGAGGGCATGCAATGATCTATTGCCTACAAGAACAAGACTTGCTACTAAGGGATGTACTGGTACAATGCAATGCATTTACAAGCTTCTCTTGCTCAGTGTAACCACTTTTCAATAAGCGTTCAACTGTAGCATAATATCTACAAAACTTACTCACTTGGCTGCTGATTTTTGACCAACGGTTCGTTAATGATTTTTCACTCCGTTCACCTAGTCATGTCTTGTTGTCTTCAAAGTATTGAGTAATTCTTTTCCATTCAGCCATGCAGATACAAGAAGTTTGTCTTCTTTAGTAGAAAAATTGATTGTTCTTTAAGATTGTTTTTGTGATTTCTTGCTGCTTGGTGCACAAGGCGGTTCTTGATCAGTGTCAACTTCAATAGTACATGCCACTTCATAAGTACAATCATTAGCATGATAGGGACTAAATGGAAAATCTTATGTCATATTTGGTTCAATGGGGCCATCGAGGGACAATGTGTTGAGTAGGTCAGTGAAATTCAATTGTAAAGAACTCATCTACACAATTTGGAATCAATCATTATAAATTTTGTGCAAAATGCATTTGAGTAGCGATTCAGACTTCTCATTGAGACAATCAACGCACATCTGTCTATTCTGACTAGTTACCCTTGTTTTTATATACCTTTGCCTATTGTAATGAATCCTGAGATACTGCTATCTACAACTGCAAATTTCTTGCTCATCACAGATACAATATATATAACTATTCCACAATCGGAACAATTTGACAAAAATTCAGAAGTCTAACCTTTCTCTATTGTATTCCATCTATCAAATTAAAAACAATGCTAAAAGACAATAATGAATTCCTCTCTACATGCAATACAATGAATCAAACAACAAAAAGTAGATGATAGTAATCAAATCTGCAAAGAGACAATCACAAAGCCAAAAACTTAAATCCTATGACCAGACGAAAACAAATAAACGAATACAACTGGAGTGAATCGAAATAAGAGGACTGGAGGAGAGCGCACACCTTGACTGCTCTCTTCTTTCTCGGTCGAACCAGTCGAAGAGTTTGAGTATTTTTTTAAAAGAAGAGTTTCAGTCGTTAAAGAGCGTGAGAATTTATGACAAACCTATCGCCAGATTTTTGTTGGTTGCTGCAAATAAAGGAAAGGACTGATTCTCTTTTTCAGCTTCCCTATAATAGAAAATAGATTGAAGAAGGTGTTAGATCTAAAAATCATCCAACATTCTCTAAAAGTTACAAAATCAAAAAAAAAATAAAAAATCTGTTCAACATGCTCCTAACGTTCAATAGCCCTAGTTAAACACCATGAATGATCAGTGATCCAATAACTGTAGTTGAACGCCATGTATGACTACGGTTTAACAACCGAGATTGAAAATCGATAGTCACAGTCATCATTTATTAATATTTAATAGTTGTGGTAACTGGTGGATCCATACCACACGGTTTTCCATGTGAGTTCGGCAAATATTGGTTCCAACAGTAGTACAATAAATAATCTTCCAATTATGAAAATGCAATCCTCTACCATCTCTCCAACAAAATCCCACCTTGATTTATCCTACATGCAGCTATAGTCAAAATCTGAACCCTAAACAACAGATTGTCTTCCAGCTTTCCTCCATCCTCCCCCAAGTAAATTCCATTATTCCATAATTTAACCAGACAATGATTCTAGCCTATGTCATTTACATATATTGGAAATGGAGGTCCCAATGATCCCATGCCACGTGGCAAACACGAGCAGAGCTGAAGAATGATGACACAACCACCCTAGATCACAAGCTGCAGCTCAAATATGGGAAATCAATTTGATAATTTACAATAAATACAAAATTACACAGCAGGACACTGAAACTTTTCTTTGTTTGATTTGAGCTAAAAAAACTAAAAACTGAAAAAAGAAAAATTTCCGTTTTTGTTTTTCTGATGAGCAAAAGGCCAAGACTTTGTACAAAAGGTCTCTGACAGACTCACAGACCGTGTTATATAAGTTAAAAGCTTTGCAACAATGTCTGCCGTGAAGATAAAGATTAGAGGGTTGAAAACTTGAGATGGGTCATTTTCTGACGACGGTTGTGGTGGTGGTGTTTCTGTTTCCGATCTGGGTTTTGGCTGCGGAGGCCATTAAGCATCGAGAAGAGAAGACGACGAGGAGGCTGAGGTTTAGGGGAGATGGGCAGTTTAAGATACTGCAAGTGGCGGACATGCACTACGCCGATGGGAAAACGACGCCGTGTGAGGATGTGCTGCCCCAACAGGTGGCGGGTTGCTCTGACTTGAATACCACGGCGTTTGTGAAAAGGGTGATTCAGGCTGAGAAGCCTGATTTCATTGTTTTCACCGGTATGTGTTGCTTTCTCTCATTTCCTTGACTCTTGCTTTATTTTTTGTTTTTTATTCTTCATATGCTTATTATCAATATTCAATACTAATCAAAAATACAGTCTTTTTGTAATTGCTTATAAAAAAGAATCATCTTTGAGAAGATTGAGCAGTTTGTTATGTAACCTTATCTAAACAAACACTTCACAAGTTCAATTTAGAACACAAGGTTCTATGCATTCTTAAGAAAGGTCTTGCTTTTGGAATAGTGCTTGATGATGTTGATACGGTTGGTGTTTATCTGATTTTGTATCGAATTTTACTCTCGTAGTTGTTTGAATCAGATACTGAACTGGGATGTGTATGCCTAATGTTGTTTATGGATACATTGTTTGGAAAAGTAGGGAAGCTGTCAATGTGGGGGTGGATGGGTTGTTTTATCTGATTTGCAGTGACTTACATTTTAGTTTGTGACTGGTGTTCTTGCTTTGCTTGGCGAGTTTTGATTTTGTTTTCGTACTTGGCTCTGGTTTCTTTGATTGGCAATCTGACATGACCTGTGTGCAATAGGAGACAACATCTATGGGTTTGATGCTACGGATGCTGCTAAATCAATGGATGCGGCATTTGCTCCAGCAATTGCATCCAACATTCCGTGGGCAGCTGTTTTGGGGAACCATGATCAGGAATCGGATCTCTCGAGGGAAGGGGTAATGAAACACATAGTTGGGTATAAAAGCACCCTGGCTCAAGTCAATCCTTCCGATCAAGATATTATTGATGGTTTTGGGAACTATAATCTGGAGGTCGGTGGAGTTCAGGGTACTGGTTTTGAAAACAAATCAGTTCTCAACCTCTACTTCCTTGACAGTGGAGATTACTCCACAGTTCCCTCTATCCCTGGTTATGGTTGGATCAAACCCTCCCAACAATTCTGGTTCCAACAAACTTCAGCGAAGCTAAAGGTACTAATCACATTGTTTCATTTACCAAGATATCTTATTGTTATACCACCTTTACTTCACAAATTGTTGCTACCAAGTACCGATCCATGCACCAAATGTAATTTCTTGATGAGTAGATCTGATTAGGAAGTAATTATTCATTTTACCCTGCAGAAAGCATACATGAAAAAGCCACAGGCGCAGAAAACACCTGCTCCAGGGCTGGCATACTTTCACATACCGTTGCCTGAATTTGCTAGTTTTGACTCATCGAACTCCACTGGAGTGAGGCAAGAAGGCATT
Source organism: Comarum palustre (assembly GCA_951800085.1). Taxonomy (NCBI): domain Eukaryota; kingdom Viridiplantae; phylum Streptophyta; class Magnoliopsida; order Rosales; family Rosaceae; genus Comarum; species Comarum palustre. Next base: position 18,062,369 of record OX637581.1, on the reverse strand, counting down.
AGCTCTGCCTCTGTGAACTCTGGCTTCTTCACAACCCTGGTTGAAGCAGGAGATGTGAAAGCTGCTTTCACAGGCCATGATCACGTCAATGACTTCTGTGGGAAGCTAACTGGCATAAACCTTTGTTATGCTGGGGGATTCGGATACCATGCATATGGAAAGGCGGGATGGGATAGGAGAGCAAGGGTGGTAGCAGCAACCGTAGAGAAAACAAGTACTGGACGTTGGGGCGCAGTCAAGTCAATCAAAACATGGAAGCGCCTCGATGATCAGCACCTCAGTACTATCGATAGTGAGGTTCTCTGGACCAAGAGTTCTGCTGGTACGTTTTCTTCAAAGGTCAATGAACAGTTTCAGTGTCCTGCTCCTAAATCATTATAGATATTAATAACTGGACTCCTAGGAAACATACAAATTCTTCATTGTTGAGATATAAGCTACACAAACATAATTCCTGATTCTTTGGTGTCTGCATAAGTTATTGGTGGAATAACAACCGTGTGGAATAATTTGGTGACTAATTACTCATAGCATCTATGTATAACATGTTTACCTGATATACATCAATCATGATCAGTTTTTATTTGAAGGGTAACCTTATTTGTACTATTTTCTCTTAATTGTAAAGATGCTTTTGGTCTCTGATGCACCAAGTTTTCAGTTGTTGGCTAAAAGAACTTATATATCTGCGACATTGTTCCGAAATTATTAGCCTCAGTGGGATGATCACAAGCTGACTTCGCTTGTTGCTAAGATCTGTTGGTAGTATTGGCACACACATTTACAGTTCCAGGTCGAACCATCTTTTAATTTGGCAAATTCCTCCTCCCGTTTAGCACTTGAAACTAGAAAAGGGTACTGGATGTGAAACATTCTGCCTGTATTATCGTTATTCATTTCAAATAGTTTAAGCTTCACCTGGCATTCTATAATAATCTTTGTTGAAAAGGTCAAAATGAGCTGGTTTTTCCTGCACTTGAACCTTGTTCCTTTCATACTCGTATTTCATTCTCAATTGCTTATGTTGTTTTGGAACAGGTGCACGTAGAAAGAAACATATTAGCGGTCCTTGAAAGTACTGAGCATATACAAGACCATTTTAGGAAGATAGCCAGAAGTATGCATTTAAACGACAACGAATGAATACGATTTGGAGAACAAGAGGAATGTATCAAGAATCTGCATCAGTGTATGCTATGTAACATTGTTTTGAAATGGGATAACCAGAAATCAATGAGCTACAGATTTTTGCTTAAAACTTATACAGTGCCCTGGTGATGTTAGAAGATTGGTTATCATTTCCATTCAGTTTATATACTACTAGGCGCAGCTGTTGCAAAACTACCGAATTTGAGACAAGTTACCGAACCTAACCAAAACAATTACTTCAATTAAACTCTCAAATATATCTCCGGGTTAGCAATTGTTACTGATCGCCAAAAACAGTGCATCTTTGACTGTGAGCTGTGAGGCATTGGATCCGTGCAAATCTTTCCGCCCAGTTTGCCCAAAGAAAATGCCCAAAAGATGCCAAAAACTGATCATACTTGTCCAATTCTTTAGGAAACTTTGCAATATAATAGATGATAACATTGGTCTTTACAATCCAGAAGGTTGGATAAAACTGAATTAAGTTGCCAAGTTAATATGCCTGGCAACTTTTAGTAAATTATGAACTAATGAGCTACGGATTTCAGTGAAAGACCTTTAAATCTTTGATCATTCATGGAAAACAATGATGAGAACTCAGATTGATCCCTAAATTTACTACAGCAAACACAGTTTGAATCACACAACTATATAGAAATAAAATGACTGCAATGAATTATGCAATCCAACAAATAATCAAATATAACACAGACGCACAGACATATCAATAATTAGGAGCATCACAATAAGATATCCATTTGGAACAAGAGATAAAGATCTATCCGTATCCTTTATACCAAAGATCAAACCACAGCTATCCATTATGGTTCCTTGACCAATTTGAGCTGCATCACATACAAATTCAAGAAGAAGATTACTGAACAAAATTCCATGTTACAATATGGAATCGAACATGTTTCAAGGCCGCATCAAACTAAGACTTGGAATTTACAAACGAATTAACTAGAATTGAACTAGACCAGAAGAAAACTCTTACGAGTCATCCTTATTTCGTACAAATGATGCCTTTTGGTACCTTGATTTCTCAATCTCCTTCCCCAGAAAATCCAAAGTGGTGTCAGTGACATGGTTTGGTATGCAGCCCGAGTCCAGCATCATTTTCAGAAACTTATACGCGTCTTTCAGACGACCTGCTTTACTATGAACTTCAATGAGTGTATTGAAAGTGACAACATCAGGATTTATCCCACTACTCTTCATCTGCTTAAATAACTTGTTTACTTCGTTGATCCGGCTAGCCTTCCCCAGCGCATTGATCAAAGTATTGTACATGACTACATCAAGGCAACCACCCTGCTTCATTAGCTTATCCAGAACACTACTAGCTAGATCAGCTCTTCCCATCTTCCCCAATCCTTGAATTATCATATTGTATGTCGCTATATCAGTAGGACAAACTTTCTCTCCCATTTCACTGAGTACACCCCATGCCTCATTGAAGTAGCCCTTCTTGACAAATGAACTCAAGATGGAATTATAAGTGTAGCTCGCAGGGGTTGCACCCGTATCACTGAAAATCTCAAACAATTTGCAAGCCATGCTCAGCTTCCCCTTGGCCAAAAATAGGGACAAGAAAGTATTTACCATATCAATATCAAAAGTATCATCCCCTTTGGCTTGAACTCGTTGCCCTCTAGACAGCGAAAACAGCCGAGGAGACTGGTCAGTGGACGTGATTTGATTGGCCAGCTGATCCATATGAGGAGATGATGACCACTGATCAATAGGTGCAGACGAACTCTTGTCATCTCTAACTCCAGCATCAATTGATTCAAGGTCTCCATCCATTGTCGAGGCAGCACAACTTATGAGACTCAAAACGTCACTGAAGTCACCTTTACTTGGGAAAAGTGGTGTATGGTCCTTTTTATTTTTCTGCGGTGCTTTCATTGCAGCTTCCATATCGACTTTCCATTTAAGAACACTAGGCAGCAGATTGCCATCCCTAATACGCTTCATGAGCTTTTCTGTCCAATCCCATCGACTATGCTTATACAGCCCAATCATGAGTGACGATATAGTAATCAAATCAACAGTGAAGCCTCGCATTTCCATTTCTTCTACCAATCCTAGAGCCTCCTCAAGCAGGCCCTCCTTACAAAGTTGCAGAACAACAATGCTGTAAGTAACACCATCCACAAACTGACCCTTCTTCTTCAAGTCACAAAATAAAGTGTAAGCAGCCTCGGCCCTTGCATTCCTAAACAAACCATCAATCAAAATATTATACGTCCACGTCGAGGCTCTCACCCCATACTGAACCATCCTCTCAAACATCTGACAGCCTTCATTAACTTTCCTCGCCTTGAACAACCCATCTATCAAAGAATTATAAACAACAGTATCCGGAGTGCACCCATTGTTCTCCATCTCACTAAAAATCCTAGTAGCTTCCTCTATCCTATAACACTTACAACACCCCTGAATAAGAATCCGATACGTAATCCCATCCGGCTCATGACCCGAACACTTCAAGTCAGCCCACACAGCAACCGCATCATCTACCTTCCCAACCAAACACAAGACATGAATGAGGCTATTATAAGTACTCAAATCAGGAAAAACCGAGTCCGAATTCAAGTCCTTCATCTCCTTAAAGAGACTCAAGCTAGTACCCAAATCACCCCAACACCCAAATGCATGAATACAGATATTATACCCCCAAGTATCCATCTCAAACCATTTGTTCCCTCTAAGCTTATCAAACACTTGCTTAAACTCAACTCTCATGTCACTCTTCCTAAGACCCACCAGCAACTCATTACAGGCAATGCAACTCGGCACTTGCTCACAAGACCCTCCTTCCAGAAGCCTAACCAAAATCGACATAGCCAAACGCAACTGACCCTTCTTAACCAAAGCAACCAACACCGACTTGTACATATCAGCATTCAGCTCAACGTTTAGCTCTTGCATAGTGTCCAAAATATCAATGGCCATGTCGAACTCACCTTTCCTTATGAATGCGTCCAGAAGGTTCTTGAAGGTCCCGGAATCCACGGCGAGAGAACGTTGTTTCATGATGTGGAGGAGCTCGGGGATTTCGGCGAGGAACCCGGCGCGGCAGGCGGTGTTGAGGACGTCGGAGAGAGCGCGTGGGGAGAGCGAGAGGGAGTGGGTGAGGGAGCACCATTTGAAGAAGTCGAGTTTTTTGGAAGGGTGGAGGGATTGGGTGCGGAGGATGCGGAGGAGGAGAGGCTCGGTGAGAGGGAGGGGGTGAGGGAGGTTGTGGGTCCCGGATTGGGAGAGGGTTTTGGTGATGGAGGCCACCAGGAGGATGTCTCCGAGTTCGGCGGCGGCGCGGGGTTTGGGGTGGAATAGAGGCCTGCTTCCATGGCGCATTGCATTGCCAAGGACATAAAGGTTTGATCTTTTTCTCACTTCGTGAGTAGTGAGGACTCGAAAGACTTGAGCTTTTAAACTGTTTGGGAGAAACAGAACAAGTTCGATGGTCTGTTTCAACAGGTTCTTGACATTTATGTTTTGATTTGATCATCAAAGTAGCACGAGTAATGATTTGGGATAATACATTGTGAGATAGTTCGTACTTTTAGTCTCCACTTCATACTTTTAGTCTCCTCCTTACTAGAAATAGAGTTTGTTAAAACCTATCGATACTTTAAGTGAGACCAAGACTCTAAACAACGAAATGTAATATTCAGGACTGCTCAGGCGGGGAGTCACGTGCAAGATAAAACGACGACAGCCGTTCGATTTTTAATGAATTGATCCAACGGACCGGATAAAACAGACTTAAACGGACAAGATCAATTCATTAAAGATCAAACGGTTGTCGTCGTTTCGTCCCGCATCAGGCTCCCGCGCTTGAGCAATCGTGATGTAATATTATCCATCTTTGTTAAAGCGGTTAGTATGAATAGTTAGTTTTGTTGTTTGATCCCTTCATATTTCCTAGTGCATACCTGTGGTGACAGAGTATATATCAAGTTACTCCTGGAATCTAAACATTTGTGCTTGGTAACTCTGGTGAGAGTAGGTATATTCATATTACAGTGTTTTTCAGCATGTGTTTGTTATGACCATTCATACAAGCATCAGGAGCATTTTCTTCTTCAAATTTTAAAAAACAATTAGCAATAACCCCATCATGCTTTACACGATAATATATGGCTTATATCTTGTTCTGAGATTTGACACATTGTTCATTTGCTCCCCCAAGCAGTGCACGCAATATGAACATTAACATTTTCACCCAATTGCACTAATGCACTCTGTTAAAGGAAGTATAAGATACCACACTGAAGAAATGGGATTCATCATGTATGTCTCCACCATTTTTTGAGATGCCACCCAAAAAATTAGAGTGGTAAACGATCATATGAAAGAAAAGAAAGAATTAGAGTGGCATGTTAGAAGTACTATTATCATCTAGTTTATAATTAAGATCATATGTCTCAAAATGGAAACTCAGAGAGTTCTGATGACTTCACTGAGGCCATAGATGGTGATGAGCTTGGTAAACGATTCTATCATCAACTTTGTGGCAAAGTTACAGTAGAAAGACAGCAACAAAGAATTCTTAGAAAACTTGCACGTTGATTGTTGGAATAAAGTGTTCAATTGATGCCAATCGTTGTTTTATTCAGTAGTTTATAATTAAGATCATATGTCTCAAAATGGAAATTCGGAGAGTTCTGATGACTTCTCTGAGGCCATAGATGGTGATGAGCTTGTAAACGATTCTATCGTCAACTTTGTGGCAAAGTTACAGTAGAAAGACACCAAAGAATTGTTAGAAAACTTGCACGTTGATTGTTGGCATAAAGTGTTCAATTGATGCCAATCATTGTTTTATTCAGTGGTTCTCTTGTATATATATATATATATGAAGGTAATGAAACCTGACTGTGGAGTGAAAGTCAGTTTTAATTCTTGATGAATAGATAAAAATTTTAAAGCAAAAACATCAAAATTTTGACATTGTGTAAAAACTTTAAATTAGAGGAAAAAACACAGCGCACCAACCTAGAAAATCGAACTTTGTAACCGACAACTATTACAAATTCCCAACAATCTAGTTCTTCAATCTTCTTTTCGATCTTCAGGTCGCGTCCTTGAGTCTTCTCAATCACTCTCTACTGGTCTCGAGATAATGATAACCATACGAAACAGAAATTCACTTTGACAAGGAACAAGTGAATTTCGACCTATCAACGAGTTTTACAGCGGAAGAACTTTCTCTTCAATTTTGCATACAAAAGGTGTCGCACCAAATGTTATGTGTCTCTTATATATAACTTCAACCTCTTTGTTTCGTTGTGCACCAATTCTTCTAGTTGTCTGTGAAAATCTAATTGTAATTCAAATAAGAAAATAATTAAGTATATAATCATAGAATAAAGAGACATATTATAATTGAAATATACGATATATAATAGGATTCTCTTTCCCCACATTGCATCAATAATAACAATTTTCCTATTTAGAATTCCAATGCAATCATATAATGATATTCTAAATAGGTTAGAACTTTCTTACTCATACTTCTTTTGTTTTGTATAGAGATGACAAATATACCAACAATATATAAGCACAATGAGTCTAGTTGCCTCATTATATGAATCATAGTCATCAAATAATTGAGGGGGATTCATATTAGAAATGGTGAATTGTTATGAGCAATGGAAGCCAGTGGTTGCCATGATTGGCATCAACCTTGCTTTGGCCATGGTCAATGTGCTTCTTAAGTTAACTCTGGATAAAAGAGTGCATAATCTGGTTCTAGTTACGTAGGGTGTGTTTACTAATATGAATGAGAATGAGGGTGAATGAGTCATTCTAATTCATTTGTTTACTTGGTATCTCAACATGAGAAATAAGAATGAGAATCATATCTCGTCAATGACAATAATACTTTTTTGACAACTTCACAATTTCTCTTCAATGGAGTTTCAAAATTAAAGCCCATGTATTGACATTCTCACTAAACAACACGTAAATCATGCAAATTAACATTCCAAACACCTTAAACTAGGGGTGGGCACATTGAGCCTGAAATGCAGTCACCCCCCGCATCACACCGAATTAATAACCGAATTTAACCGAAGTTAGGCAAACCGATGTCGTTTTGCTCATACACCGCACCGCACCGTTTTCAAACGGTGCAGTTGCGGTTCCGGGTATAAAACCCACCGATATAAACCCACCGAACCGATTACAAGATACATATATACAGCTTTTACCCTAGCCGCTTGACTCTTCGTTCTCCCCTCTGCTAAGTCTTCTCCCTTCGTTCTCCCCTCACAGTCCTTCACCGCCTCTTAGACTCTCACTCTTGAATATTGATTGTAATCGATCATTCTCCCTTCAGTCCTTCTTATCCCTTCAGTCCACTGCCTCTCAGACTCTCTCTTCAGTCCTTCTCCCTTCAATCGATTCAGAATCTCCCTTGAATCTTGATTTTGTTTGCGTCCCTTCTTCATTTTTCTTTCTTCATTTGGATGATCTGGTAATTCTGGTCTGTAATTTATTTATCTAAGTACTTATTTTAAGGTTGTAGAATGTTGAATCATTTGGATGATCTGGTCTGTAATCTAATTACTCATTTGGATGATCTGGTCTTTTAGTTAGTTTATTTCATGTTGAATGTTCCGTTTAACTATTTAATGCGGTTTAAAGCAAACCGCACCGAACCGCACCTAAAATGCAGTTTAACCGAAAATGCAGTTTGCATTATTTAAATGCAGTTGCAGTTTGCAAAATTTGAAAACCGAAAATGCAGTCTGCACTGCGGTTTTGGCCTTAAACCGCATTGCACCGCACCGCGTCCACCCCTACCTTAAACTAACAAACTTCAATCTACAAAAAAACTCCCCAATTTTGATAATCAAGTTAATAACATCCAATATAAGAAAAACTGGAAATGATCTCAACCAAATAAAATCTTGGAAACCAATCACTGATGTGCTTATATAGAAAGTCAATAACAACTTCCAGCATCCGATACATGCATTAATGTTAAGTTGCTAACATCAAACAGAATAGTCCAACAATACCATAACATATTAAGTCCAGCAAAATTAAAAAAACCATAACAGTAGTACAAATCAAGTCATATTAGTAAACAAAGGTAAGTCCAGCAAAGTACATTCAACAAAAGCATTCATCCTGGTTCATTGTAAACCAAATTTGAGTAGGTTCTTCACATATGATTCCTTCCCCTCATCATTCATGGTAAACGAGTGAATTGTCTACAGAAAAGAAAAGAACAAAAAACAAACAAACAACAAAAATAATTAGTACAAACCTATCACATAGAAGCACATATCAATCCACAACTCAAACAAAAAATATACAAACAAAGGAGTAGATTATCAGCTAAACAATTAAAACAGATTATAACATAATCTCTAAAACAAAACCATTCTTCTCATTCACATACAAAATAGAAACATTAAAGTAAAGAAAGTCCTTCATTGATTCACCGTTACCAATTCTAGAAATTATCAGAAAAAACAATTAAAAAAAGGAGGAATCAAGTGTCAGAAAACTACTCGAACACTCTAATTAACCAACATAACTTCTAAAATAGAAGGGAAAAACGTTTTTACAGTATTGCAGATTGCATTAATGTACCATAAATCTTAATTACTTATCGCCGGCTCTTATACCTTATCTTTGTTCTACATCAATATGGCTTCAGGAAAAGTTGTGTGCGCCACTTACTAAGTACCGAAGATTTTACCAAAACCATTAATCAAATTTTAAGGGAGAAACTTTCACAATGATAAAGCTGATGATTAGATAAGAACCACATGCACATCAATGAAAATTATTCATATCTCAATTGCTAATATGGAGACAAAATTGCACCTTGCCTAATACTAAAGACAAATCAACAAAAGAAAAATCGAAATCTTTTGTTGTTTATGTTGGGTTCTTACCTGAGAACGGTGATGCTATAGTAGAAGGAAAGTCGATAGCGATCTAAGTAATATACCTGATGAAAGGATGATTTTGGGTTTAATATTGGGACCCACACAGGTTTCATTCCCCATTAGGTTAATAAACACCATTTTTATTTGGAATGGGAATGAATCTCAAGCTGGTCATTTCTTTTCTGCTAAAGTCAACACACCCTTATAGGCAATCAATTTCTTGTGGTCTCTTGACACCCATATTGCCTTCTTTTGGGAAAGGTAAGTACTATACTTCACCCATCTTATTGTATTCTTATGCTTCACCACCATAGCTAGATATTAATTAAAAAAGGTGAAAAAATCTTGTTTGTAAGAGAAACCAAAATTAAAACTTCAACCCTTTGATTAAATGTACTTGCAATGGTGCCTGCGTCTTCCAAACGCGGTTAATTTGATTTTTTTTTCTTTTTGAAATGACTCACGGTTGATATATTTTCACCTTAGTATATATGATAATACTTAATAATGCTAGAAGGAAAAAAAACTCTAAACATTGATCTACTTGGCTGAGTACTTGAATTAGAGGGAAAACTTGAATTAGAAATACGGTTTTTGTCGGTTTGATTAGTTATTGTTTAATTTTTTACTATTTGATTTAATTATTGTGTAATTTTTGCTATTTGATCAATTATGTGCAGTTTGACCACAAATGTAACTCTCATTTTAGAAGAAAGCTGAGCAATAATTAACAACGAAAATTTCAAAATTACATGTAGTAAGTTGTCAATATATATCAAAATTGGCTTGTCAAAATGCAATAAAGGGGTAAAACCATCATTAATATTAGTATTATGAATATTATTAGTATCATTAATATTAGCATTATGAATATTATCATTATCATTAATATTATTGTTATTAAAAATGTATTTTTTTCATGCAATTCAATTTAAAAAAAAATATTACGTAAAACAAAAATAATGGCAGAAATGTAATTATATTAAAAATGGGGTAAAACTATCAATTTAATAATTGATAGGTTGGTTTGTAAAAATGTAAAGAAAGAAGAACAAAACTGTCATTTCACTGTTACTGTAAAAAGTAAAAGAAAGAAGGGCATAACCGCCTTTTTACTGTTCATAAGAACAGTAAAAAGATGGCTTATTATACTTAATACTACCAGTTAGAAAGAAAGCTTGAATTAGAAGTACAGTTTTCATCGGTTTGATTAGTTATAATTTTTTTATATTTGATTTAATTATTGTGCTGTTTATAGGTGGAACCTAATACTTCTCCTTTACCGGGTTACAATTCAAGAAATAACACACGAGTGTGGTCGATTATTAAATGTGCATCGTTTATTATGCTTGAAGTACTATTTACAGGATTAAAGCCCAGTCAGATTTGAGAAGCCACTCTGGGTCCTTTGTCAGGGCCCAGTTCATTGTAAAATTGAGGAAAAGCAAGGGAGTTTATTCCCACATTGGAAAAAGACAAAGTGCTGCCTTTAATGCTACTATAAATACCGGTGAGGACCTCCCGGTAAGGGGACGGACAACTTCTTAACTACTCTTGAGTTTTCTGCTTATCTGACAGTGTATGACTTAAGCATCGGAGTGGCTTCCCTCGGTAAACCCGGGGACGCCCCTTTGACGTGTTTGTTCTTTACACAGGAAAACTCGGAGTACAAGGAAGTTCGCTATTTCTGGAACCGTGCAACCCGCAATTGGGGCCGCGAGTTTACCCGGAAACAATTGGTGCTCTCGTTGAGAGTTGAACTCAAGACCTCCCGCTTAATATTTTGAAGGACGGTGGAAATGGCAGGAGAACAAGATCCAACTAGGAGGCTTAATTTCTCAGGGGATGATAACCCGGGGACCTCCGGGACCCAGTTTGGCCAAACAGATTTGGCAGCAGCATTTGAGCTCTTGAAAAAGGACTTTCTCGCTCAGAAGGAGCAATCTACTCGAGAACATGCCGAGTTAATGACGGTAAGGGAGCAATTAGCAACTATCCAGGCCGAGCATGGGCTTCTTCAAGCAACCTTAACTCAAAGGGCGAATGCCATGGGGACGTCAGCTAGACTTGCTGATATCATCACCCCAGAAGGGAATCCTCCGGGTTATGGAAACCCGCGAACTCTTGACAATGCATACATACCACCCGCTATTCTCCCACCCACTGCCCACCCTAACCCAAATCCACAAATTATCCATCTCTCCAATCCTTTGTTTAATCACAATCTTACAGGACCTCCTCCACCTCCAGAGCCGTTGTTAAATCAACCACTTCCCCCAACAGATGCCCAGACCCAGCTGCTTTTACAGTTGACACAAACTGTGACCCAACTTGAGCAGCGTCTTAACTCGGGAACGGGACCACAGATTACCAACCCTTTATTACCCGTGCAAGCCCATTCTCCACACGGGTTCAAGCAGACAAAAAGCCACCGGAAGCAAAGCCATTTAAGATTAAGAGGTATGCCGGAACGGGGTGCCCGTATGCACACCTAGAGTTGTTCCAGTCTCAGTTGGATTCAACCCGGTTCACAGATGCCCAAGCATGCCATGCTTTCCAGGAAACACTCAGTGAGGAGGCATTGAGTTGGTTCCTCAAGTTACCGGCTTTGTCAATAGAAACCTATGGTCAGCTGACACAGAGGTTCCTGTCCCGGTTTATCCTGCTGTCTAGTGCCAACCGAAGCACCACTTCGTTATTCAAAGTCCAGCAAAGGGATGAAGAGAGCTTGAAAATTTTTGTAACCCGTTGGCTGTCCATGACTTCCAAATGTGGGCACTTGGACGAGTCAGTGGCATCAGAGGCGTTCTTACAGGCGCTCAAACCAACCCGCTTTGTGGTGGAGCTCAGGAAGCAGCGGTTCAGGTGCTACGACGATTTAATTAATGAAGTAACTCGGCAAGCTCAAGCCGAGTATGACACCTTCGGGGAACGCCGGACGAATACCGGGTTCACAAGCCAGCGAGCTGATGGATGGAGAAAGGAAGGGCAGAATAAGAGTGGCCAGGGATACTACGGCAAAGGTTCAAATAGATCAAGGGAGAAGCCAAGAGAAGTAACCTGTTGCTGCAGCGCCTGGTTTTGCTCGGTCAGCTGGGCTATAGCGGCGTCTTGAGCACACCGGTCCTCCCGGTGACCCTCGATGACTTTCTCCAATTCCGAGTTCTTGGCCACCAAGTCTGCTATTTGTTTTTCTGCCTTGGCCAACTCCGCACACGACGCAATGGCTGATGCGCTTGCGTATTCCCGGACCCGAGCCAGGCTTTCTTCGCTCGCCGTCACCTGGTCCCGGGCGGCCCGGAGGTCGTCCCTGAGCACTCTCTCTCGCTCGGGGATGCCTTCGTTTATGAGCCGGTCAGTTGCCAAGTACGACAACCTGACAGCCTACATAAAACAAATAACGGGTTAGTACAAAGAAACAACAAAAAAAAAGAAAAAAAAGAGAGGAAGAACGGGTTAAGGAAGAAGACAAACTTACCCGCATCAGTTTCTCCTGCGTCCTCCGGGCTACAATCAACGGGTCCTCATGCTCCAGGACATAGGAGTCGGCGGCACAGTTCTTCAAATCCGCTACCATCCTCTGGATGGCCACGTCCGCCATTCCCGCGCCCGCCAACTCCTCCATTATTTCAGTAGTGTCCCGGTGCTGCTTTCTCTCCCTCCTCTCTTTCCTCTCCTTCCTTCTCTTCCTCCTCTCGGACCTCCCCGAGCTGGATGCCTCCCGGGTGCGTTTGCGAGAGGGAACGGGCTCCACTTCTTGAACTTCGTCACTCCCGTCACTCCCCTCCGGGTTCTCACTCCCTATCCCCCTTTCCAACCCTCCAACCTCTTCACCCCCGTTGTCATCCTCTTCAGTAAACTCCTCACCGGGGAGCACAGACGAGGGAACCGCGCTCATCACCGGTTCTTCAGTCTCTTCATCGGCGATGGAAGATTCCCTTCTCGGTTCTTCAAATAGCGGGTTATAATCCACCTCCGAGGGATTCCCTTCAACTTCCTCTCCCTCCTGGAAAACCTCTGGCCCGAGAACATCAGCCAAGTACTCGGGGACCTCGTTGTAGTGCAAGGCGTCAACATGGAACTGCTGAACATCCCCTTGCTCGGCGTCTGGGCGCAGGAAAGCCGCTTTTGTCGTCAGGTCGATATCATATGCTAGACCCTCCGCCCCTTGCGTCCGGATCCCGGCCCATACAGCTTTGTCCTCGAAGCCGTCATATATTCCCGGGTTCTTGCGTTTCGTGAACTCCATCGGGAGAAGAGCTGCAACAAAATACATAACCCGTTAGACAGGAGCATGTGACAACAAAATTTGGAAAGGACACGAGACAAACCTGGGAGCTCCATCAACCGGCACCTGCTGTACACATACAGCCTACAAAACCGGTACGAACTCCGGTCATCTTGACCCCGGAAGGCCTATAGCATCCTCCGGATCCTTTTCTCCATCACCGGCTCCAAAGGAATGTCGGGGACGTCTGCAACACAAATAACGTATGTAAGTACAACTCGGGAAGGAGAAAAGAGAAACCCTAAGGGAAACGACTTACTCATCAGTGGCTGGAAGTCACCCGGTACTTGAAGCGCGTGTCCCAGGTCTTGAAAGTTTCTTATCAAGAAACTTTTTTCCCTCCAGGTCCGGCTCACGGAGGTTGGCAAGTCCTCAATGATCTTCTTGAAAACCGCTTTGGACTTCAGTTGGATGGTCCCACTGAAACCCGCCTTCCGGGAGTACTCGGCCCGGTACATGGCGTGTAACTCGTGATAGGTGGGCATCTGCTGCTTCAGCACCTTGTACATGACGCACAACCCTAGTAGCTGCCTCCACATGTTCGGGCCAACTTGCCCGATGGCGAAGTTGCTCGCAGCCAGGAGGTACTGCACCTCCACCTTTAGCGGGAGTGACAGGCCGCAGCGTAGCTGGTACTCGTGGCATAGCGTCCACCCATCCCCGGGAGCGAAGAACTGATCCTCGGGTTCTAATGTCCGAATTTCCACAGACTCAGGAATCTTCCAGTTGCTCCTTAGCTCCACAATCTCCTCCGCGGTCAGTGAGTACCCGGGAGGGTCGAGAGCGGTCCCATCAGTGAAGGTTACTGAGGCAAACTCGGGGACGTGAGCATCCATTGCGGGGTTTGTCATCTGCAAAACAAGAAACACGGGAACGTCGTCAGAAACCCAGATAACCCGGCGACCACAAGGATAAACTCACACACTAACGCAGAAACCCAGATTGGAACCCAGAAACAGTACACATAATCGATCCAAAACACTCAAAAACAACGGAAGAGGAAACAGTACCTTACTTGTGAGGGTTTGAAGGGCTTTTGAGATCGATTTGAGTTTGGAAATCCAACAAGCACAGCGACAACAGAGAATGAGAGCAAAAGCACGAAAAAGTTATCGGTTTCGAAGGTGAGACAAAACTGTCACCCTCAACCCCTATTTATACAGTTAGAGGCGTACACTGAAGGGACGTTTCGGTTTTTCGAGAAAATCGCTACGTGTCATGCATGCCGCGTCCCAAAACTGAAAACTTTTCAGTTTCCCCCACTTCAAACTGAAAACTTTTCAGTTTCCCCCACTACAACCCGGAGACGTCGTTTTCAATTCTCAAAGTGAACGTGTCTGCGGGGTACCCTTGCGTACGGACTTGGGGGACTGGGTACACCGGGTCTGGATTATAACTTTGTAACCCGGTAAAGAAATGATTTCAAGTCCCCACCCAAGCGTACCCCTTGACTGAGGACTTGGGGGACTTGTTTATAGGTGGAACCTAATACTTCTCCTTTACCGGGTTACAATTCAAGAAATAACACACGAGTGTGGTCGATTATTAAATGTGCATCGTTTATTATGCTTGAAGTACTATTTACAGGATTAAAGCCCAGTCAGATTTGAGAAGCCACTCTGGGTCCTTTGTCAGGGCCCAGTTCATTGTAAAATTGAGGAAAAGCAAGAGAGTTTATTCCCACATTGGAAAAAGACAAAGTGCTGCCTTTAATGCTACTATAAATACCGGTGAGGACCTCCCGGTAAGGGGACGGACAACTTCTTAACTACTCTTGAGTTTTCTGCTTATCTGACAGTGTCTGACTTAAGCATCGGAGTGGCTTCCCTCGGTAAACCCGGGGACGCCCCTTTGACGTGTTTGTTCTTTACACAGGAAAACTCGGAGTACAAGGAAGTTCGCTATTTCTGGAACCGTGCAACCCGCAATTGGGGCCGCGAGTTTACCCGGAAACATGTGCAATTTTTGTTATTTGATCAATTATGTGCAGTTTGACTACAAATGTAAATTTCATTTTAGAAAAAAGCTGAGTAATAATTAACAACGAAAATTTCAAAATTACATGTAGTAAGTTATCAATAAATATCAAAATTGGCTTGTAAAAATGTAATAAAGGGGTAAAACCATCATTAATATTAGTATATGAATATTATTAGTATCATTAATATTATCATTATGAATATTATCATTATCATTAATATTATTATTATTAAAATGTCTTTTTTCATGCAATTTAATTTAAAAAAATTATGAAAAACAAAAGTAATGGCAGAAATGTAATTATATTGAAAATGCGGGTAAAACTGTCAATTTAATAATTGATGGGTTGGATTGTAAAAATGTAAAAAAAAAAGACAAAACTGTCATTTTACTGTTAAGATAAAAAAGGGCAAAACCATCTTTTTACTATTCATAAAAACAGTAAAAAGATGGTTTCTCTTTATATATATATAGATATGTCTCCCAACCTTCAGGTAGAGGATGTTTACCTAATTCATATTATTAGTTCATTGATAAGCAAGATTAACATAAAATCGATCATCTAGCGTTGAATATCGAACTCATAATAATGCTACTCAATTTCACAAATGAACTTCATCGATCCGCTTGAGTTGTGTTTCCAGTAATCTGATACAAATTAGTTTCTTGCAGAAAAAGTAGACCTGAACTTAGAGCTTGCATCATATGCCACCTTTCTTTAGTGCTCTAATTAGGTTAATTAGTTAAATACTTAAGTTTCTTTTATTTTCCTCTTTTGGGGTGTAAGTATCCAATTTTATCTCAATCTGTTGCAAATACTTGATACGAGTCATGTAAACTTTCAGGATAACTTTCACACAATATTTTTTTTTCTTCTTGGACTCCAAAACACCTCAGCTACATATGCTTCTGCCTTCAGCAACATGGTGCCTGTTTACACTTTCCTTTTGGCACTACCATTTGGGTACAATTTAGTGGATTACATTATATATTGCATTCTTCAAGTACTATATGTTATTTTGTATTTAGAAGTCTCGATTTCTTCCTCAATGCAAGTAGAAAAAATAACTTCATTGCATTGAAGTATTTCAGTCTAGAGAAAGTGAAATCTAGGAGCAAGGGAGGCATAGCCAAGATCTTGGGTGCTATGATATGCCTTGGCGGAGCTTAGTCATTGACATTATACAAAGGAATGCCACTGACCAACCAACACTCACATGCCACAGCTCAAATTGAAAACCATGACTATATGATGAGTACAGCAAAGAAGAGAGAGGTGGATACTTGGTTCAGTGTTTGCAGCAGTTGGTTGCTTTATGTGGGCTTCATGATTTCTGATACAACATGCCACAGCTCAGAATATCCTATTTGGGTTTACACAGGGAGCAGTTGGATCAGGGTTCTGCTATGCAGGCAGGTCATGGTACGTGAAGCAAAAGGGTCCATTATTTACATCGGCATTTACTCCCTTGATCCAGATATTTGTGGCTGTGGTTGACTTCTCAGTATTGCATGAACCGATCTATCTTGGAAGGTTGGCTCAATTATATTCTATTTGGTGGATAATCAGATAATAATCAGCAAATTTAATCCTGTCAAATTTACTTTGATGATGCTCAAACTTTTAATGAAAGGATGCAGTATGAAAAACACCAGTATATGCAATCTGCAAAACATATGTGACTAAGATGTTATTCTCTTGCTAAAAGTTTGTTATTGTTGACCAGTGTGGTGGGATCTGTCCTAGTCATAGTAGGAATGTTGGTTCTACTGTGGGAGAAAAGCAATGATGCAAAAGAAATTGGGGTGAAGCAGACACAAGCAGCTGAAGAAGGAACCGATGTCCCTTGATATGGATTTGAACAAACCTGTTATTAATCCTAAGTTCTTAACCCAACTCAGGCAATAGCCTCTTTAATTAGTCTTGTTATTGAAATGTAAAGTTTCTAGTACGGTAGACCAGATATAATGCTGTTAGCAAAGTCTTTGATGATATGTGTGAGAGAGGATCATGTGAAGAAGTCGAGGAATTGGAGGAGGGGCTGAGGAGAATGTCTTGGTGATGGAGGCCACCCAGGAGTATGTAACCCAGTTCAAAGGCAGCGCCACTGTGAGGTTTGGCTTGGAATAGAAGCCTTCCATGGCGCATTGTGATTCCAATAACATAAAGATTTGATCTTTTTCACTTCAAGACTAGCAAAGACTAACCCTTTGGAGAAACCAAAAATGCTTCAACTCTGTATGGTTTAGCTTTTGGGGCATCACACATGAATGTAATGAAATGATCACCTTCAGAGTAGTTACTCCATAAGTTTATTTGGCCATCATATGTATGATCACTGATATGCACACATGAATGTAATCAAATGATCACCTTCAGAGTAGTTACTCCATAAGTTTATTTGGCCATCATATGTATTATCACTCATGCACAGATGAATGTAATCAAATGATCACCTTCAGAGTAGTTACTCCATAAGTTTATTTGGCCAACATATGTTATATCACTCATATGTCAAAGGGTAGTAACAGTTTAGCCTAATTGATGTATGATTTGAGTAAATCATGATTGAAAGGAGGACCAACATCCTTGAAGTACAAAAGAAGTTAGCATTGCCAGAGCAAGTCTAACCAAACCATCAGCTAATATTTGGTTGCATATCTCCCCAACATGTTTCCAGGATAGCAGCTAGCTCAAAGCCATGCAATTGTTTAACCTCTTCCTTATAGTAGCAGTGTAGCGCCCACATCACTGAGGTCAGCTTCAGGTTCCAATCTGTCAATCAAAATTCACAAGTGCACCCCCCTCTATAACAAGTTTGGTAATGCCCAGTTCTGTGCAAATCTAACCCCAAGCAGTAGCGCCATATATCCGTAACTAGTGGACTAAATCTGCTGTGACAGGGACTGCCATAGCAGTGATAGCACCCGCAAAGGCCACAAGGTCACCAAAAACTCATTTCTCACACTATTACTCCCAAACCTATCTTTCCATGGCTCATATCACAAGCTCCATCGAAGTTTAGTTTCACCCCACTCATTTGGGGGTGGCCTCTCCTCCATACAATCTGCTACTATTGATTTCCATTATCATCTTTCTTTGCTTCCCTCTTAGGCCATGTATATAATGAATGGACATACCACTCATGGACTTGTTTGACAATATATTTGTATTTGGATAGTCATGTTGCAGTATCCCATAATTCCTTTCGGCCTTTCCTTACTACTTGCAGCCCCCCCCCAATGTAGAAACAAACCAATAAAGCTTGGCTCCTTCCAAGTTGTGCAAACTATTTCTTGGTTACATGGCATTCCCAAGACAATGCAGCACCTTCTCATAAGCACAACCACATCTCGTAGGACATATTTTCCGTCTTAACAAACGCTCAGTGCAAGGTAAGAAATCATGACAAAGCTCTCAAAAGAATTTTAAGATTACAAAGACTACTCCAAACATTTCTGAAGTTCATAGCACCTTCTCCACCATTACTGCTAGTGATTATAGTATGCAATTGACATATATCATAGAGCGATCTATAGAAAAATATATATCAATGGAACCAATACAGATTGTTTCGGAGATTAATTAAGCATTAATTCAGCACAAGTGTTGTGAAATAGATGATGTCCATGTCAACTCCATATTTCATACTGTCCATGGGGAATGCATATACCTATGCTGACATAGAGTATATATCAGTTGATCCTTGAATATAATCATTTATGTTTAGTTAGAATATGTATACTTGATTATATTACTGTGTTTTCCAGCATATGTCTGCTATGACTTTTCAAACTTCAAACAAGCAATAGGAGCATTTCTTCTTCAAATTTATAAAAACAATTGGCAATAACCGCATAATGCTTTACAATATGGCTTATATCTTATTCCAAGATTTGACACATTGTTCATTTGTTCTTCTAAACAGTGCTCTCAAATGACCAATAGCAATGAACATTAACATTTTCACTCAAATAATGCACTAATGCATTCTGTTAAAGGAAGTATTAGATACCACTCTGAAGAAATGGGAAACCATCATGTCTGCCTCCATTTTTAGAGATGACATGACTTATCAAGAAAGAAGATAAAGAACTGGACTGTCATGCTCATAATACTATATGTTATCTGGTTTATAATTTGGAACATGTGTGAAAATGGAAACTAGTTCTGATGACTGATCTGAGGTCATGGATGGTGATGCACTATTAAGAGCTGGTAAACGATTCTATAATCAACTTTGCCAAAGTTCCAGAACAAAGACATCAAAAGTTAATATAAAAAACTTGCATGTTGATTGTTGGCATAAAGTGTTGAAAGTGGTGCAAAGCATTAATCAATGTCATATTGGGAAAGTGGTTATATATATAAGCACAATGAGTCTAATTGACTTGTTATCAGAATCATACTAATCAGAGAAGTGAGCTAGGGAGGTTCATATTAGAGATGGTGAATTGTTATGGACAATGGAAGCCATTGATTGCCATGATCGGAGTCAACCTTGCTTTGGCCATGGTCAATGTGCTTCTTAAGTTAACTCTGGATAAAGGAGTGCACAATCTGGTTGTAGTTTTTTACAGGCAGTCCATTTCTTGTGTCTTCTTGACACCAATTGCCTTCTTTTGGGAAAGGTAAGACCTATACTTCAACTCTTATTGCACTTGTAGTAATGGCCGGAATATGCTTCATGCCTTCATTGAACTTTCGGCGTCACCCTGGCTGTTAACACTATAAATCTTGTTTGTAAGAGAAACCAAAATTGAATCTAAATTCCCTTATATATGTATGTATGCATGTATATGTTTGTCTCTCTAATTAAGTGCAGGTAGTGCATGTTGCTTCATCCATATTGCACATCGGCAAGAAGACTAACATAAAATGCCATCATCTCGCATTGCATATCAAGTTCATGGATCTGGTTGTGTCATCTTTTCAGTTTTCTGATACAAATGATTTTCTTGCAGAAAAAGTAGACGTGAACTTACAGGTCGCCTATTATGCAACCTGTTCTTCAGTGCTCTAATTGGGTTAGTTTAAAGTCTGTTCTTTAATTTCCTTCTTTGGATTGTAATTATTTGATAATTAATTATCTAGTTGTATGGCAGATAGTTGAATAGATACTCGATATAACCTTTCAGGGTAACATTTACACAGTACTTGTTTCTTCTTGGACTCCAATACACCTCAGCAACATATGCTTGTGCCTTCATCAACATGGTACCTGTTTACACGTTCCTGTTGGCACTACCATTTGGGTAACATTTAGTATTGTTAATTTTCATATTTGCCGTTTTTGCACATTGTAATTTGAAAGTCTCAATTTCTTCTTCAAAATGGCGAAAAATAAATTCGTTATTGAACAATTTCAGTCTAGAGAAAGTGAGCATAAGGAGCAAGGGAGGCATAGCCAAGATCTTGGGTTCTTTAGTATGCATTGGTGGAGCTCTGTCATTGACATTATACAAAGGAATGCCACTGACCAACCGAAACTCACATGCTACAGCTGAAATTGAAAACCATGATTATATGATGAGTGCTGCAAAGAAGAGAGAGAGGTGGGCAATTGGTTCAGTACTTTCAGCAGCAGGTTGCCTCATGTGGGCTTCATGGTTCCTCATACAAGCAAAAATTGGAAAGAGCTATCCATTTCAGTACTCTAGCACAGCCATCTTGTCCTTCTTTGGTGCCATTCAGTCAGCCATCTTGATCTTGCTTACTGAGAGAAGTGTCCACATGTCAATGTGGGTTTTGAAGGGGAAGTTGGAGATACTGAGTGTCACTTATGCTGTGAGTATTCAGTTCTCTTTCAGTCTTCATTGACATCCATGTTCTGCTTATTGTAAAAACTCGAATTTCCTATTTGGGATTACACAGGGAGCAGTTGGATCAGGGTTGTGCTATGTAGGCATGTCATGGTGTGTGAAGCAAAAGGGTCCATTGTTTACATCAGCTTTTACTCCCTTAATCCAGATATTTGTGGCTATGTTCGACTTCTCAACCTTGCATGAACAATTCTATCTCGGAAGGTTGGCTGAATTTTATATTATATATATATACATGTTTTTTTTGTATATCAAATATTGATCCTGCTTTTAACTTCCGATGTGTTAGGTTGTTAAATTATTAATCCCTGCAACATGCTAAAAAAATTAAAAGCCTACTAATTAATGAACTAGTTCAAACTGGTAAGAAAATATTTGTTCTTAACATATAGTGTTCGCGATAATTTTCGCGTTGATTACGACTTCCATACTCTGGATACTTCTCCATATATTACAGCATATTGAATAACATGATGAAACTCAAACCTTTGAACAAAGAGGATGCAGTATGAAAAACACTAGTATATTTGCAAATCAATCTGCAAAACATAACTAAGTGACTATTGCTAAAAGTTTGGCTTTCTTGACCAGTTTGGTGGGATCTGTCCTAGTCATAGTGGGAATGTATGTTCTACTGTGGGGGAAAAGCAATGATGCAAAGGAAATTGGGATGAAGCAGACACAAGCAAATGAAGAAGGTGCAGATGTCCCTTGATATGGATTCAACATGTATTAGGTTTTATTTATATGTAGCATTGTCAATTGAAACCTAACTTACTTGCAGCCTCTTTAATATTCATTAGCAACGGAAATTTTAAAGTTTTCAGAACAGTGGTGGCCAGATAAAATGCTGCAAGCACCATTAACCAACTGAAACAAGACACAGCAGAATTTTGCAACCTATAAACTCTTTTGCTTCAAAGTTAATTTGAAAGTAAGAAGTTAGACAGTGCACTGTACTGCTACAGAAATTCATTCCAAAACTCATCAGTCAAAATGGAATTAGATGCTGCTTCTTGGTAAATGCATATAATATATATATAGCGATTATGTGCTTGGTATCTGCTATTGCCCTATATGATGTTCATACGAGCACAACTGGATAAGTGGATAACTACTTATAGAGCATAATGTGAGCTACTTTATTAAACACACCGGCCTATACAATAGTAGAAGCAGCAAATCAAGACAACACAGCAACAGATAAGATTTCTTGTGTGTGTATATATATAACCCTTCTACTAAGGATCCATTTCTTTGACATATATGAGAGATTGGGAATCGATTACACCAACTTTTTGACCACATATCAATATATTCACCGTTCAATATATATATATATATATATATATATATATATATATATATATATATATATATATATATATATATATATATCATCTGATGAGATGAAACTTTGTTGACTGAAAAATTGAACTGTTGCTGTGAAAAATTACTCCTATAGAAGATAGAATATATAGATATTCGAAATGAAGCACATTCTGAATAATAACAATAGCACATGTGTCTCCTCCTCGTCAAAAACATCTAAATATTCATATCTAGCAAGATGAGCTTATCTCTTAGCCACATTGTTTGCTTCACGACATACATACATACATGCATGCATACATACATACATATATATATATATAGCTTCATTTTAATGAGGATCTCCTTTTTTGACATATATGAGGGATCAAGGATTACACCATTTTTTGATCACCAAATCACATCTTCACCGTCTAATATATAGATTTAGGATAAAATACTAGTCACTCCTCATACTTTAAAGGTTTCGACAGTTTAGTCCACATATTTTTAATTTCAACTGATCACTCCTCATACTTCTCAAATTTCGACCAATTACTCCATTCCATCCAAAATGTCTATTGACTTCCTTAAATGTCCTTAAGTGTTTTTTCTCATTTCTCCCTCTTTACATACTTAATAAAATCTAGCATGATTTTCGATAGAAAATGAAAAAAAATGTTGTAAGTAATATAAATGTGGGAACACACACACACACACATATATATATATATATACTATATATAAACATGTATATATGTGTGTGGTCTTTTTATTAAGTAATATGTTGTAATCATCCTGCACTTTTGTTTTCTTATGTAACCATTGCATGACTCTATCAATAAACTTTGTGTCCCTTGATTGAAAAAATAATTGAATTGAGGTTTAAGAGAGTAAACATGCTCTCTTTTTTTTCTGAATTTCATTCTTTTGTTCAAAAAAAATTGAAAGGGTTTAAGGTTTTTCATTTTTTATTCAATATGTAATCTACAATTATTCTAGATGCTAGATTTTATTATGTGAAGAGAGAGAGAGAATAAAAACACCTAAGGGCATTTAAGGAAGTTAACATACATTTTAGACGAAATTGACCAATTGGTTGAAATTTGAAAAGTATGAGGAGTGATCCGTTGAAATTGAAAATATGAGGACTAAACTGTTGAAATCCTTAAAGTATGAGGAGTGACAGGTATTTTGTCCATAGATTTATATATGAGATCATCTCTGCAAAATTTTATCCAATTTGGTGATCGATAAGGTGCTCAAAACTCCGATTAAAATTATAAGCCTGAACGGTTCATGTTTGACAGATTTGATATGTCAATTGATTTTAGTTAGTTCAAAGTCTTAATAATAATAACCAAAATAGATGAAATTTTGTATAAATAATCTACATATATGAAATATGAGTATTGAACGGTAGAGATGTTGATATGTGATCGAATAGTTGGTCTAATACTTGATCTCTCATATATATCAAAAAAAGGATCCCTTAGTGTAATAGCCATATATGTGTGTGTGTGTGTTGAAATGATCTACATATATACATCTAAATATTGAATGGTAGAGATGTTGATATGTGAACAAAAAGTTGGGTTAAGAATCAATCTCTCATATATGTCAAAAAATAATCCCTTAGTGGAAGGGTCCTCATATATATAAGATTTTTCTCACGTAAGGACGCCTTTACCTAAACTTTGGTAAGCATTTCTTGAATTGACCAACTTTTAGTTCATATTTTCTTATTTTAACCGTTCAATTTCTAGATATATATGAGTAGATCATCTTTACAAAATTTCAGTTATTGTGGTTATATCATTAAGGCATTCAAAATTGTGATTTACAGAGAAAAACACAAACGGTTCAGGTTGAACAAATTCAGTTCGTTCATTGCATTTATACGTTTTCGAGACCTTACCGATTACCAAATCAGTTGAAATTTTATAGAAATGATCTATCTAGATTATAAATGGTTAAGATAAGAAAATTTGATCGATAAGTGAGTCATGTAACACCCCGTCCTGAAATTTACCTTTTTACCAGAATTAGGCGGGTTATTACAGAGGGTTGTAACTGCGTTGTAAATTTTTCCGAATTAATATTCTAGTTTATTATCCGAATATTCTCGGTTCTGTGAGAAAATAGAATTAACATCCTAAGGGGTAGATTATGTTAATACGAGTCCTCCGGTATGTCCGGAATATTTTTCGGAGATACGAGTTGTTTATTATGAGTTTATCCAATTTACGGAAGTAATAAATATTAATTACTTACCGTAAAAAGATGACTTTGCGATAAGTCAGGAATTTGAGGAAACTTACTTCGGGAAAGTTGTAGAGGACGTTAATACGAACTCGTGGGTATGTCCTATGACTTAATCGGAGTTCGTATGCGAAAGTTATATGAGAAAATGTATAGTTACTGTGTGGTAAATAGTAAATGGTAAAATACCTATTTACCGCTCAGGGTAACTTTTGATATTCAAATATGGACCGTCAGATCTATGGGGGATTAGATCCGGGCCGTCCACTCACCTATTTAAGGGGGAGGAGAGTTGACCTAGGTCAGACTCGTCATCGACCCTGAGTTCGAGCTTTCCTCGAGCTCGCTGTAACTCCGGCGAAACTCCGCCGTCTGGCCACCACTGGCCGGCCCAACACCATCAGTGTCTTCCCCATCTTCTCCTGGCCCTACCCATGTCCTCAGATCACGCCAACGTCCATCGAGGAGGGAGATCCAGGGCCACTGTGCGCGGCAGTCAACGGCCAAACTCCGACGATCCAAGCGGCGTTAGGGCGCGTGGAGGGTATATTCTTTCTCCTCTCCTCTTCTTCCTTTTTCTTTTCTCTGATCATCGATTTGATCCCTGATCGAGTTCTTCCATTTCACTGTGTTCTTTTCATGTTTTCTGGGTTTTGGGCTTCTCACTCCCGCGACCAAGCTTTTGGGTTTCTGGCGTGTTCCTCGAGCTCCAGTGAGGCTGGAAGCAGAGGATTTGGGCAGAGGTGAGGCTTAGGGAGGCGACAGTCTCGAATTTGGAGGTGAGGATTTGGTTTTAGGCTTTTCTATTGTCATTGTGTTGTTGCTGTGTTGATTGTTGGATTGGTGGTGGTTGAGTGGGGGAGTTGATGACTAGAAATAGGTGGAAATCCGGCCAGTAGACCGGCAGGAATGGTTAGGGGTAAATCCCCAGATTTTTACCGCCGTAGATCTGAAATCTTACCGTTTTACTGTTGATGTAAAAAGTCAGAATTATCCCTGAAAATTTGTTTAATTACAAGGTTGCCTTTTGGGGTGTGAAATCCCAAAAATGCCCCTAGTAGTTTTAGTTAATTACAAGGCTGCCACTGAGTTAGAAATTTCATAAATATCCCTGACTGTTTTATTTAATTACAGGGATTCCATTAAGGCTGAAATCATATAATTGCCCTTGGTATATTTGTATATTTACAAGACTGCCATTAAGGTTAAAAAGACCATACTACCCCTGACTGTCTTGTTTATTTACAGGGGCTGCCATTGGGCTGAAATTTCAGCTTAGTATTTTTACCAAGCTACCATTGGGGTGAAATGACTGTACTGCCTCTGATAATTTAAGATAATTACAAAGGTGCTCTCTAGTGACATTACAGTTATGCCCATAGAGGATTTGTTATTTACGTGGATGCCACTAGATTATATATTTTTCTGTGAAAAAAAAATGTTGTTGTATTTATGTGATTGCCGTTTTATCCTGTTGTTTATATGTACTTTGGATTGTTAGGGATAGTCCCGATAGTTAGAAGGTCGGTGAATACCTCAGCGTAGAGGTTAAACTCCATATATGCTTTGGGTGTTTACAATCCATTGTTAAATCGACCGATAAGTAATGGTTGGTTTGATATCCAAATATGAGAATCGAGATAACCTCCGGTTATGAGGTCTATTCCGGTACCGTTTGGACTGTTTGAATTTGGTTTGGAAATAGGGTTATCCTTTCTCATGGGAAATTTCGAGTAAATCTCTATTGAGATGGGTCCCGCACGTCCTAACCCAGGTTTATGAAGGTAAACTTAGGTCGGGGCGTGACAAGTCAAATTAAGAAATCTGTACCAAACTCTTAGTAAGGACGTTCTTAGCCAAGAAGACATATATATATATATATATCAGTTTCCTTCCAGAGTGAGATACCGCTTTGAAATTAAAATGTGAGACTCTTTATTTTGGGCCATTTTTAGGTCGTATTTTCACATCTTCATCACTCAGTGTCTAGATTATAATGTGTAAATCATTGTTGCCAAGTTTTATCAAATTTGGTAATCAAAAGATTTACAGACTTGAGACTTCTTATCCTAACAATGACTATAAGTAAATACAAGATCCATATAATTAGCCTTAGTATTAATGTTGACGGTAACTGACATTTGTGGAATGAATTAATATTAAAAGAGCTTGATCTGCTGAAGATAATGTGCTTGATTTAGGGAATGAGCGAATCTCTAACACACCCCGAGGTAAATAACATAGAATATATAGATCTTCATAGATCTCATTCTGAATAATAACAATAACATGTGTCTCCTCCACGCCAAAAACATCTAAATAACCATATCTAGCTAGATGAGCTGATCTCTTAGCCACATTGTTTGCTTCACGACATACCTCCCATACCGTCGACAATCATCTAGCACATCTCCCAATATCTTAGTGGTATTGACCATCATCGGTATGTAACGCGGTCACCAATTGCATGCAGTCACTTCTAATTGCAATCTCATTCCAGCCATTTTAAATAGTTTTAGGACCAATCTATAATCTTTAAACTAAACAATAAATATATAATAATTGAATTAAAATTAAAGAACAACAACGAAATTAAAATTAAATTCACTAACTTGATCAGATAGAGATCTGTTTTATAGTGACCTAAGACAGAAATTCACCACATTTGTGCTGCAGTTTCAGACGTCTATCTAGAGGATACAACTATCTGGTTCAAGTTCTTGTACAAGAACTTGACCCTGTCGAATTTATTTTATGCTTCTCAGAAATATGTTTTGGGAAAGAAGAAGAAGAGTAGATTGTTTGATGGGAAACAACGACTAAAAGGTAGTCCTTAAATAAAATTTAATTTGAACAAACGTAACTGTTCAAACAGTTGTAACTGTCCCGAACAGTTTAACTCTTTGCATTTATTCGAAATTAAAATTCAAATAATAATAATATTATTATTATTTCAAAATTTTAAAACAGATTTTATTTCAATAGAGCCACAAGGCCCATATTTGACTTTTAAATAATATATATATATATATATATTGAAAACTCAATAGAAAAGCCCACATAATAGAAAACTCAATAGAAAAGCCCACACAATTTAATCCATTTAATACCTCACATCCCCATCTTTGACTTTTAAATAATATATATTTATTTATTTTCTATTGAAAACCCAATAGAAAAGTCCACCAAACCCACACAAGATATTTAATTCATTTAATATCTCACGTTGTATTTCCTTATAAATGTCTATTGTATTTATTTCTTCTTTAATATGAGACAAGTTTCAATAAATAGCAGCCAACAAACCTGCCCTAAGAGCATCTGCAGCGGAGGCGGATTTGAGCACGAGCAGACGAGGCGGAGGGTGGGCCAGCCGAAAAATAGCAGGAGCAAGGGAGAATCGAGCGTGCAGCGGGGGAGGTGGAGGCCGGCGACCGCTCGTTGACCTGCTGCTCGTCCTCGAGGTCGAGCTCCGATAGCACGAGTTGGAGCACGCCTCCTCGGACGAAGCTACTCACGTGGGTGACGGAAATCAGCCTGGGTCCCGGCCGAATAGCACGAGCAGCCCTTCCTAGCACGAGCACCGGCGGCCTCCTCCTGCGGTGACCGCTCGTTGACCGAAGCACAAGGTAGAGATCGAGCCGAGGAGAGGACGAGCAGCCTCCTCTACCGGTGCAGGTGCTCTAAGAGCCTCAGCTTCCATTTGCAGCGCAGAACTTGCAAATTGTAGAGGCTAGGTCTTGCAAGTTGCAAAGGATGCAACCAATTACCCTGAGTTTCCGGCCGCCACAGCTAGACCTCCCTAAGGGCCTCAGCTTCCATTTGTAGCGAGAACCTGCAAATTGTACAAGTCTTGCAAGGTGCAAAGGATGTAAATATTGTAGCCGTATAACTTGACTTATTGCAGCTAGTCACATAGCTTTTTTTTGGTAAATAGTCACATAGCTTTAGTCAGCTTCCCTTGTTCATTTATTCTATATAAATTCTCCAGTTTGGATAAGAAGAATGATACAAAATAATTGACAGATAAATCATTTGGAAAAGGTCACGCCGTATTGGAAAAGGTCGCTCGATCGCCTATATGTTCTTGGATTTCTACAAATAACGTCTCTACAGGATGTTTGATGTGAGTAATTTTAGCTTTTATTCTAAATTCCTTTAGTTTTCAAAAAAAAGGAATTGGAAGTTTTTTTTTGAAGTCGGGTTCCTTTAGATTGATGATATTTGTTTTCTTGCTATTTTTTTTTATAACGAAGCTCTATTAAAAGGAAAATAAAAGGGAGATCTCAGGGGTCGAATATATTAGACCGAAAATGTGACAATCCGGCTCAGATATCTATTTAACCAGGTCTGCCTGCAGCCCATAATCTGGGAACGTGTAAATATTTATTAGATATCGTCACGCATGGCGCCGCCCCTATTTTATATTTTAAAAGAATCGGCTAAATTCAATCGGAAGATTTGGGACGCTATTATTATATCGACAAGGCAGGTTGACCGAAATATATAAGAAATGATTTTTTTTCTTCTCTTTAATTTATCTACAATTAACTGGAGCAATGTTTATATACCATAAACAAAATGGTATGTGAATGTGTGTTTATTGGATGATCACCATCTTACAAAGCTGTATGTACAAAGCTATGCTCTAATATACAAGCTAGCATTAACAGACTATTCTAAGTACGGTATAATTAGCAAGATCCTACAATCACAATACTGTATCATTCACGGCAGCACAGCAATTCATTTTCTTTCCTTTAAAATGTTCATATGCAACTCATCAAGAACAGTATACTATCATATATTTAGCTGTCCACAGGCGTTGAATCGATAATTAAATGATATATTTAGCTGTCAACATGTGTTGAATGGATAATTAAATTTAGAGATCGATCTGCCATGTTACTGGGAAAGACCGGCATGTCATGAAATGGTTTAGATAATGAGTGACGTAGTTGTAATTAATAAGGATAAAATCAAAATAGATAATACGTATTGTTAAGTTGGTTTAGATTACAAATAATTTATAAAAAAATTAGTTGGTGATACATTTATCTTGATTCAGAGTTTTGTCGACACATGAGGTTTATTTGAATATAATTTTCACGAAATCATTTAATTTATATATCTTCCCACGGTTTAGAGTTTTCATACATTTTATATTGGCTTGTGGATTATTGTCATTGTTAGCTCTATTTCATTTATATTTTATAATTGTATAACATAATTATTAAAAATATAAAAATATATGATACAAAATAAAAAGAAAAGAGATAAAATCATGCATTTAATAATGAACCAACTAAAGATAAACAAAATTATTATGATTTGTTAACCTCTATTAGAAAGATTATTATGATATAATTATACAATAAACATTTAAGATTTGATTAAATAATAAATGTGAGAAGAGACAATTGCACCCGGCCCCCTCTCCCTACGCCCTTGGTAATCAGGTGGTGTAGGTATTCTAGTATTCATACTTGAGCTATATAAGCTAATAGCTGTGAATGTTTGCTCTATCACATAGAGCATATATCATTTGGAAAAGGGTGAACAATTGAACCTGGTTTCCATCTCCAAGGTCTCTAGCTATTCAAGCTAGTGAATTTTTTTCACTTTCTGGAATTTACATAATTAGTAGTTGTGGAATTCAGCTCAGTAGGGAATATTAGTGTGCTATCTATTCTGCAGGTTGGAATATTCAATGGCTTCAGCAATATTGGAAAGGGTCGCTCGCCTCTATGTTACTAAATTTCTAAGACAGTATGTCTCTACAGGATGTCTGATGTGAGTAATGCTAGCTTTTAATTTATATGATAATTTCTATTTCTAGCCATCTAGCTAGCTAGTTAGTTGCTATTTTTAGTTTCTAGTTTTGTACCTCTCTCTCTCAAGTTTTTCCAATCATGTGGAACCACTATCTTTGAATGTTTGGAAATGAATTCTAGTTCTCGAAGTAAAACACTGAAACAAAAATATATCTGCGAGGGGATCTCTAGCTTAGTGTGTCTGCTAATTTGTACTTGCATACAGCTTATCAGAAGATGGAGGAACATTAGAAACCTTTGAGGGAACCAAAAAAGGCTGTTCTTTGAAATGTGTTCTTCAAGTTCATGATCCGGTTCAATTTTACTGGAAGGTATATATATATATATATATATATATATATATATACGCATCAATGTTCTACTTTGTACTGAATCATGAATTTACCATATAAATCGAGTACTAATATAGAACATACTGACCTGCATATTTATCAGGTAATGACAAGGGCAGATCTAGGCCTTGCAGATGCATATATCAATGGTGATTTTTCTTTAGCTGATAAAGACAAGGGTCTAGAGAATCTCTTTACGGTAATCTCTCACTGATCAGTTTTGGTTGCAAAGTCTGATCATTTGTTCAGTTCGAAGATTAAATTCCGCCGTGTACTGAACCTTGTTTATTTTCCAGATTCTTAATGCCAACAGAGATTCAAATTCTCCCCTCTCAAAATTGAATAAGATAAGGTGCATTTTTATATGCAATCTGTCACAAAATCGAGTTTTGATTAACACATCCAAATCATATATAATAACTATTTCGAATTTGTTAATTGGTGATAGATGGAGATTATTGGAAGCTTGTTTATCCCCAGCAAGATATCTCTTTCATCACGGTTCAGGGCTAAACACTCTTACAGTGGCTCGAAGAAACGTCTCTCGCCATTATGACTTGGTAATTAAAAAGTTTATTATGACCCCCTAGATTTCCATATATTTTCATAAAACTTGTTAATTTGCTAGCTAATGCATACATATGAGACTCAAGCTCACTACAACTTGTTGGGTGTGTTTCGATCTAGAGTAATGAACTTTTTTCGCTCTTCTTGGACGAAACAATGTCGTATTCCACTGCTGTATTCAAGGTATCAGAATAATCATCAGCTTCCTATCTTTAAGTTTACAGTAACTGATTGCTGTATTTGCACAACGCGTATTTCATGCATTTAAAGTATACTCTTCCTTCTCCCTATTGTTAAATCATAATGTAGAAAGATGATGAAGATCTGAAGACTGGACAGCTCAGGAAAATCAAGACTCTTATTGACAAGGTGAGTCATACTGGGCGTGACTTGTGAGTTTCTACGAAAATGGATATTAATAATTAGCAGTAAACCAACCATGCATGTTTGAGTTACTAATATATCTCAATACAATTCCGTATTGATTGTTTTCTGTTAATCTAGGCTAGAATTACTAAGAACCATGAAGTCCTAGAGATAGGCTGTGGTTGGGGAGGCTTCGCTATTGAAGTCGTCAAGCAAACCGGTTGTAGATATACTGGCATAACTTTATCGAAGGAACAACTAAAATTTGCCGAACAGAAAGTGAAAGATGCTGGACTTGAGGTATATATCAAAGTTTATAATTTTTGAAGTTTATAAAACCTCTTTAAATTAATAAGGTTTGGACTATCAAAATCTATTAATTTAACGAGATATTAATTAGTGGAAAAATTAATAAGTTATTAATTTATTGATTAATTAATAACTTATTAATTTATATAAAAAAATCTTATTTATTTTATCAAATTTATTATAGATACATTGTTCAATGAGTTACTTTATTCAATGTACTATATTATTCAACGTATCATGTAAGTTCAATGTATTATACAAGTTCACATGATGAATATTAAATAAACAACACACTATTTAAATAAACAAAAATCTTAGTTACACAACACATTAAAAACACAAAAATATATGACTTCTCATCTCAAAGGAGTTAAAAATCAACGAAAACAGATGAAATGTGTAAAACATTGTGCGAGTACTGTAGAGATAATCTTAGTAACACTCAAGCAATTACAACAGTGAGTTTTAGAAAAGTTCGACTTGCAATTGAGTTAAGGGACGATTTAAGGTGACCTCAATTTCAAGAAAAAACAAGTCACAATTGACTCATTCTTGATCAAGTCTCTATAAATGTGTAATAAATTTTATTTATTAAGACATTATTAATTTATATATTCAATAGGGTCTATGTGAATTCTCGTATTTGTATTATTTTATAAATTTAGTGAATTATTAATTTACCACGTTGTTCCTGACTCGAGACAGATAAAAAATATTATTTTAACAAAATTATTAATTTATCAAGTATTAATTTAACGATGTTTTACTCTAAATTGTGTATTTTGAGTTCTGTCAAATATGTCATATACATAAGTCTACATTTTTTAGAACAAATTTATATGTGATGTTGACTTTGTGCTATGTACAAGCTAGTTCAATAACTTCAAGTTATTAATCACTCTAATCTCAATCAAATTGGTACCAGAAAAGCATCAAATTTCTGCTGTGTGACTACCGCACATTGCCTCAGAACTACAAATATGACAGAATTGTTGGTTGGTGAGTAACAGTTGTTCCTAAGTAACAAATATTTCTAAAAATTTATTTCAAACATGTACCTTGATCTGTGATGGAATTTTCAGCGAGATGATAGAACATGTCGGCCATGAATATATAGAGGAATTCTTTGCTTGCTGTGACTCTGCTCTAGCAGAAAATGGCCTTCTCGTTCTACAGGTAACATCTAAACCCTAATACAGTAACGTCTTAAAAGATTTAATATCTTACGTACTAATGGTTAAGGGTGGTTGATCTTCTCAGTTCACGTCATTGCCGGATGAGCTTTACGATGAGTACAGGCGATGTCCAAGCTTCATAAGGGAGTACATTTGTCCAGGTGCATGTTTACTTTCGTTAAGTACGTTAACAGCTGCCATGGCTACCTCTTCCAGGCTTAGGTAAAATATGATCTATCTGTTATCTATGAGCACAAATTCATGGTTAGGAAACTAAGTTCGATCGACCTTGTTATACTGCAGTTTCTATTTTGACTTATGAATCTTCCATTTCTGCAGTGTGGAGCACTTGGAAAACATTGGAATCCATTATTACAGAACACTTAAATATTGGCGGAATAATTTCTTGGAGAAACAAAGGTAAGAAGATGATCGATCTAGCCAATTTTCATAATCATCCCAAACTCTAATGTTGTAACAAACTATATGTATATGAATAACAACGCTAACTGCAATGGTTTTCTGTGCTTATAGTGAAATACTAGCTCTTGGATTTGATGATAAGTTCATTCGGACATGGGAATATTATTTTGATTATTGTGCGGCAGGATTCAACGCTTGTACACTTGGAAATTACCAGGTATATTTCTTCAATAATACTTGTCATACATTACTCTCAACCCTAGCTTTCATGTTCATTCAGTAAAATAAAAACAGATGTAAACCTTTTTCTGGTCTTTAATTGATATGCAGATTGTGTTTTCACGTCCCGGTAATGTTGCTCTGCTCAACGATCCATACAATGGCTTCCCTTCAGCATATTGATTGTTTTTCATGCTAAGTCTATGTCCATAAAATGGCTTCCCTTCAGCTTTGATGTCTAGATTGTTTATTATCTATTGTACGTGTTGGAATGAATAAGCAATAAGGTTTCCAGACCAAAAAAAAGAATAAGCAATAAGCTTCCATGTAAAAGCTACTCTATTTCTAAGTACGCATACGTACGTATTTTCTGTGTGTTGCTTTGTAAAACTGTATCCTCTCTTGTATTGTAATTTCATATTAACAATAGTACGTACGTTAGTAACTTCAAATCAGTGTGAGGATATGAAAGCGCATCAAAATTAAAAAAAATATTAAAATGATTCTAAGACATCACCTTGATTTCATGCATTTTAATTTGTTAATACAAATTGCGTACGTCAAATACTCTCACACGCAGGAGACAACAATGGAAAAAATTCTTGAACCGAGGATAGGTGATAAACACATGCATAAATCAAATACACCTAAACTATTCACATACCCACAAAGGGTATAGTTAAAAGACTCATAGAAAACATATGCAAGACTGATATATAGGAAGAGAGTAAAGAGACGCAACATGCTTGTGACTTGCGACCACCAGTTCATGGATGCAAATTTGCTCGCCACTCTTCTTCACCCTCGCTCATTCCCACCTATTTAGTTGAATGCCACATGTCCTATCTTTTAATCACTCTAATCATTGTTAACAACATCTATTTATGATAATAAATTATATTATCTTCTATTTTTTTTCTTATAACTATTTTCTTTTTCTACACAAAATAACAAACCCTAACAAATTTAGTACTCAAGTAAGAGCAAACACGCTGGTTTTCTTTCTTTTGAAAGGGAGCAAACGTGTTGTTTGTATATAACCTAGCATTTGTCAAATACGATATCATGGTTATGTATAATGTAGTAAAGGAGCTCAAGTAGTTTTTACAGGTTTTTTTATATTGACAAGTAACTTTTTATATAGATGGTCCATAGATATAAAGCATCTTCATAATCTGAAAGGCAGCATGTTTTCCACCTCCCTCATCATTTTGAACAAAAATCTGGTCTCATTTGAACCCCTCTTCTACCTCACCAGGTGGCGGCGCTACACCTGGTGCCCTGGCACCCCTCATCTTTCAAGGTGCCATAAGAAATCAAACACTGTGTCCATTGATTCTGAGATAATCCTGGCTAATTATACTTATTGGCACACCCCCAGCAAATAT
Organism: Comarum palustre; assembly: GCA_951800085.1. NCBI lineage: Eukaryota > Viridiplantae > Streptophyta > Magnoliopsida > Rosales > Rosaceae > Comarum > Comarum palustre. The sequence goes on along the minus strand of OX637581.1, from coordinate 18,027,024 downwards.
TAAATTACTTATGAAGTAAGCAAAGAGCCAATATACTACGTTTTGCACTATATTTGTATTAGTTTGTTTGTATTCAATCTTACTCCTTTTAAAATGAATGAAATAAATTAACCATAACTAATGGAAATTATATGGTTTATCTTCTATTTCTCCTTTTTTTGAAACAAAGACGAAATTTTATTGCTCAACGACTAAGGATTACAAAGAGAGGTGACTAAGCCTCCTAACTCAGTTGGAACTGAACCAAACCAACGAAGGGAAAACCCCAAACTAAGAACCAATTTTGCTAGCTTATCAGCGGCAGAATTAGTTGCCCTAAACACATGCGAGAAGAAAGAACAAGGCATGGCAGCAAGGCCATCCTTAATATCAGCTACTACCTGACCAAAAAACGAATCATCCTCCACAGCAGATGAACAAGTCTTGACCAGTTTCAGACAATCCGACTCAAAAACAACAGGAGAAAGGTTAAACTCGGTTGCGAGCTCACAAGCTGCTCTTCCAGCTAGAGCTTCAACAATATCCGGCGAAGCTACAGTATCCACTTTCACACAAATACCTCCCACACTGCATGTCCATCTGAGTCTCTTAACAGAACACCAATCCCTCCTTGTTTCGTTTCAGCTTGAAAAACTCCATCAATATTAGCTTTTAGCCAACCCACTGGAGGAAGAGTCCAAGGTTTGAAGTTTGAACACTCGTCTTCTACACACATTCTTCTGCCTAAAAGCTTGCATAAGAAGAACAAAAGAACGAACCTGAGTAGTTATCTAGAATTATTAATCTAAGTAGTTATATTCATTAATCTTATTAACTATCTCTCTCAATCACTAAAAATCAGTTGTTATTTAACAAAGAAAAATACAAATTAAATAAATAAAGCTTACAAAATTAGTTGTATTGTATAAAAAATAAGAAACATATTAACAACAATAGAAAAATAGTAATTATTAGATTCATTAATCTTATTAACTATATCTCTCTAAATCACCAAAAATCAGTTGTTATTTAACAAAGAAAAATACAAATTAAAGAAATAATGCTTATAAGATTAGTTGTATTGTATAAAAAATAAGAAACATTTAACAACAATTGAAAAATAGTAATTATTAGGACTTAAATGGTGAGTTTTTAAAGTCGAGATAGGGTTGGGCCAGGTATGACTCTAAAGGACTTATAGAGTATGGCCGTAAAGTAGAATCGGGTTTTTTTGCTTGACCATTGCCCTACTCACTGGCGGACATATGAAGGCATGAAGCGGCAAGTGAGGACTGCTGCCCCAGTTGGTTTTTGATTATGTGGAGCTAGGCTTCTTTTTGGTATGAAGTGGAGCTGGGTTCGATTAGTTTAAGAGACTGCCCTCATTTGATGCTCTAAATTTTGTGTTCCTTTATCGTCCAGTGACATATTTTTTAATGTCTTATTGGACTATTGAAATTGTGGGTTGATCTCTCAAAATATAACTGAGATAAAAAATACATGATCAAGTGATGAGATTATTAAAATAAACAAAACAAAAGAATCATGACTGTCTTTTATTCTATAAATCAAAACAAATTTGGTCTCTAAAATTAAACAAATTTAATATCGATAGAGTTCATGGTTTCTTAACTTGGCTTTACTATTTTTTCGAAGTTCAATCGAATTATAAATCTATATTTGTTGTTACATAGAAGAGTAACGAATGCTAGTCTTGATTTTGTTATTATTTGACATGCTCGTCATGAATTGAGTCAAAATGTTATCGGTAACTAAGAATCGATATTCATATTTGATAGAAATTTATCGATTAAAAGTTATGTTTCATTCATTGTAGTTGGTTATTATTTTACGCCCTCACTTTCAAAAATTCATGCGTCCGCCACTAATCCTACTTTAAATGAAAAGGGTTAGGGCCGGCCCGTCCTAACGGAGGGCCGGATAGGGTTTCAGCCCTAAAGGATAGGACGAGTTTTAAGACAAGTTAAGATCGAAGGGTAAAATAATGAGGTCACTTTGCCCAAATCTTTTTCCAATTCAGATATAGAATAAATTAGGGTTTCAAACTTAGACATTTGAAACGGAGGGCTCAATTTCTAATTTCGCCAAAATACATTACCCACATAGCAAATTTTGCTAAACATCAAGGGGAAGAAGGGTAAAAACGTAAATCCCTCACAGATAACCTATAAAAAACCAATACGACAGCAAAATCAGAGCGCAGGCAGATCCCTAAAACCCTACATCAACACTGTAACCGTATAAAACCCCTATTCCGATTCTCAGGCAGATCACTCCGATTTGGCTCAGCTCCGATCGCAGTCGAATCAAATTTACCAAAATGGGTTTCAAGAGGAAGAAGAGTGAGAACGAAGGAGGAGACGAGCCCAAGCCAGCACCGGTGGAGACTGAGAAGAAGCGGAAGGGGATACTCCCGTCGATGATAAAGAACAAGGACAAGAGAGCCGCCGTCCACGCCAAGCTCAAGCAAGAGAAGAAGCTCGAGAAGCGCAAGAAGGTCAAGGCGCGCGACGCCGCTGAGAAGCGAGCTCTCGAGCTCGGCGAAGAGGTAATTAGGGTTTAGGGTTTTTAGCTCCATTCGCTGTTGTTTGCTTTAAAAATTGAAGGTTGGGTAATTGGATTGGGTTAACTTTAAATTGCGTAATTTAATTTAGTGTTTGTAGACTAATTTGGTTAATTTGAATTGTGTAGCCTCCGGCCAGGGTAGTGCCGAAGACGATTGAGAACACCAGGGAAGAGGATGAGACTGTTTGCAGTCCCGACGACGATGAGGTTTGTATGCATTACTTGGTTGGGTAGGTGGAAATTTGTTTGTTTTTTTATGTGTGAAGATGAAAATTGGTTTTCAATTTGCAGCTGTTTGTTGGAAATGATGCGGATGAGTTTAGTGTGGTTTTGAAGCATGGATCTAATCCGAAGATACTTATCACCACTTGCCGATTTAACTCTTCTGTATGTGCTGGCATTTTGCCTGTTTTCCATTGTGTTGTAATTTCTGTTGGTTTGCTGATGTCTTTTGCTACAATGTGGGTGCCAACGTGCTAAGGTTGATGTTTTTGTTGTTTTGGTGGTTTGCAGAGGGGTCCTGCTTTTATAGAGGAACTACTTTCAGTGATCCCTAATTCGATGTACTATAAAAGAGGAACATATGACTTGAAAAAGGTACTAGTTCTATATCCTATCTTCTATATCAATTTTCTCTTTCACTTTTTCAGTGTAACAAACCTGGAGCTCAAACGGTTGATTTATGTGTTTTTTCCCTTGTTGCAGATTATAGAATATGCAAATAAAAAGGAGTTCACTTCTTTGATTGTTGTTCATACCAATCGCCGTGAACCGGGTTGGTCCTGCCTCTTTCTGAAGATTCTTTTTTGTCAATACTTGGTCTCTCAGGCTTTGCTTCTGATGTCCTTAACTTCTAGATTCCTTGTCAAAGAGATCTTCCCTATTTTTTCCCTGTAGTTTTATATTTGACTTCAACTATTGCAATCATTTTCAGATGCTCTCCTAATAATTGGCTTACCTAGTGGACCTACTGCTCATTTCAAGCTCTCAAAGCTCGTTTTACGGAAGGATATCAAGGTTCGTTGCTATATGTTGATATATCAAAACAGTGCATCATTATTCTGTTCTGCCACATATTGCGGTGAATGGTTTATTTTCATCACTCGGTGAAAAGATGAGTCACTGAGATTAGAAAGCTTGAAAATTCTGCAAAGTATTAATTTTTCATCTTTGGGAGGAACTCAATATAGGGTGTGTTTGTCAACTGTCATATTTTTCTTAATTCTTTTATTGGTATGCCCTGCAGAACCATGGGAATCCAACCAGTCATACGCCTGAGCTTGTATTAAACAACTTTACAACACGTCTTGGCCATCGTATTGGAAGGTTGTAATCATTTTCTGGTTTGAAATGTTCTCACATTAGATTAGATGCATGCATTCAGTGCTTGTTGGTTCAAATACTCCTCATTGGTGGTAATTGTTTATTTTTAAATGTATTTTGTGGCTTTTTTCCCTGTTCAAACTAGTATGAAATGACGAATTACCTTTAATCTCCTAATGGGTTTCATCTTTCACCTGTTTTCTTCAGATTAATACAGTCACTTTTCCCTCAAGAACCAAACTTTCGTGGTCGGCGAGTTGTTACTTTCCACAACCAGCGAGATTTTGTATTCTTCCGGCATCATCGGTGAGCGTCCTTTGCAATTTTTAGTCCTTGGAGTGATGCTTCCTTATACTATTGTTCACAGAGCTTGTTGTTTAGTGACGAATGTTAATAGCTTGTTGTTTAGTGACGAATGTTAATTGATATGTGTTCAGGTACATTTTTGAAACCAAAGAGGTCAAACAAGTTGAAGCCAAGGGCAAAAAGACCAAGGATTCCAAGGCCGCAACTGTTACTGAAGCAAAACCAATTGCCCGCCTACAGGTTGGTGTCCATTATGTATCCTATAGCATTTGCTTTCATGTCTTGATCTGGTTTGGCCCAGGGGCCTGACAGAATTTGCTCCACCACTTGTAATGCCCTTATTTTTCATTGTGGTTCAGTAATATGATCATAGGGTGGCAGGGTATGGCCACATCTACCAAGTGATGCGGTTTACCCTTGTGTCCTTGATTGTTATTGTATTTTTTTGTCCCAAATTGTTATTGTATTATTTATGATGTAGATCTTAACAGTCTTTCCTATCTTAAACACACAGGAATGTGGTCCTCGCTTTACCCTTAAATTGATTAGTCTGCAGCATGGGACATTTGATCCTAGAGGTGGAGAGTTTGAGTGGGTTCACAAGGTAGTCCACTAATCAGTTAATTCATTTCAGTGCTTAATATCATTATCATAATAGAATATTGAAATTTTCTTTCTGCTCTTTCTTAGCCCGAGATGGATACTAGCAGGAGGAGGTTTTTTCTGTGAGTTGCTTTGGAATGTCACTTGAGCTCTTCTTCTGGTGGAATGACCGAATGAGAGTTGAAGTTATAGAGGTGCTACGTCCTGGAAGAAGTAAATCGTCCAGAACATTTTTTGTTTATGTTAACATCCGCCGCATTCCGCTGTTAAAGTTTTGATAGGTTTGTGTATTGAATACAAGCAAGAGACTAATTACTCTTGGAATATGAATTGTTCATTGTTTATGAAAATATATGTTCAATCATTTTGTCATTTCTATCTTGCCTCTGTTGCAAACATCTGGTGTCCCACTTTTATACACAGAATGTAGACGTGTTATACAAATGCATAATTCTCTGATTACACAGGCAAATCAAAACAAGTATGCCTCCAAAAGCAGCAACTCGCAACATCAACCTCTGGTGGTGAATTTGTGGAGATAAACACAATCTATGATTATCAAGATCCAACTTGAACCGTGCAGCAAATACCTAATCAGTATGAACTTTCCTAATTTCCTTCCATAGAGCCTGCTTATGACTCTCCGCCACAACCAAGAAAGTAGTTAAAGACCATCCTGTGTAGGATACCAGTGTTCCTCCCACTACCAAATCTTCATTTCGACACACAAGATGGACACTCACTGGAAAAAGTTGATTTCACCAGAGCATCCAGACCAGTGTAGTAAGGTAACATAACAGCATCCAGATACATGCTTGCATGTAAAATCCCAGAGATGGTTGATGCCTCGAAGAACACATACTTGATGTCGTTGTCGCCTCCATTGGCGAAGGCTAGAGCTGAAATCTGAACCAGTTGGAGGATGGCCGGACCAGTACTTGAGAGAGGGAATGTGGTGTTGATACGGTGGCCCTTGGCTAGAGCCAAGATGATCAACGGAAGGGCAATTGGACCGGGAGGAAGCAAGTATCTTTTCAATTGAACACAACTTTGCGCTCTTCCTGCAATGTGCATTACTGTTATGACCAGGGTTGCCAAGTATGTAGACACTGAAGAAAGAAACCAGATTATCCACAACAGGTGAATAGTTTCCTGGATAAACACTATCACAGTAGTAGTGGTAAGGGCACTCGATTGGATTCAAGGTTTCTTCTACCTGCCATTTTAAACATTTGAAAAATGTTAATCGAATAAACCCTAAACATTTGGATTCAAGGTCTTTCCATTGCGGTTGCCATGCTGGATACTCGGGAATATTCCTGCATGATCCCCTCCTTACCTATACAAACATCTGCATATATATGTGCCAGTGTTGGTGTATAACACAAATGAAAATTTTGGCTTGTTTTGTTAGTTGGGAGGTTTCTTCTGAAGCTCACTTTGAAGAAAGGTTAACTAACTATTCGCTCATTATATCGACATCCAGAAATGGGGTTTGGGGTATATTTATTGATAGAAAGGTATGCACCTTTATCATGGTGTTTATATAATTTGTCAAACTTATGAAGAGCACGATGAGTTTCCTTGAAGGAAAAATGATGGTGGTATAATTTCTCTTGCTATACATGGCATGTTATCCTCTTATGTACAACACTCTTTACAATAACAATATCAATTTAATCAATAATAGATGGACAAAATGACAACATAAATTTTGTTCGATAAATAACGACAAAATGACGACATAAATTTTGTTCGATAAAAAACTTATTAAGTTGAAATTACGGAGTTGCTTGTGATTTTGACTAGTGTCAAGTATGAAGGAACTGTCTCAACTCTAGAGGAGTGTTCAAGCTGCGTAGTAGAATAAAGTGATGTAGAATGAAGAGAGGTCGCTTTCCGACGAAAAATAAAGATTAGAGAACCGTTTGATCTTGGCAAATTATTTACGGATATCTAAATTCGTTAGGCTTCCAGAAAACTGTTTTTTCAGGGTTCTCTTTGATGTAGGATATTGATTGAAAGAAATAATAGGATGAGAAGGAAGAACAAAATAGATTGGGAAAAGAGAGACCCAGACCATCAGAGAAGAGAGAAAGAGTAAATCGCTTTCAGATTGGTTCTGCTTTTCATGGAATTGGTTTACGGTCGTACCGTTGCTTTGCTTTCGTAGTTGAGATCTAAAATTCTCAATTCATGTACCGTGTTGTGTAAACATTGGAGTTTTATGGTTTTGGTTTTTGGCCTATGCAGGTTGCTTGGTTTTTTGCATAGGATCAACGGTACTGTCACCGGTTGATACAAGTGTACTTCTTCATTGGTTTTTTTTCTCATTTTTCTTCAAATCTATTTTGATTTAGTTGTTTTTTCCTTGGTACAAAAAAGGAAAAAAAATAAACTTCCGTGAAAAGTCATAAGTGCATTATACAGTACAATACTAGAGTAACCATATACTGTTCATTTTTCAATTCAATGATTCATCATCCCCGTAGGATTGCAATAAGTTTTAGTTGCCAGTTGCTTGATCAATGTCAACATGTCAGTCAAGAAGCAGACTTCTCAACCTTTTCTATCCCATAACCATCATGTAGCTTTTTCTTTCTTTCTTTTTTATCAAAAAGAATAATTTTATTAGTACCAAATTCTATCAGAGCTTATTCAATTAGATAGTTAATTCAATGTTAATTTATGGAAACCATATTTGGTTTTACCAGGGATATTGATCAGCCTTGAGAAAGAGAGCTAAGTATGCTCTTCATTACAGTAAATGCTCTGTTCATATTTAGCTTTTCCTTAATATGGACAACATCAATTACTTAGTGAGTAAATGCTCTATTGATATTTAGCTTTTCCTTAACATAGACAAAATTTATATGATTTCTTGGAACTGGGGTTTATTCGTTTTAAGTAAGTACGTAACTCAACAAGAAATGTCCTTACCTGTCCAATTTCTCATGAATCAAGATTGGCTTCTGTTTACGAATTCTTCTTCAACCCTATTAAGTGCAGTATACTTCAAGGTTTAATTTCTGCTAATTGTTTCATCATGTACTCTCTTTGATTTTAGTTTGTGAAAGCAGAGAGGTACTTCTGTTGTTTTAACTGATTTTGTTCATAATGACAATATGAGATTAATGCGGTTGATTTGGCTTACATGACCATGATTTGTGTTTGGCCATACAGCTTCTCACACTAATGCTGTAACACCCCGCACTTTTAACTTTTTCCGAAACTAATATTCGAGTTTAATATCGAGATATTCTCGGTTTTAGAGGAAAATAGAATTAATGTCTCGATGGGTAGATTATGTTAATACGAGTCCTCCAGTATGTTCAAAATATTGTCCGAAGCTACGGACTGTTTAACATGAAATTATCCTATTTACGGAAGTAATAAATGTTAATTGCTATGATAAGTCGAGAATTTGAGGAGGTTTCCTTCAAAAAAGTCGTAGAGGACGTTAATACGAACCCGTGGGTATGTCTTACGCTTTAATCGGAGTTCGTATGCGATTAAAGCTGCCCTTCTCAAGTTAACTACAAGGATATGTTAGAGTGATTTTATCTATATATTTTTAAGAGACTTTATATATTGCTGTGATCCTGTTTTTCATATTTACGGGTGTGGATGTTGTTTTCATGCTCAGATGGAAACCCAGGTATACAGGGCTTTACTTTCTCAGATTCTAGAAAAACCTTTGGAAAAGACTGGGTCATTTAACTAGTGGGTCATATGGGTTAGGAATGTGCATAATATCGTCCATGGTTGTACTGCTGGGGCAGTTTGGTTCAGTCCCCCATGCATCATGTACCGTTTGGTTTCTATGTTCATTTGTCAAGATGAGCTACTTCGTTTAGACTCGTTCTAGTTTATAGACTACTCGATTGTTTATTGGTTAATGAAGATCATGTCAGCACTTGTGCTGTCTTGTCTTATAAGATAATTCATCTGTCATTATTCAATTTTCTTTGCAAACTACACTATTGTTTCATCATAATTGACTTTCATCGTCAAGTGTATAAAAAATGGTATTATAAGTGTATTTTTTTGTTTATGTTGTTATTTTCTTAAATTTAGAGAATATTTTAAATATTTTTTTTATAATTTTTTCTAAAATAGAGAATATGAAGCCAAAAAAAATTAAATTCTCTCTATTTGCAACAACTCTAAAATTTGAATGAAGAATTTAGAGAATGAACATAAAATCTTTAAAATAGAGAATCGATTGATTTTTTTTAAAAAAAAATACTTAAAGTATTGAATTGAATTTTGTTTCTTCGCATTTAAAAAAAATGACGGAAAAAGTTGGTGATGGTCTAGTCAATAACACGGTTGGATACACTGTTATTTGCAGAACACTGTGTTTGCAAATCTCACACACTACCTCCAGTATTATGTTAACTAGAGTACTTGAGCATGATCCTTCTTTCTCTTTCTTGCCTTCCATGTCTAGATATGTACAAAAATGAAACCGACTGTGACAATAGGCACAACGGCGATTACAAATTTGGAACTGACCATTGGTACGTGCATGGGTTACATAGTGGATATACATCAGAGTGATCAGACCTAAACGTATACACAAGATGTTTTACAAATTCAAGGTGAGCGAGAGAGCAAGAATAGCAGGTCATGAACGAGAGAACAAAACCTGATGAGGTTCATATTGATGACATTGATCTTTCCGGGAAGAATAGCTTCTTCTGCAAGTAGTGTTTCAGAAGCCGCTCTTCTGATGGTTCAGAAGTAATAAGCTACTGATATGGTACAGGTATAGCTTTACTTTCTCAGATTGTAGATCAGTAGTACGTACGGAGGTATATAGATTAAAGAAACCCTTTTGAGCCGTATCAGAATATCTTCGACTAAACAGAGAATATAATATTAATAGGTAACATATAAATCATTATAAATTACAAATATATACACATTATATATATATATATATATATCGTGTATATAAAAATTTCCCGTATTTGATATAAAAAGGATAGATGTTTTCTATCATCTACAAAACTCTCAAAAAAGTAGAGAAATTGAGGGATGTATGAAATTAAAGAATATATTGGAAAAGTGCATATGAGAGGGACACGTGTTGTAAATGACAGAAGAAGGGATGAAAGAAAAGGACGATTGGTTATTTACCGATAGATCTGATATATACACGTGTCATGCTATACTGCAAAGCTTACGTAGCTTAGATAGATCTCAGGTTACGAGAGAATCCGGATCCATGATGACCCAGCAAAACTGAGTTCGAAAGGAAACTTGGTTGATTGAATGATTGATGGATGCTCTGGTTTTTATTGAGACTATACAGTTAAACTTAAACTCTGATAAATCATAATTACTTTTGGTTGATTGATTGAAACTATAGTTTTAAAAGTCATTTAGTCACTGGACCGATTATTGACTAATGAGTAGAAGAGTAGTCAAAGATTACTCGAGGATACTCAATTTTTAATTTTTAAATTTATTTTTATTTTAAAATATATAATTAATTTTTTTTAAATATAATATAATATCTAAAATAATAAAAATAGTCAATAAAATGTCGAATTAGACCGATTTTTTGTCAAGTTGGACTGATTTTATGCTGAGTTGGGCTGATTTTTCGAGTTTGGCCAACTACTCGACCGATTTTCTCCCGACTGATTTTGTATTTCGATTTCTCTAAAATCGCCTCATGTGGACGCCGACTACCGAGTACTCGGCCGAGTTTTAGAACATTGATTGAAACTTTGGTTTTTATTGAGATACAATTAAACTTAAACTTTGATAAATTAATTACTTTTTTAAAAAATATATATTTAATAAAAATTATTAAATTAATTTTTTTATCGACATAAAATATTATTTAATCAAGGTTACTATTTTAGTATATTTAGATCTATATGTGTGTTTTGGTTTATATTAAGCTTATGCACTTTATGTTACCTCTTTTTAATAGAAAAATTATGTGGGTTTATCCCAATATATAAGGTAATGACACAATGTATATTAAGTGAATCTCTATAAATAGAGTTTCTTCTATCAATAAAGTACATCAAATTATATTCTCATACCATACGTTATCAAGCACGATTTATAGAGTTCGGCCATAAACAAAAAAACCCTAAAACCCTAAATCAGCCTCATGCACACCCTTGTGCACCGTCGCATACCCGTGTGCACCACTGTCGTGCACCCCTGTGAACCTATAACGCACCTGACGCATCCTGTGCATGCTATTAAGGATGCTGCTAGTTTTGTGTCGAGTTCTCCAACAAAGTTGTGAAGGTAATTCGACAGGTATGGTTTTCAAAACCCTAAAACTTTTCAAAGTTCAATAACCTCAGGGGGGATAAAATCGGTTATTCCCTTCCCTACACTTTTTTATGCTTGGTTCGGTAAATTTGCAGGTTATTTCAAAAACCCTATAACATGTGTGCACTTGGCTGTCGGCACCGCAAGCCCAGTTGCTGGTCATTAGACGCTGCTGCCGAGTGCTATGCGCTCTGCGCAACTAGCTGTTGAGCGCTACCACGTGTGTCGCTGCTGCTTTCCTGACTTCTGCTGCTAAGCACTGCCTATAGCAGTTGTCGAGTGCTGGTTGTTGATGGATGTTGAGTGCTGCCTAAGGCAACTGTTGAGCGTTATCGAACACCAGCTGCCGCGCATTATCGAGCACTAGTTGCCGAGCGTTGTGCATTAGTTGCTGAGCGTCACGCGCTGGCGTGCACTGCTGCCGAGCACCGTGCACCAAGATATTTTTAGGTGTGTGTTTGTGTTGAATCTGACACTAATTTATTTTATGCTATTAAAAGATTGCTTGTGTGAATCCGCGTTGTGTTTGATCAACGTTAGCCTGTGACAAACCAAAAAAGTATTTTTTTTGTGACCTCTATTGAGTCATATAACATCTTGGCTTATATGTAAGAGTAGGGTAACTTTCTGCTCATATTTGAGTTTTGACATACTCGATGCGCTCTCTATTTTAGGTTGAGGCGCAGTCGACATATGTCTGGTGTTTGGCTACTACGTGTACCCAGGTGCACGCTGCAGGCTGTGCACTTGCATGTGTGCTGGTTGTGTACGCCGCATATGTGCTACCAGTGAACGCTACATATGCGCTGCCTGTGCACGCTGCATGCGTGCTGCCTCTAAACGCTGCTTGTGCGCTGCCTATGAACACTGCATATGAGCTACGAGAGGTCATGCTGATGTATAGAAAAGAGAGATAGGTATAGCCAGCCTTAGTGTCATGCTCCCGACCTAAGTTTTAGACAAAATCTCGTCAAAACAATTTATGTTAGCTCGAGACAATACAATTGTTGTGGATCTTTAGATCACCGGTTTCAATATTGAGCTCATCATTATGCATGAATGCTTAAAAAGAATGTACAACGAGTGTACGGAAAATCAATTGCATTTATTTTCTTCCCAAGCTATGTTAATGCTCGAAGAAATCGTTGACACAATATTAAAGAATTTCTCCTATACATCTTGAAAGTATTATTTCATTGTATGTTATGGTTTGATAAGTATGATGTTGACACTACCTTAGTCAATCATGACATAATAATGCCGCTCTAAATCCATTTAATGAAGATTAGACGTCTGACATTGCATTGTTTTTGGTCTAAATGTGCCATGCACATTTGATGTGCACTGGCTGCCGAAGGTCACCAAGGGCTACTGGGTGCCATGCACATCGATATGCATTGGCTGTCGAGCGCTGCCGACTCTAGCTACCGAGCGTCATGCATGTTTGATGTGCACTGGATGGGGAGGGCCACTAAGCGCTGTGCATGCCAGCGTGTCCAGCTGCCAACAATGCATTTTGCTAAAACACAGTAAATATGTCCCTTCTGAATAGTAACTTTGTCTGAGCTTTGTAATCAGCTCCAGAAGAACTAGAACGCAAAATTTATATCACTGGAAAGTTACTTGAGTCTAGTTTCCAACGGTTTTAGTGGTTCATTCATATCCGTCCGGACGTGAGAGTTATGACTGTTATAGTGCGCAAAGGTCAAGAAAAACAGAAATCACCAGTGATTAAGTATTCTGTGCCTTGTGAAACCTTTGTGATTAAAATGATTGGATCATCACCGGTCACTCATGGACAGGTTAATTGATGTCTTATGGCACTATGATCCAAATCACATATGCTCTTCATGTGTTAAGAGACAATCGACCTTGATATGTTTACGAACACACACGCCAACGCTATTGTGAGAATGATAGAAACTTTTGTGTATAACTCTTATGAGTAGACCTGTAAATGGATCAGATCTTGACCAAATCGACCTAGATCAGGATCTGTATCCGTAATAGAAACTTTAGATCCGGATCCAACCTGTTACCCGTGCGGATCTTTAATAGCTCGTTCCAAATTCGGATCCGGTGGGTTAACGGATTCCTGACCCGTTAATCCGATCCATTTATAATAATAAATATTTCACTTTTAATAATAATTTCATAGTTTTATCAAAAAACATTGATGAAATTTTATAAGAAAATAAAGGTTTAAATCAAAAGTTGAATTACATGCCTAAAATACTCCTTAAAGGTATACTAATATAATTAAAATATTTGACCCCAATGTTTTTTAGCATAGATACAGAGGCATTAACAACCTTCAACTTCATCAAATCATACTTTAGAGGAAATTTAGATATGAATGTTTAGATTATCTAGATAATTATCATATTATTTAATATTTACTAATAAGATTATATTTATAAAAATATTATTTAATTATTTTTAAACGGATCGTGTCCTTAACAGATCAGATCAACCAAGATCAGGGACCTTAACGGAGCAGATCAACCAAGATCTAGATCTGATCCTTTTAGTAAATAGGTTAACGGATCCGGGTCTTTAATGGATCGAAAGATCAAATTTTCGATCCAAACCTGTTTAAAAACCACGGATCCGGAACGGGCCTGGATAAGATCCGGTCCATTTATAGGTATACTCATCAGTGCTAATAAGAGCATCATGAATAGAAGCATGCGTAAAAACGGAAACATTTGGGACATGGTCTCACCACAAGGATGGTGATGGCACCATGGTTATAAATGACAACTCCCTGACGACATTTGAAGTCCCCTGTGTGTGGTTCCATTGGATTTCACACATCGGTTTTCCCTCTAATGTGTCATTGGCTTCGTCCGACGCTAATTGTTTCATTTTGTAAAGCTTGTACATTAGTCAAGAAATGAGTGTACTGAATTTCATTACAGAGTGCACATAGCTGCCACTTGCATGTGCCCAGTTGCCGAGTGCACATGGCTGCCGAGTACCGTGCACCTAGCTACCTAGCAGAGTGCACATGTTTGCTAGCACAGTGCGTCCCGCTGTTGACGACCTTCTATACTATGACACAAAAGATAACAACACATTCTTACAACAAATCCAAAGAGGAATTTCGTAGACATAGACAACCAACATGCAGACACTATATATGTTTTTATGGTGTTGGTTGTAGGATTAACACACTGGTCATGTATTACATCATTGTTTACCATATGCTACTATGGGTTCTCTAGCCATATCATTGCAGATGTTTATAACTTATTTGGTCTCACCGAACTCGACTACGTAAAGTCTTGAGGTTGGTTAATGTGCACCAATACTTCCAATAAGGTTATATCACATGCAACATAACTAATTCGTCCATGACTTATCATCATTTAATTATTGCACGACAACTTGAAAGAGTGTGCAAAGATTGATATGGACTCGACAGGATTAAAACGGATCTCCAAGCCTTAAACTTCACAATGTGCCAAATTACATTGTCATATAGATGATTCATGTGGGATGAATATATAACTGCGCATATGTTGAGCGACGTGCACCAACGTGCACAAAGCTGCCGACAGTATGTGCCTGCTGCCAACAACAGGCATGCGCATCTGCCAAGCGTCGTGCACTGAGTTGTCTAGCTGCATGCATGTAGTTACTAGCACCATACACTGTCGGCGACACAAATGAATATATAGTCCGCGTATATGTTTTTACTTCTTGACAAACGATCTCCTTAACCACTATGTTACGAATTGTCACTTAGAGATTGTCTTCCCGCTGTTAGGGGGAGATATGAACACCAGTGTTCGAGCGGAACGACATGAATTGTAGTGGATTGTCACCACTAAGTCTCAACTTGATCCCAAATGTTCTAAAGTGACTAGATCAATGTTGCACATGTCTATAAGGAATTATGTCCTATTAAGAGGACATGGCGCGGCCATATTGAGATAATCCTGACACCATCACCGTGCCAAACGCTTGGGGCTGATTCTGATAACCACGTACAATTGTCAAGTTCTTTTGGAAACGTTATCGGTGACAGCAATCGAACCACATCTGCCAAGTTTCAGCTAATTGTGGTAATAGTTATATAGTGATGACATAGTGTGGCAACATGGTGTCACATGCCTTGTAGCTTCCCAAAGATTTGGGTAAGGCCCTTAAGTTCGATACTTAGTCGCACTAGAGAGAAACAAGTTTGCACAACCTAGTCCATTGATCAATCATACTTAAATATGTATCATGAAGTCTGAATTTTGAATACAATTAGGAGACATCTCAATGTCAAAATCTAATCCATATAAAAATCTCTACAAGTATTATACTAGTGTACATGAGGCCGTGAAATAATGAGTCTATCAAACAACACTTTGTTGATGAACATAATAATTAGCCTAATGGGAAGATGCGACCCAGAAAAAGGGATATGCCCTTGGGCAGGTGATGCCGACACCGCAAGTGTAAACCCTATCAAATATGTCTTTGTTGGATAGCGTAGTGAGAACAAAAGTTTAGACTCACTTGTGGCGCAAGGTTTCTCATTAACACGCACGAGGATCGACTACGATGAGAAATGCTCTCGTAATGAATGTTATTGCACTCCACTACTTTGTCTGTTTGGTAAATTCCTTTAAATTGAACATGCAACCTATGAATGTTGTCATAGTGACATCTCTATGGGATCAGAGATATGCTCAAATCGAGTAGAGCATGTGTTTGCACAAGATGTTGGAACACATACTAAGTAACTCCTTGATTTGGAAGGGATATGATGAATATGATGCCCGAATCGAGTGGAGCATGCACTCTTTTGTCATTCGACCAAGATTTAGTTTTTCCTACAGGATTCTTGTTACTTGACAAGGTTTTAACGAGACAACACTGTATGCATCATCCAACATGACGACACGCAACACAAGGGGGAATGTTCTAAGATATTTGGATCCATATGTGTGTCTTGGTCTATGCCAAGTCTAGGGGCTTTGTGTTACCTTTTTATAATAGGAAAGCTATATGGGCTTATCTCAATATATAAGCGAATAATCTAATGTATGTTAAGTGAGTCTCTATAAATAGAGTCTTCTATCAATAAAGAACATTGAATTCTATTCTCCTACTATAGTTACTAAATTATTGAGCATTATATTATTGAGTGACTATTATAATTTGATACACGCACTTCTCACCATAATTTGTGAATTGTGAATTATGATTAATAGAAAGGCTGAAGTCCATTTTTCTCAAGAGGTTTAAGACAAGAATATCCACTTTCTCCTTACATCTTCATTCTTTGCATGAAACTTTTAATAAGGAACTTAATCAAGGTTTCTGCTGTGTCTAAAAGTCACATTGGAATCTTGTCGTCCCAAAATGTATTAGAGTTACTAATTTAGTTTTTGCTGATGCCTTAATTTTCGGTAGGGGTTCTTCTATAACAGCAAGGAATATTAACCAAATTTTGACTATGTTTGCTTACTGTTGTGGACAACATTTGAATCCAGATAAGGCTTCTATCTATTTCTCTCCTAAAGTTGGTCCTGCCTCTAAAGTTGCTATTTCTAATATTATGGGTATTCAACAGAAATCTTCAATTGGAACATACATATGGATAAATAACATGGTGTTTTGGAAAGACCCTGTTAATGTTAGAGAATTGATGATTAGAATTCACTACATAAAAAAGGTTATTGGGTGACGAAGAGAGCCGAAACAGGGCAACGAAAGCAAATTTCGTCGCTTAAGAGGAACTTTAGGCGACGAAAATATGCGTCGTCGCCTCAGAGCCAAAAATCGTCGCCTAAGGTAAAATTTAAAGCGACGAAAACAGAAATCTTCGCCTAAGGCGATTCCTTCGTTGCCTAAGGTCATTCTTTCGTCGACGACATGAAGTTTCATCGCCAAAAGCCTAACCGTCGTCGCCTAAGAGGGTCATTCTTAGGCGACGACAAATATGTCGTCGCCTAAAGCCTGAAATCTTTGGGCGACGACGTCCTTTCGTCGCCTAAGAGTGACCCTCTTAGGTGACGATTTTTTTTAAACTTTAGGTGACGAATTTTTAGGTTTCGTCACCTAAGAGTCCTTATATTCCCAGATCTGGACAGTAGCTCAGTCGGAAAAAAATGAAGAAAATTTCGAGTGTTGTCGAAATTTTTGGGTGTTGTCGAAATCTGTCCATACTCAGTTTGTGGAGCTATATATAGGTACGTATATGTACGTGTATATATGTTGTTTTTGAGTTTTATTGGAGTTGAATTGATAGATTTTGAATTTTATTTGAGTTGATGAATTGATAGATTTTAAGTGTGTGATTTAGTTGATCGATTAATATTTTGAGTATGTTGATTGATTATGAATTTGTGTTGATATAGTTGCATTAATTGGTTGATATATTTTTACATTTTGATTAATGTTATATTGAATATATATATATATATATATATGATGTTGTTATTAATTTATAATATTGTGTTGATGTTATGAAGTTGTTGATGATAATTTTGTGATATGATGGATGTATATATATATATGTTGTTGATATATAATATTGTTATTATGTAATTATTTAGTATGTATATATATTTTAATTAATTAGTTTATATATGTAAGAATATTGTTATGTAATTAATTAATAATTAAGTATATATATGCATGTGTTAATTAATTAATTAATTTGTTACTAATAATTTGTTGCATGTAGTATATTATTATATATATATATATGAATTTGATTGAGATTTTATGTATATATGAAATTTAATTAATTAATTGTTATATATATATATATATATATATTGACATTTTCAGGATATGGATAAGAGTTGGATTTCGCTTCCAAGATGAGACAGAAGATATGCTAAAGGAGTTTTAAGTTTTGTGCAATATGTGTTGGACAATGCTGGCGGGAGTACACTTTTCTATTGTCCGTGCAAGAGATGTCAGTGTCGCAGCGAGATGTATCGATTTTCGATGGAGACAGTATGAGAACATCTGAAGAATAACGGATTCTGGAACAGTTACACATGTTGGATATATCACGGTGAAACATCATGTCGTCGCCTATGAGGTTGGGTATATAAGGAAAAAAATGTGGTCGTCGTCGCCTAAGGTCTCTCTTAGACGACGACATAAGTATTTCGTCACCTAAGCGAGACCTTAGGCGATGAAATACTTATGTCGTCGCCTAAGAGGTCGGGTATAAGGAAAAAATCCGGTAGTCATTTCTGCAGTTTTCTCTCCGCCTCCCTAACACCAAAATCGCGCCAATCAATCTCACTCCCTCTCCTCCTCCTCCCCCCACCTCGGCCGCTGCCCCTGTCGCCGTGCCGCAGTGCCGCCGCGCCCCTCTCAGCCTCCCTCCTCCTCCTAGCTTCGAATTCGAATGTATCTATCTGAATTCGAAAATTGTTATAATTTTGTGTTTAATTTGTTATAATGTTGAGTATAATTTCTTATAATTTAGTAGAAAAATTATGACAATTTTGTGGTGAATTAATTGTAAATTGATGGAGGGTTTGTAATATATTTGTGATAATTTTGTGGAAAATTTATGGGAAATTAGCGGAAAAATTGTGATAATATTGTGGAAAATTTGTGAAAATTAGTGGATTATTTTTTGTAAATTGTGATAATGTTGTGGAAAAATTGTGGTAAATTAGTGAAAAATTAAGTGTAAGTTTGTGATAAATTAAATGGAAATTTTATGGAAAATTTGTACAATATTTTATGGAAAAATTTGAGGAATATTTGTTCAAAAATTGTGGAATATTTGTGAAAAAATTGTGGAATATTTGTGGTTAATATTTGGTAAATAATGATAATTGTGTGGTACATTAAAATTATATTTGTGGAATATTGATTGAAATTTACACGCATTTTGATGGACCTCTTCATCCCGGACCTGACTGTTCAAGAGGAGTACTTTTACATGCCTTTTGATGAACCTCTTCATCCCGTCAGGTGCAAGGAATTAGCGTTGACACCGGCGGAATCCGTCGACTCCACCGCATCACCCTTAGGTAAATAAATTTACAAGGCTTTTTGAATTGTTATATTTAATGAAGTATTTTAATATTAAATTTGGTTTATTATGTCATAGGCGCCGTCGGGGACAAATCGTCGAAGAATAAGAGAGGCATCGTCATCAACAAGGCCCTGGAGAAGCTAGTCAAAAAATTAGGGAAGATCTTAATCAATAATTATTTAATGTTAATTAATAATTTGTTTCTAATATTTCCAATTAGGAGAGGATGAGGTCGGCAGAGTCCGATGTGATGCGTGATTACGTGTCCGAGACATGGCCAGAAATGCTGGAGGAGGATATGTCCGAAGCCATGTCCCGGATCGACCGATCAGATCCATTTATTGGGGCGAGGATCATGGACACGATTTTTCCACACCGTACAAACAACTTCTACTGTTGGGGTATGGGCAGGGTTGGAAACCAAAAGCTGAAGGAAATCAAAGGAGGAAAGAAAAGAGTCTCAAGCAGCAACGTGCAACTATAGTCAGAAGTTGAGAGGCTGCAGCAGAGACTACAACGCCATGAGCGACAAGAGGCTGCTAGGAGAGCCTTCACGTCAGCCCTAAATGCCTAAGAAGACGCCAAGAGTGCCTATGAAGACGCTCAGGAGCAGTATAATGAAGCATGTAATGCAGCCCAGAAAAACCATCAGATGCAGTTGGGGCAGTGGTTTCAGAACTGTCTATATGCTCAGTCAATAGAACAAATTCCTCCTCCCATGCCGATATGTCATATTCTGCCTCTGCCGTCGGAACGTCCTCAGCTTCGGAAACCACAAGAATCAGATTTCATGATCAATTTAGATGATATTAAATTTACTTTTGACTAAATTTATATATTTGTACATTTATGAACAATTTAGATAATTTGTAATGAAAAATTTGTTTTTTTGTTCTTGAAATTTTTTGTGTTGTTATTTATATTTTATAAAAATTTACAAAACTAAAAAAATACAGAAAATACTTCAGGCGATGAAATAAGGTATTTTTCGTCGCCTAAGAGAGGTTTAGGCGACGACTTTTGCACCATTTCGTCGTCTTAAGATCACTTAGGTGACGAAATATACCACTTTCGTCGCCTAAGAGATTTTTTTTTAATTTTTTTAAAAAATATAAGACGACGAATATACACGTATCGTCGCCCAAGGTATAACACTTAGGCGACGAAACTAGCGTCGTCGCCTAAAATCTAGACTCTTAAGCGACGACGCCAGTTTCGTCGCCTAAGAGCAAGACTGTTAAGCGACGGCGGCTGTTTAGGCAACGAAATATGTGTCGTCGCCTTAACTTAATTTTTAGGCGACGACGCCTGTATCGTCGTCTAAGAGTGAGCCTTAGGCGACTGACTTCTTGCGACGACACCTTAGACGACGACGCTTCGTCCCCTAAGATCTTGGGCAACGAAATTTTTTAATAAGGTGACGAAATTGCTTCATCACCCAAACATTCTGTTCTGGTAATGGTGTCAAAAAGATTAACTAAGTGGTTGGAAGGGAACTACTTTTTTAGGAGCTGGTAGATTAACTTTGATTAAAGCTAATTGTTCGGATATTCCTAACCAGTGTTGCTTTAATTTATTTTAGGGGAAAAGCACTCCTTGTTGCTTGGAATCAGATTTGCCCTCCCTAAATTCGGAGGTGGTTTAATAGTTAGGCCTATTTCTTTTTTTTCTTTTTCTTTTTCTTTTTCTTTTTTAACATGGCTACTCTGGTTAAATTGGGTTGGAAAGTGCTAAACAACAAGGACAATTGATGGGTTGATGATATTATTCTTTCTTTGATATTAAAAAGCAGAATAGCCACTCCTTGACTTGGCAAATGACTCTAGATGCTAGAAACATTATTGGTAATGACAATCAGATCAAGTTTTGGTTATTCAAATGGGTGCATGAGTTACCTTTAATCAATGTATTGAATGATGATGTTAGATACGTGATCGATATGAATGAAACTGTGACTGATTATATTAAAAATGATTGAATAATTTCAAATTATCTAAATGGTTTGATCATGACACTATTAGGTCTATTTATTCTATTAACATTTTAGATAATAATTTGGAGAAAGAATTTGTTTGGGGTCCACCTCCTAATGGTAAGTGCTCTATCAAATTTGTGACTTGATGCAGGCTGTCCAATGTCCATCCTAAAACAAATTTCTTGAATAAAGTCTGAAAGCTCATCATCCCTCCAAAGGTCAAAATCTTCGCTTGGCTTTTGGTAAAAAAAGACTTAAAACTACGGAAAGGCTTGCAAGGTTTGTTAATGGTCTAATTAACGTATGCCTGTTATGTAATGCAAGAGTGGAGGATATTAGTCATCTCTTTCACTCATGTCCTATTTCTTTTACATCTTGGAATTTAGCTGGTCATCTTCCTAAACCTGGAGATTTCCACAATTTTTGGGTTGGATAATAATGTTATTGAAGACTATTTATTGTTATATTGGCAGATTTGAAAAGCTAAAAACAATGTTATTTTCCAATCTACTATCCTCTCTCCTACCGAGGCAGTTCATGCTTTTGCTGTGGTGGGTGGTTCTTATAAAATCCACAATCCTGCCCCTTCTCACGGAGTAGTCAAGTTCAACTTTGATGGTTTTGTTACTTCAAATCAGGGTGTTGCTGCTGGTTTTGTTATCAGGGATTGCAAGGGCTCTCCCCTAATTGTTGGTGCTCGTATTATTGGAAAGACTTCTGTACCGGTGGTTGAGTGTGCTACTCTAAAAGATGGTTTAAAAGCCGCTCGTCGTTTTAGCTATAAAGTTATTCAAGTCGAAGACGGTTCTTCTCTAGTCATTGTTTGTGTAATGGGTGTTTGGGATATACATTGGCTAATCAAGTCGCTCATTTCTGATATCATGGCTGAGTCGACTTATTTTGAGAATATTTCCTTAAGTTATGTTCTCCGAGAGGCAATTTTTTTGCGGATGTTGTGGCTTCTTATGGCTTGCCTTGATCTTAGCATTATTAGCCCAGACACATCAATCTATGGCCGTGTTTGTTTCCTTAAGTTATGTTCTCCAGGATGAATTATTTCGTCAACTCATTTCTTAGCAGACGACTTATACCCGAAAAAGATTCTATCACCTAGGAACTAAGTCGACAAATATTCCCTAGGAACTAAGTCGACAAATATTCGTTCTTTGCAGACGATTTTCTTCCGTCGACTAAGTGCCACAATTCAGTAGTGTAAGCTACAAGCAGAATTGCTATCGAGTGTACATATTACTATACTATATGTGTGCATTCATACAATTAATTCTGTATAAACGTCTACCGACATATGCAAGCAATCACTCCTGGATTTCTAAATATACTAACATTTTGAAAAATCATGCACCAATATCATGTAATTAAACTATAGATCAATAAATAAGTCATTACTTAATAAGTTGTAATTATGCACCAGTCTAGAGATAGAGTGCTTCACATTCTCTATGAATAATACAAACACAATGCTGCAAACATATTTCTATTGTGCCAACGAGTTTGGCTCCGTTGGTAAGGGCTGGTTTGTGGTGGAGATTTTATCTTAGTTTGATCATCTCTACTAGCAGGTCTTGTTGGTTTGAGATTTATAAATTCTCATGTGACAGATACGTGTCCACTGTAAGTCTTTCAGGGTTAAGATGCATGTTTGTCCTGACGATGGTGGTGTAGCGTAACAAACTATCACTTAAACTTTTTGTAACAAAAAAATAATAATTCTATTGCGTATATTGCTGTGTTTTATACAGAATAGGAGGCATCTAGTGTTGGCATGTATAAGGGTTAAACCAAATAACTTCACATTTGGGGCAAACAAGAATATCTGGTGCGCACAGACGACATACACGGTTTCTTTGCTTAGGGTTTTTTTTAGTTGAGTTTGCGCGTTTGATCTCCAATGTCATGTGACATGTCTGTTGTTATAGGATATGACGAGTGTTGGTAGTATGTTTGTCTTTTCAATCTCTCGAACTATACATGCATCTCAATGGCATAAGATTTACAGATATTTAGGGCGGGAGGAAAGCAAATTTGCCGCACACTCGTATGTTGTCCGCCCTAATACATTTCAACTGTCTAAAATAATATTAGATGACTTCTTAACATGTTTAATTTCTTTATTATTATTAACAAAAAACTCAGAGACGTCGTATTATTCTAGATGATGGACACCGGGACAAGCAAATTTAGAGATAATAACAAACTTGCATCTGGATAATGAAGATTACTAGCTAGAAAGAGAATAAAAAGTAGACGTTTTTTCTACGATAATCGATGATGGCGGCGGTTTTCTCACGCTATTGGTGTATGTTCTCCTAAATAGTAAACATGGTCGTGTCATAACGCAAGTGCCTGGCCTCGTTTGAGCCGGTCAGCAGTTGTTGGGGCGGCAGACGGCAGACGGCAGACGGCAGACCTTGGTGTTGACGGTGGCAGTTGGATGGTTGATCTAGTCTTTAATTTGCTCGATCATTTAGGATTTGTTGATGAACTTTTGTGGGTTTGCTCGCTCGGAACCTCAAGGTAACCTCAAGGACGGAAAATCTCTTAATTAGTCGTTCGACTCCACTTCCTGAATAAAAGTGGGTTCACTCATTACTATCTTCAAAAAAGATATGTTCTTGGTATGAATCATATATGACCTTGACATAACCGTAGCAAAAAACGTTTTATATATATATATGTTATAAATAATGAATTGATGAACATAAAAATAATTATTATAGATAACATTGGTTACCACACTTTATTGAAGGAGAAATAGAATTTGTGAAATATGAATCACTTGTCTTGAAACACTTAGTACGCAGAACACCAAAAACGTATCATGACTCCAAACTCAAACGAAGGATATAAGAAAAATGATGAAGTCGAGTCGTGTGTTTCACACACTTTCCTTAAGACAAATTATGTCTCCTCTACCGGTGCAAAAGGCTTGATGACACTTGTCTCTCAGGATACAACGATTACTAGTGTTTTAGAGTTGTACTGCTACCAATAACACCCGACGAACTTGTAGTACCTTCAATCTATCATCAGAATGCTATAGACTAGAGAGAGTAACTCTTTGAGAGGAGGAGATGATTATCGAAAAAGTGTTTCGAATGATGATGCTTTCAATTGTGTTTAGAACAAAAGAAGTATCACCTATTTATACATGGGGAAAAACCATCCACTACTTGAATTGCCATGAATTCTGGTTGATATGTTATAACCCTATTAATTCTAACCTTTGACATTCTATAGCCACAACCTTTCACATAAATGCGTGGTTACAATATTTCACATAAATGTGTGGTTACAATCTTTCACATAAATATAGGGTTACAACATTTCACATAAATATGTGGTTGCAACCTTTCACATTAGTGAGATTATATCCTTACACATTATGTGAGGTTATAGCTTATAGAATTCAATCAGTCAATAGACTTTATAAAATATATAATGCATAATTTCAAGGAATTAATTATCTTTGGGTAACTATTTCTTATTCACCATATAACATATTTAAATTATCTCATTTAAATTGGTTAAATAAAATGATTATTTTCACCATTTTTCCAACACTAACTACATTGTATTCATTTAGGTAATCAAAGATTTCACTTTCATTTTCTTTTTGCTTGATGCCAAGCTATTCTAAGTAAGCTAGTCGTGTTATACCATTTGACACATTATCATTCTGTTGAGAATCAGATATCAATGTTACCCGATTCATACGGCTTTCGGTGACGAACAAGAACAAAAAGTAGGAAGGAAGATTTCTAAATATAATTGCTGCAAACATAACTTCATTAGCAATTTACTACTTTACTTTAAAAAGGAAAGCTCCTTGAGTTTTTTTTGAGAAGGAAGCAATCATGCAAAATCTTGGTTGGAGTAGGAAGCAATCATGCAAAATCTTGGTATTATTAATCAACGTAATAAAATTCAAACAAAACAAGATAGTACATTATATTACATTTGTTAGTTACCCGAAAATTATATTCGTAGTTATTAAGACTCATTTCGTTTAGGTTTAAAGTGCACCTCGGTGTTTTGACTCGGTTCTACCCAAGTCGTGCAAAAAAACAATATTAGCGGAGCCGACAAGGTTCATCTTGAACCTTTGGATCATAGTTGGGGTTTAACAAGCAGATGTTCGTCATATTATAGAAGATCGCAATTACAGCGAAAATCCTAGCTGGTAAAGCCTCGCAGATTCTCATCGACTGACGATGATAAACATTAGAAAGAAGCATATAGAAGCTTCGGATTTGGACCCTACCACCACTAGATGAGTAGATTCTTTTCTATCGTCATTGTTCTAGAGCTATAAAATTCTTTTCTAGTAGCCTCTCCCTATAAAATTTATTCCATGTTCGAGTCATAAAATCCAAGCATTGCTTATAGATCGCCGCACCCACGACTGAATCCTCAGCAAAGATTGGAACTTTTTCCAAAACCCGTCCTACTTTCTCTCGGCAAATTTAGCAACTTTATCATCCTTAAGAACTTTGGCCAGGAGTTTTAACATGATATGTGTGTGAATAATGTCAATCTCTTTGCCTTTGTTTATGTTTCTGTAAATAGATTTGGTTCTGTTTTGTTGGGTTTGGAACCTTGAATTTCACTTTCTGAGTTAGTGGGTGTTTGAAACTCAGGTCGCAAATCGTAATATGAGAGACAAAGATTCCAATCCTAATGTCCATGAGAGACAAAGCTTCAATGAAGAGCCAAAGCCAGAGACAAGGGCAGGGCCTGGTTTGATTTCTTGTACTACTTTCAATATTCTTGCTCCAATCTACAAACGACTCGACCAACAGGTCCCCAATCTCTCTCATTTTGCTTATGCTTCTGTTGACTTGTAATTGTTTTTATGTTCTGAGGTTTTTCAGTTTCTTGTGGTGTGGAACAGAATCCAGGGCTTCGTGAGAGTCAATTCACCTCATACTGGGTGACTAGGAATCAGAAGATTTTGGATTGGTTACTGCATGAACCGTCTTCTATCATATGTCTCCAGGTAAGTTCATGTACCCTTTTGTTCTTTTTTGCTAAGTTTCTGTCTAAACTAAATAAAGTGATCATTTCTAATTTCTGTCCAATTGTATGTGCTGAATAGTCCCTCATGTTGTAAAAATAGGAGTTCTGGGTAGGAAATGAAGAATTTGTGAATATGTACCTGAAGAGGCTTGGTGATGCTGGCTATAGTACCTTCAAGCTTGCCCGAACTAACAACCGTGGAGATGGTATGTTGTTATCTTTAATCAGTCCTTTTGACTTTCGTTTCAAACTTTTGACACATTAGACTTGTTTGGTATTAATTATTTGAAAGTTAAATTTCATGACTATAATCTTAATGCTTTTTCAATTTTATACAAGTGACTTGAAGTTCTGACCAAATATGTACATAATCTTGAGATATGTAGTTTAACATGTTGGATTCATATTACATGTAGTTATATAGGTTTCTACAGTCAATAATTTAGAATTCATTTATACTATAGGATTCTTGACATGAACTGATGACCGAAATGAGCTCCTGGAAGTACTTCTGCATGCTTTATGGTATTGACTTGTTAAAGGTGCTCTATACAGGTCTGCTGACTGCTGTTCGGAATGATTGCTTTAGAGTTTTAAACTATCAAGAGTTGCACTTCAAAGATTTTGGAGACCGTGTTGCCCAGCTATTACATGTTCAATTAACTGCTCCCATCTCACAAATCCAGAGAGGCAATCTTCAACAAGAAATTCTTATTGTGAACACTCACTTGTTATTCCCTCATGATTACAGTGTTTGTATTGTAAGATTGCATCAGGTACTAAAAATATATGCTTAGAATGTCAAGTTTTGTCCATACCATGGTTCCTTGCTGTTGTAGTGCTTACCTCAGTGTCTTGTCCTTTCTTTGAATAGGTTTACAAAATTTTGCAATTTGTGGAGGCTTATCAAAATGAAAACAAGCTAAACCATATGCCCATCATACTCTGTGGGTGAGTTTCTATCTTTTCTTTCTCAATTTATGTTCCATTACAAAGCTCTACTATATAATACTTGTACATTGTTGCCACTTTTGTGCTGTGCGACTCTTAAATTCAACGTAATGAAGCACACCTTTAAAATGCATATCCTTTTGAAGGTGCTAGTTTAAAGGATATACATCTTGGTGTTACCAAAGACAAGGAATCAAATTCTGGAATTCACATACAAACGAATTGTAAGAGTGAGGGGTCTCTCTAATTGTGTAGCCTCTGCTGAACAGAATAATCAAATGGTCATTTTCATTTATGTATTTGTGTGTTATTTTTCTGCAGTGACTGGAATGGAAGCAAGCGTGGACATGTATACAAATTCCTTAGATCACAGGGGTTTGAATCAACATATGACACTGCTCATCAATATACCGACAATGATGCCCACGAGGTTGGTTATTCGGGATATCAATTTTGAACTCATTGGATTACTAAACTAACACCATGTCTATCTGCACAGTGCATATCATTATTCTGATTGAAGATTTCTTTATTTTCTACAGTGGGTTAGCCACCGCAACCATAGGGGAAACATATGTGGAGTTGACTTCATTTGGCTTTGTAATCCTAACAAGTCCCGTAAACCATTAAAGACTAGTTGGTGTGAAGCTGTTTTCGGAATATTAAGGGTAAACATTTCTTTTACCCAAATTTCAAGTATAATATTGTTCTGTTATTTTTTTGTCTACTGTATAATCCTTTTGGCATATAAATTTGAGAGCTGATAGTTCAATGGAAATAGATACAAATTAAGAACACACTCAACCAGACATATAGCCCTGTTCAAAATACTTCTTGAATGTTGCATTCTGGCAGATTATAGTGCCATAATCTGTTAAACAGTTCCAGGATGATGCATCCTATCTTATAGTGCAAGCCAGCTCTAGTGAAATGTACAGATTATCAGCCATTCTAATGTCTCTGCATTTTATGCTGTTTTATCACATCTTTTTCCAGTGCCAGCTTCGAAAAGCCTCGATGGCTGAAATTGATGCATTTGCCTTTTTGAAGGGAGACAACCATAGTGACTTTATTACTTCCTCAGCTTTCTGTGAAGCACTTCGTCAGGTTCGCTCTATTCACTGTCACTAAAATGAAATTCAAATAGAAAGACGACTTGCTTATATTCGAATTTTCCAGGTTAATTTGATTGGTCATCCATCTGGACTTGGTTTCCAGGAGACGAGGGATCTCTGGATCCAAGCAGACACAGATGCAAATGGTGTGCTTGATTATGAACTCAAGGTAACTTCAAAATCCATAATTTTTGGAAATGATTTCCCATGGTTTCGTCTTTCATCTTGCATAAGCTGTGTCCTGATGTAACAGTCACTGGCATTGCAGAATATAATCTGGAGCTGTACTGGGTCAGACCAAAAGGAAAGCCTCACTGGGAGTAGAAAGGAGTCTGAGGAAGACACCAAGGAAGCGCTTGGATTCAAGGTGAAGAACGCTGTTCTTTGCCCAAGTGAGGCAGAGAAGGGATTGTGGCCTGAAAACTTTACTCTTTCGGATCATGCTAGACTGACCGTTGTACTTTCACCTGAAAACATGTGTTCTCAGTCATAAATCATTCTCAAGAGAGTTGTGGATTGGTGGAGCAGAAAGGTATTTGTACAATCTGCAGGAACCTTGTATAGCCGACAGAGACCAATCCCTTCTGGGCTCCAGGTTCACTAGTGTTTATGTATCAATGTTGTCAAGTATGGTCTGGGAAAACTGAAAAAAAAAGAGTCGATCTTCGTTCCAATGTACTGTTTCTCGCTAACCTTTGCCAGTTTTATGTAGGCAAGGAGTAGAAACAACTGGATTTTGAGGACTTCAATATCAAAGCACTCTTCTTTCTATTCCATATTCCAGTATTTGATTTGGTGGCTACTATTTATAAGTTAAAACTATGTAGATTATATGAAACACATTACTGAAGCAACTATTGAAGAAACTGCAGGGGACAGAAGAACAGATGGCCGACATCCATCTCAAACTGCTTTCTTCTTTTTGCTTCCTTGACAGAACAGTCTGAATTGTATATACATACCAAAACTAGATCGCTTACAGTACTAATCAAGTGAAATCACCATGGATGATTCATCAAGCGTACAATCACACTCATAATCTCAACTTGTGAGTCACTTCAAGCATTCTCAAACAAACGATCACTGTCTACAGAATTTGAGGAGCTAGTTATATCACTTGTACGTGAAGAGCGAGAGCTAGTTATCTCTCAAACGATCACTGCTACTTGGAATGAATATATGAACGAAGTAATCAAGTAAACTAGTTCGATACACCGAGAAAAAAAGATTCATTTGCTCATGAAACCCTACGCAGCTTCCATGCTAAAGCTTCTCAGGAAGTAACGCGGGAACCACACCAGGGAGCATGTGGAAGCATACCACAACATAAGTGCTGGCATGAAACCAAACATTGTTCCCAACTGCATTAGATCAGAGAACTATGTGATCACTTTTGAAATCGAGGAAGAGAAGTATGTATTTTGAGATATTAAGGTCCTTAGCTTTGTTTTCTTTATATTTTTCTTTTGGAAAAGTAGCTTCTGTTTTCTTGGATTGCTCACTTTTAATCCCAATGAGTATACTTGAAACTTCCAGGTTCCCCTTATTCGGAAAGAAGTACCTGTTAAAATTGGCTAATGATCTACCTCCTGAAACCCATTGTTCATTTCCCTAGCTTCATTAGGTATAATTTATTTCTTGCTTGCAAAGCTTGATTCTAATTGTAGGGTATTGTTTTGTTTACTGTGACATATCTATTAGAATCTAGCATTACAGTGCGCGCGACCCACCAAAACATACGAGAAAAAAAATCTATAGTAAACACAAAGCCAAAGACTTTTGGGCGGTTCGGACCAAATAAACAAGTCAATTTCCGTACTATTTAATATTGTCGTCTTCGTCTCATAAAACCCCGACCAAAGCACTGCGATTCTGATCAGCGATGTTCACTCTTTAACTACCTTGAGTTCAGTTGTAACAGTCTCCACAGTAGTAACAGAACAACCTCAGAAACATTCTCTGCAGTTTGATAAAAGCTAGCTGGGGATGGCCACGCCAGCATCACTTCCGGTGGGTTTCCGGTTCCACCCAACAGAGGAAGAGCTAATCGATCACTTCCTCAAGAAGAAGATCAAAGGCCACGAATTCAACGAGTTCATCCCCGAAATAAACATCTGCAGCTGCGAGCCTTGGGATTTACCCGGTAAAGCTAAACCAAATGAAATTTAGACCCCATTTTTGGGTTCAATACTTGTTCTTTGCTTTTGGCTTAAATGTTTAGGTTGTGAATTGGATCAGGGTTTTCACCGATAAGGTCGGATGATGACGAGTGGTTCTATTTTAGTAGACCGGATTACAAGACGAAAGGGAATAGTCGGAACAGGGCCACATTGAAAGGGTTTTGGAAGATTACTGGGGTAGAGCGTGAGATCAAAGCTCGGCGGTCTAAGGCTTTGATTGGGAAGAAGAGGACTTTGACTTTCTATAAAGGGAAAGTTAGGAGTGCGCAGAAGACCGGTTGGGTGATACATGAGTATTACATACCTGAAACCCTGCTTCCTAATGCTGCTAGGCAGGTGATCACTCTCTCACATTTGCTTATCTTTGCTTTATATATGATATCAATGTTGTGTTTTAGATGTGGAAATTGAGGTTTTACAATTAAGGGAATTGATAAGATTCGTTTGGCTTCTAAGTGGTTTTGGCTTTGGCATCAAGAAATGTCTTGAAAATTGAAATGGAACTCCCTTCTGGAGAAAACGTGTTGGTTAATTTTCTATCAAAAAAAAATGTGTTGGTTAATTGGTTTTAAGTTTGGGGTCTTCAACCTCTGATTGTTTTCGACCTTTTGTTTAAGTTATCTATGCAATATGATGTGAAAATTGCGGTAAAGTCTGGGGATTTAGTCATAGTGTGCAGCATTGTTAGGATATACCGGGTGGTTAGCTTGAGGGGGTTTTGGTTTCAGAATCAAGAATTGACTTGAAATTGAATCCCCTTTGGGACAAAGGGTTTTTGT
This sequence comes from Comarum palustre, assembly GCA_951800085.1. Classification (NCBI taxonomy): domain Eukaryota; kingdom Viridiplantae; phylum Streptophyta; class Magnoliopsida; order Rosales; family Rosaceae; genus Comarum; species Comarum palustre. The sequence goes on along the minus strand of OX637581.1, from coordinate 17,995,873 downwards.
TGAAGAACAATAGCTAAACCCTTTTCAGTTTACTGATGGAGCCTACTATTGTTGTTTGTGTAGAGGGACTTTGTTCTCTGTCGATTGAAGAAAAAAGATGAGAGTACTGACAGTGGAACCTGCGATGAAGGTGAAGTTTGTCAAACCAGCACTAACAACGCATCTGATTTTCAGAATAATGTGACCAGTTTTGGTAGGCCAAGTATTCAAGAGGTGAGAGCGTTGAACATGAGTATTGATTTGAGGCTAATTCCTAACTGAATTTCTTCATTTTATTGGTTCAAAGTAAGAAACCTGCAACTAATTAACACTTTCTGTAATAATTTAATAAGACTTGCAAATCACATTGCAGGAAACCCGGCCAGAAGAAATTTTTGCTGAACTCTTCTCCTCTCATGAGTCACCTCCATCACCTGATTATTTTGCCTCCATGCTGGGAGAAAATTTTCTGCTTGCAAATGCCGGTAATGATGACCACCTTGACCTGGAATCTGTGTATAGACATGAGGATTCAGATGAGGGTGATTACACCTTGGAAGATAGACCACGCACTACTCTCTTAAACCACTCGAGTGAGCCAACGTCGACGTTGCATGGGGTGTATGATGAGGGTATACATCAACAGGTAAAGAGTTCAGTACGACAGCGTAATGGACTTCAACTTTTGTTGTGCTTATATAAGGAGGATTATTTATAATGTGCTTTCCACTCACATTGTTATGGTTGATATGTGTTTCTTAACCACAATATTTCTCTCAAGTGATATTCTCCTATGAAAGCTAAAACTTGTGGTAAAGTCATAGTTTGAGTTGTACGTGTTGATAGTTTGAGCTATAACTACAACTTTGCTACACATTTTGATGCTTTGGAAGATCATTAACGTTTTTACACCTTTTCTTCTGGGCCTGTCCATACCAGATACTAATGCTCTGCTTCTTAATCATCTCTTGCAGAAGAATGCCTCCTCTGTCAACGTTGCAGCAACCTTACCTCAGAATATTGGCCGTATTCTATCAGTGAAATTGGAAGAATCCAAGTATGAACCAAAAGAGGTGTTGCAGGCTGGCTCTAGCAGTGATTCGCTCTTGAGTGCCTTGGTCACTTATAAAAGTTCTCTAAATGAAAGCTGGCACAGGAAAGATGAGATGGTTACTGCTGGAGGAGCAGAATTACAATCAGGACGACAACTTCCTTTCAAACCAGAGAGTAAGGTGTACAATCCAACAGCACCAACGTATCAAGGTCAAATAAAACAAGGATTCAGACCACAGGAAGTTAAGGTGGGAAAATTAACATTGCAGCTCAAAGTAGTATATTTTGAAGCTTTGAGCAAGCTAGTTAAACTCGCTTTGACTTCATTTTGCAGTACACAAGCAAGGGGCCTGAGACGCCTCGTGGCTGGAGAAACGATGAACAGAAGAGTATGAAGCAGAAACAAACTGAAACAGCCGTCCGTGACTGGAAGAGTTCGTTCATTGTCTGGACGGAATCCCCACTATGCCTTGGATCATGTCCTCCCGTAGTATACTTTTGGAACTTGATAATAGGCTTGGTTTTGTTCAAATTTTTTGTTGGGGAACTAATTTCATATGGGAAGTGGTAGAAAATAGCTGATTTTCGATTGTTCTGTCACACTTGGGATAACTTTTGATTAAATTACGTCCTTATGGATCAAACTTCCGGGGAAAGTTTAGGGGATTTTTGTCCTTATGGATCAAGGACCCGTTTCATTTCCGGGATTAGTTGAATATTATGGATTTACCAGTTTCCTGATTGTACATGAAATGTAACGCTCAGAGTCACGAGAGAGAAGAATGAAATGAATATATGCAAAAGCTTAGGTGGATGAAGGTACAAAAACAAACGTAATTGGTGTAACAAGCAATTTTGTTTTTGACACTGAGTCAAACTCACAACCTCCATTTATTAACGGTTATTAACGAAAGACTATGTCATTAGATGAAATGGTAATACTGTTGCAACAAGCAATGAATATAGATATAGGTAAGAAAACTGACTACAAATTTCAGGTATTGTCCCAAAAAAAAGCTACAAATTTCAGGTAGAAGAGGTCGTCATTGATATGATGCAATGATGCAGCGCCAGTAATTCACTAACGAAGTCTAACTTGGTCTTGCTATATCCCCGCCACCAGTTGTTACCAACCCTGCTGCTCCTCCTTACCACCTCCACCCCCTTGTCCATCTCCTCTGTGAAACTCCTCATCACCTCAGCCTTTATAGGCTTATCACCAATTTTTTCATCGATTTCCCCAAGCCGGTACCTTATCGTCCACGGCGCCTCATCCTTCTCCTCTTTCACCGCCACAAACAGCCTCTCTGCCTCTGGAACGCAGCCACTCCTCTTTCACCATTTCCCTGCTCCTCCGCCGTCAACTGCACCGTTCCGTTTACTCGTCGAGCTCGATACTTCTTCAACTGAAAATGGATATAACTCAACCACCCATCCAACTTCACAGGTCCCTTCATGTACTCGTCGTCGAGCCAGAAATAGTGCCATGATCGGAGCTCGGAGACTTTCGCGATTAGCTTCTCTCCCTCGTGCAATTTGTCGAGGACGTGGGTAGGCCTCGATCGAGCTCGTTGTCTGGATTGCCAAGAATCTGGTAGTAATATTGGATGGTTTCATCTCAACGCTTTGGTGACAAGATTGTGAGTTTTTGGAACGCCGCTTTGATTGTCACTACCATGCCTGGTCGACCTTCTTCTCTTTCTATCCCAAATCCCAAACCTTTTAGGAAAGGGATAAATTGACCTACCTCATGGAAAGGGATAAAGGCCCTCCAACTCCAATGTTATTGCCTCCAAAGTCCCTCCCTGACATTGTTGGGCCTATACAAATATGGGTCGGGCCCAAACACCTGACCGGAGCCCTATGCATCCCGCGCCTGTCCGTTAATCTCGACACCAAAAATGACGGGAAAATCCAACCACTTCACTTAAAAGAAATGTTGCACGGACACGAACACAGACATCCACACGGTAAATAAAATTATATATTTATATATTTTTAATAAATAAAAAATATACTTAAATATGAAATAAATACATTACATTACAAAAATAATTTCTAAATTCAATCAATTGTCTAACCATAAGATATACCATTAGAAAGATAATCAAATGCAAATGATAAAGTAGTAGGTTGCTTTCAAATAAATCGATTACTTTATATTTCGGTGCGAAAACAACTACCGTCTATTTAGTTTTTGGTTTATATTTATTTGTTTGAATTACAAAATTGATAAATGTCTATTTAGTTTTTGGTTTATATTTATTTGTGTGAATTACAAAATTGATAAATGATGAAATGATGTGTGCGAGTCGGTCAACATGTCCGAAACGTGTCGTGAAAGTCAACATTTTTGACACATATTTTGCCATGTCGGGCGCTTGTTGGTGTGTCAGTTAAGAGTCATAATCCATTAATGTATTTGAGCTTCCGTAATCATAATTTTCACGAACGGTTCTTTTTTGACAGACTTTGCTCTATTAGTTTATTCAATCTAATTTGGTACCCAAATGATATCTAAATTGGATGAAACTTGGCATAAATGATCTACACTCTATTCTAGACACTGAGTAGTGGAGATGTGAAATGTGACTTAAAAGTGAGCCAAATAAGGAGTCTCACACTTTAATTTTAGAATGGGATCCCACTCTCGATATGGATCTGAATATGTGTGTATATATATATACATATATAGTTTTTGTAAAGAAAAAAAATTATGTATATATATTTATGTTCAATTAAATTTTGTTATATAAATAATTCATGGGGATTCGATAGAAGTTTTACTATTTAATATTTTATATTAAATTTGATGAAGAATATATATATATATATATATATATATATATATATATATATATATACAAAAAGGCAATTGGGCGTGCCGAAACCCATAAACAGAAAACCCATAAAGTTAGTCTTTGGGGAGGGGAATCTCTTACTAGCCATCTGCTCAAGGAAGCTTAAAACCCATACACAGAAAACAAAAAAAGTTACTGGATAGAGATTTTTTTGAGAGAAAAGGAGAAATGCTTCGTGCGATCGAAATGTTAAGTATGAATAGTCTGGAGATCATATAACTGCAAAGTAACGAAAAAACAAAACTAAGCTACTAATTAAAAAATAACCTCAAAACTACATCCAAAAAGTCGGATGAACACTAGAAAGCATAATAACATGTCGATACCTATATCAGCTCCACCTCATTCCCTGATTAGAGATCTAAGACCTAATGGTGTACCTTTCATCGTAATAGAAAGGAAGATTCACTGATAGAATTTCGACATGGATTTTTCCTAGTTACCTTAGGAAAACTACTCCACTCATCCCTGGGTCCTTTTATAGCCCAGTTAGCCACCCATCAGATGGTCCAGTAAGCCTCAGGTTCGGCCCACCATCAGTCCACCCTAGTCTTAGGGTTTCCAGCCGTCACGCCTCCGCCGCCAAACCCTCCTACTCCGACCACCAAGGTCTCCTTCGGCTTTGCTTCCCAATCCAGCAAATTCGGTGGCCTCTTCTTCCAGCCACATCCATCACCGCATCCCAACCAATCTTCATAACCCAGCATCAGCAGCCCATCTGAGTTGCGGTCACAGCCGCTACCTGTAGCTTTGGCCTCCAATGCCTCTGTTGCCCAGCACTCCGTGGCCGAACCCAAAACACCTGCTGCAGCCCTAGATCTGATATGAGAATCGAGCCTTCAGCCTTCATCGTCATTGACCAACAAAGCAGATCAACCATCGTCATCCTCGACCCACACCAGTAGTGAGCCAAGCCTTTGAAATCGGAGAAGCCAGCACCTGCAGCCATGGAAATCCTCCACCATGGCAGCCGTCATCCAATACACGAGCAACGTCGCCTTGCTGGAAGGAAGAGCGTCGCCGTCGCCTGTTGAAACCTAGGTTTCGGAACTCGAGAATCCCCGAGTCTCTCGGAGGTGCTCTCGCATTTTTGTATTATCTTTGATAGATTACTGGATAGAGAATTTGACAAGCAACAAAACTATAAATTAAGATAGTGTCTTTCACCGTTCCATTGGTGAAACACAAGGCCATCCAAATTCCACTTAGGCTGGGTTTGGTGCAGATGGACTTATAAGATATAAGCTGATTTTTACTTTTTTGTAGCTTATAAGCAGAAGATGAGTGTTTGCAGCTTTTTTTTTTCCTCAAAACACTTTATATTTTTTTTAAGAAATAGCTTATTTTTAGACTTACCAAACACCAAAATCTTTGATGCTTAAAAGCAAAGGAGCTTATAAGCTCTCTCAAACTCAGCCTTAGATGATCACTTTGTTCAACTCTAACCTGTGTTAGTGGAGCACAAACATAAAACACTAATTAAACATACAAAGACTTTATTTTTTTATATTTTTAGAGAAAGTATCAGATCATTAATAGTTCAACAAGTCGCTACATCTCGTCTAACTTATAAACATAAGCAGAAGTACATTCTACAATCTCGTACGCCATCTGCTCAAGGAAGCTTAAAACCCAAAAAAAAGAAAACAAAAGAAAGTTATTGGATTAATTGATCCTACATAAGCAGATAAATTTTACCAACATCTCACATGTTCACAACTATTTAGTTTACATTCCCACTGCCTCTCCAGGAATGATAAAAAGTTTAGAAAGTATCTCTTCATTAAGTGATCTCATCTCTTCTAACTATATATGAAACTGTTGTAACGAGTGCAAGAAAGAACACAGATTTACGTGGTTCACTAACGATATGTTAGCTACGTCCACGGACAGAGGAGAACAGTTTTATTATCTTGAGGAAGAACACATAATACTGTATAATACAATTAGGTTTAGGACGTTTATATACTAAACCCTAAACCCTATATACTAAGCCCAACAGGAAACCATAACCCAGCATAACAGGTTTCGTGAGCCTCGCGAGTGAAATCTCTCCCGCGAGCAGAAATCTCTCCCGCGAGTGAAATCTCTCCCGCGAGCAGAAATTTCTCCCGCGAGTGAAATCTCTCCCGCGAGCAGAAATTTACAAAAACCCAACTCGCTGACCGGGCAGCGAGATCCCTGAATAGCTGGTACCCCCAGATGGCTGGTTCAAGGCATATATTAACAAATCTCCACCTTGACTTGAATCCTCTCACAAATAACAGATGTACCAGATGCATCACAGTAATGCCAGATGTACAAATAACTCCTCTGCCTCAAATGTTGTAACAGATGTACCAGATGCACCACAATAGTGCCAGATGTACAAATAACTCCTCTACCTCAGATGTAATAACAGATGTACCAGATGTACCAGATGCACCACAATAGTGCCAGATGTACCAAATGCGTCACAATTGTACCAGATGTACAAATAACTCATCTTCCTCAGATGTTGCCCCAAAGGGCAACTAATAGCTTGTAACATTTAGCAAGTCCAAACAATGTTGGAACTTGCTGTGCGGAACCGGCTTGGTGAACATAACAGCGGGATTATCAGCAGTACCCACTTTCTTCACCTTAATTCTGCTCTCACTTCTCAGAAAATGATACCTGACATCAATGTGCTTAGTCCTCTCATGATGAACCTGATCCTTTGCTAAACATATTGCACTCAAACTGTCACAATATACTATAGTCTGATCATGATGCAAACCAAGACTATTGACCAGTCCCTTCAACCATATTCCTTCCTTTGCAGCTGCTGTCAAAGCCATGTACTCTGCTTCAGTAGTAGACAAAGTCACTGTAGGCTGCAAAGTAGCTTTCCAACTAACAACAGAGCCACCAAGAGTAAAAACATAACCAGTCATAGATCTCCTAGTGTCAACATCTCCAGCATAATCGCTATCTGAATAGCCTGTTACTAAGCATTTTGTATCACCTCCATAAATGAGACCAACATCAGACGTACCTTTGAGATACCGAAAAATTCTCTTCACGGCTTGCCAATGCTCCTTTCCGGGCTCACCCATAAACCTGCTGACAACACTAACAGCATGTGCAAGATCAGGCCTAGTGCAAACCATAGCATACATCAAGCTTCCTACTGCACTTGCATAGGGAACTCAAGACATGTATTCCTTCTCCTCAGCAGATTTAGGTGCAAACGCAGTAGACAAATGAATATTTGCAGCACTTGGAGTATCTATAGATTTTGATGTAGACATACCAAACCTGGACAATATTTTCTGGATGTAACCTTTATGTGATAAGAAAAGCTTCTTCTGACTTCTATCCCTGTAAATCTCCATTAATGCCTTCCACTGCTTGAAGTTCTTGAAGGCGTCACTTTTATGCTTCATCACGAACACCCAAGTCATTCTTGAGTAGTCATCAATCATAGACACGAACTATCTGTGACCTCCCAAAGAATCAACACGAGAAGGACCCCAACAATCATAATGGATATAATCAAGCGTGCCTTTAGTTCTATGAATTGCTTTAGGAAATTTTTTGCGATGTAGCTTCTCAAAGATACAATGTTCACAGAAATCAAGATCCTTGATCTTGTGGCCACCAAGAAGATCATGTTTTGACAGAATTTGCATCCCTCTTTCACTCATATGACCGAGCCTCATGTGCCATAGCTTGGTCATATCATCCTTGTAAACCTCCGATGATGCAACAGCAGCAGAACCTGACAGCGTAGAACCTTGCAGAAAATACAAAGTACCCCGCTTGACACCTTTCAGAACCACATTGGAACCCTTGTAGACATTTAGGACTCCACATGAGCCTTTGTACCTGAACCCTTTGCTGTCTAGTAGACCCAAAGAAATCAGATTCTTCGTCATGCGTGGAGCATGCCTAACATCATTCAATGTACAGAATTTACCATCATGTGTCCGTATTTTGATTGAGCCTATTCCAACCACCTTGCATGCATGGCTGTCAGCCATAGAAATATTGCCTCCATCTATCTGCTCATAGGTTGAAAACCACTCTCTACGTGGACATATATGATAAGACGCCCCGGTATCCAAAATCCACACATCCCTGTGATGTGTGTGTGCATCTGCAACCAAGGCCAAATCCTCTTCAGAATTGGTGTCAAATTCTGCTACAACAGCAGTACCTGATGCTTTCTCATGCTGCTGCTTCTTCTTCTTTGGACATTCGTTTTTCCAATGTCCATTTTCTTTACAGTAGTTACAGACATCATTAGATTTGAAACTCTTTGAAACTGGTTTCTTGAATTTCTTCTTCCTCGAGCTTCCCTGTCCCATGCTTCCACTGGCTACCAACCCAGCAGCATGAGTGTCTGAACTTGTACCGGTCGCCTTATGACGCATCTCTCTAGTATGAAGAGATGATCTAACCTCCTCCAGAGTCACAGTATCTCTCCCACCAATAAAAGAATCCACAAAGTTCTCATACGACAAAGGTAGAGATACCAGCAGAATTAGGGCAGCATCTTCATCATCAACTTTAACATCAATGTTACGCAACTCTAATAGAATTGTGTTTAACTGATCTAAGTGATCTCTTAGAGTCGTGCCTTCTTCCATTCGCAGACTGAACAGACGTCGCTTTAGAAGCAACTTGTTGGTTAAAGGCTTCGTCATGTATAGACTCTCAAGCTTCAACCACAGACCAGCCGCAGTTTCCTCCTCTGCGACCTCGGTGATTATATCATCTGCAAGACACAACAAAATTGTCGAGTGTGCCTTCTCCTCCAGACTGGCCATCTCAGCGATTTCTGGATCCCCCGGCTTCTTCACAAGCGGCGCCCACATCCCTTGTTGTTTTAACAAGGCTCGCATCTTGATCTGCCATAAACTGAAACTGTTTCTCCCCGTGAATTTATCGATCTTCACGTTCAAACCAGACATCTTTCTTCCCAGAATTCGAACCCCTCCTGAGCTCTGATACCAGTTTGTTGTAACGAGTGCAAGAAATAACACAGATTTACGTGGTTCACTAATGATATGTTAGCTACGTCCACGGGCAGAGGAGAACAGTTTTATTATCTTGAGAAAGAACACAGAATATTGTATAATACAATTAGGTTTAGGACGTTTATATACTAAACCCTAAACCCTATATACTAAGCCCAACATAAAACCATAACCCAGCATAACAGGTTTCATGGGCCTCGCGAGTGAAATCTCTCCCGCGAGCAGAATTTACTCCCGCGAGTGAAATCTCTCCCGCGAGCAGAAATTTACAAAAACCCAACTCGCTGACCGGGCAGCGAGATCCCTGAATAGCTGGTACCCCCAGATGGCTGGTTCAAGGCATATATTAACAGAAACCTATAAACATAAGCAGAAGTACATTTTGCAAATGAGCATTGAAAAATTTACAGACTAAAACTTCGATCCACTAAGCCGAGACTCTAGAATATTCCCAACAAAAACTACTCCAATTTTTTGGCCAATGTTCCTGAATGTTCCCAGTCTGAAATGGTTAAACAAAGAAGGCCACCACACCACAGGCTGAACTTCCAAGAGCAGGTAAAGATAAACCAGATTCCCTAAAGGGACAAAGACATGTTAAACTTAACGCGTGATTGGTCCTCATAAAGCAAGTCATTCCATACAGTTGAGCTTCCTTCAGAAGCTCAAGACTTTCGTTTCAAAACCACTTGCAAGGCATTCCACTCATAAACCTCACTCTTTCCTCTGCACTTCAGAGCAAAGAAAACAACTTATCAAAACCAGCTACTCAAAGTGAAACAAATGACCTGCTGCGGCTTCACAGTTCCGAAGGGATACCGTTACCATCCCTCCGACGAGGAACTGCTTAGTGACTTGGAGGACAAGAATCGCTGTAAGGACCCCCAGGTCACGACCATCATCCCCGATATCGAGGTGTGCAAGTACGAGCCTCGCCAGCTACCAGGTAATCCATCTCGAAACAAGAACGCCATCGGTTTCTACAATCTACTGTTAATGATCTGAACTGACAGTCATGTGTGTTGTGTTCTTGCAGAACTGGCGTTCACAGGGGCAGAAAATCTAGTGCAGAAGTTTTTCTTATTCTTCTTCTTTTGGATTACAAGGGAAGAGTCTTGGCACAGTCAGAGCAAATGGTACTTCTTCACTCCGCGTGATTACAAGTACACCAACAGCAGTCGTTCCAACAGGACTACAGGGGAAGGGTACTGGAAGATTACAGGCAAGGACCGCACAATCAAGGCCCCGGGATCCAAAGCTGTGATTGGGAGAAAGAGGACCTTGACCTTCTACAAACGTGGAAAGCCGAAAGACCAGAGGACTGGCTGGGTTATTCATGAGTATTATCTCATTCAGGAACATTGTGATCCTCCTAAGCAGATAGGGGAATTTGTTGTCTGCTGCTTGAAGTACAAGTCAAACAACTCTGATCATGATACGGATGCCCCATTCTGCAATCCAGGTAACAGGGGATTCTCCAATGTTGAAAATCAATATGAAGAAAATGGGGCATCCCAAGAGCTGGTTAATGCTGTTCCAAATCCTAAGGACAATGATCATGAAGCTGAAACTAGTGGTGCTATGATTACAGAAGAAGAAGAATACCGGGCATTTAAGGAGCTGGCAAATTCTCTTGAGGATCCCATTGGCAATCCACATGAATTCGAAGGCACGCAAACTGATCCTTGTAGTACAGAACAGAACGATTACTCAACCTCTGTTGAAGGCCGACCTGGTAGCAATTCGTCATTTATGAGTGACGAGGTCAGAACGAACTTGCATTTTGGATTACTTTTTTTTGAATTTTTCATCAAGTATATTGATTTTCTTGTTTGTGGTATACTGGTCTAACAGCTGCTAGATGGCCCGGAAAATCTGGATTCACTCTTTGTTCCACCTGCTCCACCTCATATGCATCAGCTACACCAGTCACCAATATATACCACCGATGTTCATAAAGATGAGTGCCGTAAGAGGGCATGTCCATTTGTGCATGATGAGCCTTCTCTTCTGAAAAGGAATAGCATTTCAACCGATGATGGTAACAAATTAGTTTGCAACAGCGCATCTAATTCAGAAAATCAAGCTGCAAATGTGATTCCAGAGGTGAGAATAAGCCTGCTCTTATAACACCTTTATTTAGTCTTCTGAATATGAGAGTATCCAAATTTAAATCTTTCTTTCTGTTATTAGGGGTGTTCTCAACCGGGAGCAAATCTGCAACCACCTTTAGGCGATAAAGATTTATGTTTTCTAGATAGGAATGAAGTTTCAACCTATGATGAAGATGACACTATGTATGATCTGTATACACAGGTGAGAATCAACAAGTTTTTGTTGTCATCTATTTCAGCTATGAAACCCAAGAACTATAGCCAAACGGGGTAAGAATGCGGTGAATGTATCTCATGCATCAATTTTTTGTATCACTTAGATGACTCCATTACAATTTAAGTACTCATAACTTAAGGACTAATGTTGTAATTAATATATTTTTACCACTTTTAAGACTCATGTTACCATTTAAATGACTTATTTTAAAACATTAAGATAATTGTATGCATGTCATGTATTAACAGTATTGAGAATTTTCCATCAAGACAGAAGTCTAAGTCACAAATATAACAGAAAATGCTAATTCTTGTGCTACATATATCTTTCCAAGCACTAATGATACATCATAACCTTTTTAACTACATTATGTTTTTCTAAGATGTTGTAGGTAGACATGTGAAAGTGGATTTTCTTTTTGAATATCTTCTTGTACTAACGGAACACATGTGGATGAACTAATGCTTGCTTTTTTGATTGTTAAGCTATGTGATCCCCCAGAAGCAAATCTGGATTCACTCTTTGATCTATTTCAGCCACAAGATTACTTCCCCTCCAAGTCACCAATATACACAAACTATGGAGATGGTGTACATAATATTGAATGCAATGAGTCGCAAGATAACTCTTCTATCACGAAGTACTTGAATGCAAGCATTGCTGACCAGGAATGTGACTCGTCATCACATACTCCATTCAGAGACTCCAATTGACCTGCCGACGTAAATGGGTCTTTGGTGAGGATATATAGTAGAGCAAGCATATATGGTGAGGATATATAGTAGTCCACTTGTATTAACCTTTGTGTTAGAGATTGTTTATACTATATGGCTGACATTGGTCTAGTCATCCAGTTTCTTGTATCTTTTTTATTTTATCAATAAATTTTAATGAGAAGACGATAGTTTAGTCCTCTTACGCTAACTTAAAAAAAATAGTAGTTCATGGATGAGTACATTTTTTTGATTGAAATCACACATGGTTTTTGAAAAGCTTTGTAGGTCCAAAGAATAATCCGTGTTTGGAAATTATGTGTTTTTGAAAAATAGACGTAAAACCTTTGATATTGCAACGAAAGAAAATATCAGTTACAACATGACTTACCCGCGAGGGCAACAGTAGAAAAAAGTCATGCTAGATAGCCCAGAAGCAACCTAACAAAACTACTATGGAGTTCAACCAAAATGCAAACAAAACAAGGGTTCAATAAACCAAAGCTTAGCAAAATAAAACATGAGTGGACATGTCCTAAACCTGTAAGAACTAATTACCTCGGAACGATCCTATGCGGAGGAGGTTGCCTCGGAGTCCTCCAATGGTACTGTCTCCTGAGCAGCCTGCAGAGAGTGTCCCTTCCAACTCCAACATCTGTTTCACTTCCTGAATACGCTGCTTGGCCTTCAACTTCCTCGCATTCACATCATCTTAAGCTTTCAAAGAGGAATATCCTCTTCCTTCGGCTTGTTCTTGGATCCAACCTTGCGTCCCACCTTACGCTTCTTTAATGGAAAAACAACAAGAGTACCTGCAAAATTAGGGAGTGATAACTCCAACACATGTCTCAAATCAGTAGTGTCAACATCTAGGGTAGGTAGAGGACCCGTAGGACGTTTAGCAAAAGCAGTATTCACCATCAACCTGCGTTACAGGCGTAGGTAGAGCCACCACAACCTGTGTGAACACTAAAGACTAAACCTGAGACACTTGGCCTTCATTGGACGAGATCCTGAACCCTGAAAAGGGTTCAGATGTGAAATCGAAGGACTAGCCATAGAGTTGGGGTTAGGCTTTCCAGACGGTCCACCAACTTTCACCGTCGCCGACATATCCGAAGAACCAAGACAGCCGCTCGTCGGATGATCCAACAACTCAAAAACACGACAAAATCCAAACATCCTCTCATATTTGAAAGTTAACCAAACAGAGGTGAGATCATTACCTTAATCCAAATTCAAACACCATCAGAGGGTACGCCTGCTTCACCGGAGAGTCAATCCGATGCTCAATTCAGATTCTGGTTTTCTTTCCAGAATTCAGCTTGGACGTGTCCGGCTTGATGATCTTCCCTAGAGTAGCCCCGACCATGAAAAGCGCCTCCTTGGTCCTCAGATTAGGAGGCAGGCCGAAGATGTCTACCTAAACAGGTATGGTAGTGATCAGAACCTCAGCAGCCGCCGTCCTCCTATCCCGTTATAGTTTTCTAGGGCAAACATAGACTTATTATAGAACGAAAGTCTGTCTCCCACGATATGATAGTGTTCCTCCTTGTTTGTGAATTGGAGGATGTAATGATCCCCCTTCTGTCAGATCTGCAACTGGTACTTCTTCCCCCACATAGTGGCCATCGTTGCCATGAACGATTTCAGAACCACCTTCTTCTTTGATGCAAGCAGACGCCCCACCACATAGGACTGCCCCGAGTACGTCGTAGCACTGACAGTGCCAAAAGATACCTTGCCCTTCTCTAAGATTCCTAGCGCTGCCGGCGTTAACCTAGAAACCTCGTCCACCATCTTACCAGAGGTGAGAGTTTTGCCAAAAGAAACTTTGAAACCCTAGAGAGAAACCCTAGGGAGATAGAGAGACTTTTCTTTTTGGTTTTGTTCTAGTCTTGTGTTAGAAAATTATGTGAAAACGTTTCATTTTTCTGATCACCAAAAATACATTGAGCTTTAACTTCAATTATTGTGGGCAACATTCAAATGGGGTTTCATGCGTAGACTCTGACCTACTTGATTACTTGTGGTGGTTTCCATGGATATTGGAAGACCATCCACAGTAGCTGATGCATGAACTACAAGAGGTCTCATATTATCCTACAAAAATACGACAATCTTCCAAGTTCCAAGTAACACAAATTTCAGCAGTTTTGACGATTGCTCCTTACACTTGGTTAATGGTCCTGGACCCGGTACAAGATAGTGAAGAGTACAACATTAAATTGTGAAGAATGCCAATTTAATAGCTGGATGGTTGATGGGGTAGAGTAGTGAAGAGTACAACATTATATTGTGAAGAATGCCAATTTAATAGCTGGATGGTTGATGGGGTAGAGTACGTTTCGTTTTTTTGATTAAGAAAAGTTGAAAATATGAAGACAAGGGAATATGCCATTTCGTCTAGAGTTGCTAGCTTTCTAGTTTTATATTGTTCTTTGTTCTAAAACGACTAAACTTAAAAAGATCTTGATACAAGTAGAAAACAGAATGTAACCAAAAAAGTAGAAAACAGAGAGGAAGAAAGTAGTTACAACTTTGCAATATTTTGCAAGTCTACTACCTAATTAGGAAGTTTCTTTGGAACAGGTGGACTGAAGAAGATGCATTATCTCAACCGAGTACGTTCAAGCACCAAACTCAATACTTGTTTGTTTATGCAGGTGCCTCATCCTAAAACCGAAGTCAATTTGGGATCAGCAGTTTCTCCATTCCAACCGCAGGATTCCACACTACAGCCACTGATGTGCACAACATTTGAAGATGCTCCGCATAATATTGAATGCAAAGAGTTGTAATTTGGAAAAGATTTTAATGTTACCATTCCTAGTGTTCTAGAGCTTCGCTATTTTCTCCCATTTTTCTTTTGAGGCTAAATAGAAACACAGTAATTCATCCTAAGACCGAGTTTAGGGATTTCGGTACGTATTTCATGGCTACTGATACAGAACAAAACAATCTATTGGATATGGGAATCTCTTACTGGTCATCTGCTCAAGGAAGCTTAAAACCTATAAACAGAAAATAAAAGAAGGTTATTACATTAATTCAACCTACATAAGCAGATAAATTCTACCAACAACAGCCCACTGCCTCTGCAGGAATGATACAAAGTTTAGAGAAAGCATCTCTTCATTAAGTGATCTCATCTCTTCTAACTATATATGAAACCTATAAACATAAGCAGAAGTACATTCTGCAAATGAGCATTGAAAAATTTACAAGAGACTAAAACTTCGATCCACTAAGCCGAGACTCTAGAATATTCCCAACAAAAACTACTCCATTTTTTTGGCCAATGTTCCTGAATGTTCCCAGTCTCAAATGGTTAAACAAACAAGGCCACCACACAAACAAGGCCACCACACCACAGGCTGAACTTCCAAGAGCAGGTAAAGATAAACCAGATTCCCTAAAGGGACAAAGACATGTTAAACTTAACGCGTGATTGGTCCTCATAAAGCAAGTCATTCCATACAGTTAAACTTGCTTCAGAAGCTCAAGACTTTCGGTTCAAAACCCCTTCACATCATATATACAACCTCACTCTTTCCTCTGCACTTCAGAGTAAAGAAACAACTTTTCAAAACCAGCTACTCAAAGTGAAACAAATGACCTGCTGCGGCTTCACAGTTCCGAAGGGCTACCGATTCCATCCCTCCGACGAGGAGCTGCTTAGTGACTTGAAGGAGAAGAATGACTGCAAGGACTCCCAGATCACGACCATCATCCCTGAAATCGAGGTGTGCAAGTATGAGCCTCCCCAGCTACCAGGTAATCCATCTCGAAACAAGAACGCCATCGGTTTCTACAATCTACTGTTAATGATCTGAACTCACAGTCATGTGTGTTGTGTTCTTGCAGAACTGGCGTTCACAGGGGCAGAAAATCTAGTGCAGAAGTTTTTCTTATTCTTCTTCTTTTGGATTACAAGGGAAGAGTCTTGGCACAGTCAGAGCAAATGGTACTTCTTCACTCCGCGTGATTACAAGTACACCAACAGCAGTCGTTCCAACAGGACTACAGGGGAAGGGTACTGGAAGATCACAGGCAAGGACCGTGCAATCAAGGCCCCGGGATCCAAAGCTGTGATTGGGAGAAAGAGGACTTTGACATTCTACAAACGTGGAGTGCCGAAACCCCAGAAGACTGGCTGGGTTATTCATGAGTATTTTCTCATTCAGGAAAGTTGTGATACACCTAAGCAGATTGGGGAATATGTTGTCTGCTGCTTGAAGTACAAGTCAGACAACTCTGATCACGATACGGATGCCCCATTCTGCAATCCAGGTAGCAGGAGCTGCAGTATGGCCTCCAATGTTGAAAATCAAGATGAAGAAAACGGGGCATCCCAAGAGCTGGTCTGTGTTCCAATTCCTAATGACAATGATTATGAAGCTGAAAATGGTGGTGGTATGGTTACAGAAGGCAATCCAAGCAATTGGTCTGAAATGATTGACGAGGTCAGAACAAACTTGCATTTTGATTTCATTTTTGAAATTTTCAGTATATTGAAAATATTACCTAATACTTTCTTGTTTGTGGTATAACAGCTGCTAGATGATCCACCTGCTCCACCTCAACTGGATCAGCCAATGTATCCCGCCGATGTTCATAAACAAGAGTGCCGTAAGAGGCCGCATCCATTTGAGCATGATGACCCTTCTCTTCCGAAAAAGAATAACATTTCAACCGATGATGGTAACAAATTAGTTAGCAACAGCGCATCTAATTCTGAAAATCAAGCTGCAAATGTGAATCCAGAGGTGAGAACAAGCATGCTCATTTACCACTTTTATTTAGACTTTTAAATATCCTGCAGCAAAACAAGTGTATCTAAATATTTCTTTCTGTAATTGTTATTGAAGGGATATTATCATCCGGGAGCAAATCTGGAATCACACTCTGATTCGTTTCTGACAAAGGATTATCATTCTTCACAACCATCAATAAACGGAGGACCGAGAGTTTTTTACAATTACAATAGTTGTATTGAGTTGGATGATTTGCTACCTCCTCTCAAAGGTAATGACTATTCTCTCGCAGAGTTCTCAGGTACAGTTATTGATGGAGGTAGAAGAGTAACCAGTGACAGAAACACTTTAGTAGCTAATCAACCTATAGAGCATGGATCTGAAAATGACTTTTCTCCATTAGCCTCTGGAGCATCGCTCCACCGTAGCTAATCAACCATTATTTATAGGAGAATATCTGAGGCCTCGGTAATAATGTATCTCCAACCCACATTATTCGAGTAAGTGATATTCTCCTACAAATGGTTCAAATATCTCCAAGTTATATGAAATGCTTAGCTGTGTTGATTGACATGCAATCGCAGCTTTTCTGCATTTCTTGAACTGGAGGCTTTGGAATCTACTTAATCGTTTTGGCTTTCATATTACAACTCAGGACGGCTGCAACTAGTCTATACCTGTTTTTCGTTTCTTTTCTTTTGGGAGTGGGAAGGCATCTCTGTGTCACAGCATCCCCCCTGACCTTTTGATTGAAGATACACCGGTGAATGCATATGGTCTAAATGCCATCCGGAGGTGTACCCTTCTGCCCTTCTCTGAATGTGACGAGTCCAGGCATATACAGATGTCTTTTCTCATAAGCAGTTCCTTGGAGGTGGAGCTTCCTCTGTCAACATTACTACCTATATTCATTCCTCAGCTTGTCTTGTCAATAGAAGCACCAATATTCCTTTCCTCTGATCAAACACCGTGTCAACCGAAGTACCAATACTTGTTCCTCGTATTCACAGTTTCTAAATGTCCTAAAACCAAATCCATTTCTATGTCCCCACTTGTGAATTCCCAGAATCACCAACATCCAATCCTCATACAGATAGTCTGCAATTAGTATGTCCATAAGATCAAAGGACATACACAAAACATATGTATCAACCAATATCCAACATGGAGTTAAACATGGAAGGTGCTACTAGAAGAATCCAACTGCAGAACAGCATCACAAGCCTGGAAGCAGATATCAGTTCAAAGCTAGCAGCAATTTAGAGGATTCTTTCGTATTTCCTTTCAATCCGTAAAGCATATCTTTCAGACCAAAGTCATAGTTGTAGCCTACAAGGCCACTATGGAAGCACAACAGTAGCATAGCGCTACATAATAGCTGGAGTCTCAAAGACATATTAGTAATGATCAGACAGCAGTATTCTGTCTGGTTTACTATCATTTCCAAGATGTATGAATACAATTAAAGGTCATAGGAAGACCTTCAGACTAAGAGTCTGAAACATCTCATACCTAAAACCAAATATTGTATTGCTCATCATATCGCTCTTGTTTGTATTACCCTGCTGTTCTTGTATAAATAGTTCATTATGAAACTTTCATGTATAATGGAATTCTCTTGTTTGTATTACCCTGCTGTTCTTGTATAAATAGTTCATTATGAAACTTTCATGTTTAATGGAATTTTGTGTGTATCTCCGCCGTATTTGTTTGAATTTACAATGTAGGAGCCCTTCTAATGAGGACCTCTAAGTTGAGGACTAGTTGAGGACTTTAAAATTAATTACTTATTAGACTAACTTTTTGATCAAAATTTGACATCTTAACCTTTAAAGTTGTAGATTTATATAACTAGATCAATCATACAAAATTTCAGCCAAATTGGTGATCGTTAAGTACAAACCAAATCTGTTAAACATAAACTGTTCAAATTCATAATTGAGAAATCACACTTATGAATGTCTTAACGATTTTCAAATTAGTTGAAAATTTACAAAAATGACCTACTCATAAATATTTATAAAATGAACGGTTAAAATATGAAGAGATAAACAGAAAATTCTTCAACTAGTCCTCAATTTAAAGGCTGCCTTCACAATGTATACATCATGCCTTTAATTCTTAGGAAGAGGAAAATTAAGCATCATGAACATTATATCACACTTCCATGAACTAGTTGGATATAACTCATATAAGCATTTAACACATACCCAAAGACTGTAAAATTGAAACTGCAAGACGAAGTCCAAGATTAAATACTCTAACATCCAACATTTCATTGCCACAGTATTGAAACATCATACAAACAAATCAAGAATTTTATAGAAGAAACACAAAAGCTGACTTCCCAATAAACACTGCAAATTGAATCAAGAAATCGAAATATCTCAAAAACCCAGAAACAAAAATCTGACTTTATTAAAACAATGAGCACTGAGCAATAACCAAAGCTGATTTCGATTCAATCAAATTACAAAGCATTCTTCTAGCAGTGCCCAACAAAATTCAAAGCAAAAACCAGAACAAATGAAAAGTATCAAACTTTGTTGAAAGTGTGAAAACGAAAGTGCAGAAGAAACTAAGATAGAAACTTACTCTAGTCAGAGATACTAAAACCCTTTTCTCAGCTTCATCTCTATTTTTCTGTCTCTCTCGGCGCACAGTTTCTTATCCAATTTGGGCTTTCGGCGCTAGAAAACAGACCGTCACTTTATTTATCAAGGAATTATCACAAAAATAAAACAGAGCGGTCAGTCTTATTTATTAAAAAAAAATTAAAAAATTGTTTTTCTGTGTGAAATAATTTCGATTGTGGAGCAACGAAACTGGACCATTTCAAGTGTTACTATATATATAGAGATAATTGTTCATCACAATCTTAATGAACCTACAACAATGGAACAAGAAGAATAGCAGTTGCTGTGTTGATATTTAGCGGTTGTTGTGTTGCTTGAGAAAAGGAGTCTGATGAAAATGGTAAATTTAAACTTTCTAAATGGAGAATTTAAGCGATGTCTTCAGGTTTTGTCTGTTTTTTTTTCATTCACCATGAAAAATAGCAGTTCAGACTCTGCTACAACTCTGATTCCTTATAGCTTCACTATATTTCAACAAAGGTATTTGATCAGTTACAGGTATTGGGGTGGCTCCAATACAATATGAGTGCTCCTATTGTATTTGTATCACCATGTAATTGATAATATTTGCACAAATATCAGTGCCGCCATCAATTACAAGTTGGTGGTACAAAATATTATCTTCCATCATCGTAATTAATGATGGTTCCTAGTTAGCAACAAGTAGTCGTTTAACACCAAGCCATCACCACCAAACTTACCTTGTATTATTGACACACCACTGCCTCCGGCCACCACTAACCAGCGTCATCACCAACACGGCAACGCCATATTGTGGGATGTACTCCTATGAAGGAAGCCAACGACGACTACAACAGTGCAAAAACGACTGAAAAGGGGAGTGCATTTAAAATTCCATAATATAAAGAATGTAAGATTAATCACAGAGCTAAGGAAACATAACACAGATGAAAATATGAAGATAAGGGAATATGTCATTTCGTCTAGAGTTGCTAGCTTTCTAGTTTTATATTGTTCTTTGTTCTAAACGACTAAACTTAAAAAGATCTTGATACAAGAAGTAGAAAGCAGAAAGAGGAAGAAAGTAGTTACAACTTCCCAATATTTTGCAAGTTTCCTTGGATCCAAATATATGTATATAGCTACTATGAGTATGACTGAACTGACAAGAAAGAAGTTTCTATTGAAAAAAGGGCACCTCTACTATATATAAGGCGAAAAGTTTATAACTTACCAAATTATGTTATGTCGATATTACTCATGTTAAGTTATTTTTTATTATTAAAAATAAGGGTTATTATAGTAAATAATAAAATAAAATAAAATAAAAAGATAATTGAGAAAAGAAAAATGTGGGTAGTAGATAGAAATGAAGAGATAATTGCACTTACTAAACAGATAAAAATAAACTATTTCTTAATTTTAAGTCACTTGATGAAGATTGCAAATCTACACAGGTAAAAGGCTAATATTTATAAAAAGAAAAGTTTGAAAACACAACAACAATGACCTATTTGAGACGCCTTAAAAATACATTGATACAAGAAGTAGAAAGCAAAAAGAGGAAGAGAGTAGTTACAACTTCGCAATATTTTGCATGTCTACTAGTCCCCTCCATTTGATCCACACCGCATACTTCCTCTGCTGCATGGTATGCAGCGGCCTAAGTAGGAAGGTTCCTTGGATCCAAATATATGTATATATAAAAAGTAAAGTTTGAAAATAGAGCAACGATGACCCATTTGAGACGCCTTCGCGAGGAAGGTCTTACAGTCCTGAGTCTTGACTCCTTGTGAAGCATGGTCGAGACCCTATTGGACATCTCCATCCTCCTATCACAATCTCTGCAACAAATCTTTACATAAAAATGGAAAAAGTTGGAGATTCGTCACTATCTCATCTAGACTTGGTAGAGGGGTTTAGTGGCAACAGACAAAGATGACTCATAGTATGACATGTCGGGTTTACGTGAAGTTTCAAACACCATATGACACCTTCAGCCTTCTCCCCTGTTTCTCAGAGCTCACATTGAAACATACAGATGACAACAAATACGAGCAGAGACGAAAAGACGCAGCTTTCATTGCCGGTAGGCTACAGGTTCCATCCCACGGAAGAAGAGCTAGTGAATGACTACTTGAAGAAGAAGAAGATTCACGGCGAAATGAGTCTGAGATCAACCAAATCATCCCTTTCATCGACCTCTATGAACATGAGCCGGCTGAGCTTCCTGGTACAACTGAAGACTCAACCTTTCAGAGTTTTGATGACTACCCTTTTGTGAATATGATGCATTTTAAACTGGATTTGGATTTTGTGATTAGAGTAATGCTAGGTGAACCATATTTTGAGAGACTATCTAGAGACCATCTTACGTGGCGGCTGACGTGGCAGAGCCACATCATCATAACACAAATTTTGATATTTTATTTTTATTAACCTTTTTTTAATAAGAAATTTCTTTTCTAGTTTTATGATTTAGTCTTGTAAACCCTATTTTTTTCCTTCCTATCTATTCGATCAAAGAACAAGGCAATAACAGACAAATCAGTTTTGATATCATCAATCACCTAACCAAATGCAGACTCATCCTCCACTGAACTAGAGCAGGCCTTAAACACTGACGCAATCAGTCTAAAAAACTAAAGGGGATAGGTGAAATTCTGCAGCAAACTCAGAAGCTGCCTTCCTTGCTAATACCTCAAACATATCTGGAGAAGAGACATTATGAATTCTCAAATAGAGACCTCCCACCACATGAGCATTAGAGTCTCGAATCACAACTCCAATACCTCCCTGATTAGTATCAACCTAGAAAGCTCCATCCAAGTTGGCCTTTAACCAAACAACCAGTGGAGGAACCCAGGGCTTCAACACCCTTCTGTGAGGAACTTGCTTATGCATAACAGATCACAACAACAGAAAGTAACTAGGTCTGAATCAAATAAAACAACTTATTTAAGGAATTAGCTTTATCCTTCCAAAACAACTTATCTGAGTCTGAATCGCAGGAGAGACACGAAAAATCCCTTGAAGCTTCGGGATCATTTTACACAAATCTCTAACGAAACAGTAGCCTCTACTCACATGAGTTATAGATTCAGCATCAGTATTGCAGAAGTAACAGCCATTCTCAATGAACACCTTCTTCGACTGGAGAGTATCAATAGTAAGTAGTATCGAAGAACAAACTTTCCAGGTTTGCACCTTAATCTTCCCTGGTAACCCAAGTTGCCATACCTTCTTCCATAATTGTGGGGACTCGGATGAACTTGAGGCTGACGGGGAATCCTGAGAAAGGGACTGAGCTAGCAGGTATGCCGTTTTGGTAGAAAATTTCTCTCTTTCTCTAGGCTCAGAATTTGTGTTATGATGATGTGGCTCTGCCACGTCAGCCGCCACGTAAGATGATCTCTAAATGGTCTCTTAAAATATGGTTCACCTAGCATTACTCTTGTGATTATGATGCATTATCTCAACCGAGTATGTTCAAGCACCAAACTCAATACTTGTTTGTTTATGCAGGTGCCTCATCCTAAAACCGAAGTCAATTTGGGATCAGCGGTTTCTCCATTCCAACCGCAGGATTCCACACCACAGCCACTGATGTGCACAACATTTGAAGATGCTCCACATAATATTGAATGCAAAGAGTTGTAATTTGGAAAAGATTTTAATGTTACCATTCCTAGTGTTCTAGAGCTTCGCTATTTTCTCCCATTTTTCTTTTGAGGCTAAATAGAAACACAGTAATTCATCCTAAGACCGAGTTTAGGGATTTCGGTACGTATTTCATGGCTACTGATACAGAACAAAACAATCTATTGGATATGGGAATCTCTTACTGGTCATCTGCTCAAGGAAGCTTAAAACCCATAAACAGAAAATAAAAGAAGGTTATCACATTAATTCAACCTACATAAGCAGATAAATTCTACCAACAGCCCACTGCCTCTGCAGGAATGATAAAAATTTTAGAGGTGATTGAGCAGTAACGTTGCCTTTGACGGCAGAGTACTTACTGATTTAGAGTCTTTCCCTCTCTTACTGTTCCATTAGTGGAACATAAAGCCATCCAAATTCTACACTGATGATCACTTTGTTCAACCCTTTATTCTGTGTTAGTGGAGCACAAACATAAAATCACTAATAAAACCTATACAACGACTTTATCTTATATATCTTTTAGAGAAAGTATCTCTTCATTAAGTGATCTCATCTCTTATCACTATATATGAAACCTATAAACATAAGCAGAAGTACATTCTGCAAATGAGCATTGAAAAATTTACAGAGACTAAAACTTCGATCCACTAAGCCGAGACTCTAGAATGTTCCCAACAAAAATTACTCCAATTTTTTGTCCAACGTTCCTGAATGTTCCCACTTCCCAGTCTCAAATGGATAAACGAAGGGCACCACACCACAGGCTAAACTTCCAAGAGCAGGTAAAGATAAACCAGATTCCTTAAAGGGGATAAAGACATGTTAAACTTAACGCGTGATTGGTCCTCAGTGGTAGGATTCCACTCAAGAGAGTATTCTATGGATCAGTACAAAAAAATAGAAAAAAAATAAAAGTAAACAGTACATGCATAGATGATCAGACGTTATGGATTAGACAGATCACTGTCAGTAACGGTGCACCGAATAATTTTCGCATTTATTCCATACAGTTGAACTTGCTTCAGAAGCTCAAGATTTTCGGTTCAAAACCCCTTCACGTCATATATACAACCACTCTTTCCTCTGCACTTCAGAGCAAAGAAAACAACTATAAGTTATCAGCTACTCAAATTGAAAGAGATGAGCTGTGGCGGTTTCACAGTTCCGAAGGTAATCACAAATCACAAAGCCAAAACAGTGGTCACTTCCATTGTTCATCAATCGTGAGCGAGACTGTGAGAGTGACCTCAAGGTCCTCTCAACTCTACACATACATTGTCTCTTGAGAGATGGCCACAACAGAAGTACTAGAACTCCGAGAGGGTTTCAGGTTCCTCCCCAAAGATGAGGTGCTGGTCAATTACTACCTCAAGAAGAAGATACATGGCCACGACTTCAACGACATCATCCCAGAAATAAAATTCTGCAGTCATGAGCCTTGGGATTTACCTGGTAAACGAAACTAAACCCCCTTTGGGTTCAATAATTGTTCCTTGTTTTTCACTTTTTTCCTAAATGTAAATTGGGTACGTGTCAGGGTTGTCTTTCATAAAGTCTGATGAGGAGTGGTTCTACTTCAGTAGACCGGATTACAAGTCCAAAGGCAATAATCAGAACCGAAAAACTGTCAGAGGGTTTTGGAAGATCACTGGGAGAGGGCGTGAGATCAAAGCTGGGCAGTCTAAGGCTTTGATTGGGAAGAAGAGGACTTTAACTTTCTATAAAGGGAAGGTGAGGAGTGCGCAGAAGACCAATTGGGTTATGCATGAGTATTACATCCCTGAAACCCTCCTTCCTAGTGCGGCTAAGCAGGTGCTCACTCTGTAAACAGTTGCTTCTCTTTGCTATTCGAATGATATCAATGTTGCATTTAAGTGTTTTAGCTTTTAGATATGAAATTTGAGTGATAGTACCTTGTAGACACTACAAAACAACCATTTTAGCCGACAAAATTTTTTCGTCGGCTAAACTCTAAATTTCATCGGCTAAAAAGTCGTCGGAAAAAGCCGTCGGTGAAGACTTTAGCCGACGAAATTACTGTTCATCGTCGGCTAAAGTCAGTTATTTAGCCGACGAAGAAATTTTTTTCGCTTAATTTCTGAACTTCAGCCGACGAATTTTTAGACCTTAGCCGACAAAATTTAATAAAATTTCGTCTATAGCTATTATTTTATTTATTTAACTATAGCCGATGAATTACCCTAAAATTCGTCAGCTAAAGTTTTTTTTAATTTTTTTTTTAAACTTTAGCCGGCGAATTTTAGGGTAATTCATCGGCTAAAGTTATTATTTTTTATGTTATTATTTTTTTTTTAAACTTTAGCCGACGAATTTTAGGGTAATTCGTCGGCTATAGTTATTATTTTTTTTCTTTTTTTTAACTATAGCCGACGAATTTTATTAAAATTCGTCGGCTATAGTTATTTTATTTTTTTCATATTTTTTTTCTTTTTTAATTTTTTGTATTTTTGATTAAAACTTTTTACTTCTTTTTCGTTTTTACACCGGTGGTGGAGAAGGACAAGAGGAGGAGGAGAAGGTTAGGAGAGGGAGAGGAGGAGAAGAAGAATTTAGACGAAGAGGAGAAGAATTTAGAGAAGGATGAGGAGAAGAATTTAGACAAGGAGGAGGAGAAGGATTTAGAGGAGGAAGAAGGAGGAAAGGAGGTAGGATGAGGTGTGCGTTGTTGCCGCCGGAGTAGGAGGAGGAGGAGGAGGAAGGAAGATGAAGAGGAGGAGGAGGAGGTAGGATGAGGAGTGCGTTGTTGCCGCCGGAGTAGGAGGAGGAAGGAAGATGAAGAGCCTGGAGGAGGAGAAAAATGAAAGATATAGAAAATTTTGAAGTTTATTCGAAAAATTTCAAAATTTTAAAATTCCAGCCAAAAAATTTGAATTTTTAATTAACTTTAGCCGACGAAATTAAGGTAATTCGTCAGCTATAGTTATTTATTTTATTTATTTAACCTTAGCCGACGAATTATCCTAATTTCGTTGGCTATAGTTATTTATTTATTTAATTTTAGCTGACGAATTATCCTAATTTCGTTGGCTAAAACCCTAAACCCTATACGTAGAAGCTTCAAACGAAAAAAGTTATGAAATAAGATATGACCGGAATGGTGAAATACGTCTATGGTTGAAAAATCACGTAATTCCGATAAAGTCTCGGTACCGATAATTGCGGTTAACTCAATTTTCCATTATTTCTCCCTAGAGGTAGCCCTATCTCTGGTAGTTATTTTTCATAAAATTTTTATACCACTGGTTGCGTCTCATCGATTTGAAACTATTTTCAGTTGAAGGTCCGGGCAAAATACGTAATTTAGACGGTCAAATAACCGTTTCCATGTGTTAAGGGGTTTGACTTACGGGATTGACCGTAAGGATCGAGCCCTTAATGTTGTCAGATTAAGTTGAATTTTTTCCTATAGACATATTTCAACATAATGATCATACCAGATGGTCGGAATTTTGTTTCTCAACTTTGATTATCGGAATCACAACATGTCTACTAATGTTGTATAACTTGTTTACTGAGCTTTAAGTAAATGTTCCGTTTCTAAAACAAACTTTACGTAGAAACTTCAAACGCAAAAAAGTCGTGAAATAAGATATGACCGGAATGGTGAAATACGTCTACGGTTGAAAAATCACGTAATTCAGGTAAAGTCTTGGAGCCGATAGTTGCAGTCAATACAATTTAGGGGTTTGACTTACGAGATTGACCGTCTAGATGAAGTCCTTAAATTTATCGAATAAAGTTGAATTTTTTACCAGAGATATATTTCAACATATTGATGATATCTGACGGTGTATTTTTGTTTGTGAATTTTGATAACCGAATCACAACATGCCTACTATTTACCATTATTTATCTATATGAGGAGTCCTATCATCGAGGGGTAAATGTCTCAAAATTTTTAGATGGGCAGTTGCGTCTCATTATGGTGAGTGTTTGTTGTGTTGAAGGTTCGACCAAAATATCTCATATAAGTGTAGATATGGGTATTTTCGTGTGTTAAGTGTTTAGAAAAACTTCATTTTAAAGCCTTAAATGAACTCGAATGGCCAAAAAAGCCTGAATGTCATAGCATTAGCAATGAGTTTGACTCGTAGGGCCGTTCTGCTTCCAGATTGGTATCACAATAGTCAATCGGACACTGAAATATCCGTAGTGCAATTTTGTAACTAAAAGTTACTTTAGCCGACGAAATACACTAATTTCGTCGGCTAAACTTTTCAAATTTCGTCGCTAAAGTTCACATACTATAGCCGACGAAAAAATCACTTTAGCCGACGAAATTTTTTTTTGTCGGCTAAAATTTAACTATAGCCGACGAAAAAAAATTTCGTCGGCTAAAGTCTTTTTTCTGGTAGTGAGAATTGTTAGAAATTTCTATGACGATGGTCTATCTGGTCTGAAACAAATGACATTTATAAACCCCCATGGATTTTGGTCCAAGTTCATGTTGTGCTTAAAACACCAAGAAGACACACAGGAGCAAGAATTCACACAACACCAATAGATGCAAAGTACTCGATCTAAAATAAAATAAGTATCAAACAAACACAACAAAGTGAAAAAAATAACACATGAAGATTTTATCTAGTTCAACAATTAACCTACGTCTAGGGAGCAGATGGAACCATTCAACTTTCACTATCAAGAGAAGAATTGTTTTACAATTCTCTCACACCAAAAAACAATAGAAAAGCAAAACACCTATATTTATTATTTCTCTGTGTTCTCTCATACTAAAAAAAAACTATTGCAGTTATGCAGTTTTTTTCTACTACAGATTTGGGCAGTTATCACCCAATTCAAATCACCAAATAACCTATGTATATGGCAAGGTTCTAAAAAGCGTTATATTTTATCCATTATTATTTATTTAATAAATATAATTATATAAATAAAAATTATAAAAAAAACACTTTTATGTTCCAAAATAGCAAAAATACTTCAAAAAAATACATAATAAAACAACAATGTTCTTAGAAATAATAAAAATACAATAGTGTATCCTTTGTTTAAGCTTTAGATTATAATATTGTGTTTGATTTACTCATTTTTAGATGGGCTTTTATGTATTTCATAATTAAAAAAAACTAATCGGGTCGCCCAGGCGCCGCCCAGCCCGCCTAGGCGACCGATTTTCCCGTCAGCGCACAACTTAGTCGATTCAGAAAAAATCGAAATGGTGCCCAGCCGTCCAGCACCTAGGCGGCTCTGGGCGCCTTTTTTTTAGAACACTGGTATATGGTTATCACATCTCTTCCAATTTAAAGATAGTAAACAAAAAACTTTGACTCATACAAGGACGAGTCAAAACCAACAATCTTCATCTTGGCAAGACTTGCGCAACACCAGAAGAAAACCAACAGCAACAAACATCAACATACAAACCTCCTAACTATAACAAGAAACAGTCTTACTGAACCAACATCAAACAAATTCCATTGTTCTTCCAACAACGATCAAGCACCAATATTAACCTAGTTCAAACAATGAATGAATGAACTTGGTAACAACAACAACCTTAGTTAACATATCAGCTGGATTATTCTCAGTACTAATGTTCACAAGAGAAATCTTTCCCTTCTCAACTTCATCACATATCTAGGGGTAACGAACATTAATTAATATGTTTCGTTCTAGCATGATAAAGCTGATACTTTGCCAAATGAAAGCACTTTGACTGTCACATAAGACCTCCACCTAATTTTGAGAAATTCCCAGCTCATTCACTAACCCATGTAGCCATAAAGCTTCCTTTACAGCTGCTGCAACAGCCATATATTCAGCTTCAGTTGTTGATAAATCTGGGTGTCTTGCAAAATTGATCTCCAATAAATAAGTGTTTGAGCCATAGTAAACACATAACTTGTTCTAGACCTTTCGGTATCAGAATCACCACCAAAATCAGAATCCACATAACTAACAACAAAATTTTCAGAAATATTTTTCTAAAAACACAAACCAACATCTCTGGTTCAATGTAAATATTTCAAAATCTACTTTGCAGCTTTCCGATGTTCCATACCTGAATTATGCATATATCGACTCATCAATCCAGCACATGCAATGTCAGGTCTTGAACAAACCATGGCATACATCAAAGAACACACCATACTTAAATAAGGAGTGTTAGACATATTCCTTCTTCATTGGTTCTAGGATATTGAATGACACTAAGTTTAAAATGAGATGCTAATGGTGTACTGACAAATCTAGTGTCATCATTCACACAAAATTTCTTCAGTAGCTTCTCTAAATATTGCTTATGTGCCAAACACACCATAGCTTACTTCTGTTCCTTGTAATCTCCATTCCAAGAATCTTCTTTGCTTCACCAAGATCTTTCATTTCAAACTCCTTACTCATCTGAGCTTTCAGCTTCTCAATCTCCATCATATTAATTATTTGAAGCAATGAGCATATCATCAACATATAATAACAGATATATAAAAGATCCATCATGCATCTTCTGAAAATAAATACAATGATTATAATCATTTCTTTATTACCTTTGACTTCTCATGAACTCATCAAACTTCAAATACCATTGTATTGCTTCAAACCATACAAGGATTTCTTCAATCGATTAGCATAATCTTCTTTCCTTTCCATATGATATCCAACAAGTTGAGATATATAAATCTCATCATTCAAATCACCATGGAGGAATGCTGTTTTGACATCTAGCTGCACCAATTCAAGACCAAGCTGAGCAGCCATATCCAACATTATACGAACCGAACAATGCTTCATTACCGGAGAAAAAATCTTATTGTAATCAATGTCTTCCCTTTGTGATAGTCATTGGCAACAAGTCTTGCTTTAAATCTCACTCCACTTTGTTCTGGAAAGCCTTCTTTCTTTGCATACACCATTTGCAGCCAATAGCTCTCTTACCTCTAGGCAATTGAACTAACACTTAAACTAACACAAGCGTGACCCGTGGATCACCATTGTACCGATACTGTCCCAACTTAATCACCTTTAAGGTGTTGGCTTTTAATCACAAAAGACCTCAGTAAAATTTGATACAATCCATCCACTTATAAGTTATATTTTATTTGTCCCTTTTTGATGTGAGACATTTCCTCTTCAACACTTCCCCTCACGTGTAACCTAATTTTTTTTGTTAGGTCTACACATGTAATTCATTCAGGATTTAGGCGGATTCAAGATTTGGGTGGATTCATGATTTTGTTTGTGATTTGGGCGGATTCATGATATGTTTGTGGATTTAGGCAGATTCAAAATTTGTTTGTGAATTTGGGCAGATTCATGTCTGGTTGTAGTGCTAGCAGATATAATTGAAGAGGGACCCGCTCTGATACCAACTTGAACTGGGACAAGCGTGGCCCGTGGATCACCATTGTACCGATACTGTCCTAACTTAACCACCTTTAAGGTGTTGAGTTTTAATAACAAAAGATCTTGGTACAATTGGATACAATCCATCTACGTATAAGTTATATTTTATTTGTCCTTTTACTAATGTGAGATTTTTCTTCTTCAACACTAACTCCCATGTGTTTTTCTTTAATAAGGAGTTCATCTCTTCACCCATAGCAATGCTCCAATCTTCACTTTCAGGACTACTGTTTGCCTCTAGAAAATTTGATAGAATACCAACACTTATGGTGTTAAAGGCAAAAACCATAAAATCTTTCTGTCTACTTGGCTTTCAGATTACTCTTCTTTGTCTATTCACAGTTATAGAGTTTTGGATTTCTGATCTTCTAGCAGGAGCTTTTTCTGTATCTTCAACGATTTCAGCTGCTCTGTCTTCCTCTTTATCAATATTTGTATCACCAGCAACTTGTTTATTTCTCGGAGTACTAGAAGGAACTTCAAACTCTGCCTATTCAGTAACTTTCTCTGTTCTCTGGACTTCACCATTAGCAGACTTCTTCATCATACTATCCTCATAAAAAGTCACATCTCTACTAATGACAAGTCTCTTCAATTTTGGACACCACAATCTATAACCCTTAACTCCATTGCAAAAACCAACAAACAACGTTTTTCTTGCTCTAGGATCAAGTTTACTTTCAGTAACATGAAAGTATATCGGACAACCAAAAATATGCAATTTATCATAATAAAATGTAGGTTTTTAAGTCCATACCTTATAAGGAGTTTTCTAATCAATTACAGCTGAATGTAGTTGGTTGATAATGTAACGAGCATGGGTAATAGCTTCTGCCTAAAACTCTTTACCTAACCCAGATTCAGCCAACATACACTTCAGTTTCTCAAGCAAAGTAGTTCTATTCAACCTTTCTGCTACTTCATTCTACTGTGGTGTTCTTGTCACTGTGAAATGCCTCTTTATGCCTTCATCTCTGTAAAACTGGTGAAAAACTTTAGAAGTATGTTCTCCACCATTGTTTGATCTTAAAACTTTAATCCTCTTGCCAGTTTTATTTCAGCCATATTTTTTCAACTTGAGAAAATACCAAGAACTTTATCCTGCCCATCATTGTGTAAACTCAAACTTTTCTTGAATAATCATCAATAAAAGTGACATATCAGTGTCTACCACTCAAAGAAGCTGTTTTGGTTGACCTCCAAACATCGGAATGCACATAATCAATAATATCTTTGGTTTTATGTATATATAGCAGTACCAAAACTCACTCTTGTTTGCTTCCCCAAAACACAATGCTCATAAAAATAGGAAGACCTTCAAAATGATGTTACAAAAAAGATGGACAAACTAGACATAATTCTGTCCGTCAGTTTTGTAACGCAAGTTTGCAGGCCTTTATGATCACCAAATTGGCTGAAATTTTGTAGAGATGATCTACACAAGATGATATAGATATGTCTAGAAGGAAGTTTGAGGAAATTCGATCGGGAAGTGGGTCAAATGATGAAATCCGTTCCTAAGCTTAGGAACGGACCTCCGCTCCTGATCCGGACTGTATATATATATATATATATATATATATATATATTTATATACACACACAACCCCCTTCCAATGAGGGTTCAAGGATTACACCAACTTTTTGATCACCAAATCACATCTCTACTGTCTAATATATATATTTATATATGTAGATCATCTCTGTAAAATTTTATCTAATTTAGTGATCGATAAGGTGCTCAAAACTGTGAATTAAAATTATAAGTACGAACGGTTCATGTTTGGCAGATTTGATGTGTCAATTGATTTCAGTTAGTTCAAAGCTTCAATGATCACCAAAGTGGATGAATTTTTTTTGAAATGATATACATATATGAATCTAAGTATTGAACGGTGAAGATGTTAATATGTGATCGAAAAGTTGGTCTAATGTTTGATCCCTCATATATGTCAAAAAGGGATCTCTTAATGGAATGACCCTCTCTTATAGCTAGCACTAGTTGTATACTGTTCTTTTATTCCTATTTCGACAAAGAAAAAAACTATACAAAAACTAAATGTTATATTCTCTAAAACGAATAAATCTTTAAAGAAATAATGATACAAGAAGTGCAAGCAAAAAGAGGAGGGAGTGGTTACGACTTGCTTTATTTTGCAAGTCTACCCCATAAGTAGGAAGTTTTCTTCAATCCAAGTATGTATATAGCTACCACTACTAGAAAACAAACCTTAAACGACAGAAATTTTAAAGCCAAAAAAATTATGTCGCTTTATAGAGCACTTAGGTGAAGGAAAAATATTTTGTCGCTTAAGTGTCCACTTAACCGACGAATATGAATTTTCGTCTCTTAAGTGCTCACTAAAGTGACGAACTCAATATTCCTCGCTCAAAATTTATTTCGAAAATTTCAAAATTTTCAGATTTCAACTTTTCCAATTTTTAAATAACATTTCTCAAACCCCCATCCTTCCCTAGATTCAGTTTTTTTCTCATACCTCATCTTCCAAAAATGAAAAAAAAAACACTATTATCACCTCTACCACAACTTTGCTGCTCCACCAGTCCACCGTACCACCACAATACCACCACCAGCTTTATTGACACCCTCCTGCTCTTCCTTGACCCTTGCCTCCTCTCCATACCGGAAACGACACCTAATCGACGTCGTCGTATCTCAGTCTCCTCCTCCCTCATCCGAATGGACGTCGTTGTACCTTCGCCTTCCGGCCACAGCTGCGCGCGTGGCTGGTACCTTTGGATTCCTCTCGTCGAGCATGTCATCTCTATGGTCTCAAAACACACATGCGTTAAGGTTTTGCAAAAGCTCGATTTGGCATCGAAACTTTCCTGAGAGATTTCTTTGGTCTCCGGCCACCATTCTCTTTGCTTGCGGTAAGATTCTCAGTCTCCTCGACGAGTTCTACAAGCTTGTATGATTAGTTTCTCTGATCGGTGATGTTTTTAAAATTTTGGGTTAGCATCTAAACTTTCTGACGAGTCTTAACCGACTCCTACAACGACTTATAATGACGTCTGGGTTTCGCGCTCTTGGTTCATGTGTGGGATGAGACTATTGGTGTTATTAAAAGAACAATGGGTTAAGGTGATGTTGATGATGAAGAAAACAGAGTGGCTGGATTTGGCAATTTTTTTGTGAAAAGCTAAACACTTAAGTACGGAACATTATGTCGCCTTACTACATGACTGAAACGACGCATTTATCTTTTTCTACCGCTCAGACCTTAAGCAACTAGCCTTAAATAACGGACATTATGTCGGTTAAGCACGATAGAAAATTAGTCTTAAGCAATAGAATACTTTCATCGCTTAAGAGTTGTTTTCTACCGGTGTCCTATGATTAAAGTGACATATGAGAAAAAAAAAGTTTGATAGAAAATTTTTCAAATAATGATTCGTATTACCGATTAGAAATAGAATAATGAGGACCCGACTCCTTCGCGAGGAATGTCTTAGTCTTGACTACTTGTGAAGCAAGGTCGAGATCCTATTGGACATCTCCATCCTCCTATCACAATCTCTGCAACAAATCTTTACATTTTTTTCGAATGAAAAATGGAAAAAGTTGTTCTCAAAAAGAAAAAATGGAAAGAATTTGGAGATTCCTCACTATCTCATCTAAACTTTCTAGAGGGGTTTAGTCCCAGCAAAGATGACTCATAGTATGACATGTCGGGTTTACGTGAAGTTTCAAACACCATATATAGTTATATAGCCCCGTTCACCCTTCTCCCCTATTTCTTACAGCTCACATTCAAGCATAGGAATGACAACAAAGACGAGCAGAGACGAATCGACGCCGCTTTCATTTCCGGTAGGCTACAGGTTCTATCCCACGGAAGAAGAGCTAGTGAATTACTACTTGAAGAAGAAGATTCATGGCGAAAATGAGTCAGAGATCAACCAAATCATCACTTTCATCGACCTCTATGAACATGAGCCGGCTGAGCTTCCTGGTAACTAAAGACTCAACCTTTCAGAGTTTTGATCACTACCCTTTTGTGAATATGATGCATTATGAGTGGGTTCGGTTCTGATTTTTGGGTTTTGCGTTTTCAGGTTTGTTGGGGACTGAGACAGAGGATCATGACATGGAGTGGATCTTCTTCACAAGAAATGCTTACAAATATAACAAAAGCTCTCGATCAAATCGGAGCACGAAGAAGGGATTCTGGAAGATCACAGGCAAGGAGCGTGGGATTAAGGCTCGGCGTTCCAAAGCTGTGATTGGGAAGAAGAGGACTCTGACTTTTTACCAGGGTCGTGGGGAAGTCAAGAAGAAGACCGGCTGGGTCATTCATGAGTACTATCTTCCTCGAAATGAAGTCATTTCCTGTTCGAAGCAGGAAAAGGTGAAGCTCTAATTCTCTTTTTCTCAGTTTTCTGTGATCTTGATGCGTATAGGGGATTGAAGGTTTAGTATGTCAAAGCGATTCATGGAGTTACCAATGATTAACCATGAATTTACCGAAAACTTAATGCAGGGAGACTTTGTTATCTGTCGATTGAAGTACAAATCAGATTCTTCAGTCAGTAATGAAGGGGAACCGGGTAGAGGCGCTGATGAAATGAATCAAGAGGTAAGAACCGACATGTTCTTTGTTGTTTTGATATGGAGGATGAGATGAGTAATGAATTTGTTGCTTGCTTGTAATTTTGAATGCTGATTTTATGCTTCAGGCGCAGGTAGAAGGGGAGTTGCTGTTCCATCAACCTCAGACTATGGATGACTGCTGCTCGTCAGCACTGTGGTCACCGGCATCCCAAGAGTTGGAAGCTGTTCTGCAAACCAATGGAACCAGTGGTGGTTGTCATGAGTTGCAATCACCATTTGGAGGAAGTGACTCTTGTCTTCTTGACAGGAATGAAGTTTCAACCTGTGATAAGGATGAGTCTGTCTATGATGTGCATCCACAGGTGAGAATGAACATATGTTTTCTGTTAAGAATTTCAGCTATGATTTTATTCTATTTCTACAAGTCACAAAAACTATAGCAAAAGGTAAGACACAAAACTTGAAAATAAACAGAAATTGCTGATTCTCATGTTACAAGATGATCTTTTCAACCACTGATGTTATAATCTATCTGCATGTTTACTAGATTAGGTTGTGAAATGTAGTTGTAGATGATATGTGAAATCGCATCCTTTTTGAAGTTTGCACTTTGAACACCCTTATACCAACTCGATCCACATAGCATTATGAAATTATGAACTAATGCTTGCTTTGTTGTGATTGTTTAGCTACGTGATCCGCCAGATGAAAATCTGGATTCACTCTTGTGTGCACTTCAGCCGCAAGATTACTTCCCTTCCATACTGCAGTCACCAATATACACAGAGCTGGGGAATGTTACACATCCACTTCAGCCACAGAATTACCAACCCTCGGTAATATTGCAGTCACCAATATACACAAACCAGCCATTGGTAATATTGCAGTCACCAATATACACAAAGCATGGAAATATTCCAGATGACAATCTATACTATGGTGAATGCCATAATTGGCAATCTGAATCTAAGAAAACAATTTCAACCGATAAAGTTGACATACCAGTTAGACATGTAATGTCTAATATTGAGAATCAAGCTTCAGACTATAGGAGTCTAGAGGTGAGAAGAGTACGCTAGATGAATTTTTATCTCAACCAAATATGTTCAAGCACCAAACTCAATACTTGTTTGTTTGTGATTTCTAATACAGGTGCCTCATCCTCAAACCGAAGTCAATCTGGAATCAGCGGTTTATCCATTCCTGCCACAAGATTCCACACTACAGCCACTGATGTACACAAACTTTGGTGATAATCACTCTTCCTTTGGTAATACTTCTTACCAGGATTACTACTTGTCTGACCAAACAGCAGAGTCTCCTTTCAAAGACTCCTGCCAAAATCACTGGGATTGGTCTACCATGGGATAGTGGAGTGAGCAATGATACAAACCCTGAAGTAGCCCATGGATGGGTGGGTACATGTAGAATGGATGGTTACATGTAGAATGGATGGTTACTATATTCTTCATGTAGCTAATGAACTACAAGATTTTTGATATTATCCTGCAACGAGATACGACAATCTCTTAAGTAACACAGATTTTAGCGATATTGATAGTTTTCTCTTCCCACTTAGATTGTTAATTAGTAGAATGGTCTTGGACTCATTCTTGAAGGTGAAGAGAAATGTCACTAACCCAATAGCTAGTTGGGTTATTGGTTAAGTAGTAGTAACAGGCTTACAGTTACTGAGATTTTAGTAGTTAGTAGGTTGATGGAATTGTAGTAACAAATTATGTATTGTTATGGCTTGAATCCTTTCAAGTAGTTTATCAAGTTTGATGGGATTGCGTGTGTACTGAAATCTCCAATTATCTGTTGATGGCTCAAATGGCAAAGACAACAAAATCACTGCAAAGGAGTGCTAATGCAGAACAAATTAAGCAGAGGGAAACATAAAAATTAAGGAACAAATTACTGAAATCTCCAATTATCAGCTCAATGGGTATGTCATGGCTGGTAATGCAGAACAAATTAAGCAGAGGGTTAACATACAAATTTGAATTAGAGTTAAGCAGAACTGCTAACTCAATACAAAGAGAGAACATGACCAGCAACCTTGATTTAAGAGTCTGTTTTTGCCCTCTCTTACTGTTCCACTGGTGGAATAAAACCATCCAGATTCCAGACTGAAATGAATGATGGTATGACTATGTTTAACCCATCAACCTGTTGCATAAAACAGTCCTACAAGAAAACAAAAATTACCTATCGGAATCTATCTTTAAATCCGACTATCTTTTCTACATGAATCTGTAATTGAACAATGTGTGCTCATCTTTTTGAAGTTTTCTGTACAAACCTTACCTTATATGGTGATTGCATTTTATACAATGTTCTTAATGCATTTCCGACCTTATTTAGCTATGTAATTCCTTTAAAAATATTCATTGTAACTTAGTTTGTGTTTTTAGGTCGTAAATAAAGCCGATGAGCATAAGAGAAGCAAAAGAGAAGAAATTTTGAAGGAAAATTAATCCATGTGGTGCAAGGAAAGAAATTAGAAAATCTGTCAAAAATCGTTAGTCAACTTCGACAGAGGATTGTGATCAGCTCACAATGATCCATGAGATAAGCATTATATTAACGGAGAACTACAAGAGTACACTTTCTAGAACCTTTCGTGGATCGTCAATAGCTATTTTGGAGAATGAGTTATGATCATTTAGTAGAGGAATGTCAGTCTGCCCGAATTTCTGATTTAGACTGAAACTTCAATTTCAAAGCCCAAACCACAAAGGCAAGTCCATTGTGACACCCCAGGAGGGGGAGATACAATGGCTATGATTTTAAGCCAATACGTCCGAAGGACGTCCCGATAACTCATTAACCTAAAGTCGTAGGCAATTTAATAGGTAAAATTAAAACTTTGAGCTTGAGTGGCACTCCAAGTGTTTCACCAAAACATTTATCAGAGTTTTCTAATTTCACGGAAGATAGAAAAATTAAAGGGCTAATTAAAAACTTTAGCGACAACAATAAAAAACATATAACAGAATTAATAATGTAAGAAGACACCTTTATAATTTTTGTTAAACACCCTGAAAAATGACTCGAAGGTAGAGCATGACAAATGAGTATGGCTTGGACGAAACACTGAGTATGAAATAAGACCACACACATAGCACCCGCTATCTATGTTGTACGGGTAAGCGTCGTCCTCGCGGGTTCACAGATAGGCACACCAATGTTAGGTTTGAAATCCATAAAACCATATATAGATATACATATAGATTTGATCTCTAAATAAAACCATTTAGAAAATCTTGACACACAAAATCATCATTTAATATCTTTAGAGGAAAAACTATGTAGTATGCTAAAACAAGGACCAAAGCGCTCAATGTATAAATACAGCCTACATGGCTTCTCAAATCTCTGTGACTAATCCCGGGTTTGCTTATTCAGCGAACCGATGCCAATTACCTATGCGCCCGAGGACGAATAGTAGCGAAAGTGACCATTTACAGCGAATACCCAATAGATCACTCATAGTAGCACGCCACACTTACGACTCGCTTAACTCTGTACGAGACGAACGTAAGCGGAGAAAAATATAAACAGTGTATTGCCCTTCCCGAGGTTCACGGTTATCGACACCGTGAGATTTCTAAATACTAGGTCTCATCACTCTCAGGTCACGCACTGAAAATCAAGACAACGGTGCTCAACATATCACATCATCATATAAAATCTTTCGCATCTAGCCTCGAATTTCTTGGCCTAATCATAAATCATTTATCTCATAATATAAAGAACAATTTTCTGAGGCATCGACCATGAGCATACAAAAATAATGCACTTACATATATAGGCAAAACCATTAACAAAAGGGGGTTTAGCTTTCCTACCTGGAATTGTCGTTCCTTAAGTAAGCTTTAAGCTTCCAAGTACCGCCTCAATAATCCGAGGTCTCCGCGTAAGCTAACTTTTCCGATGAATCACTGCAGAATAGAGTAGCTTAGCAACGAAGTAACAATAACAGTCCAATTGACCTCAAAATTAATAGTTTGACTAGGATTGATCACATTGACCAAGTTGACCAACCAATTCCTTTTTATGACACTTTAACTTTTTTAACTTGATTTTGATTATCGACTCTTTGCTTATCGGAAGTCCAACTTAACTTCCAAACTTCCTTTAACCATTTCAATTTGGCATTAGATAGTCACATAGTAATTTCGTTGAATTACTATGGACACCCAACGTGTCTAAGACCAATTTATTCACTAAGAGTCGATATTTCGATAATTCAAGTTATCCAATTTACTTAAAACGGTCAACTTCACATTTCCGGATATAGTTATCATCTTCCGATAACAATTCAACATTTGACCAAATTCCGACCAACTCAAATCTTTTTCTTTTACTAGTCACTTTCCAAAAATAGAAACTTTCCCTTAATGGAAACTTTTCTAAATTAGTAGGTTTTCAAAAATAGAAAGTTTCCTAACATGGAAAAGATTCCAATTACGGTTAGTTTTCGTTTTTAACAAGTTTCCTTAAATGTAATTTTCGATTACAACTCTTAAGCTCGATTAAAACGGAAACGACACATTTTAAAAGGAGTCGAAGACTACCTCCTCGGCATTCTGGCAGATTCACTACCTCCGAGGCATTCTGGCGGATTCACTACCTAACCGGGACAGTCACAGGATTCTGGCGACTTGCCGGAATCTCCTGTCGGATTCTGGTCACCTTGCCGAAAATTTGCCATAATCTCCCAGTTTGGCCGATTCCCAAGTTCTCGACATACAGACAAGTAAAAATACAATTTCAGCCACAACAACACCAATTCAATAAAACACAGAAACTACATATTGGCCAAGAAACATCGAGTTTACCTATGTCCTGCTCAAGCCTGAGGTCCAACAGCTCCTCCTTACCTTAAACTCATCAAGCAGGACCTCCTCTGCCTCCTATATCCTCACCTCATTCTCAGTCCTCAGCTTCAAGCCTTGCCGGAGCTCTAGAAGTCCACCAGAAGCCCGCAATCGCGTCGTCAGAGGCTCACCGGAGTGCTCGACCAAACCTAGAAAAACACAGAGAAAAAGGGAGATTTTGAATCAGGGCTCGAATCGAAAGATTAGGGCAGAAAAAGGAAGAAGAAGAAGAACCATACCGGTCATGCGCCCTCTCGCTGCTTGGATAGCCAGAATTTCGTCGTTGACCGCCATGCACAGTGGAGATCGATCTCCCTGCACGGTGGCTGTATGGGGATTCTGAAGGTAGGGTTAGGTAGAGAAGGAGAGGAAGAGAATGGTGATGGTGCGTCGGTGAGTAGTGATGAGAGTCGCCGGCGTCGGGCGAAGGACGCCGGAGAGATCGGGAAAGCATCGAGAGAGAGAGTTGACCCAAAGGGGAAGTTTTGACCGAGTCATAAATCTGGGAAAAGATCAATGGTCCAGAATTAATGAAGGATAAAAAGTAAATAGTTAAATGATAAAACTTATTTACCGGAGTGATAATCAAAAATTACCAGAAACTTTGGAAATTCATAGAAAATAGACGGAAACTCCAAAAAATATTCTGAAAATACCGGGAGACTCGTGTCGACACGTATTATGATGGCTTAACCTTGCCAGTCCACGTGTGATGACGTCACAACCATTACTCAGGTGACTTTAGTTCACCAATAACTTCACTTACCGCGAGTCCAACTTTCTTCAAGGTTACAGAATCTTCTGCTGAACCTCGAATCTTTGCTCGTGATCAGAACAATAATGTCGATTTCAAGGCATGAACACTCTCAAGTACTTCCACTTTTCGTTACCTCGTGTAGCTAGTGCTGAAGCCACAATTGAAGTGTAACAGTCGATTCGATTGTCGATCTTGCATGTTCTATATCCAGGTAACAAACTCGAACTTGTCACTTTCTCATCTTGATCGCAACGATGAGATATTCTCATAACAAGCTACCATATCCGGTAATACATAACGTCACTGAGTCAAAAC
Organism: Comarum palustre; assembly: GCA_951800085.1. Taxonomy (NCBI): domain Eukaryota; kingdom Viridiplantae; phylum Streptophyta; class Magnoliopsida; order Rosales; family Rosaceae; genus Comarum; species Comarum palustre. The sequence continues at coordinate 17,954,997 of OX637581.1, read as the reverse complement.
GACTCTATCAAAGCTGTACTATAGGTAGGTATGCACAGATACCAACCGACAAGTGATGATACACAAGATCACGTCTTTCTTTGCAGCGTCGTGCTTGCACGATCGATGAACCACAAACAATGGATTACGAACGATGTCTCACCATCGAAGAACCACTAATGATTAGCTAGGTCGATCATGTTGTCGTACTTTCAACTCTTAGATGACTCATAATGATGTCGCGGATAGAATTTTCTCAAAGTTGATATCACGAATTTAGTATCCTCGTCATCGACAATAGGAACATACACTCGCAGACGCTTTCGCTAATCCACTCTTTTGATGCCGCTATGACGATGAGTAGTTCCATGCGAGTGTGTCAGTCAGGCTCCATTAGAAAGATAACTGTCAGCCTTGATAACACATTCGAAAAAATAAGAATGCATCTTAGCTACCGCATCCTAATCAAATAATCAACACGTTTTCGCCTCTGAAGTTGTCAAGTCGCACCTCGTACAATGTTTTCCTTAAGATAGAATTCCAGGTTCCACACCTGTCGAGAAGGATACTACTTCTGCCATCAAGGTTGCAAAACGTTCATCAGGTCTCTTGTTTAATGTACGTTTCCATCGTTATCATGTCTTGTCAGAGACTTACAGCGTTCATAACTCAAACCGAGCAATGCTTCATCCATGAATCAACCATACAGACACCAGAAACCTTGAAATTGAAATTTCTCCCCCTTAGTCACATGTTGAAGAAGTGAATGACTTAAGAGTAATTTCCATCTCGAAGTCCAACACTTGGTTGAACTGAGACCCGTTGATATTTTCCTTTGGCCACAAACTTTCTTATCTGCCTTACATTTTTGTTTTTTGTTGGCCCGCTATCAAATTGCACCGAAGTGAAATTCCCTCTTGTCACTGCTTACATAAACTCGAACCTAACCAAGATTTTGATAATCTGAACATCGGTCAAGCTTAACTACATGACTATTGCAGGAAAAATTGGTACTCACTACCTCGGCTACAAACTTACAAATTACCACCACAAATTATGGTACACACCGAATATTCTAAGGTACGCTTCATTCCCTGTCTTAGACCGTTTGTTCAAATCATGAAGCTACCACTTGGTCAACAAACAACGATTTACACTTTAGCTCAGTTAAGGCATTCCATGCATAGAGTTCTAGTAGAAAACATCATGTCCAAATACACCAATGGACAATTGATAAAGTTGCATGTTCTAAATGCAAGTAATCAAAATGGCGCACAAGTTTGAGCTCGTCGTTTCAATCTCTGACAATCTGGTCGTACAACATTTCTGACACCTTATTTGGTCACAACCCGATTCTTAACGCTCCACATGGCTCCAATAACATCAAGTTTCCTCAACCATGAAAAATCGTTTACATATTAATGTCTTGACGAACCACAAAGTCATAAGAATACGTGAACAAGTATAAAACCAAGCCTCAAAGTACTCATAAGAAAGATAGAATGAATTACAGGTCTGAAGTTGTCTGCTTCCACACTAGTAACATTTTGAGTCCTTGCTTACCTCATTCAACGTACAAAGTCGAGAGTAAGGCCTCTCATATTCATGCTATCGTGTTCACATTACATACTCTTAATTCAGGACCCTAAAAGATCATCACATATTTGCCAGTGCCAAAGCTTCACCACGCGTCGGAGCAACCTCAAACGTCGACTCCAATCTTTTATAACACACTAGGAAGGATACGATACTCATCGTTCTATCCACTTCCTCGATTGTCTCTTTCACATTGCGAAAGATGATACTCATCACCTTAACGCTACATTACAACTTCCCACACTAGGGGGAGACACCACCGATTCGTCGTAATTCATGCTAATACTCAACCAAGCACGTACGACAAATGTAAACTCTGTCTCAATGACTATGAGCAAACAAGGGAGTCATCTAGATAGATTCTAATAAAATTTGTGAAACCACCTTGAGTTCCACCAATAATAAAATCTCCCTTCAAACATAAACTTTCTTTACAAGATCTACCACTACTGGATTCTCAATCTCAAACTCAAGGACCTCATCTCCATTTCACTATCTCATCAAGGAGGGTCCATAAACACAATCCAGATACAATGCTCATGCATAACAAATCTCATACCCTGCGGCTCAAATAATATGATCAGACCCAACATGCAATCTCATAACATAAACAATATCCAAATACATTGCACTAGTTTGGCCTCAATATATCAAACATCCATAAAACATGCATAAGTTTTTCCTCCATATAATTAACAATCCAAAATAGAACAATTTCACATTCATCATCCTCAAGTATGCCAAGTTTTCCGAGCTCTAAATGTATAATCTCAATTTATTGCCACTCTTATCCTATGTAGTGGTATGTGCACTGTGAGAGAGCTAAGTGAGAAAATACTCAAGGACACAATGACCTCATTCTCAAGTAAGTTTGGATTTGACAGAAGCAAAAGAAATTTTCTATAGTCATCTAGGTACTTAAGACAAAGCAATGGTCAAGACTCTATCAACAATCGCTAGTTCAAGCACGAAAGCCAAGACCAACAAGACTCCATTTTCAAGGAATGAAACACATCCAAGACACATAGGCAGGACATAACACAAAAATAGAACCAATGTGAACCTATGGCTCTTTAGCTGAAGGCATAATAGGCACTATCATAACACAATCCAGAGTTAAGATACTTCAAGGGCACTCAGAGAATTCTCAGACTACTAAACGATAACGAGTCGGATTTAAGGAATGACACCAAAGATAGGAACACAACTCGTGAATGACTTTAAAAATAATGCTAAAATTTAAAATTGTAAATAAAAATTCCTAAGAGAGAATTTCTAAAACCCTTTTTATATCAACTCACGAAACTCTACTAGCATCGAAAATTCTTAAAGACCACTTTTGGGAAAAAAAAAATTTGACGCGCTAGCACAGACTTTAAGGCATCAGAGGTTTTTAAAATATTAAAAAAAACAAAGTCCGAGAAATGATTGCTCTGATACCACTTCTGTGACACCCCGAGAGGCGAAGCTATAGTGACTACGATTTTAAGCTAATAAGAAGTCAACACGTCCGAAGGACGTGCCGACAACTCATTAACCTAAAGTCGTAGGAAATTTAGTAGGAAAAATTAAAACTTTGAGCTTGAGTGGCACCCTAAGTGTTTCACCAAAACATTTATCAGAGTTTTCTAATTTCGCAAAAGATGGACAAATTAAAGGGTTCATTAAAAACTTTAGCGACAACAATAAAAAACATATAACATAATTAATAATGTAGGAAGACATCTTTATAATTTTTGTTAAACACCCTGAAAAATGACTCAAAGGTAGAGCATGACAAATGAGTACGGCTTGGACGAAACACTGAGTAAGAAATGAGACCACACACATAGCACCTGCAATCTATCCCGCCACAGTACACTGTACATGCAAACAACCAGTTGTAGGGATGAGCATCGTCCTCGCGTGTTCACAGATAGGCCCACCAATGCTATGTTTGAAATCCATAAAACCATATATAGATATACATATAGATTTGAGCTCTGAATAAAACCATTTAGAAAATCTTGGCACACAAAATCATCATTTAATATCTTTGGAGGAAAAACTATGTAGTGTGCTAAAACAAGGGCCAGAGCGCTCAATGTACAAATACAGCCTGTAGGACTTCACAAATCTCTGTGACTGATCTCGGGATTGCTTATTCAGCGAACCGAGGCCAACTACCTATGCACCCGAGGACGAATAGTAGCGGGAGTGTCCATTTACAGTGAATGCCCAACAGATCACACATAGTAGCACGCCACACTTACGACTGGTTAACTCTGTACGAGACAGACGTAAGCGGGGAATAATATAAACAGTGCATTGCCCTTCCGGAGGTTCACGGTTATCGACATCGTGGGATTCCTAAATACTAGGTCTCATCACTCTCAAGTCACGTACCGAAAATCAGAACAACGATGCTCAACATATCACAACATCATCTAAAATCTTTCACGTCTAGCCTCGGATTCTCTTGGCCTAATCAAAAAATCATTTATCTCATAATATAAAGAAAATTTTCCCGAGACATCGACCATGAGCATACAAAAATAATACATTTTCATATATAGGCAAAACCACTAACAAATGGGGGTTTAGCTTTATCTACCTGAAATTGTCGTTCCTTACGTAATCTTCAAGCTTCCAAGTACCGCCTCATTAATCTGAGATCTCCGCATAAGCTAACTTGTCCGATGAATCACTGCAAAATATAGTAGCTTAGCAACGAAGTAACAATAACAGTCTAATTGACCTCAGCATTCCTAGTTTGACTAGGATTGTTCATATTGACCAAGTTGACCAACCAATTCCTTTTTATGATATTTTAACCTTTTTAACTTGATTCTGATTATCGACTCTTTGCTTATCGGAAGTCTGACTTAGTTTCCAAACTTCCCTTAACCATTTCAATTTGACATTAGATAGTCACATAGTAATTCAACGAATTACTATAGACACCCAATGTGTCTAAGACCAATTTATTCACTAAGAGTCGATATTCCGATAATTCAAGTCATATAATTTACTTAAAACGATCAACTTGACATTTCCGGATATAGTTATCATCTTCCGATAACAATTCAACATTTGACCAAATCCCGACCAACTCAAATCTTTTTGTTTTACTAGCCACTTTCCAAAAATGGAAACTTTCTCAAAGTATAAACTTTCTCTTAATGGAAACTTTCTCTTAAACTCACTTAGCATCTCAATCGCATGATCACCCCCGATCCTCCTCCAATGTAATTTCGCAACACTAATGTGTTGACAAAAGTGGTCATACATACTCGTTTAATCTATCAATCAAATGTAGGATGCGAAACGACTATTGAATAGTCTAACAGCCCAATTTTTCCTGGTTTGACGAGGAAAAATAAATGATTGACTTTAGGGTTGACCAAGTCTTTCTTGGGTTGACCTGGAAATTGACCAAAACTTTCCGACTAATCGACAAGGATCAAACCCTAATAAGCTCGAAAATTGTTTAATTATAAATTCAAATAATATTAGGTGCACTTTTAAGCCTATTTGCACCCAAAACTGAAATGCAACCACAACAACCCTAGAAAGACTATAGAACCAACCAGAACTGCCGGGCGCGCCTACAAGCGCAACCACAGACAACGCCGAATTTCCACAAACTCAAAACAAGAAAGTTGAAGATCAAAGCAAGGAGAAAAACTTTAATACATGGATTTTCGATCAATTCGGACGGGAAGCAACCCAAAACTGCCCCGAAAGAATGAAATCTTGATTTGCACCTCCACGCTCCAAATTGATCTTCAAGGGTGGCACAGTTGTGTTCAGAAGGAGGAGACGAGGCGGTTAGGGTCGTTTGTGGCCCTTCTAACCACCCCAAACTGCGGGTTGAAATTTGGGTCGCCGTTGTTACTGTTTAGGCCCAAATGCGCCGTTCCAGGCCGAACTGGACTACGCCACCATCACAGAGAGGCTCGCACGGAGGAGAGGAAGAGATCTTGATCGGCCTCGACATCTTAGGTGGCCGGAGCTCGCCGTAAAATTCAGGTCGGGTTGACCGGGTCCGGGTCAGGTCAGTTCAAAATCTTTGATAATAAATGGAACGTGTGCGCTCATGGAGGGAGAGAATAAAATGGGTTCTTCTCCTTTTTGGAAACTCATCCCTTCTATTTATATACTTTCAAAAATAGAAACCTAACTTCTATTGACCATAACTTCTCCGCACGTTATCTGATTCACACCTGTCGCGTGTCCACAGACTCGTATTGTCGAGCACTACAACTTTCGTGAATGGAGTTTTCCGAGAAACTCGAAGTAGCAAAAAGTCAACCTTTGACCCTTCAAATAAGATGTTTCCGAGCATCTCTTTACTCCGAACACTTCGGCACTCTTCTCGAAGGTACGAATAAGCACCAATTCCACTAATTAATTTCCAAGCAATTTTAGAATTTAATATTTGAATTTCTAGATTATTACACTCGATATTAATTCAGGGACACTAACAGCATGGTTACAACCCTCTGTAACCCACCTGATCCTGGTAAAAGGGTGAATTTTAGGGCGGGGTCTTACAACAACGGTCCAGATTTAATAAAGGGTAAAAAATAAATGGTTAAATGGTAAAACTTATTTACCGTAGTGGTAATCAAAAATTACCAGAAACTTTGAAAATTCGTAGAAAATAGACGGAAACTCCAAAAAATATTTTGAAAATACCGGGAGACTCGTACCGACGCGTACTATGACATCGAGTCCTTAAATGAGGAATTTGAAGAATTTAGAAAAACTCGATAATGAATGTGGTCGTTAACTTGTTATGTTCCCTAGTGCGACTTAAACCTCAGTAACTCGTCATAAACCACGGTAAAAACGTACGTGGTCTCACATCCATGGACAAAAATTAGGGTTTTCTAACCCTAATAACAACTACTTATATATAAAAGAGGATATGACATAATTCTAAACATCTATCTTTGGACGCACAACATCAGTCCATTACCGCCATTTTTTATCATTCTTCTTCTGTTGTTTTATTTTATTTTCCCTGTCTTTCTAGTAAACTTTGATAGTTAGGGTTTTCTAAGCCCTAGACATATGTAAACCAAGATTTTAGTGTTTATTTTATTATTTCTTAGATATTGAATGTTTGTTAATTCATTGGTTTCTCATTGATAAATGCTGGTTTTGTTTATTATGGTTGCAAATGTAGTAAGCATGCTATGATTTTATTGCTATGATTTTGTGTTTTGATCATCATGTCAAGCATATTGACTTGAGCCCCATTCATATGGATTGGCATCTAGATAGATTAGGGCAACATCAGTACCGAAATTGCCTAGCTTTATTCATAATATTTTCGATCTTAATGACTTCTAACTTGAACTAGGACAAGCGTGGCTCGTGGATCACCATTGTACCAATATTGTCTCAACTTAACCACATTTAAAGTGTTGGGTTTTAACTACAAAAGACATCGGTATAATTAGATATGATTTATCCACTTATAAGATATTTTACTTGTCATTTTTCTGATGTGAGATCTTTCCTCTTCAACACTCTCCCTCACGTGCAACCTAATTTTTTAGGTATGCACATGTAATTCATTTGGTCCAATTCTCACATTGGAAATCGGTATGTGATTTGGTAATTATGATTTTTGATGTTGGTGATTTATTTATTGTGTAATTCGGGATTCAGGTTTGGTTATTTGTTTATGATGTGATTCGGGATTCGGGCTTAAATTTGGGCTCATTATGTTGGGAGACATTCTCTCGTTATGATGGTAGAAGTAATTAAAAAGGGACCCGCTCTGATACCAACTTGAACTGGAACAAGCGTGGTTCGTGGATCACCATTGTACTGATATTGTCCCAACTTAACCACCTTTAAAGTGTTACAAAAGGTCTCAGCCTCGGTACAATTAGATATGATTCAACATTTATCAGTTATTTTATTTGTCATTTTTCTTATGTGAGATATTTCTTTTCCAACATTCTATGTGAGAGTTGTGTGAGAACATCACTTTAGGATTGGGCAGATTATGTTTTTAATGATTGAATCATAGATTGGTGATTTAGACACAATCCTCTACGAAAAACCCTTACTTTCTAATACTATCATCAACAACGTAATTATGATTGTAAAGTTTATTTAAAAGTCTATTTTAAGACTGACTTATCATATGACACGGACCATCACATTTTAATTCTACTCTAGTACTTCATCAAATGAGTTTCTGATGTTCCTTGAGTCTATTGTATATCTATATTTCTTCGACTCGGAGTCAAATTAACCATAGATGATGAACCTAAAGTATTATTATTGCCACGAAATACAATAATGCAGCCATAGAAACTGTATTCACAGAATCGTCTGCATAACATGAGCAAGATATTAGGAAAAGCTTGTCTCCAAATCTCCAATTGTGCTCCATAGCCAAACAAACTGACTCTAAACTCATAATATGAAGCATTATTATTTTTCTTTTGTGAAAACAACAGTGAGAAGTAATAAAGAACACCGAAGTACATGTGATTTTACAGTCTTAATGGAAATTATAAAATTAACACTGAAAAATGTGAGCTATCAATGAATCAGCAATTGATCGAGGATTCATCATGATCTTGAAAATAACTGATCCAGTGGATCAGACTCTAGAATGTTCCTACCAAAAATTTCTCCCATTTTTTGCCTAATGTTCCTGGGTGAATACTATTTCCCAGTCTGAATGGATAAACAAAGATACAGGAAAGGGGGCCCTGAACTTCCAAGAGGGAGTTGAGATAAAATCAGATTCCCTCAAAAAGAAAATGTAAAAATTAACGGGGGGATTGGTCGTTTCAGGTGGGACTCACCAATGATGCAAAACCTATGTTGCATGGACACAGACACGGCGACACGATGACACGAAAAATCTTAAAAATGAAAGTTCCAACACGGCTTATACACGGTAAATAATTAATATATTTATATATTTTTAGTATATATAAAAATTATTAAATATTTTTTTTTTAAAAAAAACCCTCAAAAACATACTAAAAGTTTCTAATATATATATATAAGTTCCTTTTGTTTTCTTGTTATACTCACTCAACGGCGAAACTCAATCCCTCATCCCTCTCTATTTCTGACTAAACCAACACAATCTATCATGCCATCTCTTCTTCTTTACTCTTAAATCAAATTTCAATTTGAGTTTCAAAAACATAACCATACCTCAACTCTCTTTCATCATCAATCTCGTCCTTCAAACCCTAATTCTTTAATGACCGCGGCTATCGGTGGAGAGACCGTCGACAAAAAGGACCTTGACGCGACTCACAATAGGAAGAGACTCGTAGCTCTTTGAGGCTGAGGAAAAGATATTGTCACGAAGATCGGTAAAAAGAATAGGCTAAAAATGTGAAGTTTTTTGGGTTTAACAAGGTTTTGGTTTTTTTTTTCATAATAATTATTATTAAATTTGGTGACGTGACGTGTTCGAAGCTTATGTGGCATATCAGTCAACGTGTCAGGGCCGTGTCAGAAAAGTCAACATTTTCCGACACGCCACGTGACGTGTCGGACACGTGTGTCGGGTGCGTGTCGGACACTCCAACACTACACCCGATGGAGTGTTCGTGCAACATAGTGCAAAGCTAATCTAACTATCGAAGAATAAGAATGGAAATTTGAAAGTCTAAAATATCAACAATTATGAAAATTTTAGTGGTTTGAAAAATGGATATTTTGAGAAATATATTAAGAAATTATTGAATATCGATAGAAATTTTTTTAAAAAAAATTATATAAAAATTATATATTTAACTAAAAATAGATTAAATATAAAATATTAAAAAGATATAATATTGATAAAAATGAAAAATTTAAGAATATTTTAGATATTTATGAGATTGAGAAATTCCATCCCACTCAGCTGAACTTGCTGGGGAAGCTCACTGACTTTGACTATATATTACCCCTTTCCTCTGCACTTTCACTCAGCTAAGCAAAACACAGTGATCATTTGATCAAGATCAGCTAAATTGAGTGAGAGAAAGATGAGCTACGGTGCCTTCACACTTCCAAAGGGTTTCCGGTTCCAGCCCTCCAATGAGGAGCTGCTGAGTCACTACTTGCAGAAGAAGAATCAGCGCAAGGACTCCCAGATCACGGCCATCATCCCTGAAATTGATATGTACAAGCACGAGCCTCGCGACTTGCCCGGTAAGCCAACCTAGCCCTGTATTTTGGACTGTATAAGTTTTTACGTACTGTACATGTTCGTCTAGCAAAGTTCAAGGTATGAGCCTTGATTTAGAGCCATTCAAGACAACTATGTATTTATGTCCGTGCATGTGTTTTTGGTCTGAGACTTGAGTTGTGGTTTGCGATTCTTGCAGCACTGGTGTTCGCAAGGGCGGAGTTTCTGAACAAGGAGTGGTTCACAATGGCGGACTCTCCGGACATGGAGTGGTACTTCTTCAGTCCGAGAGTCTTTAAGCATAGCAACAGCAAAAACAAAAGCACTAAAATCAATAGGACTACTGATGAGGGCTCCTGGAAGCAGCAAGGCAAAGATCGCAGGATCACTGGGGCCTGTTCTGATAAGCAAATAGGGGGAAAGAGGATCTTGACCTTCTACCTATCCCTATCCAAAAAGCAGAAAACTGACTGGGTTATTCATGAGTATTATCTCACTAACGATTCTGATGAGCAGATCGGCGACTTTGTTCTGTGCCGCTTGAAGAAGAAGTCAGGCAAGTCTGACCATGATCAGCAGGATGCTCCATTCTGCGGTGGAGGTGAACCTAATAGCGGTAGCTGCAGTATGGCCTCCAATGTTGAAGATCAAGCAACCATTGAGCTGAGAAATGTTGTTGACGAAGTCGAACATGGTGGCGGTAGCTGTAGTATGGCCTTGAATGTTGAAAGTCCAGCATCCATACAGCTGGAAAATGTTCTGCTGAATCCTTATGGCAATGATGATGACACTGGTGGTGGTAGCTGCCACATGGCGCCTGGTATGCTTACAGAAGCAGAAGAATACCTGGGATTTAAAGCACTACAAGATGCTCTTTATGAATCTGATGGCAATGAGCAAGGACTTGGAGGCTCACAAACAGGTCCTTGTTATAATATAGATAAGAATGATCGTTCGGTCTCCATTGAAGGTCAACCTGATAGTTATAATTCACCTGATTCTGAGATGGTTGAAGAGGTGAGAACAAACATGCTTTTCAATTTCTGCAATTCAATTTCCAATAGGCACATTGGAAATGTTTCCTAACATTATCCTGTTTGTGATTCTTGATCCAACAGCTACTTAATGAGCTGGTAGATCTGGCCTCACTTCATCCACTTCCGTCAACTCAACTGCAGTCACCAATATACACAAAGCTGGGCACCAACAATGTCCTTAATGATGAAAATCGAAAGAGGAAATATCCATTTGGGGACAGTGATCCTTTTCTTAAGAAGAAGAATCATACTGATGATGTAGATAGTAACACTCCATCTGATTCTGAAAATCAAGCTGCAGATCCAATTCCGGAGGTTAGCATAAGCATGCTCTATAACTTTTCTTATTTCAATTTATAAATATGCAGCAGCACAGGAAGTGTATCCAAACTGAACTATTTATTTCTGTGGTTAATTCAGGGATGTCATCAACCAGGAGGAAATCTGGAATCTGATTTGTTTTGGTCACAGAAACAACCATCAATAAACAGAGAACCGAGAGATCTTCCCCATGACAATAATTTTATTGCATGGGATGATTTTCCATCTATAATAGAAGACTTTGAGTTTTCTCTCGCGAATTTCTCAGATATAGTTATTGATCGACGTATCAGTGATGAAAACATTGAAGGTGCCTATGGATCGGCAAACGATTATATTGCATTTGCCATTGGAGAAACCCTCCAATTTAGCTAATCAATAGGTGTTTATAGGAGAATATCACCGTAGGCCTCAGTAATAATGTATCCCTAACTCACATTATTACAGACAGTGATATTCTCCTACAAATGGTTCAAAGATCTCCGAGTTGCATGAAATGCTCAGCTGTGTTGATTTGGCATATAATCGCCAGCTTTTCTGCATTTCTTACACCGGAGGCTTTGGAAACTTAATCGTTTTGGCATACAGTTACAACTCAGGGCAGCTAAACTAGTCAGTACCTGCTTTTGTTTTCTTTTCTCTTGGGGATTTTTTTTGGGGGTTGGGGGGGTTGTTTCTCTGTCACAGCAACCCCTGGTGAACCATTGTTGAAAGAGAGACCAGCGAGTGCATATGGTTGGAATGCCATCCAAAAAAATCTACCTTTTTCTGAATGCGACGAGTCCAGGCAAAAATAGATGTCTTTTCTCATAAGCAGTTCCTCAGAGGTGGAACTTTCTTTGTTAACATTACTACCCATATCCATTGCTGAGACCGTCTTGTCAATATTAGTACCCATACTCCTTCCTCTGATCAAACGTCTTGTCCATAGTAGTGCTGGTATTTGTTCCTCATACCTTAGTTTTTGAATGTCCTAAAACAAGGACAGAAGTATCCATATCCATTTTTTCATCTCCATTAGTCAAGCAGATAGTCTGCAATTAGTATGTCCCTAAGATCAAAGGGCATGCGCAAAACATCAATATCATCCTATATTGATGAAAATCAGAATTTGAAATGGAGACGCTCCTAGCAGAATCCGACTGCAGATCAGCATAACAAGCCAAGGTGAGATAATCAATATATGATAACACTAAAGAACCCTTTCTTTCTTGCAGTAAATAAAATTTTATACTGAAACTTTAGGTTATTTGCTACATTCCTTGACTAAATCTGGTTTATGTTTTACAGGTCGGTGAAGATGCAGAGGCCTTATATTGCTGTTTATCTTTCCAAAAGAAACTGCAAGTCCTGAAAGCAGACAGCAGTTCGGAGCTGGCAGCAATTTGAAGGGTTCTTTCATTTTCCAGGAAGCATCTCCTTTCAATCCGTAGAACATGCGGACCGAATTCATAGTTTTGGCTTGAGAGGCCACTATGGAAAGCACAGCTATTGTATAGCTGCTAATCTGGCAGTATTACATAGAAGAGAACAAAACTGCAGCAAAGGCTGCTGAAGTCTAGAAGACACGACTGATGATCAGGCGGCAGAAACCTGTCTGGTTATTAAAAGGAAGTTTTGGGCTCCATCCTTTAATGGAGTAGCCTAAGAGGCCACTATGGGCAAAACAACTGTTGCATAGTCGCTAATCTGAAGGTCGAATTACATAGCAGCTTGAGTAAGGCTGCTGAAGTCTCGAAGACATCGTTAATAGCCAGACAACAGAATTCTGTCTGGTTATAAAAAGTTTTGGGCTCCGTCCTTTAATGGAGTGGGAGTTATTATCATTTCCTATATGTATGAATACTATTACAGGTGGAGAGGCCTTAAGAGTTAAGACTAAGGGTCTGACCCATGCCAGCAACCAAAAACTGTATTGATGTTCATTTTCTCTTGTTTGTATCACCTTAATGTTATTGTACATTTTGTTCATTATGAAGCTTTATTTTTCAATGGAATTTTGTTTATTATATTGCCTCTTTGCATCTGAACTCACAACATATACAGGTTTCAGATTCCTCAGTTTCCAACAGAAAATGGCCATTTCATTTAGTCCGCAATGAGCATCTGTTATACATTTCCATAAATATGTGGAAGAAAACTAAACTGTAGTACTGGAAGAGGATCAGTAGAATACTGACTGGGCTCGACGTATCAGTGATGAAAACATTGAAGGTGCCTATGGATCGGCAAACGATTATATTGCATTTGCCATTGGAGAAACCCTCCAATTTAGCTAATCAATAGGTGTTTATAGGAGAATATCACCGTAGGCCTCAGTAATAATGTATCCCTAACTCACATTATTACAGACAGTGATATTCTCCTACAAATGGTTCAAAGATCTCCGAGTTGCATGAAATGCTCAGCTGTGTTGATTTGGCATATAATCGCCAGCTTTTCTGCATTTCTTACACCGGAGGCTTTGGAAACTTAATCGTTTTGGCATACAGTTACAACTCAGGGCAGCTAAACTAGTCAGTACCTGCTTTTGTTTTCTTTTCTCTTGGGGATTTTTTTTGGGGGTTGGGGGGGTTGTTTCTCTGTCACAGCAACCCCTGGTGAACCATTGTTGAAAGAGAGACCAGCGAGTGCATATGGTTGGAATGCCATCCAAAAAAATCTACCTTTTTCTGAATGCGACGAGTCCAGGCAAAAATAGATGTCTTTTCTCATAAGCAGTTCCTCAGAGGTGGAACTTTCTTTGTTAACATTACTACCCATATCCATTGCTGAGACCGTCTTGTCAATATTAGTACCCATACTCCTTCCTCTGATCAAACGTCTTGTCCATAGTAGTGCTGGTATTTGTTCCTCATACCTTAGTTTTTGAATGTCCTAAAACAAGGACAGAAGTATCCATATCCATTTTTTCATCTCCATTAGTCAAGCAGATAGTCTGCAATTAGTATGTCCCTAAGATCAAAGGGCATGCGCAAAACATCAATATCATCCTATATTGATGAAAATCAGAATTTGAAATGGAGACGCTCCTAGCAGAATCCGACTGCAGATCAGCATAACAAGCCAAGGTGAGATAATCAATATATGATAACACTAAAGAACCCTTTCTTTCTTGCAGTAAATAAAATTTTATACTGAAACTTTAGGTTATTTGCTACATTCCTTGACTAAATCTGGTTTATGTTTTACAGGTCGGTGAAGATGCAGAGGCCTTATATTGCTGTTTATCTTTCCAAAAGAAACTGCAAGTCCTGAAAGCAGACAGCAGTTCGGAGCTGGCAGCAATTTGAAGGGTTCTTTCATTTTCCAGGAAGCATCTCCTTTCAATCCGTAGAACATGCGGACCGAATTCATAGTTTTGGCTTGAGAGGCCACTATGGAAAGCACAGCTATTGTATAGCTGCTAATCTGGCAGTATTACATAGAAGAGAACAAAACTGCAGCAAAGGCTGCTGAAGTCTAGAAGACACGACTGATGATCAGGCGGCAGAAACCTGTCTGGTTATTAAAAGGAAGTTTTGGGCTCCATCCTTTAATGGAGTAGCCTAAGAGGCCACTATGGGCAAAACAACTGTTGCATAGTCGCTAATCTGAAGGTCGAATTACATAGCAGCTTGAGTAAGGCTGCTGAAGTCTCGAAGACATCGTTAATAGCCAGACAACAGAATTCTGTCTGGTTATAAAAAGTTTTGGGCTCCGTCCTTTAATGGAGTGGGAGTTATTATCATTTCCTATATGTATGAATACTATTACAGGTGGAGAGGCCTTAAGAGTTAAGACTAAGGGTCTGACCCATGCCAGCAACCAAAAACTGTATTGATGTTCATTTTCTCTTGTTTGTATCACCTTAATGTTATTGTACATTTTGTTCATTATGAAGCTTTATTTTTCAATGGAATTTTGTTTATTATATTGCCTCTTTGCATCTGAACTCACAACATATACAGGTTTCAGATTCCTCAGTTTCCAACAGAAAATGGCCATTTCATTTAGTCCGCAATGAGCATCTGTTATACATTTCCATAAATATGTGGAAGAAAACTAAACTGTAGTACTGGAAGAGGATCAGTAGAATACTGACTGGGCATATGGATATGTCATGGTATTAGAGAGGAAAAGGAAAACACTCCGAACACATTGAGCTTGACTATCACCTTGTACGTGAAAAATTTACAGTTGGCAGTCAGTGTGATTTCCTCTCTAATATCTCTAGTCTTTACTACTATTATGTAATTGTGGCTTAGATTGATTCATTGTAATTACTACATTTATTTCTATCCATAATCCTATCGTAACAGTACATCAAACACAAGCTTGCATTTGTAATCAGTTTTAGATCAAGGAAATACAATTTCTACAAATGGCTACTCAAAAAAGGAAAAGGGACGCATCATTACAACAAGGATGCATCTTGCTCATTACTCAAGTCTAACCTTATATTTGCAGCACAAGATGTTTAAGAGCACTGGATTAAGCTGAAATCTGCACAATATTCAATACAGGGAAAAAAACTAATGGGGTTTGATTCAACTGTACACTATTTTATTTCATAACAATGACCAAAATTGCAAGTGGTTTAACTGTAAAATGCTAAAAGATGCATTATTATGAAAGGAGAACTAAAAGCCATCAGAAATTGATTCCATCACTGAAACAAGTTATATGTTTACTACAATAAAGCCAGCAATCTTAGAAAGTTACCAAATTGTGAACTGCCTATTCTGTCCCCATAAGGCTAACTTTGAAAAACAAACAATAGGGTTATTGTTGTAAAAGAAGATTACTAAAAAAGAGAGGAAAGAGATAGCTACTAAAGGAAGTTGAGATTGTGGGAAGAAAACTGATATGAACGTGTCTATAATCAACGAAAAAGAAGTGAGCCGTGGAACAATCAACCGTAAAAATTAACCACCAAGACATATTTTGCATAAAATAGAAAAGATGATTGCGGAGGCTAGAACAAATAATAAAAAGTAGGTGATCGATAAATTGAAGGAATGAAGAATAAATATAGTCCCTCTTGATCAGGTTTGTGGTATTACAATTTTTGTGTGTAACTTCGGCCTTTCTTTTTGTGCCTTAATGATAACCAAATTGGTTGAAATTTTGTAGAGGTGATCTATACATTGGTATCTAAAGACTACATCATGTAGATGTGAAAATTCAATAGAAAAGTGAGTCAAAATGGAAATCCGCACCGTAAGAATAAATAGACATCCTTACCTGAGCAAGTCTATATATATATAGAGGACCCTTTCAATGAGGGATTCCTTTTTTTGACATATATGAAGGATTAGAGATTAAACCAACTTTTCGATCACATATCAACATCTCCACCGTTCAATACTTAGATTCATATATATAGATCATTTCTACAAAATTTCATCCAATTTGATGATCGTTAAGACTTTGAACTAACTGAAATCAATTGACGCATCAAATCTGCCAAACATGAACCGTTCATGCTTATAATTTTAATTCGCAGTTTTGAGCACCTTATTGATCACCAAATTGGATGAAATTTTACAGAGATGATCTACATATATAAATCTATATATTAGACGGTGAAGATGTGATTTGGTGATCAAAAAGTTGGTGCAATCTTTGATCCCTCATATATGTCAAGAAAAGGGATCCCTCATTGGAAGGGGGCTGATATATATATAGCGCCCTTCCACTAAGGGATCCCTCATTGTGACTTATATGAGGGATTGAGCATTAGACCAACTTTTCGATCACATTTTTCAATCTCTACCATTCAACCTCTAGATATATATGATTAGATTATTTCTAGAAATTTTCAGCAAATTTGGTGGTCTTCAAGACTTATATGAGGGATTGAGCATTAGACCATCTTTTCGATCACATTTTTCAATCTCTACCATTCAACCTCTAGGTATATATGAGTAGATTATTTCTGGAAATTCTCAGTAAATTTGGTGGTCGTTAAGACTTCAAACTAGCTTAAATCAATGGACGGTTGAAATCTGCCAAATCTGAACCGTTCATAAAAATCACAGTTTTAAGCACCTTAACTATCACCAATTTGGATGAAATTTTACATAAAGGATCTACATATTAGGACCTAAAAACTGAATGGTGGAGATTGAAAATTTTGATCAAAAAGTCGGTCAAAAGCTCAATCCCTCATATAAGTCATAATAAGGGATCCCTCATTGGAATGACCCTCTCTCTGTCTCTCTCTCTCTCTCTATATATATAATACAACACTCGTATTAATTATCTGTCACTGCCTCTTCCTTTTCAAGAACAACAAAAACCATTTTAAAAAATTCTTGTCTTTCTCAATGAGAGATTTCAGACATAAAATGATTGCAGATCTCTCCTATAACAAAGAATATGTCAGGAAAACCTCAAAGTTCCCAAGTCCAGCACCTTTGTGTTACTAAAAACTTAACAACATGAGAACTGAAGCAGGCTGCTGCTATACATCTACTCATGACTGACCGAGTTATCACTATTTCACCCAAATAAGAAAAAGAAAGATGTTGAAATGCAGTCGTCATCCAAAGTGACACAATCTTGCACATGGAGAATTTGAGAACGCTATGAAAACATAATATTAACCTCCACATCAAATCATGGAGAAATATCTATTTACGTCATGAACATTATATTACACAGCAGTAAACTACTTGGATATATGCATTTAGCAGATACGAGGCATAATTAGCGATGTAGATATTGAAACTGAAAACTGTAGAATGATGTCCAAGACTGTAAAAAACTTTAACATCTGACCTTTGAGTGCTAGTGTTGGAGCCTTGGAGGATAATACAAACAAATCAATGATCAAAATCACATAAGGACATTCCCATACCTGTAGAAGGGGTGCTTGAATTAGATTAGATATGGAGTCTAATCAAGTACACTCGAGGAGACTGAAAAAGAATTAGAAAAAGAAACAATCAGATTTGCAAACCATACCATCATTGCAATTAGAAACATCTTAAAGTGACTTGAAATAAGTATTGCCAGCAGACGGTCTGTGTACCTACGTCAAATGTCAAAATACACAGAATAACATGTACACCATAACATATATGTTATGTGCTAACAAATACGAAATAAAGCTTTATCACAGCACTAAAGGCTGGCTGAAAGATTACTGTTATATCCCTTAAGCCGGGACTGGGTGATAACAAAACATTGTCCTCTTCATTAAACTTCATACTATGTTGTTTTAGACTTTCTGACCAAAACCTCACTAATTCTTAGTTTCACCATGTTCGTGGGTATCCACAATCACAATATTCTCAACCGGTCGCAAATTAAAGATTTTAGAAGCAATTATCCACAACATACTTCTCATTTATCAAATGATTTAAGAAACTCGTGCCGTTTGAACTACTTCTCACAAGACAGGTAATAAAGGATGCTTAGATGCCAATTCATTATGACTAAGAAACATTACCCAAGTGATCTACGGAATGTACTGAAAAGAGCCCTCGTAGCAAGCAGAAAGGTAGAAACAAAGAAGAAATTCTCAAAGACAACATTCATGAGCATCTGAAATGAAAACATTTACAACCCATCACAACAAACGTCATGCTAGAAATCTCAAACACATGAAATCTAACAAAATATACCTACATTTTGGAAACTCCAAAGCAATGAAGCAAAGAGCTCCTATATTCACAAACGAAATTAAACAAATTTCCCAAAATCATAAACCCAATACGATACAAGCATCCAAAAGAAGAAACCCCAAAGCTGATTCCACAACAAACCCTGCAAACAGTATCAAAAACTCACCATTACTCAATAACCCAGTTACCAAAATCTCTAGTACAAAACTATACACAAGACCAAGCAACCTCAGTACCTGAAAAGCTGGAGCTTGAAGGTCAATCACATTATATAGCAAATGGGTATAAGCTTTCTTCTTGTGCAGAATCAAATCAATCAGAATAATCTAACAAAAATCCCCCCCCTCCCAAAAAGTTTCAATCTTTGTTGAACTGTGAAAACAAAAACGAAGAAACAAACCAAAGATTGAAACTTTACAATGGGCTCGCACTCGATGTACTCGTCCGCAACTGCCTTGCAATTACCCTGATCACAGAAATCGAAACCCTTTATTTACCTCCGGTAAAATCAAAGATGGGTTTTTGAGATTTGGTAAAAATTGAAACTTGACGCATTTCATGAGTCGAATGTTTCCGGGTGAGTATTGAACGAATAGCATCATCATTCTTGCCCCACATTCCACACATCGATACTCCATCAGTTTCAGACCCTTTTCTTCTTCTTCTGAGTCTCTGTTTCAATGGCGCCAGTGTTCTCTTATTCTTCTTTGAGGCAAAATGTCAGTATTACGCTCTTGTATCCGGTGTATTTACAGAGACATTTTCTGACGTTTCTGATATGTTTCCAGGCAACTCCAATGCGTTTCCTGTGTTTCCAGGAGCAGTATTAACCCACAACACACCGTGTACGTGCTTAAATGGCCGGAAATTGCCGGAAATGTGGGGGCATAAATGACTTTTTTGACTGCTTCAGCTCTGTTACCCAATTTGGGCTTTTTCCCCTCTTAACCTTTTGGGTTAAACCAAATCTCTATGCCTCATGGTTTTCCCAGTGACGTCCCAACGACGTCGCTGTGGTTAATGTTCTACTTAGGCTAGGCTGTAACAAATTTGAATTCAAAATGTGAAGAGAAAAGGAAGCAAAACGGGTTTTTTCTTGGGATTGATGGTTGGCTATAGCTAGACCACCCTAATATGGTCCATGCATGCAACTGTTGTTGTTGCTTGGTTAAATGCTGTGCACAAGCCTTGAGATTGATAGTTTGAGGACTAGCTAGACTTGACAAATATCAGTGATTCGTAAATAATCGGTGGATGAGAAACGCATATAGAAAACTATGCGAGAGTGATATCTACAATGAATCGCGATATATTCAACGGTGTATGAATAAACATAAAAAACTATACACGTCGCAGTATGGATGTTTAAAGAAGTTTGTCTGATATTTTGTCTTCTGTCTTTACCATGTGTTATGTTCCATCATCATCATCATCATCATCATCATCATCATCATCATCAATGGTGACTCCTAAGTAAGCCTAGCAACCTATGTATACTTGCTCTATAGGCTATAGAATGGGCACCTAACTCTTCCAGATCTACTTTCAACGCTTAGATAATCTAACAAATTCCATATGTGTTGAGCTTTCCTTATGTGCATCATATATTGAACCAACCATTTCAGGTACTCGATCACTGGTTAAAAATTAAGCTTCCCCTTGATTTACAACTTTATGTAGGAGGGATTCTTATTTAGACCTGCAGGAATTAGGGTTTTCACTTCCCTCAACCCAGTGAATTGAGATACAGTACGTCAATACCTATATATATATATAGGGCTGCTATCTTACACACGTCTGCACCAATCGTTTTGGTGCGGATTTCTATTTTTACACCACTTTTTGATCGAATTTCTTCATCTCCACCGTGTAGTATCTAGATTATATTATGTAGATTATCTCTACAAAATTTTAACCAATTTGTTAATCGTTAAGGCCCTTAAAAATGTGTTTCTGTTATTAACATAAACGGTTTCGGTTTGACAGATTTTAGTCCGTTTATTTGTTTTTCGATTTTGAGGGCCTTAATGATCACCAAATTGGTTGAAATTTTGCAGAGATGATCTACACAATATGATCTAGATTCTAGACGGTAAAGATAAGGAAATTCTATCCAAAAGTGATGTAAAAATGAAAATCCGCATCAAAACCATTGGTGCGAACATATGTACCGGAGCAAAATTATATATATATATATATATATATATATATATATATGCTAGCTGTTTGAGTTAATCTTATTTGATATTGGTATGAATTCTATGAATTATGATCATGATCGAGTAAGGTTTGAAGCACAGGTCAAACAAGTGAGGTCCGATTGAATAGATTATCATTTCATATTTACATTAAAACTACGTACTTACAAGCTAAAATATGGGAAGAATCATCTACTGTAAATACTATAACCGTAATGCATGATATTGCATTGCTTCAATGAAAGAGTACTGTATTAGCTGAGCATCTGTCAGGCACTGGAATTTGTTCATCAGTTGACACTAAGTATATATATATATATATATATATATATATATATATATATGAAACCCTAAAAACTCACAGAGGGGATAAGTAAAATGTATGATTTTAATGATGATGATTCAGTTAGCCTAAACATGTAGTACGTTTAGATTAAGCTTTCATGGAGTAAATATATGCATAACTACTGCAACACTTGCAAGAGTACTCTTGCGACTAAAAGATCCTTATATAAGACTAGGTAGCTCAGAGCTACTAAGAGGGATAACATGAAGAAATTAGCAGAAGATGTAGTACTTAATTATCATATGCAGCAATCAAGTCTATCATCCATGACATGTGATAATTAAATTAATAATGAATAATTAACATAATTAACCAACAATATACTACTTTTTCCTCTAATAATATCATACATGACGAAATCAATAAAATAAGATAAGATATCCAACTAAGAAGCTTGAAGATTGATATAAGTGCAAATTGTGATCGCTAGGTGAAAAATATCAATATAGATCTACAAAACACAGCTTAGAGAAGAAGAACAATGTGTATCAGAAGCTAGCTAGCATCAAACTTCTTTCATTTCAACAATGTTGTACAACACGTATGAAGTAAACAAAGCGATTTGATTACATTTGAAGGCAAAACCAAAGTAAAATACTAGATGAAGATGACTACATTTGATTAATTCTAGGGTAAAATACTTCATGATACTAGGAATTTGGAAAATATGTGGGAGCTATGTTCATGCTATACCTCTTTACAATATCACTGAAGTTTTCTGCGCCTTACAAGCTGTAAAGGATGCCTTACTTAGCAGCTGCAGCAGCAGCAGCAATCAACTAAGTAAACACTCAACACAATTCAGCCAGTACAGAAATATAAGCACAAAACTGGTATATAAAAACAACGATATATCCATATATACGGCATAAAAATCACATCTTTGATGTACTAGTCACAAAAAAGCTATTGATAATAGATACATTATACTTGCATACTCTAACTAAGCATGAACACAACACTGAAAGGTCCAAG
The DNA here is from genome assembly GCA_951800085.1 of Comarum palustre. NCBI lineage: Eukaryota > Viridiplantae > Streptophyta > Magnoliopsida > Rosales > Rosaceae > Comarum > Comarum palustre. The sequence continues at coordinate 17,932,786 of OX637581.1, read as the reverse complement.
TACTACAGCCCCAAAATAGAATTGATTGCTCCATACCTTGGCATCTGTACATTGTTATTGCAATTGATTTATATTAATTAAAACGAAGAATTTTTCATCAGTGCTGTCAACTTTGGGTCATATAAATCGATTTAGATGTGAAGTGATTCAATGATATGATCAATGTATTCAAAGTGCATAGTATTCACTACTAGCTGCTAGTATAACCCGTACGTACTATATATTGCTGTAAAGAAATGAATATGTTTGTTTTATATATAATACAGTTCCTGATGATCAAAGACAATTATAAAACGACAAGGAAGTAGCAGTAGATTTTCCTTTTTCTCTGAATTAAGCCTCATCAAATATGCAGGTTAGGGATCCAAATAAAACGACAAGGAAGTAGATTTTCCCTTTTCAGAAAGCAGCTGATCAGCTGCACCGGGCAGTGGGGCAGCATAATTGGGCAGCCTTAACTCCAGAGGTTGAGAAAGCGAAGAAGGAAGGCGATGATGATGATGTTGATGTGGTGAGAGCGAAGCCACTGTGGAAGACAATATCTGACATTGTTCTGGTTCATCTTCTTGCATTGGAGTGCACTCCATGTTCACACCAAACAGCCTAAGCCGCTTATTAGTAGTAGGACTCATAGTTTTAACATGGTGATGAGGATGCTGTTGGACTAATGGCACTGAATCAATCACCACTGCGGGACTAATTCCGCTCTGGTGGTAGTACTGTTGTTGCTGCTGCTGGAATTGGTAAGGGTTCATCTGATGATACTGATACTGGTTCTGGTATGGATGGTGAATGTTGTAATGAAAATGCTCGTGATGCCGCAGCGGCATTGACATTGATGGAGTCCGCTGCAGCGAGTAAAACCGCCCTCCACTTCCCCAAAAAGAGGCTTGATTAGGCGGTAGAGGAGGCGGAGGGCGGCGTCTCCAGTCAATGTACAAAACATTCGAGTCCCTTACACTCCTCTCAAAGGACACAATGTCACCGGCATCAAGCTTCTTGTCCTTGACAAACCGGCTCCAGCCTTTGGTCATCACATAGCTCTGGCTACTATTCCAGTAAGAGTACCTGAACCGCCACGGCTTCCCTGCCCGGTCCTGAAAGTTTAGTAACAGACCCTTCTCATTGGTGGACGAATCAAGCGGGAAGTACTTCTCGGCGTGCTGTTTTGGGATCACTAGACGGTTGAGCTTGCCCACATCGCTTGGGGTAACTACTTTGTCGAACATATGCTCTCGCTCACTGTTTGGTGGCCAATCCTTGTTGCTGTTATCATCGTCTTTTGCATTTCTTAGAGACAAGTCCATGAAGTTTATAGCTTCTGCGGTTTGGGAGGATGATGATGATGATGATCCATAATTGTAAGGAGATAAGTACTTGCTGTTAATGATGCGGTTCTTGTCTTCTTCCTCTTCTTGATCTTCTTCTTTCTCAGAGTACCCTTTTTTATCTCCTTTCACATAGTATTCCATGACCCACTTCCAATTTCAGCCTAACTGTATATCAATTCCTGGATCTGGAGCACTATGATTCAAAACCCTACCTGCAGCTCAGTAAAGTATTTATGCTAACTAATCAGTGAAAAAAATGGAAAAAATTAAGATCATGAATACCTTAACAATAATGAATTACAAGGCCTTACCTGGAGGAAACAACCCAGTTAATCGCTTAGCTAGATCTCTCGGAGAGCCAAAGAAGCTCGATCTATCTAGCTTTCAGTCCCACTGTGAAAAAGGGCCGGTGGCTCTTCTTTCACTCAAACCCTAAACATCACAAGGAAGGTGAAGTAGTGGCTATTTGGTGCTGTTGATCGACCAAGCCGGATAAGAGTAAAGATATCATCATGCAAGGACTTCGATGATGTTAATTTGCTTGATTCTGCTGCTCAATCCAGTAGCTGATGATTAATTACTTCCATTGATGAAGCTGAGCTAGATGTTCTTCAGAACTGAGAAAAAAAATGCAGAAAAACATATCTGTCTTGGGTTTTTCTTCTTGAGAAGAAAGAAGGGAGCAAGAAGACTGAGGGAGAAGAGGAAGAAGAAACTGTTATACATAGCTAGCTAGGGACCCATGATATGAAGGAGATGGGGTTTCGGGTCATGTGATGAGCTTTGTCCTTTTCTTTTATTCAATAACTTTTGGCTAATTACCTCTATTTCTCTCTGCTGTGCTGAGAGAGAAGACTAGCTATAGAACACCAGAAAAGAGATAGGGCTGCTGGAATTTAGTTACTGTAGGATATATATGAATGAATTGATTCATCTGCACAATAAAGATAACAATCTTGATGTTTTTGTAGCTCCTTCGATTATTATAGACCACTTGTGGTGGAAAGAGAGCACGTTAGCTATAGCTAGAGGGTTAGGTTTGGGGTTTTTTCTTCTTCTTTTTTTGGTGGACTTTTGGTGTGTCATTGATAGTGTACTATAGCTGCAAGAGCTGGTCCTGCGGTACTCCTGCCAGCCAGCAAGTCTCTCCAGGGCCAGGGCGATCGAGCTTTAGCTTAATTAGGGATCACCGATCACTGATGTGATGATGAGTCATGATGATCAGTGATCGTCTGCTGCAGGGCACACAGGTTGGTTTACATGCTGATCCTCGCTCCAAAGTTCTGATCAGTCGCCGGCCGTGGTCGGACTCGGAAAGAGATGGTTCCCTAACCACGCTCACACATGCAATTAATATGCCTAATGACTTGTTTACATCTCTCGCAAACCCCCATGTACGTATATATGCTAAAATTGGGTGAAAGAGATGTGTGATAATCAAGGGATTAATCAACCGGAAAATGTAACACAAGTGACTTTATTCTTCTAATTTTATATATTTAAAGTATTTGATATTTAGATGGGTTCGAATCTCGACAAGAGTAACTCTGAATATTAAAGGCATTTCATATGTACACTTAAACCTCTATAAATTAATAATATTGGAACAGACAAAATTTATTATTTTAGCGATATATTAATTAATTGATAAATTAATAACTTATTAATTTATCAAAATATTATAATTTATTAAATATTGTTTTAGGTCATCAAAATCTATAATTATTCATATATGTTTTACATCTTCAACTCATGGAGTCAAAACTCAAACTCATTTGATCATTTTATATTATTATTTAATCATACATGAAGTGAAACTCATTTTTTTAATCATATTATATCATTATATTAATAAAATATGACAATAGTCTACACCCACTCACTCTCATAAATTATAGGTTTTTTTTCCTATTTGGTTGAGTCAAAATATAACATATTTTAGGTAAATCTTATTTTAGCTCAACTTAGCTAATGAGTTAGAGATGAGATTTTACAAATCAAAAACCTATTATAGGTATTTTAGACTAAAGGTTGGAGATGCTCTAAGATTATGTTTTCCTTCTGTATATCAAAAATACTTCGTGATTCAATCAATGAATATGATACAACTCCAACATATTAAAAACATAAATATAACTTCTTATCTCAAAAGAGGTAAAAAAAATTGACGATGACGGATAAATTTTTGTTGCAGCAGGAGAAAACCACACATCTATTCTTATATGTTAAGAAAAGTTTGAGATTTTACAAATATGCAAATCTTATTTTAGCTCAACTTAGCTTATGGGTTGGAGATGAGATTTTACAAATCATAAACCTATTTTAGGTTTTAGACCAATGGTTAGAGATGTTCTAATATTATGTTTTCCTTCTATATATCATAAAATACTTTGTGATTCAATTGATAAATAAGATACAACTCCAACATATCAAAAACACAAATATGACTTCTTATCTTAAAAGAGGTTTAAAAATCGACGATAACGGATAAATTTTTATTGCAACAGGAGAAAACCACCCTGCTATTCTTACACGTTAAGAAAAGTTCGAGATGAGATTGAAATCATTGAATGTGATATCAATTTCTAAAAGAAACAAACCACAATTGACTCATTTTTCACGAATTTCTCGTAAATGAATAATAAATTCTATGTACTAAGAAAGTATTAATATATATTCGATGGGGTCTATGTGAATTCTAAATTTTATATTATCGTATAATTTAGCGAATTGTTAATTTACCACGTTACCCCAACTCAGGATTAGAGAAAATTATTATTTTAGCAAGGTATTAATTTATCGAGGTTTAACTGTAAATCTCTCATTTCCACGGACAACTACATATTACTGCAATTATTAAAGGGAATATTATGTGATACCCACATTTACTTATATGATGACAATTTTGTAGCCAGTAAGGTAAATTCATAACTTTAGTCATTTAGTTCTATTAGTGGTAATTATTCAAACTATGACTTTTTACTAGTTTATTAGTTTATAAACAAATTTTTGTGGATATGGTAATTTGATTCAATTATATATAAATGTATAAAACATACATTGGAAATTTGTTGTCAATGTTATATATTTGGTTCAAATATGGTAATTTTTGTCCAAATAGTTGTGAATGAAGGTATGAGATATATGTATGTATCAATGTATCCCTTATTCACTTTCACAACCCTTTATATTCAAATCAAAAAACCTTAAAAAACATTTCCAAATATTGATTTTATTGTCTGGCTTATTCTTCTCGATCCATCAAACTTTGATACAATTCTACTGGACAGTTGATGGAAAATTAAGGGCTAGTTTTTGAGATTGCTGTGATTTCTTTTAAAAGTGCTAGCTGTTTAGGCATAAAATATTATTTTCATGTGTTTTTATGACAACAACATTCTAAAAAGATGTTTCTAAAGTCTGTTGCCAATTCCTAATTTTCAAAAAAAAAATGTTTTTAGTTAGCAAACACTAAATTAAAAATCTAAAATTTCAGATATAAAATTAAAAAACTAAATTAAAAATCTAAAATTTCAGATATAAACTGTTTTTATAATAGCGAAACTATACCGAACGGGACTTAATAGTGCAAAATGATATGGTGTTGGACGTCACCACAAGAACATTACCAAAAAGAAGCTTTTTTGGAAGCAGATCAATCTTATTCCAAAACTAAATCAGTGTTTGTGAGTGTAGTTGAATTGGTTAATTGGAAAAGTAGTATATGCTATTTTTTGTATAGTAACGTACGTACGCTACTGTTCAACAAAATGAATCAATAGCCAAGAATCAGATGAAATGAAAATTAATTAGATAGTCCTACCCGGGCAACCTGACATGTATCTGACTATTAATGCTTATTATTTTAGGAGGAAAAAACTTCAAAGCAAACGATTTGAAAGAGAAATATATATGGAAAGGGTGTATTTGAAATGCAAGAGAAAAATACACCCTTTGCAAAATATCCTTCTGTTAACTATCATCACATTGTTTTCGATCATCACATGTCATGACTTATGCTCATATTATGTATCATTCTAGTTAAATGTTGCATACTCGAGTTAGATTTTGTTGGTAAAATATTCTAAAGGATCCTTAATTAAATCAAATAATTAAAGTGAGTTGCACTTTTAATTAGATGATTGCATGCATGAATTTGTAATCCTTGTAATAGGGGCTATAAAATCATGTATTCATATGCATAATTTAGTTGTGGGGTGAATGAGATATTGTTCCATATTAAAAAAAGTGAGAGAAGAATAAAACTTTAAATAAAATCTCACACATTGAATGTGTAACCATGACAAGCACCCATGCTCCCCCTCGTGCACGCAGAGTGTGCAAATCTCAAGTCAGAAGCCCAATTTCTTCATGTAGGCCCGCGCGACCTGCGGACACAAATGCAGCTCAAATTTGTGGCCCGAGAGCCTAAGCTGTTTTTGAACTGACAGATTTTATTTTTTTGAACTTTCACATGTCTGCAAGCTGTTATGGAAATTCAATATCACCATCAATCTGTAACAAACCTATTAAGTGTTGTTATGATTTTAATCATTTTTGTAACAGATTGTTTATGATTGGTATGTAGGCTATCAATTCGGAGGTGATTCTCCAAAAAAACTTCTCTATTCCTACTCACTTCTCTCAAAATTCGGTGAGAGTTTGAAAGCACTTCCTAGTATGTTGAAGCTTTTGTTCGTAGTAGAACAACTTGAGATTGATTGTAACTTTATCTTGGAAGACCAAGCAGCATTGAGGTCCTTGCACCGATTAGGACGTTGTAATTCAGATTAAGGACACCGTATGATACACGAGATTCGGTAAACTTCTATTGGTTGAATTCTTTTTCTCAAATCCTCAATTTGTCATTTTATAGTTTTGCTCATGTTCATGCAATTTGATTAATTAGAATTAATCTTTGTTATTTCATTTTGTTAGTTCATAAACAATATAATTACCATCTTTTCTAACAGATTTTGGATCAAAACTAATTTACTAATCATCTACTTCGCTATTGAATAAGGTTAATTTGATAGTTTTTTAATTAGGGATAATAATCATTAATTAAATGTAAGAATACAACATGATACAACATATATCATTTATTTGATAGAAGATATAGTAATAATATGAACTTCTTGTCATTTCAATAAGTTTAAAATTAGGTTTTCTTATTGGTTTCTTCAATTTAATTGAGAAAATGTATGAAAATCAAATTATTCTTATGTATAATTTCTCTGGCTTACACATATCAATTAAGTTACATTGTTATATTATATATTTACATAGATATTGATCCCAATTTTACATTGGGAACTATATATGTATGTACACATTTGACCTACACATTGATTTTTGTGGTCCATTTTTCATCCTCCACATTATGGCTTGAACAAAACTTTGCAGGTACCACACATATGCTATCGTTGTGAATGCTGAAATATTGAAAGAAAAAAAATTATCAATGTTGAAGTTGAAATTAACTTTAATGTGGAGGAAGGCCCTAAAAATTATCAATATTGAGTTTCTTGTTTTTAATTTTTTTAGGGGAAGGCCCTAAAATATTTTATCGACTTGAGCCTATGTGGACACAGGGCCGTCCTTGTACACTAGCTATGCATAAAAGAATTTTCAATAAATCCTATTGTCAGTTTGGGGATGAGATTCCTATTTCATTAATTATTCAGAAATTGAAAATATGATCAAGGTAACAACCTCTCCAATCCTCTAAGAAGACTGCATATCTAAATTTACAGTTTGAAAATCGTAGTTAGGATATGAATGTATGATGGCAGGAAAGAAAAATCCTAAAAATAAAATTTCTCGCTAAAACGTGTCGTTTTTGACAAATTTTTTTTTACGGAAAATGAGATAGTTCCATTAATAGAAATCATCACGACTGTCACAGTCAAACATGAGATCCGAATACCACTTAAGCCAACAAAGTACAAAGGCTTAATACGAAACTAAATATAAGAATTGAAATAATAGCCTGAAACTACATCAAGCAAATGATACGAGTCATGACTAGCTACTAGAAAACATAACAACCTACCATATCCTAAAACTCAACTTCGTTTCCCAATTAAAGGCTTTAAACCCTAATGGTATACCTTTTATCGATATGAGATCTTAGAAGAGCTTTTAGAACACAGATAAGGATCTTTCCTAGTGTGAGTCGGTAAAACCCAACAAGGTGCCCAGCAGAAAAAATCAAAACAAAAGAGGGAGGTTAGACAGAAGCCTAAGGGCACACAAGTAGTAATTTTCATTGACACACGTGCAATGTTTAAATCATCATTATTATTTTTGATTGGATGAGGTATAGTAAGCCACCTCAATTTTGTCAGCAAGTTAATAGAACACCCACGTACCCGGTTAGTATTTGGACCGAGGTCCAGGAGAGTATCCCTCGGCCAACAAAGTCACACTTATCTCCTGTAGGCACATGAACTCAAACCCCTCAAAACTTGCTAATCATAAACTGGTAGGATTTGAGACTCCAACTCTAGACATGAGAGTTTCATATTATGCAATTCTTTTGTTGAAATGGTTATATAGAAATCTTAGATACTTCGATCTTTGATCAAAGAATCAGAATCATAAATACTTATCACTGAATTGTTAAGTTGGATACAATCCGGTGGTAGGTGAGTTTCACCAAGATTTTCCGAGGAACTGTGACAAGAAACCATCAAAGTGTAGGGGGTGGATCAAAATATATATTGCCATGACTGGTTATAGTGGTGCCTCCCTGTCCTCCCTGCCAGCAATTCCCTCTCTTTCGAGCCAAAGCCTATCAGAAAACCTATTCGGAGCTTCGGGACCTCTCTCCTTCTCCCCCCTCTTCTCTTTTCTTTTCATTTATTCGATCGATCCTACATATATATATGCAGCTAGCTCTTACAATACTCATGCTTATGCTCTTATTGTGTTCATCTTTTGAGATATCCAGTACTTTTCTGTCGTAATGATAATTCGAGTGTGGCATACATATATATAATTTTCTGGTCTGATGTATACAGTACTAGGGTCTAGATAAGCTAGGGTTTCTAGGACCACATGCATGCAAGTGTGAAATATGCGAGAGAATTTATATTCATATAAGTATATCGATCTGGGTGGGTAGCTAGCCTTTGCTAGTTAGAGGGTACGTAGAAATCGAACCAAACCAGACGGATCACCATTCAGTATGAACTACCATACAGTCTGACTACTACCTTACAGTTTCTTCATAATTCTCTCTTCCATCAATTATTCTGGTGCCGGCATTTTGTCCCTCTCCAGGCCACCTCTCTCTCTCTCTCTAAATAACCAAAGTGTACTAATCATGCTCCATATATGCACTCAATCGACAAACAAACAAACCAGTGAAAGTGTGATGAACTTAACTACGAAAACGATGAATATATATATAGTATGAATATTGGATGAACCATGTGAAATCATGAACGAATTGCATCTTATAAATGAGGGCGTGCATATTTCCAGCCCAATCCGAAGTTGTCACGAAAACAGGAGAGCAGAGAAAATCAAGACAGTATATGAATTCATTTCTAGTTCATACACGATTAATTCATTTTCGAACCATACACAAAGCTATAATTGAATTTTTATTTGAACAAGAATGATGTTAGATGAATCACATTTTAACAACTGGAACAAGCAAAAGTTTGTTTAGATACTAAATAACAATATAGACGCGAATGAGGACGACTCTCCCGGCTTGTAGCTTCGACTATATTTTTCTTTTCAGAAGTTCACTAAGATCGAAATATCAAATAATTAATGATGGCAGAGTCCCATATCCATCGGATGCATGATCGATTAAAATGAAATCCCAACTCAGAGGCAAGTCGAACTAGGAATTGATCGAAGCTAGATGGAGGATGCTAGCTGTCTTGAACAAACGACAAATAATGGGAGACACCATGGACGGGTACGTGTAGGACCATATGCAATGGGTTAGGGAACACAAAAGGTCGATCAAAACCAGAGACGATGATGAAATGGATCGAGGCTCTTTCTTTTCCTAGCTAGCTTAGGCGAGATTACCCAAATAATTCCCTTTAGATTTAACCAGGCCGGCATGGCAGAAGATCGAAGCATGGATCATTATAACGATCAATCAGCAGTAGCTAGCTGTGGAGCAGCAGCATATTACTGTTTTTAGGGATCGATCAGATCCCCCATTCCTCTTCTCTTTTCTGAAAATTAACAGAGAAAGTCGTCTGTATAGCAAAATACAAGGCCCACTGTGGGAGTAGTCTAGCTAGCTACTAGCAATGGCATTGATTCATGCTTCTCCTGCCTTCTGAACAAACCGGTGAGCCTCTCAGAAGCCTTGCCCTCTGTTTAGTCGCTTTCCGGCCCCTTCATTACATATTTATGCCATCGTCAGTACTATATACATTGCTCTCTCTCTCTCTCTCTCATGTATTCATCTAGCTAGTTAAATTTAGTTGGATCTTGGAAACCATGTTGTGCTCTTAACTGATAAAGACATTCCCCAATAGGACCAATACATGCATATGTATAACATAACTTAAAAAATGTGAAGATTCGATAATCATACTTAATAACTAAAATCGATGATCTTTCTTTTACAAATGATTCAAAGAAAGATCTAACGGTTTTAGGTTACTCCTATATTAAGATCGAGTTATGTAATGCAACCGATAGTGACCCACACAATATTTTTCCGTAATTTCTATATCTATATTAATAAAGTCAAAATATATTTGAAAAACAGTCGGAATTGTTACATTTTTGAACTTCTCATTATGCTGTTATTTTATTAAAGTTCAAATATAATAATTTAAGAAATTATAGATAAAATAGACAATTTATAGTCTTATGAATGAGATTCCCTTTTTTGTAGAAGAGAAAAAAAATAGAGATAGAATATAGGAATTTTTTCTTTTCTAATAAGTAAATTTATAAAAACATAAAAATAAGTTAATACCGGTTCAAAATACTAATATATAATTATATAAGATAGAAAGTATATGTACCTAAGTGTAGCTGCTAATTATTTGTTTTTTTATTCACAGACAAAAAAATTGGTTTTTAGGTGGGTACCTCTTCAAAGCATCATTAGATATAGAAGCAATGCAACATACTTATTACCACCATATGTCTACCAACTTGTTGTGACCCTAAAATAAGGTCATCTGCGATGTGATAATATACACATTTTCAGGTTAGAGTCTAAGTATTAGGGTAAACATGACATCTTACTTGTCATACTTATAACACCTATGAAGTATAAAGGCAAAAACTATATAGGCCGGCAAGATGAAATGATGATGAACCCTATTGTATGAACTAAGCTGCCTCTATCATCCATATATGTATGTGCTACGTGGGTTCTCAGATATATATGGCTGAAAGCTTTCGGATAAAGGCTAGGTATTATAGCTATTAGCTGGTAATTAACAAAGTAATTAATTCTGATCCATAAAAGCAGCAGCTATGGCGCGATATAGCTCACAATCGTAGGGAACAAGATCATGCGCAAAATATATACGAGAAGATCACCTGCTCGACCAAATTCTTAAGCTCAACTAGCATTTATATAGCATTATTTCAGTGATTCGTCATATGACTTTACTTTGTGGTATTCAACTCTAAATTGGGCGGTAAATCATTATAATAGAAATTATTTAGGACTTCCTAATTTTCGGTTTCACTAACTTGTTTGTTGTTGGTAAGAAGATATATAGTTGCGTTTTGTATGTATGTCCTACAACACATCTTTATGAATCTGTCAAAATTGATGTGTTCATGGGTTTCAGAATTAAACCCTAATGCTGAGATCTCATTTCACGATTTCAGTGCGTGATGCACATGCTGCAGAGAATTTTGAAAAGGGTTGGAGAGTTGGGTGTGGGCCTTGAATCAATTAGGCAATATACGTCTGCCTGTCTGTCTGTCTGTCTGTCACTGAATGTGTTTGAGATCTATGATAAAGATCACCATGGCCAATTTGCTTTGAGCCATTATTGAAATAGATCCTCTGTTTACTCTTATTTCATCTCATCTCTCTTCCTCATATTCCAGTTCTTTCAATTTTAAACACTACCAGGAATTAATCAAACAATTAGAATTCCTAAACACTTCTTCGTTCACATAGTTTCTTCTGGGTCTCGAGTGAATGGATTTCACTAAGTTGAGTATGTATACGTGCTCTGCTCATATTTCAGGCCCAACACAAGCATGAGCAGGGAACTTGGGTGTTCAAGGTCATAAAATACTACATAGTTTATACATAAATGTATGCCCCATTCATTTTTTTTTCTCACAAATATTCCAACTTTCAGAAAATGGATGTCTTTTTTATGAACAAAAGAGTTGATATTATTCACAAAACTAATCTCGTTGCAGCCAGAGGCGGATGTACATCAAGCGTGGGTAGGGCGCAAGCCCAATCAAGTTTTTTTTTAAAAAAACTAGCTATATTATCATTAAATTGTAATTTTTTTTCTTGTGTAAATGCATTTTTAGGCTCAGCTTAGCCACCCCATATCTAAGAACTCCCCAACCTACCTATATGTTTTTAGGCCTCTATTATATAGTTCCTTAGTTTCTCTCACTTTTTCTTACACTTACATTATTTTATCTCTTAAATCTAAAAAAAATCAAAACATACAACTCTTTCAATCTTCAGTTTTCTTTATTGAATCTGAAAATGTAAGTATAAGTTATTGAAGATCTACTGACGTCTACTCAAATTGTAGATTTTTTTTACCTTCGGCCAAACAAACACTTTAATATGAAGCACACCACATGATCAGATACTAAACTCGTCACTGGTTGTAGCTAGTGGAACCTTCTCCTTACACGAATCCAAAACCTCTTATGGTCTATCCTAAAGAAATGTACATTGTGTTTGGAAAATTAATCGAGATACACCGGCACAACGAACACTACTCTCACACCTTAGTTGTGAAAAGGCCACTGAGCTAGAACCTTTCCGGTCACGCCGCTCACGCACGTACTCTTCAACAACAACAGAGCTTAACTGGGGGTACAGAGGCATAACTCCAAACTCGGAACAGCATTATTCCCGGACACCATAATATCCTTCTCCTAATCCAGTGTAGCACAGACCGGTCACTGTAGTGTTGGGCCTCACCACGAAAGATCTGATAGGATAAAAATATTCAGCTCCACAGGAATATTAGTCCCATCCGGAATAAAATCCAATCCCACCCGTCCTACACATTTGACTTCAGCAGAAAAAGAAAACAGAGGGCTACTTTTGCCTTTTCCCGCTCAGTCCCGGACCCCTAGTTATCCGGGTGGGATTACGAGGGGCATAACGTAATTTAACAAAATATACACAAATAAAAAAAGATAAACGGAAAACTCGGGTATTTCAATTTGTTTGTCTCTGAGCTCTGAAAGCAGAAAGGAATCGAGCACGGTGGACGCGTGAGGTGGTGGTAGTAGTGGGGGTTAGGGTTTGGTTCGGCGTTGACTCTGGTCAAAACAGTTTCTCTCTCTGAGCTTAAGAAGAAGAAGAATAGAAGAGAGACAGAGAGCAGAACAGAGGCGTAGATAGACCGTGGAATCTCAGAAAAAGGGGAAAAAACTGTTTCTTTGTTTGAATTAGGGTTTCGGTTACGGTCTATCCACTCCTCTCTTACTCTCTCTTCCTCTCTTGTGACTGCTTCTTCTTCTGATTGATTCATTTGGATTTCGGATTTTCGTGCACTTGTGTTGTGTGTTGTTTTTGATAGAGATATAGTTACATATACAGTTACCATTGGTATATAAATTGCAGGGGTTGGAGGTTAGGATGGAAGCGGAGGAGGCGGGGAGGGTCGCCGGGAGCAGTAGTGGGGATGGAGAGACGGTGCGGCCGTCTTACTGGCTGGATGCTTGTGAGGACATTGGGGAGTTTGTGGACTTTTCGGAAAGTTGTGGTGCTCCGGTGGCGGTGGCGAATGGGAATGGTGGCAATCAGGAGGAGGTGAGTGATTTTTTCGGTGGAATTGATCACATTCTTGATAGTATTAAGAATGGAGCTGGGCTCCCTGATTCCAAGGGGGATGGGAGTGTTAAGGAGGTGGTTGGGTGGTCTGCTCACGGTGGGGCTGCTTGTGGAGAAGGGAGAGTAGCTTGTGCTGCCAAGCGCAATCGCAATGGTTCTAGTAAGTATGAGAGTAATGGGAGGGGGAATCGGGGTGTGAGGGAAAGAGATGGGAGTGGGGAAGAAAGGTGCCCCAAGAGGGTTGCGGTAGATAATGGTAGGAATGAGAGGTATGGTTCATGCAGAGGGCAATATCAGATGCGGGAGAGGATCTCTGGTCGGAAGAGGCCTCGCGATGACATTGATAGGAGGGATAGGGAAAGAGATAGGGAAAGGGATAGAGAACGGACTAGGAGAAGAGAGTGTTATGGTAATAGGAGGGAAAGCAGAGATTGCGAATCAAGGGGTTATTGGGAGAGGGATAAATTGGGGTCAAATGAGCTTGTTTTTAGAATAGGAGCTTACGAACCTCGTCAGAAGAAGAAAGAGGAGAAAGTTGCTAATTTAAAAACCATTGAAAAGGATGTGAAGAAATCTGAAAAGCTGAAGAAACAAAAGATCCCTGAGGAACAAGCCAGACAGTATCAATTGGATGTTCTTGAACAGGCAAAGAAGAACAATACGATAGCTTTTCTAGAAACTGGGGCAGGGAAGACACTCATTGCTATTCTCCTCATGCAAAGTGTCTGCAATGATTTGGAAAAGAAGAACAAGAAGATGCTTGCTGTGTTTCTAGTTCCTAAAGTTCCACTTGTTTATCAGGTAATGCATGCTTAAATTCGTACTCATATTCTGTTTAGTTATCTATTTGTTGTTGTTGTTGTTGCTGTTGATCATCTATTTGCAATATCACTTTTCGGGTCAAACTATCTTGTGTGTCGAATTTCAGCAAGCAGAAGTTATTCGTGAACGAACTGGTTTCCAAGTTGGCCATTATTGTGGTGAGATGGGTCAAGACTTTTGGGATACACGAAAATGGCAGCGTGAGTTTAATATGAAACAGGTCGGTTATAGTTTTGCTGTCAGAAGTTAGAACATCTGTTCAGCTTTATGTTTCTTTGCTTCTTTTCTCAATTTCATGTGATAAAGTTTTGTCTGTTGAGTTTTTAAGATTTTTTTGTAATCATTACATTTAGAAATTCTTATGTTTTCTTGCTATTATTAGTTTATTTACTTTATTCTAAACGTAGTTAATCTTGGCTGGCTGGGTTATAGTACTTTTGGGAGGGAACAAACTGGAATGACGTTAAACAGTAGACTGGCAGTGTACAAAGGAAAGCATAATTTAAAAACGTACAGAAGACTAAAATCCTTGAAATGTAGCCTTGATTTGTAAAACTGAATCCATAAATTAATAATTCTATTGGATTTTAGAGTACAATATTTTGTCTCTGATGGAGAAATGAATTTTGCATAGGTCGATATCCACTCCCATTTGATTATGTAACTTGGGATGGTTACTGCTCAGTCCTTGACCATTGCCTGATACTTTTCATTGCAGGTTTTAGTAATGACAGCTCAAATTTTATTGAACATTCTAAGACACAGCATTATAAGGATGGATTCGATTAGTCTATTGATTCTGGATGAGTGCCACCACGCTGTTAAGAAACATCCATACTCTTTAGTAATGTCCGAGTTCTATCATACAACCCCAAAAGAGAAGAGACCATCTGTATTTGGAATGACTGCTTCTCCTGTTAACTTAAAAGGTAACTCCTTTTTTTCTCAATAGAGGACATTGCTCAATATGTTTATCTTAGATTCTACTCCTGTTTTTGCATGGAAATGTTGTAAGTGACATTAAATTGTTGTTGCTTCTGCTTATATTCTATTCAGGTGTTTCCAATCAACTGGATTGTGCAATAAAGATTCGTAATCTTGAAAGTAAATTGGATTCCATTGTTTGCACCATAAAAGACCGTAAGGACCTGGAAAAGCATGTTCCGATGCCCTCAGAAGTTGTTGTGGAGTATGACAAAGCTGTCAGCTTATGGTCCTTTCATGAACAGCTAAAACAAATGGAATTGGAAGTTGAAAAAGCTGCAAAGTCTAGCTCTAGAAGAAGTAAATGGCAGTTTATGGGAGCTAGAGATGCTGGGGCCAAGGAAGAGCTTCGCCAAGTGTATGGTGTTTCAGAAAGAACAGAAAGTGATGGGGCAGTTAACCTAATACAGAAGCTGAGGGCTATCAACTATGCACTTGGTGAACTGGGTCAGTGGTGTGCTTACAAGGTACTGGTTATTAGAATTGTTGTCAAATGTCAACTCTATATTTCTGGTCAGCTATCTAAAATCTGCTAACACATTTCTTTGCAGGTGGCACAATCATTCTTGACAGCTTTACAAAATGATGAGAGAGCAAACTACCAGCTTGATGTCAAGTTTCAAGAAAATTACCTGATCAGAGTCGTATCTCTTTTACAATGTCATCTGTCAGAGGGCGCTGCTTCTGACAAGGAAACAAATCGACCAGATACAGAAAGTGGTATTTCTCATGATGAGATTGAGGAAGGAGAACTACCCGATAGTCATGGTTAGTGTTGTTCAGTTATGTTACTTATTTACTAATAAAATTAGTTCTTGATAGCTGCCAAAAGAATTATGATATTCCAGTTCATGAGTATTTCTTTATGACAAGTAGTGACATTTAGACAAGTTTAAGAGGATTGATTTCTCCATTAGTTAAAGAAAGGAACATACTCATTGATAAAATTGACTCAGGAATTAATGATAGTAGTATGCATGAAATTTGGATCATGTCCCTGACTATTCTAGTGTGAACTGTTGTCCATTATATTGCTCATAAAGTTACCCTTACCATTGACCAGCAATTACATTGTATTGTCTTCTAGGGTCTGGGGTTACATGTCATGCATTGGTGTGACCAAGGTGTCAGTCATGCTCGGTATCATTTATTGCTTGAACTAACCAACATTTTATGTACTTCTGCGGTGCAGTTGTTTCTGGTGGGGAGCATGTAGATGAGATAATAGGAGCTGCTGTAGCTGATGGGAAGGTGACGCCAAAGGTGCAGTCACTAATCAAAATTCTTCTCAAGTATCAGCATACAGAAGATTTCCGTGCAATCATCTTTGTGGAGCGAGTTGTCTCTGCTTTAGTCCTTCCTAAGGTTGTATTGCTATTTGATATTACTTTCTTAATGATATCGTTTCAAGTTCCTTATTGTATTGTTCTTCCAAGCATGTAGGTCTTTGCTGAGCTTCCATCTCTAGGCTTTATCAAGTGTGCTAGCTTGATTGGCCACAATAATAGTCAGGAAATGCGAAGTAGCCAAATGCAGGACTCAATTGCCAAATTCAAGGATGGTCGTGTATGTATAAATTTCATCTTTCATGAATTATGAATTAATTGAACACTAAATTCTTAGAAAACGTTGTCCTGTCATCTAAATAATTCTTGATTTTCTTTGTAGGTGACTTTGTTAGTTGCAACTAGCGTTGCTGAGGAAGGACTTGATATTCGACAGTGCAATGTTGTCATTCGCTTTGACCTTGCAAAAACTGTTTTGGCATATATTCAGTCTAGGGGCCGTGCTAGAAAACCTGGGTCAGATTATATTTTGATGGTGGAAAGGTACTTGCATTGGGCCTATCTACACTTTTCCAGACACAATGGATGAAGCAACTCAATCTTGTTTACTGTTCATTAGGGAAAATCTGTCAGATGAAGCATTTTTACGGAACGCCAGAAATAGCGAGGAGACTTTACGGAAAGAAGCAATAGAGAGGACAGATCTGAGTGATTTAAAGGATACTTCAAGGCTAATTTCAGTGGAAACTGCACCAGGTACAGTGTACCAGGTGGAGTCAACTGGTGCTCTAGTGAGCTTAAATTCTGCTGTTGGACTAATCCATTTCTATTGCTCTCAGCTTCCGAGTGACAGGTGATTCTTTTGTCAGATTTTTTTTTTGCTACAACATTTAAGACTTATAGGTCCATATTCTTGATTTTTCCATAAATTTATTGATCAGGTACTCAATACTTCATCCTGAGTTTGTAATGGTGAGACATGAGAAGCAAGGAGGTCCGACTGAATATTCATGCAAGCTTCAACTCCCTTGTAATGCACCATTTGAGACACTTGAAGGCCCTGTGTGCAGTTCGATGCACCTTGCTCAACAGGCTGTTTGTTTGGCGGCCTGTAAGAAACTCCATGAAATGGGAGCATTTACAGACATGCTCTTGCCCGACAGGGGAGTTGGGGAAGAAAAAGAAAAGGTTGACAACAATAACGAAGGAGATCCACTCCCTGGAACTGCTAGGCACAGAGAGTTTTATCCCGAAGGTGTAGCTAATATTCTCCAGGTAAGTTCAACTTTCCATATGCTTCAATATTATCCAGATTGAAAGTTCCTTGTTCTTAGTTGAGGATTACAAAATTCATGCTTTTCTATTTGTGGCATCTCAGGGAGAGTGGATCTTAGCTGGAAAAGATCTTGGCAATGAGGCCAAATTGATTCATGTTTACATGTATTCCGTGAAATGTGTAGACATTGGCTCTTCAAAAGATCCGTTCTTGACTCAAGTTTCAGATTTTGCAGTTCTATTAGGCAATGAGCTAGATGCAGAGGTACTTATTTTCATTTGTACTATTGAGGTGAAAATATAAATATTACCTGCTGCTTTTTAAAACTCCATTCACTTTTAATAGGTGTTATCGATGTCGATGGATCTATTTGTTGCTCGGACCATGACTACAAAGGCTTCCTTTGTTTTCAGAGGCTCAATTTGCATTACTGAAAGTCAGGTTGGTAGTCGAGTATCCTACTTCAAAATGATTTAGTGCTTCAATTTTCAGCTGCTAATTTTTAAATCTTCAATTCTTGTTGTGTACAGTTGGCATCCATCAAAAGTTTCCATGTAAGATTGATGAGTATTGCACTGGATGTGGATGTTGAACCTTCCATCACTCCTTGGGATCCTGCAAAGGCTTATTTATTTGTCCCCGTGGTTAGTGATAAGTGTGGAGATCCTATGAAAGAAATTAATTGGGATCTGGTTGAAAATATAATTGGTGTGGATGCGTGGAACAATCCCCTTCATAGAGCTAGGCCTGATGTTTACCTTGGCACAAATGAGCGAACCCTAGGGGGTGACAGAAGGGAGTATGGTTTCGGTAAATTGCGTCATGGCATGGTTCTTGGGCAAAAATCCCATCCAACCTACGGTATCAGAGGAGCTGTGGCACAGTTTGATGTTGTTAAAGCTACTGGACTGATCCCTGATTGGGATGCATTTGAAATGCAAAAGGATGTGGATCTGCCTCAACACAAGTTGATGATGGCAGATAGTTGTACCAAGGTCGAAGATTTGGTTGGGAAAATTGTCACAGCTGCTCACTCGGGGAAGAGATTTTATGTTGATTCAATATGCTATGATATGACTGCAGAAAACTCTTTCCCGAGGAAAGAAGGTTATCTCGGTCCTTTGGAGTACAGCTCATATGCTGATTATTACAAGCAAAAGTATGATACACATTCCTATCCTAGATAGTCCGACTTTTTTTTCTTTTCAGTCAATCATTCTGTTTTAGATTTAAGTAAAAATTGCTTGATTCTAACGGAAAACTACAAATGCACCCCAACAAACGTGCTTGAAGGAAGAGGAAAGCGAAGGCTGTGTTTGGTCTCTAGATTTTCTGAATCTGTTTTCTGTCTAACCATGAAAACAGTTTCAGAGAGATATTGTGAATGAACACATCCTTCATATTCCCATGTTGGGTAATGATGTTTGTTTTCATTTTCCTGAGCCAAACACTGCCTAACCTTAATCTTTGAAAGGGAATACTTTGTTATTGTCTGGTGGAAAATATTTGGATTCGTTCCAGAAATTTTCCAGTGACAATAGCTATAAATCCTTACAGATGAGAAGCTTTCTTCTTTCTTCTTGCACGATAAAGGGTGCAATTGCCTGCTGGATCTTTTTTCTTCTAGGTATGGAGTTCAGCTAATGTATAAGAAACAACCTCTAATAAAAGGACGCGGTGTCTCATATTGTAAGAATCTCCTGTCCCCTCGGTTTGACCACATGGAAGGTATGCTTCTCCCCTTATATCCGTCCTTGAAAGAATAATATTGCTTTTCCCCCTTCTTTTAGCTAATGTAGCTTTTCATGTAGAACTTGAAGGTGAATCCGGAGAGTCTCTGGACAAAACTTATTATGTATATCTCCCTCCTGAGCTTTGTTTAGTACACCCACTGTCTGGATCACTTATCCGTGGAGCCCAAAGATTACCCTCAATAATGAAAAGGGTTGAAAGCATGCTGCTAGCGGTTGAACTTAAGGAGATAATAAATTATCCTGTCCCTGCTTCTAAGGTATTTGATCATCTCAAGTTTGATTTGATGGGGTGTTTTAAGTGTTTTTGATTGACTTCTGCTGTTCAACTGCAGATACTGGAAGCATTGACTGCTGCTTCATGCCAGGAGACATTTTGCTATGAAAGAGCTGAGCTTCTGGGTGATGCGTACCTCAAATGGGTTGTCAGTCGATTTCTTTTTCTCAAGTATCCTCAGAAGCACGAAGGTCAGCTTACCAGGATGAGACAACAAAAGGTGAGTAACATGGTTTTGTATCACCATGCATTGGATAGAGGACTTCAATCATATATCCAAGCAGATCGCTTTGCTCCATCTCGATGGGCGGCTCCTGGGGTGTTGCCCGTCTTTGATGAATATACAAAAGATGAAGAATCATCCTTGTATGACCAAGGGGATGTAAATAAATATGATGACCCGGTTAATGAATATGAGGATGATGAATTGGAGGATGGTGAGCTGGAGAGTGATTTTTGTTCTTATAGAGTCTTGTCAAGCAAGACACTTGCAGATGTTGTTGAAGCGCTTATTGGGGTTTATTATGTAGAAGGTGGGAAAAATGCTGCTAACCATCTCATGAAATGGGCTGGAATTGATGTAGAGTTTAATGCTGATGAGATCAAGAACACAACAAGGCCATCTAATGTTCCCGACAGTGTTCTTAGGAGCGTTGACTTTGATGCGTTGGAGGGTGCTTTGAATATTAAATTTAGAGACAAGGGCCTCTTGGTGGAAGCCATTAGTCACGCCTCACGACCATCTTCTGGAGTAGCCTGCTATCAGCGATTGGAGTTTGTGGGTGATGCTATCTTGGATCATCTCATTACAAAACACTTGTTCTTCACATACACAGATCTGCCTCCAGGCAGGTTGACCGATCTTAGAGCTGCTGCTGTTAACAATGAAAATTTTGCACGTGTTGCTGTGAAACATAATCTCCATCTACACCTTCGACATGGATCCAGTGCTCTTGAAAAACAGGTTTGCTAGTTTCTTCCTTTTTCTATGTTAATTTTTTAGTTTTATCATTTTTATTTTAATACTTGGATAGACCCTCCCTAATGCGTAGTCATATTTTATATTTCTGTTTACAGATCCATGACTTTGTGAAGGAAGCTGCAAATGAATTAACGAAGCCTGGGATCAACTCATTTGGTTTGGGAGATTGTAAAGCTCCTAAAGTTCTTGGTGACATTATCGAATCTATTGCTGGTGCCATTTTTCTAGATAGTGGACGTGATACTTCAGTAGTTTGGAAGGTAATTCCCAGTCAGCATGGCTTACTAACTTTATTTTTTCATTTTCTTATTACGACGAATTGGAGTGAACTGATACATGAGTGGCTGCCCAATCTTCTATGTTATAGGTGTTTCAACCTCTACTTCAACCAATGGTCACCCCCGAGACACTACCAATGCATCCAGTCCGTGAGCTGCAAGAAAGATGCCAGCAACAGGCTGAAGGCCTCGAATACAAAGCCAGTCGAAGTGGCAATTTGGCTACTGTTGAAGTCTTGATCGATGGTGTCAAGGTGGGAATTGCTCAGAATCCACAAAAGAAGATGGCACAGAAACTGGCTGCCAGGAATGCTCTTGCTGCTTTAAAAGATAAGGAAACAGCTGAAGCAGCGGAGAAGCAGGAAAGGCAGGAGGAAGATAATGGGAAGAAGAAAAATGGTAGCCAAACATTTACCAGGCAAACTTTAAATGACATATGCTTGCGTAAAAACTGGCCTATGCCATTCTACAGGTGAGACATTCTGAACACCTAATTATGTTGTCTCTTCTACTTCCATATGATTTGAAGGTTTATCTGTTTTAAATGTGATGATGGTTTCATCTCTAGGTGTGTCGATGAGGGTGGCCCTGCACACGCAAAGAAGTTTACATTTGCTGTACGTGTGAATTCTACTGACAGAGGATGGATAGACGAATGTGTCGGGGAACCTATGCCGAGTGTCAAAAAGGCCAAGGACTCAGCAGCTGTTCTTCTATTGGAATTATTGAATAAGTTATACAAGTGATAGCGTTGCTGACTATTTTCTGCAGCTAATTCTCTATCTTCAGCCTCTAGTTCTCCAATATCTGCTAGGCCACTAAAAGCTCTAGCGCTCGCTAATTTGATGCAGCAATACAGATGAATTTTCATGAGACTGTCATTATATTCTGTTACCAAATTCAGATCTTCCTGAAAACAATGTTGATTGAACACTACAAAATAAATATATGAAGATTGTAGTGCATTTTAACACTAAAGTGAACTGAAGTAGCTCAGTTCAGGACTTAAGGTTTGAGGAACAAATAAAGAAACAACAAATCAGGTGCATATAAACTCATGAAACTGGTCTCTACTGTACTCCAATTCCTTGGCAGCATTTATACAAAATTCACAAAGTAATAAGCTAATTTGGCAGAAACGGATTTGAAGTAAAACTCTTGTGGTAAGCTATTTTGATGAGCATAGCTTCAGTGGGTAACTGGTAGAGGATTATTCCTCCCAAGGCTCCAACCAAGGTCAGAAACATAGAACCTCCCCGTCTTTGAACTCATCTGTAATATGAAGCTATAAGCTCTGAACATGATAGTTCTTTGAAAAACCAGGCATAATGAAAATGAAATACCCAAATCTAAGCATATATTGTCTTAAAAAAATGATATAAACCAATAGCTTGTAGCAAGTTCCTTTCGCTTAATGAAGAACAAAATGTAAAACTAGGGAGATTCTGCTTCAAATATTCCTCTGCCATTGGAAAAATGACTTATTGTAAATGGTGGGACGTTCGGCTATACTCCTCCGGAGAAGTATCTATCTTTTGATTAGGAAAGTGCCACTCACAGTATGTTGACACTTTCCAGCCTCTGTATACGAATGTTTACCGCCTTAAGGTGTGCATTATGTACTCGGCATAGAGATCCCTGCACCAGAACATACATGTCAGGAGAGTGGAATATGGTAAGGCGTTCTAGAACATCAGGACACCATGGTAAACAGCTTGTAGTTTTTCAAGAGAGATGTACATGGAGTACTGGATAGCTTCAAGAGCAGCTTTGGCAGGCAGAAAGGCGTTAACTGCGACCTCTTTGTTCTCATTTTTCTTGTCTAGAAGCATGTTAAGTAAATTTTAAGAAAAAAACACACTAGTATAATGTGCATCAATCTTAAGCATAATATTTGAAGGATACAGTCTTCAAAGAAGCGACGGATTTCAGAAAGGCGGTGAGGGGGAAGGTCATTGAGTTCAGTATAATGTGTGTACTCTGGATCGTCAGCACAAACTGCAATGATCTTATCATCTTTCTCTCCCTAGATTAAAAGTAGAACTCCTCAATTTGTGAAAGTTCATGCACAAAGTATGATAGAAAGAAGAGGTAGGGGTTCATCACTCCCCTTTTCTAGACAGCTAAGAGATGGTACCTGGTCAATCATAGGCATCACTCCAATGGCTCTTGCTCGCAGAAAGCAACCAGGAAGGACAGGTTCCTGCTAAATTCATTGAATTTGATGAAGACTCATCTATCATTTCGCTGATATGAAAGTATGTGATACACTATTTGGGGTTATATATGCAGAGCATGTAGCTTAATGGAAAATGTAGCATTTGGTCATGTATTTTGTCCCTTGGCATTATATTGAGTTCCAACTTCCACAACCACTTGAAGAGTCTATTTAACAAGAATCTGTAGGATATATGGACATGAATATTGTATCGAAGAAAGCACCTGCATGAGGACTAGAACATCAATTGGATCATTGTCTTCACACAAGGTGCGAGGGATGAAGCCATAGTTATGAGGATAGACCACAGACGAGTACAAAATTCGGTCAACCTGAGAATGTAGCAATGAAGAACAATCTTAACTTAGATACTTATGAAAACAGAAACGGGAAATCCTAGAATATGTAACTATTTTTTAATACCTTGATTAATCCTGTCTTCTTGTCAAGCTCGTATTTGACCTTGCTTCCCTTTGTAATCTCAACAACCTGGACCATTAATTCCAACAGAAACATCAATGAGTACCTTCCTCAGAATGGAAGCCTCAGTTTATGCTGGTTTACTTGACAAAAAGTTACAACGAGATACATACCACATTGAAAATATGTGGAGCTGTAGGACCTGCAGGAAGAGTTTGCAACATGATTAAATACTTCCATTCTATATTAATGAAAGGAGGATTAAAAGATGATTAAAGGTACCAATTTCAAGATCGTGCCAAGGATGTGCAGCAACTGATCTCCTTGACAAAGAAGAAAGAATCCTCTCGTTTAACTTGGGAGTTGGTTTTCGTGGTTTTTCAGCACCCTCCTCAGACATCTCTAACGACAGGAAGGTAATAATAGTTCAAAGTTAAAAAACAATCAGATGCAGGCAAACTCGAACATATTTCATCTAGATCTGTGTTTATAAGAACACTACAGATTAAATATCATAGGCTACCATTAAAAACAGACATGAACAATTAGCAAACAATGTACAGTCATATAGTTCAATTACCAAGCAGATGATGGCTATTGTCGCACAGCCAAATTTACCAAATCTAATTATTGTAATTCAAAAGGAGAGATCAAGATTTGAGCTGGTTGATAAGGAAGACTGATCACAGATGAATATGCCCAAATTTGAATCCCCTATACCAATACAAGCTAATAAGCTAGTGATATTGCACATATTCCATTCATGATTGATATTCATATCATCCTATATATAATCCAAACAAGCAGCCTAATATGCCAACAACCCAGAAAAGACAACATCGTCATCAACAAGATTCACATATGGAAAATGTGAATTAAAACGTACCCTGAGACTAAAAAACTTCTGAACAAAAAAAACAACAAAAAGTTTGGAACTTTGACACAAAATGAGTTGAAGCACACGAACCTTGGTGTTGTTTTGGAGCCTGCTTGGTTGCTCAGAACTTGGGAGGTAGAAATTAAGAATGGAAAATGGGGAAGTACTTAGAATTTATACTAGGTGTGAGAAGTGAAAGGGGGGAAGAGAGGGGCTGAGAATGGTCAAAACTTGGGAGGCAGTGCCACGTGTCAGCCTGAGAGAGAAGGTAGCTCTGCATAGGAAACCACCCCCCTTGAAAGATGGTATCTTTAATAGGAAGAACCAGTGTGTAGAGGTGGTTCTAACGTGGATTTACAACTAAACCACTACTATTGCACCATTTGTGTCTGATTCTGATCATATGGATTTGCCTAACATGTCTCAGTCCCAATGTTTTTTTTTATGATTTCATGATTGAGCCAATAGGTGTTTGATTTATTCAAAGGATCAATACATTAATGTGTCAGCAAATCATATGCAGATTAGATCTTCATATATAGTAGTTTACCAGTTTCATAAACTAGACTGAGATTACTAGCTTGAGATTATGCTAAGGTAGCTTGCCAATATAAGAAACCGGTAGTGTAAAAATGTTTAAAACTATTGGTAGATTGAAAGCAATGCAGAAATAAGTGCTGTTTTAATTTAGTTTAGTTGGTTAATTGGTTTTGCCATAAGTTACTGACAGATGTTCGCTTTTCGTGTTGTCATAAGTTATTGACATATGTGCTTCGCTTTTCGTGTTGACATTATTGACTCATTCCTTAACAAATTTGATCCGTTTTTGATGTGTTTATGTGGTCTTTTGTTGCAGCATATCCTGACAGAGTCCAAGGGACTCGATAGCTAGTAGTTCTTCGTTTAGAGCTTTCAAGTTTGATATAATGTCAACTTCCAACTCTAGTTTTGATAAAATATGAGAGGAAGAATATCATTCTTCTTCATCTTATATTTTTGATATTGAGAAATTGATGGAAGAAAAACCAAGGCATGTTGATGTAAATATTATACTGAGCAGCCAACATTCACCACCATCCATTCCTTGGTATTTATTGAATTGTATTTCCTTACATTACAATATTACAATTGTATATATATATAGTGGCTATTCTAGAGTCTAGCTATGGAAAACAGCAGTGTTCTAAAACTCGGCCTAGTCGGCGTCGTTCCGAGGCGATTTTAAAAAAATCGGAGTACAAAGTCGGCCGGAAGAAAATCGGCTGAGTAGTCGGCCCAACTCGGAAAAAATCGCCCCAACTCAGTAAAAAAATCGGTCCAACTCGGTAAAAAAAATCGGTCCAACTCGGAAAAAAATAGGCTAACTCGGAACAAATCGGCCAAACTCGACATTTTATTGACTATTTTTATTATTTTAGACATTATAATTCTTTTTAAAAAATTATATTTAATTATATGTTTTAAAAATAAAAATAAATCTAAAAATTAAAAACCGAGTACTCCCCGACTACTCCCCCGACTACTCCTCTACTCGCTAGTCCCAGTTCGACCGACCAACTAGTGACTAGCGACTTTTAGAATCTTGAAAAACAGTAAATGCAAATAATAGTATTTATAACGCAGAATCAAAACATGCTATGAATGTGTTATAGAAGGAGCATCAGATGACTTGGATTTTGGAGAAGATTGAGTCGTCTAACAGTATTACTTCCATCAAGTTGACATGTTTTAGCTTCAGATGCTGATTTTGCATGGTTGCAATAGTAGAAAATGTTTCTGTATAGTACCAACATTATATGTTTTAACTAGGCTGTTAAACATGGTTTATGCATTATAAATCACCTAGGATTATTTTTTATATATTTTTTAAACGGGGTTTGGAATCTAGCCTACCGTGGGAGGCTCAGCTCCATGCCCGGATTATTATTAAAGAAGAAAAAAGTACAAATAGGAGGACGGGGGACTAGACCAAATCCGTCCTCATGATCTAAACGAAATAAATAAAAAGAGAATATGATGCACCTACCTCTTATAAAAAAGTATAGGGTAACATGCAACAGGCCCAAACCTGTTAACATTCCCTATGAAATGCAAAACCTTTCGCATCCATAGACAGAAGTGAGAGAAGTGCAGATGGAGGAGAATCATACCAAACTAAAAATGATGATGTCAAACCAAAACTCGTTATTTTGTCAGTCACTGTGTTACCCTCACGAAGAATATGAGAATATAAAAAGTTCATGACACGAATTCGTTCAAGACAATTAATCCATAGTATCCGCAGCGGCCATGATAAGCTCATATAAATTAGATTTCCAAGACAAAATTACTGGACTTCAGACCTATTCTACCTGCACTTCTGACTCTCATGATTCACATTTATTTAATTATTAAACTTACTTTGCTCTTTTGTGTTGGTTTATTGTCAAATCTGTCATTGAATATTCAAGCAATTGGAAGTTTCTGACTCTGAAATATATAGGTCATCATGTTCATATGAAACCAGAAATTTTCCATAGTAAAAGTGTTTATGATTGTTCTATAAAAAACTTCTGTATTGCTTCAAGTATCAAGATTCTGAATAATAACACAATCCAGTTTAAACATCTGATGTAACCAACATTTTCTAGTACTCATTTGTCACCAAACAAGTATAAACCAAACTCTACAACACAAAATTGCTAGTAAAACTGTAAAACTTGAAGTTGTGTGAGGACTCTTCTGCAATCATCATCGATGCAGACATGCAGTGACTTATTGTAATGGATGGAGTATTGTAGCCTATATATGTTTACCGCCTTAAGGTGAGCATTATGTACTCGGCATAAATATCCCTGCACCGGAAAATACAAGTTGATCAGAAGAGTAGTGTAATATGGTGCTCTAGCATCGAGTACTGAATAGCCTCCGCGGCAGTTGAGCAAGGCAAAAACTCGTCCACTGCAACTTCTTTGTGTTCATTCTTCTTGTCTATGCAATATGTTGAGAAAAACTATGCATTCTTCTTTAAATTGTAAATAAACTCCAAAAAAATGTTCAACATAATATTGTAAGGGATACAGTCTTCAAAGAAGCGACGAATCTCAGTGAGCCTATGAGGAGGAAGCTCTCCAATGTCATTGTAATGTTTATAGGCTGGATCATCCGCACATACTGCGATGATCTTATCATCCTTCTCTCCCTGGATTACAGAGCCAAAATCCATAGTTACAGAATCAAATGTCTGAAATTTCATAGACATACAGAAGTGAATATAAGCTAAAACACATTTTATAGAATTAATATATCACTACAAGTGATAGACAGATCAAACTTCACTTAGTACCTGGTCAATCATGGGCATTAATCCGATGGCTTTGGCACGCAGAAATGAACCCGGGATAACAGGTTCCTGTTTAATCCATTGATTTATGTAAGTACTTATCTCATATAGATAATAGATTTAGAATGCAGCTATTTGTTTCATGGAAATAAATAGCATTTGATACTGCAAATGTTAAACTAAAGAATTAAGATCCAGCATGGTGATATGAGAATCAGAGAAATCGCCTGCATGAGAACTAAAACATCCAGTGGATCATTGTCTTCACACAAGGTGCGAGGGATGAAACCATAGTTATGAGGATAGACCACAGATGAGTACAAAATCCTATCAACCTGAGAATTTATTCAAAGAATCATAAGATTTCAGCTGACAACTTTGAGCTTTGATCTCAGAAAGCTATGAATTATTTTGACACCTTAATTAGTCCTGTTTTCTTGTCAAGTTCATATTTGACTTTGCTTCCTTGTGATATCTCAACAACCTGAGCAATTTCAACAAGTATATGATTAAAAATTAAAATAAAATAAAAAACTTCGTATGCTAATGTGTTATTAGAATCAAGGCCACATTTTATCAGTTCCATCTAGTAACTAGTTTTGGTTCAATATTGAGCTGGCTACTTATGAAGTTTGAGTGATTAATACATACAACATTGAAAATCTGGGGAGCTGATGGCCCTGCACATAAGATTTGAGAAAATGATTAGTTTCTTGCTGTTTTACATGGACCATGGCACAAGTACAAAAGCTAAAAATGAGATCAAAGAGTAGGCTAGGTACCAATTTCAAGATCATGCCAAGGAAGTGCAGCTACTGATTTCTTTGACAAAGATGAAAGAATCCTCTCATTTAATTTTGGAGTTAGTTTTTTTTTCTTCTTCAGTCATCTATATAAATGTAGGAAGGTTATAGTTAAAACTTAAAAGTGAGAAAAAGCGAATACCAGATGCATCATAGTGAAGCATTCAAACGAGAAATATAATACTTGAGGACTCCATTATTAGAAAAGAAAAAAACCATAAGGTGATGAAAAGTAGTAATTTGTGTAATCTGTTATACCACTCCAATCTGCTAATTAGTTACATAGCTACTGATGTTCAACATTCTTCCTTTTATTGTGGTTCAAAGATTTCGGACAAAAAAGGTCGAAAAGCTAGTTAGACAACCACTAGACCCAAAAACTTGAAAGATTAAAATACAAGAGTTTTGATAATACACACCTTGATGGCTAGAGCTGTCAGGGAGTTGAAATAGAAACTTGAAACAGAAGAACAAGTGCCAAGGGTTGCACTCTTTGGATGAAAATATTTATAGCATGTAAAAAAGGAAAGAAATTGAGAGAAAAGACGAAGTTGGTCAAAAACTTTGAGGTATTGCCATATGTCTGCATGGGAGAGAAGGTAGCTTCAGAAACCACCTGTTACGTTGAACCTTTGAATTTGGTGATAGAGATCTATTTGCATTATTTTGGAAATAGGTAAAAAATTGATCGAAATAGGTAAAAAATTGATCGAGTCTTGCTATGTATATTTTGGAACCAATTGGATGCTTTCTTTTTCTTCTTCTGTATTTAGATATATAGGTATTTGGAATCAAATACCTATTTTGATAGAAGTGAGCCAAATAGGTATTTGTAAGTGCAAAATGTAAAAAGGCAACAGACTTTTAAATCAGATCAGCTAACCAGCAATGCAAAGTGTTGAGATATCAATCTCACATCGGGAATATGAGACATTGCATATGGGCTTATAAGGGTTTGAGCTACTCTCTCCATTGTCAATTGGTTTTGGAGTTGAACCCCTTACTACTTTATCATGGTATCAGAGCGGGTTACCCATGTCCATGTGTGTTAGCGTTACCGGCCACACGCACTCCACGTCATCCTCATCCACATATGTTGTCCACGTGTTGAAGATTCGCACACGTGCAGGGGCGTGTTGAGATATCAATCCTACATCAGAAATATGAGACCTTGCATGTAGACTTATAAGGGTTTGACGCACTCTTTCCATTACCAATTGGTTTTGGAGTTGAACCCCAAATTACTTTATGGCTTGAAGATTTGGTCTGTTTGAATTCACTTCTTCTGTTATACAATACAGGGAAGTAGCAAGATTTAAGAATGTGCATCCCAACATTAACACACTCAAGGAGGGCATGTAATAATACCAATTAGGAAACATATATCAATGCTTAGGCATATATGCTGAATCAGGAGACATTGATATCATCTGAAGGAGGCTGGAGTTCGAAAACGTTTCCTCAAGTGCAGGCCCTCTCTTGCTACCTCCATCACTGCTCTCTCTTCTGATATGTACTAATTCCTTGGCAACATCATACATTCCTAGCTTTCCATCTCCACCAAACAATAAACACCTCATTGCAAGGTCTGCAACTGTTTCTATTTGCTCACGGCGATAGGAAGTTTGTTCATGATAGTAAAGAAGTGGATCCACAATCTCTTCTAGCTTGCCACCTCTTATCTTTTGCAGGGCTATTGGCAAGTCCAAGCAGTTTGAGCCTGCAATCATCTCAAGAAGCACCACACCTAAAGCATACACATCAGTTTTTTGAATACGCGAGCCTTCTTCATGACTCGAAACCAGTAGTCCAAAACCTGAGAGTTTACTAGAAAAGTCATCATCAATAAAGATATAGCCGGACTTGAGATCACAGTGGAAAATGGGAGGAGACATCTCGTACTGCAAAAAGGCAAGGACACTTGCTGTTTCAGCGGCAATGCTTAACCTCTTGTACCAGTCAAGAGCAACATGTTGTCCTCCTGTTTGGTGTAAATGATCCTCAAGGGTACCGTTTGTAGGATATTCATACACCAGTAGTGGAGTGTAGGCCAAGTCAATACAGCAGCCAAGAAACCGGGCTATATTCTTGTGTAGAATAGCAGACAAAGCCTCAAATTGTGACAAGACTTGAATCAAGTCTTTTTCATGCTCACAATCTACCTTGTGCACAGCAATGTGAGATCCATCCCCTAGAATCCCAGCATATATTGTGCCATTATTTCCACTTACAAGCTTCTGATCCTCGTCAAATGCTTTGGTAGCTTCCTCTAGCTCATGGTAAGTGAATAGCTGAGTCTTGCTAGCTTTTCGGAATGATATGGTGCTGTGGAATTGAACTTTTTGAGCTGGATCAAACGTTCCTGGTTTAACAGGCCCTTTGAGTAGATACAGAAGTGCAATCAGTGAGACTATGATGAAGAGGGGAGCAAGAACTCCTGCAATTAAAGATGTCATTATAATCATGACTCATTTATATCAAATTGAAGCTGAGATGAATTTGCAGCTTCAACTAGTATCTGACGAAACTTTTTTCTACTATGTGATCAGCTTGTCGGAAAATGCATATGAAGATAACTTACCTGCTATAACTACAAGTTTCTTGCTACTATGCCCTTTCTTGAAGCAATCATTGCCGTATGCTTCCCTTCTGTCTTTGATGCAGGCTGTAAAGGCATGTCAGGTAATTTTGTAAGTCAAAGAGTACAACTATTCATTGTATGTATGTGTGACTATCCCTTAACACTGGATGAATATGTATAATATATACTTGTTTAAAAGTCTGATACACATTTCACTGTACTTCAACCATATCTACTTGAAGTTTTAGAGACTTGAATCTGATTGAAAAGTAATTAAAGCATATCAAACTGCTTTAGGCATGGGCCAGATAACTAATATTCCTAGTTCTACTCATTGCCATATCAATGATTTCATATCCTTGCACTATAATAATTCTGCAGAAAGAGGGAGTGAACCTAATTTCTTATAATTTCTCATGATGTTGGTAGTGACAGTCTTTCATAACAAGGTAAATTTTATTTTCTGCAATTCAGTACTATATGTTCAAATCAGAAATGGGCATTCAAGATCCACATAACAGAAGTGAACATGCTTAAAATGATTAATGGATAAGTACTTACATATGGTGCATCCTTCCCCAGTTGCAAACCCATCACCAATGAACCCATCTTGACAAGCACACCTCACCCCTGCTTGAATTGATGTGGCATTCATAATGTAACCATTGGTAGCACAAATCCCCTTGGATGAGTTTCTAGGCACTGCCCATTCCAACTTTACCCCTCTCTTTCCCAAGTTGGACCCTCTCTGAACAACCCAACTTGAGAAGCCCCTGCACCCAAATTTGGAAAACACTGAGAACTTGTCACCAAGATGCCACAGACTGTGATCAGAAAGAGGGTAGCAGCAAGCAGGAGAGCCATGGCTTTCATTGCCATCACAGCCAGGCAAGTCAATGGTTTCACATTCTGTTTTGCACAGAGAAGAGTCCTCACAATCATAGAGACCAATGACATTGTCAGCAGAGAGGCCAAAGTGATCGTTCCCCAAGAAGCCAAACGAGTTCAAGTCATTGTACTGGCGGCAGTAGGAAGAGGAGCCTGGAAAATCCACTAGCAAACCATCAGAGAAGAGTTCGAGGATGCGGTAGCTTTCACAGCCAATGTTGAGGAAAAGGGAAGATGAGTTGAGGCAAGAGAGCTGGAAAACATCAGAGACAGAAGAACAGGACTTGTTCAAGTGAAATGGGAAGGGGATTTTAAGGTCTCCACATTTTTCATGGCACAAATTTGGTTGTGATGGCTGGTGTTGTTCCTGGAGAGAGTGAGAAATGGTTAAGAACTTAAAGAGGCTAAGGAGAAGAAGGGAAGCTAGAGATGATAGATGTAACATTGTCAGTGAAAGTGCAGACTTCAGAGAATATTTGCAGGGAAACTTTATGGTACTAAAGAAGAAGAAAAGAGCAGTTCAGGTTGTTATGGGATTGTATGTGTAAATATATGAGAGAGAGAGAGAGAGAGATTGGTACGTACATTTTATACGTACACGAAGTATAGCAGAGAGACCTAAATCAATGTCAGTATATTTGATTGTCAGATGAAGTATTAGCAAACGAATTGAAGTATTTAACAATGTATGCTAGCTGCTCTGTCATTATAACTCATCATGCATGTAGAGTCCAAAACTAGAATTTGTTCATCAAACAAAGTTTTTTTGAGGATCAAACAGTGTTTATAATACCATTTTCAGACAACTCCTCACGTATCTAAAAATGACTCAATAGATAATAAGTTTTGAATCCGTTTTTTGATACAAGAAATTGTATCTGTATAGTATATGCCACCGTAATGTAATGGGAAATATAACTTGCTATAGCTAGCTTAGCTTAGGAGTTTGAGAAAGAGGAGACGATTGGTCTGGAGAATGGGGCACAGTCGGTACCATATCACCATATATTCATATATGGAATGCTGTGCATTTTATGAGCGTGGCCAATGTGGGAGGTTTTCGATTCAAGTTCAAAGGCTCTCTAATATATCAGATTTTGATAAATATATATTTTGCATGGCCTTCGAGATTTGGTATTTTAATGCATCAACGTACAATTAAACTAAGTTGTTTGAGAATTACGGAATGTCAGATCTGTACTATACTATATGTAATATAAATTAAAGCTAATCCTAGTATAAACTAAGTATGAAAATTAGTTTTATTCAGAGAGTTGTGAATTGTAAATCTCTCTAGCCCCGATGCCACGCATGGTGGGTTTTCATGTAGAGCCGCGTTCGTTGTAACAAGGCTTTGACATGTGTTAACTCGCAGAATTTGAGCTTTTGCTGCTTGCTTCACTTGTATGCCTGGAATTTGATATAGATATTGGGAGAAATGAGAAACATTAAGTTTTGGGGTTAGCATTTTTCTTGGTAATTGTCGTGAGCTCACACAGTGTGTATTGGGAACCTGGAGATGCCAAGTTTGGCCACGGTTACGTGTCGGTTAATTGATGGGGAAGTGCTTGTGCCCTAGTTTTTTCTCCAACTGTTGACATTTGGGTTTAGGAAGATAGGAACTTCAGGACTTGGGAATGGATGATCCATTGATCTGGTCTGAAATATTTCAAAGAGAAAAAGTCCTTAACTTACTTGTCAAGTAAAGAGAACCATACTTTCTAAAAAAAAGAAGCAAAGAGAAATATTTTGTAACTAACACTTGTACACCAAATTTAAACACTAGCTGCATGTCTATTCTAGGCTCAAAGTGCGAAGAAACAATTTTTTTTTAAAAAAAAAATAAAGGCACCGAGCCTTCACCTCTACAGTTAAAACCAAGATTCTCCTCAATATTGTAAAGTGAGTTCGAAAGTAAAAATTCATGTTGGATTTAGACATGAGAGTGAAGTCCGAACAAGAACACACAAATAACCATAGAAATAAAAATCTAAATGCGGAGAAAGGATGCGGAAATCTTCCTTTGTAGAACCTCAATCGCTCACGACATTTGAAGAAGTCTAATAAGAAACACCATCCTCAAAGCACGAGACCATGACTTCCTTAACATATGCTTCATAAAAGCTCAAGGCGCTCTTAAAAAGATCCACTCCACTTAGAGTTTAGAATGTCCTCAAGCAATGTGTCTCATCAAGGAAGAAGACGAATGTCCTCCGGCAAGATCATACTTCACCCAAATCACATCGACACATTCCAAAACTGCCCATATATTACCCTCCAACAATAAAATGAACTGCAAAGAAGTCCCACTACCTAAGTGAACAAAAATATCGAGTGCAAGGAACTTTTAGCAATGACCTTTTCATATTCAAATACCCAGATCTCAACATCAGAAAGTGATAAGTAGGTGTTTGGTACATTATTGAAAACCAAATAATGAAATCGAGTATTAATTTATATTATAATATTTGGTAAGTCATAATAAGGAAATGCGAAGTTATATTTTTTTAATAAAACCCTTTTATAATTTTTAAATATGTACAACATTAAAATTTATTAAAGGATTTTAGGTAATTGTGGTTTTAACGGTAATGAAATTGAAATACCACCCTTGACAAGGTAATTGAATTCAGACGTTATGAGAGAGTCAATTTTCAGTTAGATATCTTTTATTTTGTTTATGTTCTTGTCTCTATATACAACCAATCAACCCCTTGGAATGAAAAACCATATTAATAATTTTTCATACCATGGTTTCTTGACAACCAAACGGGGCATAATGCGTTTTTTTAAGTTAAGGTTGAATTGTATGCTCCCTTGGTACTAGGAATAATACGGGTGGATGTTTTGTATCGAAAATATAGTTATCGACCCGAACCGCATCAAAAAAACACGATTCGGTAACCGTACCGAACTAAAATAGTGTAGTTTTATGGTCACACCGCACCGCATAAAAGCGGTTCGGTTACGGTTTGAGGTTATAATTCAACTGATTTAAACCAAACCGTACTGAATTACATTTTTATTATTTTTTTAAATTTTTTATTGATGAAATTTGATTTGTAATATATATATATATATAAATCATTTATGCTCAAGTTTGTAGTTTGCAAGTTGTTCTGTTTGCATGATAGTTGATATATGTTGATTTATTAAGTTATCAAATATAATGTTTTTGTTAGTTAATTGATATTTTGATGACATTTATAGACTTGTATAGACTCTAAATGCATTCAAAATTTATTCATACTTTATAGGAATTGTTGGGCAAAGATTTTGACATTTCTTGTTTATTAAAATAAATAAATCGGCTCACACCAAAACCGAACCGTATTGAAAAATTATGTAACCGAATTATTTGAAAAAAAAAAACGGTTTAGTTACGGTTTGAAACATTGTAAAACCGAAAAAACGGTTCAATTACTGTTTAAACTTCAAACCGATCTGAACAGAACTGTGTCAACTCTTAGAGAATAATAAAGGTTCATAACGTCTCATGAGTACTTGAGCTCGGCTTGAACCCTCAATCACACGGGTTTCTTAGAAATTCACATTTGGTGTTCCTATTAGCATAGGATTTACAACGTCAACATGGACTATGATCTCAAACCCATAAGCAGAAGGGTTAGACTATGACGCATGTGCCTTTCGACTCTTATAGACACACGTAAAGAAATAATCATGATGTCCAAGACTATGGAACTCGGCAAGGTCTCTATTGTTTGTTGACGTGAACCATTTAGGTCCCATAGTTTTAATGATGGACACGAGACCAACAGCTTCGAACTCTCTTGCCCGAGCGGAAGATCATCTCTAAAACGAGGCAACATAGTGGGATGCTGTGAAACAATTTTTCAACTCTATGTGTAACAAGCTACGTGAAGTCTATTTAAGTTTCACGAAAGCAATTACGAAGGATAAATGAATCTCAACCGCATGGACCAAATCTAACGGCTAAAGATCATAACCATTTGCAATCTTTCAAAAGTTAAATCCCATTATGAGCACTTGAGAAGAAGATTGGTGTTTTTTTTACCACAGTATAAAACCAGGTGTGTTTTTTACCACTTTGCTTATGGTCTACTCTTCTTTTTATTTTTTATGGTCTACTCTTCCTTGCTCTCTCTTCCCTCTCCCAAAGCAAAA
Organism: Comarum palustre; assembly: GCA_951800085.1. NCBI lineage: Eukaryota > Viridiplantae > Streptophyta > Magnoliopsida > Rosales > Rosaceae > Comarum > Comarum palustre. The sequence goes on along the minus strand of OX637581.1, from coordinate 17,896,546 downwards.
AGTGTTGCTTTGGGACTCTCCCTCTCTCTTCTGCAAATTCTCATTGCCAACATCGGCGTCGTTTCCTCGCAAAAAGTAACAAAACCCGACGGTTTTTTTGGTTCCCAAATATGACCAAACCTCCTCTCCTCATCTCCAATAACACAACGCCACCACTAACACTTCCCCAACAACAACTTCCTCTTTACTCTTTCACAATGATCTTCTTCTTCTACTGAAACTTGGTATCAGATAAGCCATGGAACCATCAAACAGCAACAAGTCCCGGTTGATTGGAGACTACATACTGGGCCCGAAAGTCGGGTCGGGTTCGTTTGCCGTGGTGTGGCGGTCGACCCATCGCCAACTGGGTATTGAAGTTGCGGTGAAGGAGATTGATAAGAAACACTTGAGCCCAAAAGTCAGCGAGAGTTTACTTAAAGAAATTTCCATACTTAGCACCATCAACCACCCCAATATTATTCATCTTTTTGAGGCCATCCAGGTAATTCTTAAATTTTTGTTTTCTGGGTTTTGAGCTAGTTTTGAGTTTTGGTTATTGAATGGTATTGGTGTTTGAATGTGGGTTGATTTGTCTTTTGTAGACCAAGGACAGAATTTACCTAGTGCTGGAGTACTGTGATGGTGGTGACTTGGCGGCTTATATTCAACGACATGGGAAAGTTTCAGAAACTGTGGCTAGGCACTTCATGAGGCAATTGGGTATTGTGTTCTATGCTCAAGTTTGATTTTTTTGGCAGTGTGGTTCATGTTTATTGTGTTTACTTATTTGGGTTTGAGCCAGAAATTGTGTTCTGAGTCTAGAATTGGATAAAAGTTAAAAGCTTTTTTGATTGTTGGGGGGAAGTTTGGTGTATGCTTTTATGGGAGAATTGAGTTTTTTGGATGGTTAGGTTCATGATTAGGAATTTAGGATGAGTGGGGATGCTCTTATTAGCAATCAGAATGTTTTGCTGCTTTTCCATATTTGCTCTTTTTTCCTATGTGAATTTTGACATGTTTAATTTGGTTGTCTCGACCCTTGAGCAGCTGCAGGATTGCAAGTGCTTCAGGAAGAACACCTCATCCACCGGGATTTAAAACCACAGGTACGGTGTTCCTTGCTTGGTTATTATGTTGTATTCTAGGTGATTCAATTCTGACTGTCGTTCCAATAAGCACACTGTTAGCCAATACTTACAAATTGTCAAATTTATTGGGTATTCTGATTATTATTTTTGGTTGGTTGTGCTCGTGACTCGTGCGAATTTTTTTGACCTATTCTCGATCAGTTTATAACTATGTAGCACCCGCTCGACATTGTATAAGCTTCTATAACATGGAAAATTTTGGCTTAAGTTCTGTTTGGTTTGTTACTTACTTGATTTTTTCGCCGAACGTGTAGAACTTACTCTTGTCAGCCAATGAGGAAACCCCACTATTGAAGATAGGGGACTTTGGTTTTGCAAGGTAGGATCTAATTATTGTGAAATTTACTGCTGCAACCTAAGTAAAATGTCTGCTATCTGTACAATAAATGTTTTTTGTTTTGTTTTTTAGCTATGTGATGCTTGTATGGTCCTGCCATGACAATATTTCCTAGTAAAGTGGTTCATAGCTAATATAATGCACAACTGCTTGTTTAATTTGGCTAGTGATCAATGCCGATAATGCTTGCTTAGCAATGTAGAGAAAACATGCAGTGACTTTTCTCTTTTCATTTTCAATAGAATTAGTGTCCATTTACATTATTAGTTGTCAGGGTAGTCTTAACTCGTAAGGTCATACAAGTTTCAGGTCTTGAACATGATCATGTGGTAAAAAGAGTTCTGCATTTTTGAATTCAGCTTCCAAGTGCCCTTTCTGTCATCCAAATCTATTGTACGTAATCTGTCGCATATAGAAGTGAGAATGAAACAGCATGAACAGAAGCAGAGAAATAATGTGGGGAAGGTTATTGAATCTAGCACATCTTGTATATGCGGAAGATTGAACTTCTAAAAGTATTTTTAAAGCAGTTTCTCAATTTTGAGACTTTAGTCAATTTTATCAGCAATTATAATAGTAAATATTTGGGACACATTCGAAAATGCAACTGGTACTTAATCTTTTTTCCTTACCTTCTGGACTCATTAGTTATTTGGTTCTTCTATGTTCAGATCTGTCACACCACAAGACTTGGCTGACACACTTTGCGGTTCACCATTATACATGGCTCCAGAAATTATTCTGAACCAAAAGTATGATGCAAAGGTGATAGATTGTGATAAGGATGCTATTGACATGTTTTAAAGCATTTTTCCCAATCTTATGTTGTGTCTGACTTCTAGTTATGTGTCTTTGCAGGCTGATTTGTGGAGTGTTGGAGCAATTTTATTTCAGCTAGTGACTGGGACGCTACCATTTGATGGGAGTACTCAATTACAGGTTTTGGAAGAATCCTTAGATTTCCTTGTGAAGGAAGATTTTAAGATTATTCATTCACATGTTAGAGAAATAAGCCACTGAAAGGGCTAGTAAGAAAGTTATACATTTGAATATAGTCTTTTGATCATTTCTCTGCTATATACAGCTTTTCCATAATGTTCTGACATCTACTGAGCTGCGGTTTCCACAAGGTGCTTTGGAAGAATTGCATCCAGATTGTATAGATCTCTGCAGAAGCCTTCTGCGTCTAAATCCAGGTAATGATTGCTATTTTAGGGCATCTCTGATTATGTGCTTGTGTATAATTAATCAATTTAGAATCTCAAGAGTAAGAATATCCGAAGTTACTGACTCTTCAAAATGCTGATGTAAAAATCTAACTTTCTATGTAGTTGAGCGATTGTCGTTTCAGGAGTTCTTCAATCACAAGTTTCTCAGAGAAGCGAGGTAGCACATTTAATTCCATAACTTTCAAATTGTATTATTCATTATTTATTGGTTATGGATGCATTTGGAACCTAGTACAAATTGAATATCAAATTGATATGCATATAGCAGCACTTTATTATGTTCCACATATATTCGCAGTCAAGCTGAAAATGGAGGATCTGCTTAAACTAGTTTCTTTTTTTCTTTGTGATCTGCAGCAGGGTGACAATGGATGTTGGACATACTTTACATAAATCAACGGGTGAACAGCCTAGTTCTTCTGCCTCTGGTAATATGTTGCAATTGCATGCCACAGATCCCATCAACTCATCTATCGGAAATCTGAGTTCAGATTCAGCTGCAAATTTTAAGGGTCTCGTGTCAGATTTTGCATGTGATAGGCCAAGGAAACCTGTTAACCAAGATCAAAACTTACAGGATCAGCCTCGAGGTTTGTATTTTTTTCCAGCTCTCTATGTATGCTGTCTCTTTGTGTTAATTACTTTAATTTGGTTTATACAGTTTCTGATTCAATGGAGTCCATTGAAAAAGATTACGTAATGGTTAATTCTCATTTTGCGTCTATGGAGAGTTTCTCTTATTACCTTGAACACTCCCTGCAACTTGATTCCACAACCAGAGCTTCTATCTGTGCTTCTAAGCAGAAAGATCATGGTATACCACGTGTCATCAAAACAGAGGAGTTGTCAGCTAATTCTGTTGGTGCGGGAAATTCACAAACTCGAGAATCAGCTATAGTACCAGCATCTTGTGCGTCGACTCTGTTACTGGAAGTACAGGGGCTATCTATATTGCATCCTTCGACCAGGCTAAATCTGTTGCATCAGCATGCTGAGGTCCTTGCTGATCTCTCCCAGGAAAAGGTATGTCACTTTCAATTCTTCATTTGGAATATGTACATATAGGCACAGACTCAGAATTTGATATTTTCTACACTGGGGTAATCGTTATATTCTTTTCCCAAAGAATTCTCTATCTCTCTCTTGTGTAGAAAGTAATGATTACTTTTGGTTGCAGTACAATGCAGGACTATATCTAGAGTCATTTTCAGTTGAACTGGTTGTTTTGGCCATATGGAAGAAAGCTCATCAAATTTGCAACAGTTGGCTGGCATCAGTTGACAAGGATGGAATACCCAAAAGCAGTTCAGCAAATGTGCCCTCAGTTGTTCAGGATGGCTTATCACTAAAAAATTCAGAAAATTTGGACTTTACTAGTCCTTCATCTGTTTCAGTTTGGGTTGAGCAAGGTTTCCTAGTTGCATTTGATCGCACAGAGAAGTTATCCTATCATGTCCGAGATATGGATGGTTAGACATTCAATTTGTAAAAATGATTTTCTGGTTTACCACGTAGGTTTTGCTCATCATCTCATTTATTCTGTAGGTGCTGCTGAAGTACCAGATGCAATGGAAATTATATTCCAAAAAGCTCTAGAAGTTGGGACAACTGCTGCTGTGAGTTCCTTTTATACAAAATCTGCATTCTTGTTTGGAGATGACACTATCTTTTGACCAGTAGACCTTGTCTGTGTTTTAGGTAGACGAGTATATGGAGAACAAGGGTAGTGCAGCAGCATTGTACACCAAAGCCATACTTCTGCTCTCTTTTATTGCAGGAGAAGCAACCTCTCTGCCCCTAAACCCTCCATTTTCCTTAACTCCAGCCAATAAGAAGCGAGTCCAGCAATACATGATAAAGTTGGAGTCCCATCGTATTAAGTTTCTCAAACCAGATCCAACTCTTGTGCAATTTAAAGACTCCATTACGAAGTAAATATTATTGGTGTATATCCATTCCCAACAAGCTACCTTTGTGCATATGACTGGTGCGGTGTAAATTGCAGTCGGACACCAGGCAGGTTTTTGAAACTTTGGGTGATTATTAACAGTGACAAATATCTACTATCTTCCCTAGTAGACCACAGGCTATATCAAACGAGACCTTTATTGCATGAGTTCTGTGTAAATAACTTCTCTCTATTCCTTCTGTGGACACTTGTAAATATGGATAGTTGCTATAACCATGCTTGGGCAAGGGCCAAACTTCATTATGACAATCAGTTCTCACTAATTGTGGCTCTTGGTGTGCAAGAACGCCAAACTTAAAACTCTTGCTGGCTTATCGGCCATCTTATACAATCATGTGTGTCTCTTATATCTATCGTCATGTCTCTTCATCTGTGCACAAGTACTATTATGTAGTATTATCACAACAGCCGTTCACTCTATTTTCGGCCGAAACACAAGCTTCTAATCACATCAAAAAAGATGTATACAGTTAGAGCTGCAAGAAATACAAGGATAATCAAGTAACCTGTAGTTGGTGGATTGCTCTGTCTGAACTGGCATACCCGGGTAGGCTTGTCTCATGTTGGTAATGAACTTGGAAATCTCTGTTATAGCAAGTACATTCAGAAGTAAAGTGCCATGTCATGGCTGATCAATAACTTAGTGTACCTTAGTAAGTCTTCAAGTGCAGTTGTGAAGGGTCCAAGGTAGTGAATGAGCAAATGCAAGACATATATATGGTACACACCACCCAGACAAGTTCCTGATCTCCTTGACAAGGAAATTGAAATGAAATGCGAAGGAATATGAAATACTAAAGGAGGAACAATAACATTACATGGAAAAGCAAAGATTTCCTTTGATTTTACATGCAATATTGAATGTCAGGATGAAGGGACGGAGCCAGAATTTTAAAATACTATGGCTAAGCTTTCATTTAATAAAAGTTTAATCAAATGTTACACAATAAAAAATTAACTCATTAGGACATGAAAAAATTTTAGAACAAAATATAATTAATATAAAATAGATTATGTTCTCAAGTTTATAAGATTTAGTTTCAAATTTTTAATACTTATGCCCTTTGATCTAAGTGAAGTAAAGAAGACTTCGCTTCACAAGGGGATTGCATGGGCTATGATGTATTAGCCTATAATTAAAAGTAAGGTAAAACGGTAAAACTACTTGCACGGGCTATAGCCCAGGTATCTAACTACTATCCTCCGTCCATATCAGGTTGAAGCTTTCCCTTCCAAGCGAAGCTTCTTGGGACCTTTCTCTTCACAGTGGCTGCCAGCATTTGCCACCCTGTTCTCATTGGCCTCTACAGAGCACCTTTTGTAAGGCTTGAATCCTGTTCGACGAGACTTTAGCTTTCCACATCCCAAGCCTAATGTCAACATCCCCTCTGCAACGTTGAGCCCTCCTGGTGGTGATGCAATTTTCTCCACTTCTGGGTGACAAATTGGTGCCCAGGCCTTGCTGTTCAGGTCTAACATTAGAGCTGTTCCATCTTTCTCACCACTATTCTGTTGTCCTTCTATAGTGTCCTGATGCCCCTTATCCTTCACATCAGGTGGAGGTGAAAAACTCTGGGGCAAAACCTCTCTTGAGAATAATGCTTGAAATGCCATTCGCCCCTTACAAAAATAGTTGATTTGGTAAGAGTAAAGTTAAATCATACACAGATTTGTCCAAATAGATGCACTAAACAAATGTTATAAAATACCTCTTCAGAAACTTCTTTCCATGAATCATTCATGTGTTTGTCTTTCCAAGAATCATTCATGTGTTTGTCCTTCCAAGAATCACTGATGTTGCTTATACTTCTAGTACGGCGGTAACTAGACTCAGAAGCTGGGTTCAAGTCAGGTTGTTTTAGTTCTTCCTCGCCTTTTTCTTGCTTCTCTAATGCATCTGTATCTTCTTCGCTGCAGGAAGCTGTGTTTGAACCACACGAGGAACGGTCCACCTATGTTTTTTGGCAAGATAAGAAATAATTGGTTTATTGAAACTGAAGGAAAAGTACAAAGTAATAAAAGGAGGACTAGCAGTGAGTTATGTTAGATGATCAAATTTCAAGGGAAACCCGTTTTCTCCTCTTGGCTTCGTTTTCAGCGAAAAAAAATAGAAGATTTTGTTTTTTTTTTAAATAGGAAAAGGTACAAAGTAACTGACACAGGACTGGTAGTCCACTCTGACACTGACAATATTAAAGCAAAACCTGTTTTTTGCTCTTTGCTTTGTTCGAGTCTTGAACTTCAGTTGATGCTATGTCCTTCTCATTGTCATCAGCTTTTGATCCAATGTCAGGCTTTGCACCTCCATTTTCAGAATATGATGAGGATATGGTTGGTGATTTTGAAGGTGAATGTTGTGCTTGCACAGCTTCTGAGTGTTCTAGCTCCTGCTGTTGATCCTGCAAGGATGGAACTTGGAGAGAACCCTGTCTTTTCTCTATCTCGGCTGCATGAGCTTGATCTTTGTCCATTGATGAAACTCCAGTCATGGGCACAGGACAGCTAAAGCTAGTTTGAAGGGGAGCACACAAGGGAAGCAGTCCATGTGCAGCCCACCATGCAGTTGCTGCAGCTACAGTGGCCGCAGCAATGGCTGCCATATTTGGAGGGGAGTTCAGTTGGCTAGATGGAAAACCTCCGGCTGAGCATGCAGGATAACCTTCCTTGTTCTCTATGTTTGTGTAAGGCCAGAAGGTGGCTGCAAAACTAGCCACAGCATGGGCTGCAGGGTTCTGTAGCAGAGAAGACACGATAAGACTTGAAAATGTGGAGGAAAGGGATGAGTGGTGGTCCTCTTGATTGTGGTGGAATGGGGTGAATGGAGGTGGAATAGCTGGAATTGATTGGTCAATACAAGATCTTGAATCATTACTATCATGTTCAGTAGTAGTAGATGCAGCTGGATTTGTAAACAGATTAGGCTGTACATAAATATTTCCCATAGGATGAAACACAGAGTCCTGGAATGACAACGACAAAGCTGGGGTTGTAGTTTGATTACATTCTCCACCGCTCCCATCCAGTGTGTGTATGGGAACATTCCTAGGGCAGGTCAGAGTACTTTGCATCCCATCTGTTGGCAATGAACAGTTCAAATCATCTGCTTTCTCACCTTGAACCAACATTAAACCATTAGTGTTCTCCGACTTTGAGGCTTCACTTGTGGCATTATCTTGAACTATCTTTTTGGCATCTGTTTTCTTCAAATTCTCATTTAGTTCAATAGTGACATAAGATTCATTGCCATCTCGAGGGATTACCTTTTTCACTGGAGGCACAAACTCACTAAAAGTGCAAGCAGTTCTGAGTGCCACCTGTGTATGTATGGAACTTTTTTTTTCAGAAGACACAGAGGAGCAGTGTGATTCTGAGAGTATGGGGAAGACTTCTGAACAATTTTTATCTTTGTTTTCTTTTCCATAACTTGGCTTTTCTCCTCCACTGGATCTCTGCTAATGAAGTTGCAGGTCTGTTAGAATAAGATGAGAACAAGACATCCTTATTTGTAAAGAATAAAAATAGTAACCTCATTAAGTCCTTTCTCCAAGTCCACTGCTTGTTTACAATGTGAAGAAGCTGATGAAATAAGGTTTCCATCCTTTGCTCCAACATGCAATGTGCACCATGTGGGAGAAGCTTCATTAGACTTCCGAGGATACGGATTGCTCGGTTTCCTTTTAGGGCGTGGCGGCGGAATATCTATGACAATTGATTGTCCTACAGGAACACCTTTACTGACTGCCTCCTTCTCCAGCTGGAAGTTAAACATTCTTCTTGTCAGTGATATTGAATATAAATAAAATTTTACAGGGCACCAAAACCAGTGGTCTAATGGAGTGCAATGTCTCAAATACTCTTTGAAAATGAAATAACTGAACTATCAATAATTTAACCTGCATGTTTGGAAACATGTGCCTAATAGATGGTGCAAGCAAATGTCTAGACATGGGACACCCTAGTTCATAAAACCCCTTGGTATATGGTGTAAAGAGTATTGATATGAAGAGGATGATGGCTGGAACCAGGTAGTGGTTTCCATGAGTAAGCCGCTAAACTAATATTGTATGGTTCCTGATGAGTGCAGATGCTTTCTGTATGCAATTCAGAGGAAGAGTCTTCTGGAACAGCAAGTCAAAACAAGGGTGCCTACTGATAACCCCAGGAAACTGGTTATAGTTGGCCTAATTATATATCGGCAATAAGAGAAATTTTCAATTGCATCCATACCCAGCAGATCCTGAATGCTTCTTTCTTTGTATATAATTTACATCTTTCAACCAGATAACAGAGGTGGAGGTGTATCAGAGTAAAGGGTTTGCTATCTGAGTATTTGACATTACACTCAATTTACTAGGCCCGTTTTAGATTAAATCCACACCTTTACCGTCTTATAAAATACACTCACCTATTAATTAGGTTGATTTATTGGAAAAAATTATTTATATTTAATCTTAAAAATAGAACCTGTTCAAGAATGAAATTGCACGATTTGTCACTGTTCAAACGCAAACCAATTATGCGGACCCACACACCCTAACCCTAAACCCTAAAACCCAATTCCTCCATAAACCCTAAAACCCAATTCCTCCCTAACCCTAACCCTAACCCTAACCCTAAAACTCTACCCAAAACTCAATTCCTCTATTTGTAACCTAATTTAAAGGTAAAAAACAAAATGCATGGTTGCTACCTACACCATAATCATAAATTAAAATGTAGAAAAAAATTAATATACATGTGCTCGAGAATGAACCACTTCAATAAACCAACACAATTTGACACAATTATATATATATGTATATATATATATATGTATATATATATATATATATATATGTTTTTGAAATATAACCATATGTTTTCATTGATAGACAAAAGCCAGAATGATATCATACAAGAGCCCTGCCAAAGAGGACAATCAAGCACCATTACATTGAAACATTACGCTCATTCACAATCTGGGAACCCGCAAAGATCCTATTGTCGCCTAACGCGATCTAAAAAAGAAAAACAAAAGCAGCCTACGACCTATGAAAACATAGAAAATATGCATTTATGGTCCAGTTCACCACCAGTCACCCTAGGGCAAGGTTTCCACCATCATCCTCCATCCGCCGCCGCCAACTACAACCAAGCAAAGGGAACCCTAGCCATGGTCCATGACATACAGACACGGTTGGAAAACCCAAGTCGAAGCCACTGCCATAGGATTGGACCCTCGCCGCAAACTACGATCAACGCCGGAAAGAAATCCTGCGCAGCCGCCAAAAGATCCGCACGATCGATGCCTTCAGAGAAGCATCGCCGCCACCATGAAACCTAGGTTTCAAACTCTTGGTTGCTCTAATAGTCCAGAGCCCCAAACTGGACGTCTGCTACAGAAAGCTCCATCTCGGTCCTAGAAAAGACCTCTGATCTCATCCATCAGCAACTTCGGCTCGGAGAAGACAGGTAGAAAACTCCCCATCTTCAAATCTGGACAACTCTCCATCCATTAAAACCCATCCGGCCGTAACCCACACATGTCGACTAGGCCAGAGGCCGTCGCCGGCACCATGGCACAGCCGGATAGGCAGACAAAGCTATCTAGTCGCTCTCTAGGGTTTCTGAAATTAATCAGCTACTATCATATACTAATTATATAAACAAACATGAGAGTGAAAAATGGAAGGACAAACGGTAATGAAAACAAATAAAACCGAATGAAAAATCAAAACATTCGGTAATTATATTAATTTCTAAAATCAAGTTTTTAATTAATGTAGTAACATTAATCTGACAAAAGTCGGCAAATATTTTTACGGAATGTATAAATATACTCAAACAAACAAAATGAACATCAGAAGGGCAAAAAGGTCAGCGAAAAAATTGAGACAAATTTAAATTTCTGAAATAAAATCTATAAGGTGGACTAAATTATTGCATTGAATGTAAATTAAAAAAACAATGAATGAATTTATCTTAAAAGAGGGTGGATTTTTTGGGCTTTTCTCTAATTATCTCTTGCTATCTAGACCTGCTGCATTGACCTCCAAACACCTTCATAGGAGAGGGAGACTAGCACCCAGACCTAAATATAGGTATCAATAATGCACCGCATTCTTCACCTTAACAAAATTTATAACGGAATTGTAGTTCCAGATAGCCTGGCACTCAAAGTCATATCACTGAAATGTCTGCCACCTCCATACCACTTTGGTTCCTCAGGAAGCACAATCAGAAGCACATAATAAATTAATAATGATAATATGAAAATGCCTCTGCGCTAGAAATTTGATTATCCTTCTCATGGTATATCCAGAAATCAAACATATTGAAGACTCATGGCTTCAGCATTGCCATAGTGGTGAACCATCCAATGGTCACTTGAACCACACTGACATAATTACATGAATAGAGGGCTGTCTGGCTACAAACCAACACTGTTTCCTTCTGGAATAGGAAAAACCATGTGTGATGGCTGGAGGGAAGAGAGAGAGAGAGAGAGAGAACAAGATACCATAAGTAGATCTTTGCCTACCCTAAATGGAGAAGCTCATAAATTTCATGTCTTAGTAGTAAAAGAACTAGCCATGAAAGGGTTTAGGGGCCAATACTTTTTTCATACTTAGAAACATTTCAGTTGTAATAATCTAAGTGAGGAGAGTCAAAAGACGTCGATCCAGGTGCAGGTGGTTACCATGGCAATATTGGGTTGTGAAAATGATGGGCGTGGTGAAGGGAGGGCCCCAATTGGTAGAAAAAAATAAACCCCCGCAACCCCTTGGGGTTATCTGTATCTGAATTAAGTAGCATTGAATATTGAGTCAAGAACATTTTTTTTAGATTCATAAGCCTTCTTTGAGGTGCTCAAGGCTAATCCGCAAATGTGTGGTATATAGTTTCAAGCCGGCAATTTTTGTAAGATGCTCCATAGGCTAACAGGTGTTGGAATCTGGATGAATATACCAAGAGCTAGTGTGATACTGTGGGATGATATGCACATTTAGCGAGAAAAACATTCCTACACAAAATCTGTTTTAAGAAAAATCAATAATTGATTTTTTTTATGAAAATGTTAGTAGACATCATTAATGCCAATAATGCATATGCTTTGAAAAAGAAAAAGAAAAAGTCAGAAAGTTTGTGTATCAATGAGCCAAACCAACAGAAAATGCATCAGCAAGAAATTATGTCAAAGTTGAAAGTAAAACAACTTATTGTATGCAATCATGAGAGAGAGAGGGAGAGAGAGAGGAATGTGTTCAGTAAATGTAAGAAGCTGACTTCAACAATGTTTGAAATGAATCTTATATATGTGGGTATCCACTCTCAAACCCTTTTTAAGCAACATTAGGAACATATTTTCATATCATGTTCTGAAAGGAATCAACCAATTAAAAGAAGGAAGAATCTATAAATTAGCCCTCAAGAACCTATTTGGGCATGCTACTGGGTTATTTAAAATCCTGGGATAGCGCCACGTTCAAAACTTTAATAGCACCAATTTATTTTCTTCTCCTGTACACTTCGAAGTCTAAGATTATTCACAGGACACTTCATGTCTATAAAGTAAAACATATCCACACGTAGAAGCTTTCAATTAAATTTGTTTATAATGATAACTTGCTCACCATAAAAGCAAATTATATCTTGAGAAACAAGAAAAAAAAATTCCGGCTACAGTCAATTTCAGGTTCTTTTGCAGGACAATCAAGGTATATCTGATGAGCCACACACTTATGAAACACTAGACCCAAAACTTGTTGGATGCTCATCAGGCAAATACTGACTTATACAGCCTATAAACAACTTGTATGTACAAATCATCCTACTGGACAACCCAATAGCGAAAGAATCTATTAAGTACATTACTAGAAGTCAGAAACCCTCATTTCCAATTTGCAGAGAGACTAAATCAGCATGTGTCAAAGTCATCATTTTGGATCTGGATCTCTCATATAGTGGGCTTGGAAACTAAAAACCCCCTTAATTTGATGTGTTCCTAAATGCCAAGGCATAAGCATCATTGTTCTTTTATTTTTTGTTCCAAAGGGAGATTGCCAAGGCCAGAAGGACTTCACTACTATCGCATACTGCTACAATCTACTTGACAATATAAAAAGAATGCAACTTAAACTTTCAATTGCCATCTATTTTTGACATAAACAATGCTAGAGGAGGTTCTTTCAGCCTAAGTAAGGAAAGATACTATGCATCTACACTGTAATTTCTTACTTGCTCTATTTTCCATAAAGATAAGCCTTAAGATGAGTTTGAAACTTTAAGTGCGTTTGTTCCAAGTACGAATTCTTTTATTTAGTCAATTCATGTAGATTGTGATATAGCATCTGCAAGAATCAATATACATCTTGCAAAAGAAGAATATGAAAAGATATGGAATGACCTTTGAAAAGAACTTCTGCGCATGACTTCTGATCTGCACAGCAGTCTTTGTTCCTAAATGTTCTGCAAACCACAAAGTACCAATAGAAGGGGACAATTATGACCCCGACTTAGGAAAAACTTAAAGCATTATATCATGCCAAGACACTGTTAACATATTCAGAAAATTCAGCTCAAACCAGTACAACCAACATGACACTTGGTAAGGAAATAAACGGGAGGGAGAGCAAAGTTAAGGGTCATGTGAATTGTAACCTTCAATGCGCTGCCATGCTCTACCATAGAGCTTCAAGGCTTCAAGAAACCTATTATGCTCCTCCTCAGTCCACCGCTCCCGCTGCTTGGTAATAGTATACGGCTTTCTTGCCTATCATTAGGATACCACAATTCAGCTACTTAAAACTTACTACACAAATAAAATTATAAGCCAAAGACAGGTCTGCTTGCGTTACCTTAATGATCAAATCTTCTCCAGATGAAAAAGTGTCCATTACTGGACCTGCGCAGCTGAACGCTGCTTCAAATCCTCTCTAACCAGCAAAGTATAGAACAAGTTCCTTCTCTCATTAGTGAAAGCACTGAGCACCGCTGTCACTAGTAAAGCCGTCGTGGCTGTACTAAAACTAATCTTTGAAGTGGGAACTACTACTGCAAAAGAAACACAGGAATGGGTAGAGATCCGTCTCTGATTTATAGCAGCACAATTAAGCATTCAAATTTCGCACCAAACCGAAGCTCTCTATCAAATTACTTAAATATATAGCACAAATGGATCCAACAACAATCTCACTATCCACTGAAACCACAGAGGATCGGAGAGAGGCTTCAACTATAATAAATTTACTTACTCTTGATCGGAGGATCCTCACCAAAACGAACCGCAAGAAGAAGAAGACGCCTAAACCTTTAACTACGAAAACAAACAAGGCGAAACACGAAGAGAGAAAATAAATTCCGATCAGTTTCATAGTTGCTCTGCAAAAAATCTCACATCTCTGTTTGGTTGCTGAACAAATCGAAATATATATATCAAAAGCTAAAATCTGAGCTTTGTTCATCACTTACTGAAGAGTAACAGTCCTCTCCTTTATTCAATTCAGAACTCAAACAGCTCAGTGCTCAAATTCATCATTATATTTTTCAACTTAATTTCGTATCAGCAACCAAACCGAGAGAGATATAGAGTAACCGATGAGCTCAAATACTTCAGAAATGAGAGGAAATAGTACCTTCCATGGCGCAGCTAATGAGAACTCGTGACTGAAATACCAGCCGGAATTGTCACCGCACACCCGCCTGTGACGGCATAGTTTCCGGCGACGGAGAGATCGGAATTTGATCCGGAAAATCTCGAAACACAAAATCTTGACACAGATAAAGCGAGGAGTATAAGAGAGAGGAGAGTGAGTCAAGTAGCTGGAGAAGAACGAAAGAAGAGAGAGAGCTATAACAAGAAGCTGAGCTTCAGTTCTTGTGAAGCAAGGAGCAATCTCAGCCACTATTATTTCTTGTGGATTTTTATTTTCTGGGTTTCTAAATTTCTTTATGGCTGCTGCCTCTCACAGACCACCGAGCCCCTACGATCGCGCCAAGTGTCGCGGATTAAGCGGCCGAGTACGTTGCGCTTTTTCCTTTCTTTTTCATTTTTCTTTATAAATAATTTCTCATCCACAAACTCCCCTCGTCTGTAAAAGCGCCTCCAGCTGTGCTCCATGGGCCCACTGATGAAGTGGCGGTTCTCACCGGGGTAGCCGGTCGCATGGTACGGAGGGGAGGAACTTGACGGACGTGGCTAATGTGGAAGCCGCTACGTGAACGGAGACAAGGGGTTGTGGGTGACCGGTCAGAGATTCCTAACAGAAGGATGAGAAGCGTCTCGTGCGGTGCACGTGACTTGCATAGTTAGGTGGGTGTGGTGGTGACTGGTTATCGTGATCTGGTAGTGTGTGGGTTTTGTGGTGTGGACTGACGCCAATATTTCGGAAAAATCAGATGCGTTGATGTCACGGCGGTGAGATCTGGGCCGTAGGTTCTGTTAAGCCGCTGACTAAAAGGAAGAATCATGTGAAATAGTGACGTGCCTTCTCTTTAGAAGCTTCTTGGTGGCTCTAATTTCGTTTTTGTTAGGTATTTTCTTTAAATTTATGAGAAATTCTTGTATGCATAGTTGTGTATGTATACGACATGATGTTAGTCATTCATAACAATTTATATGTTAATCACTCATGTATCAACATTATATCTCTAATCTCAACCGTTTATATATTGTGTATATACATAACCGGTTAATTTATGACACATATTCTTTTTAGGCGTTACCGACTATAACCAACACTCGTTTTGGGCCGGAAGAGGTGTACCTGACGATTACCATGGTATTAAAAACAGCCTAGCGGGCCTTGGGGTCCGCCTAGCCCGGTATCTGCGGTTTCCTATTTTTCTTCTTCCCAAGGTCTCTCTCAAATTAACAAGATAGGCAGTATAGCTAGCATTTCTCATTTGTCCACATTACAATGGCAGCTCCAAAGTCGGCCCTCACATCCGACCTTGTATTTGGTGCAACCCATGTTCCTTCTCAATACGTCCGACCCGAACATGATCGTCCCAATCTTAACCAGGTCATTCAGTCCGATGTCTCCATTCCTCTCATCGACTTCCAAGGTTTCGACGGTTCTCGGCGCTTTGAAATCATTATGCAGATCGGCCTTGCCTGCCAAGACTATGGATTTTTTCAGGTACGTACATGCACCTCAAACACATTAATTTTCATAGTAAATTAACCTGTATTTTTTCACTCATTGAAGGTTAGAAACCATGGAATCGATGAGGCAGTGATCGATAACGTGTTGGCCGTGGCAAAGGAGTTTTTCCATTTGCCAGAGAGTGAAAGGATGGTTTACTCTGAAGACCCTTACAGGACAATAAGACTTTCGGCTAGCTTCAACATCAGAGCTGAGGAAATAGCTAGCTGGAGAGATTACCTGACTCCATTGCCACCCTCTAGAAGACTACATTCATGAGTGGCCAGCCAACCCTCCCTCTTTCAGGAAAATCAAAACACTGCTGTTAAATCTGGTTTACATATATTAGCTAGAGAGTAATTATGAACACACAATCCAAACTTGTTATTCAAACTTTGACAGAGAGACGTTAGTTTAGATCTTAGTCTCCAACGTAATGTAGAATTGCTGTAAATCCGTATATAATTAGAAGTGTTGACGTGAGTCCTAATCCTAGTATGATTAGAAAGTATAATCAAACTAGGATTGTGTAAGTCTTTCTGTGTAATTAGTTTCCTTCTAGGATTACAACTATTCTTATATATAAATAGGACCCTAGAGGCATAGTTTTAGTGTAGTGGTGTGATGTAGATCGTTGAGAGTTCTGATCTTGGGAGCTGAAAGCTATGGTAGATCATAGTAGATCTGTCCTGAATCTGATTTGTTCGCATTATTGAATTAACCCTGAATTGAAGTATTGAATTGAACCTGACTTGAAGTATTCTTTTCTACTTGGTATCAGAGCAGGTTCAATCCTTTGAACTTGCTTTGCATCCTTTGAATCATGAATCTCGAAGAACACCCAAACTACCACCACAAACCGCTGCGTACCACCACTCCCACCATTACCACCATTGAAATCGAACCATCTTGAAACCCTGAATTCCACCACTACCACCATTGAAATTGAATTGAAACCCATAAATCCACCACTACCACCATTGAAATCGAACCATCTTGAAACCCTGAATTCCTACAATTCAGGAATTCCTACAACCCTGAATTGAATTGAAACCCTAAACCATCTTAGAGCCGAAAAACCCTGAATTGAATTGAAACCCAGAAATCCACTACTTGAATTGAACCACCATGAATTAAACCATGAATTGAATTGAACCATGAATTGAATTGAATTGCATACATTCGTAGAGTCTACAACAATCGAATGTTGCACCTTGCAGCTGCACCTGAGGCCATAGTCATGACACCTGAACTTTATTACTCAGAAGGAGTTTCAGAGTCTTCCCTTCAAGGGGAGAGCAAGTATATAGGAAATCCTCTGAATATGGACGAATTTAAAGAGTTGAAGAACCTGGAAAGTCAATTTGGGGCTGGAAACCAAGTAAAAGAAACTGCAAGCACACAAGTGGATCTGTCAACCAGACGAGTCGACTCGCCAACTTTGCAGATGGTTTTCAGCCTTTGCAGCTTTCCTATCTCCACCGGAATTTCACTTGTGATCATGTTGTCAAACAGAAACAGATTTTCCAAGGAACTCAAGTTGCCAATTTTAGGAAGTAGAGTTCCTGTGAAGTTGTTATTGTTGAGCACAAGATCAGTGAGATTCCCTAGTTTGTCCAGGGAAGTAGGTAGTTCCCCTCCAAAATGGTTCTCTGAAAGTTGTAGCTGTTGGAGTGAGGAACAGCTCAGCACTGCCAAAGGAAACACTCCAGAGAGCTTGTTTCGAGCCAGAAGAAGTTGTCGAAGATTTGAAGAACTGCTGAGGCAGAAGTTACTTGGAATGTTACCTGTCAATGCATTGTCAGACAGCACCAAAGATGTAAGATTCTTCAATTGTGTGCTGAGAAGTTGTATGCTTCCTGAGAGATTGTTAATTGATAAGTCAAGCATCTTAAGTTGAACTAACTGGTTAAGCTCCGAAGGAATGCCGCCACTCAATCTGTTTCCAAGCAGATTCAAGTACTTCAAATTGCGTAGCTGACTTAATGCGGTAGGAATTGATCCAGAAAGGCTGTTGTTGGCTAGGTTCAGAAGTTGCAGTGATTCAAGTGATCCCATCAAAGGGATGTCTCCTTCAAGCTTGTTGTTTGATGCTGCAAAGTTCACAAGCTCTTTGCAGCCTCGAATCTCTTCTGGTACGAGGCCACTGAGACTATTGTTCTGCAAGTCAAGAGATTGTAGATTCTTCAAATTACCAATTTCAACTGGAATGCTTCCATTTAATTGGCAATAGGCGAGCCCCAACACTCTCAACTCAGTCAAGTTGCCGAAGCTTGGTGGAATCACACCTGATATCAAGTTATCTCCTATTCTTAGAACTTGCAAGTTCTTCAAAGCACCTATTTCCTCAGGAATCTCACCAGACATAAAATTAGAGTATAGGAGAAGTGCTGTAAGATTTTGAAGCTGGCCGAGCTCAGAAGGAAGTGAGCCAATGAAGGAATTTGAAGACAAATCAAGTGTTTGGATTGAAGAGAGGTTCCAAAGCTAAAGTTACATAAATAAATATAGTCAACGAAATTAGGGTAATACGTCGTCTAAAGTTAAATAAATAAATAAATATAGTCAACGAAATTAGGGTAATTCGTCGGTTAAATTTAAATAAATAAAATAAATAAATAACTATAGCCGACGAATTTAAATAAATTCGTCGGCTAAAGTTAATTCAAAATTTTCAACGGGTATTTTGAACTTTTTTCCGACTAAAATTTTCAACTTTAGTTGACGAAATTAGGATATTTTGTCGGCTAAAATTCAAAATTTTTAAAATCCATGCCGAAAATTATAAATTTTTTCTATATCTTTCATTTTTCTTCTTCTCCTCCTCTGGCGGCTGCAACTCCTCATCCTCCAGCCTCCTCTAACTCTTTCTCCTTCTACTTTTCCTCTTCCTCCTCTCCCTCTCCTAGCCTTCTCCTCCTCCTGTTCTCCTCCTCCATTACTGGTGGAAAAAACGAAAAAGAAAAAAAATTAATCAAAAATATAAGATATAAAAAAATAACTAACTATAACCGACGAAATTTATTAAAATTCGTCGGTTAAAATTAAATAAATAATAATAAAATAAAATAAATAACTAGAGCGGACGAATTTTATTAAATTTCGTCGGCTAAAGTTAAATACATAAATAAATAAATAAAAATAAAATAAATAACTATAGCCGACTAATTTTAATAAAATTTATCGGCTAAAGTTAAATAAATTAATATAACCGACGAATTTTAATAAAATTTCGTTGGCTAAGGTCCAAAAATTTGTCAACTAAAGTCCAGACGAATTTTTTTTCGTCGGCTAAATAAATGACTTTAGCCGACAATGAACAGTAATTTCGTCAGTTAAAGTCTTAGCCGACTACTTTTTCTCGACGACTTCTTAGCCGACAGAATTTTTTACTTAGCCGACGAAAAAATTTCGTCGGCTAAAGTAGTTGTTCTGGTAGTGTATCCTCTATATCTATAGATTTCTCAAAATTTGTATATTCAACTAGAAATCTCTAAAATTTATTGTTTTGCCTTATAGAGTTCATAATCTCTCCTCTAAAAAAGGAAAAACGTCAAAAAATTAAAACATCTAACATTAAATTTAGGGTTTAATAATTTGAATAAATATATAATATGTATATACATTCATAAATTATAGAGAAAAACATTCAATTTTGTACAATAGAACAGAAAAGCTGTTGGAATTAAACTCAATTTATTTTAGAGATTTTTTGATTTCCTTCTCTAAAATAGATAAATTATACAAGAGTTGTTGGAGATGCTCTAACTGCATAATGGTTAAAAAATGTACGTAGTTTTACTTATACTTTTGATATTTATCATGCAGAACATACTTGACAACTGGATGGATGAGCAATGCATAAAGCTGTTGAAAAATTTTTACAATGTGATTCCAGATAATGGAAAAGTAATAGTTGTGGAAGCACCTGTTCCAGGTGAGTCAGATGCTAGCCCTACTAAGAAGATTTTCCTAGAGTTTGATGCGCTTATGATGACACTAACTGTCTAACCCTTGGAGGGAAGGAACAAACCCAACAAGAATTTATGGATTTGGCAACTGCTGCAGGATTTTTGTAGCATCAAATTCGATTGTCTTTCTGATTCTACTTATCTTCATGTTAAGTAGAGACGGAGCATGAATATGATTTGTCTGAGGGATTTCTTTTTTCTTTTAATTTGGTTCCGAGTAAATTTGATGGTCGGTTTTGCTCATCTCTATATATAAACCAAAGGTGGTTTTTTACTGTTTTATGAACAGTGAACGGGCGATTTTATCCCTCTTTCTTTTGTATTTTTACAAATCAGTCATTCTGTTATTAAATTGACTGTTTTACCTCAATTTTAATATAATTACAGTTTTGCCACTATTTTTGTTTTTTCATAAGCTATTTGTTTTTAATTTAAAAAAAACGACATTTTTAAAAACAATAATTTTAATGATAATGATAATATTCATAATCCTAATAATAATATAAAATAAATTGAGTCACTCTAAACCTAAATAATTGTATTGATCAATATATATTAATTGTTTAAGGTTTAAATCACTTCTATAACTTTTTTAAAATAGTAGATTTAACGGTGCATGTGGGTGTTCATAATACTTTAAAAAAATAGATTTATCAATGTTGATATGCAAGTGTTGGTATACGAATTTATCTAGGTTAGGTTTTGAATTTAAATTGGGTTTTAGGTTTCGGGTTTATAACGTCAATTAATTTTGTCGAAGTGCGTTACTGTTACTGTAGGTTCGATTAATTATTGTGAAATTTCGGTAGTTCGATCAGTTTTGTGTAACAACTCTCTGAAACTCTAATAAAAAAACCTAATTGATTAAGATGAAGTTAACACCGAATTTATATTAACAACCAAGATGTCTGGAATTACAAGTAAGAAACACTCATCAATACATGTCATAAGCTGAAAATGATAAATTGAATCAATAAATAAATTTAATTGATGATATTTATCGATAACTTACTACATGTAATTTAAAAATTTTCGTTATTGATTATTGCTCAGTTTTATTCCAAAATGAAATTTACATTTGTAATAAAATTGTATATAATTGATCAAATAACAAAAATTGTATAATAATTGAATCGAATAGCAAGAAAAATGGACAATAATTAATCAAACTAATGGAAACCGACATTCTAATTTAAGCTCCCCCTCTAATTCAAGTACTCAACCGAGTAGACCAATGTTAATAATTTTTGTTTCCTTCTGTCACTATTAAGTGTTATCATACTAAAGTGAAAATATATTAACCACGAGTCTTTTCAAAAAGAAAAAATCAAATCAACTGCGTCTGCCACCACGCCTGACAGGTGCGGACATCAATGCTAGTTGGATATGAAAGCAAAGCTTGTTATTGTTTTGTGACTTCGTCGACTATCTGATCAAACTGTAATACATCTTCATCACACTAGTATTTGTATACGTTGCCCTTTTTGTCATACGGTCATACCAACGTCTGCTAATGTGGGTGGGTAGAATTCGGAAAAGCTCCGCAAAAATCATACCAATATAAATCAAATTACGGGTGTACTGGAGATCTAAAACGCAGAGGGGGTCATTTATAGCAGATAATTGTGAATCTAACACTTAATGATGAAACCCTAGTTCTACAATTATAAATACAAAATGTTTAGGCATGAATATTCAACAACCACGTTAATAATTAGAAGGGGAAACATCAACTTTTTCCTTGAAGTTGAAAAACGAGAATGTAAAGTAGTAAAGTTGCTTCTCAAAATTGTTATGAGTCTTAGAAATTGTAAATTTTAGTTGCAATATTAGTCCTCAAGTTGTAAAATGTGTTCTTAAATTGGAAATTTAGTCTTCAAGTTACATCATTTTTATGGCCAATTACATAGAAGTCAACTTTCAAACATTTTCTCTCATATAAGTCCACTCAAATATTTTTACTCACATAAGTTCATCCAAGCCTAAATATAAGTTTGTGTTAGGTATTGAAATTTAATAAAATTACAGACAGACATCCAACCAAAAAAAATTAGTTTATCTCTTATTTTTACAAAAATGTCACCGTGTTAAAAAGTGAACAACCATTGTTCTCTCCGGAAAAATCTCCGACGAGTCGTCAGACGACCTCCAACAAGGTTTTTGGTCAACGTCTGGCATGACTTCGGTCAACTTCCGGCGATGTCTCCGACCGACCTCCGGCGAAGCTTCCAACAGACATCTGAAAGACTACTATTACTGCTAACAAAAGCTACTATTACTGGTAACAAAGGCTACTATAGACATTAACTAAAACTACTACCGTATGAAACTAAATCTACTATCACATGCAAAAAAAGCTACTACCGCAGGCAACAAAACTACTATCACTTGTAACAAAAGCTACTATCGCTGGTAACAAAGCTACTATAGACATGAACTAAAACTACTACCGTCTAAAACTAAATATATTACTGCAGGCAACAAAATCTACGACTGTTGGTAACAAAAGCTTTTGTAAACATGAACTCAAGCTACTACTGTCTAAAACTAAATCTACTATCACCGATAAGTTATTATAGATACAAACTTAAACTACTCCGGAAAAGTCTCTGACGAACTCCGACTAAATTCAGGCAAGATTTCCGGTGGTTACAAAAGCCACAATCGACAACAACAAAAGTTATTATCGCCAACTACAAAAGCTACTTCCCCAACTATAATAGCTACTATCACCAGCTACAAAGCTTCTACCGATAACAACAAAAGTTATTTACCGTCAGCAACAAAAGCTATTATCCCTAGCTATAAAAGAAACTACCGACAACAAAAACTACTACCGCCAGCTACAAAAGCTACTTTCCCGGCTATAAAAGCTACTCCCACCAGCTACAAAAACTACTACCGCCACCAAGAAAAGATACTGCAGCCAGTAAGAAGATATATTACCTCCAACAACAAAAGATATTATTGCTATAAAGAAAAGCTACTACCATGCATAATAAAATCTACTAACAAATTCAATAATACAAAAATTTTGAAGCCTTGTACAATAATAATTATGTATGAAGCAACTTCAATAGTTACATAAAGATATTGTAGTTGCGGAAATCTACTACAATAGTTATATAAAGCTAGCTATTATCGGTGTTGTATAAAGCTACTATTAGTGTTATATATATAAAGCTACTATTGGTGTTGTATAAGCTACTACAGTTGTATAAAGCTACAACACTAGCCTCCTCATTCAAAGCTACAACACAACTCCCTGATCTCCTCCTGTCATTTCTCCATCTACACCTTGTGAATCCTGCACACAAATTCTCAGTCATGCATTAACACAAACACCTTCCATGCACTATTAAAATACACTTTCCTCTTTTTCAAAACTCACATGATCAATCACTCCTCATACTCATCAATGATCTTCTTAAACATCTCCTTCCCCTAATCAAGTAGCTCCAAAATCTTCAAAAAATGATTAACATTACATGAAGCTCAACACAAATCTAATTCTCAAGGATCTGTCTGATCGAAGCTCAAATTTATTAGAGTGAGATTGTGAAATTTACCAGTAGCATAGACGATGTGGCTTAAAGCTTAGGCGTTGAAGATTTCGGACTGACAGCCGAGGTCGAGCAAGAGGCCTTCATCGAAATCATAAATCTAGCCGAGGTCGTCATCGACAGAATCATAGATCCAATTGAGGACGTCGTCGATCGAATCAGAGATTCAGTGTTGAAATCCAGAAGTGGAGGAGATCTAGTTGAGGCCGAAGGGAAGGAGATGCATTCGAAGCCGAAACCGAAGTGAAGGTCATCGAGAAGTCATCGTCGAAGTTGAGCCGACACTCACGTGGAGGAAACGACGACAACTTCATCATGGCAGCTGCGTTGGAATAGAGGTGGAAGAATGGAGAGAGAGAGAGAGAGAGAGAGAGAGAGAGAGAAATAGTTTCTAGAATGGAAAAGGAGGAACTAACTCGGTATAAAAAGAGGATGGTATATCGGGTACATCAAAAAATAAAAGGACAGATTTATGCTTAAAAGTGGACTTCTATAATTTTGATATGGAAATAATATAAATATCAACCATGATACTTACCCGTTAAATAGAGACAATAATTTGTATCATTAAAATTAATTAGTAATGAATAATAATTTAGTGAAATAAAGATAGAAGTTTTTTTTTCGAAAAGAATTCTTTAAAAGGAAAACAACTAGTGATGAATTGGTAATTGATAATCAAATATCATTTATTATTAAATAATTTCTCTAAAAGTTTCTTTGAATGAATTCTTAGATTAGAAAGTTATTTTGATAATATATCTAATGACTCTAAATATTTTTTATTATTTTTCCTTTCTAGCCATTTAAATTCTCTTAGAGAATTCTAATTGAACCCTTAATAAACACACACACAATAAATTGAAAGGCTACGAGCTAAACATGTTACCTTAAATTTGAATATTTATAGTCATTAGATATATTGCTAATCTAAATGTCTAAAATATTTAATAAAATTCAGATATAAGATACATCTAGGTACCATAGAAAATATATATATATATACATATATAGTTTATATATATATGTATATATATATATATATATATATTAAGTGCTATTAAGTGCTTTAGTTAGAAAACTCAAGCTATATATATATATATATATATATATATATATATATATATATATATATATATATCTGGTATTTAGCCTAAACTACAACTTAATATTGATGGGATGCATCAACTGCGCAAAACACCATTTCTCACCTGGCCTTCAAAATTGCTTCAGTTTTCTAACTAAAGCACTTAATAGGAAAGAAGTTCCTAACATGTAGGCTCTTTAGGTAGCACCAGTTCTATACAAGAAAATAGAACAGTTGCAATCTATAGTTCGGTTGAAATCTGCTGGGGTGTGTGCTGTTGCTAGACAAGAAATGAAGTTTACTCACGTATGTGTCCATCATTTGATTGGTAAAAGATACCTGAAACCCAGTTTGTTACACCTAAAATTTTTCATGAAACCCAGAACGTTTGATACGCACGTAATCTCTTGGGTCGATACACATACATGTAGCTTTGTTATTTCCTTCACCGGAAGTAGCTAGAAACACTAGTTCAGGAGTGTTGATACTAATAAAACAAAAGAATATATGAGCTTAATAATAATATTAATCCAAGTTTTATTCAGTAGTTTGATGCTAATCCCTGTTTATCCATATGCTAAAATTCTAAACGATACTCTCAATCTCTTTCCTTTTTCTTTTCTATCCAATAATATAAAGACCTAAATCTGCAGGAAATTATTTGAAAGGAGGAATTAATAAACTATATATGTATATATATATATATATATATATATATATATATATATTTCTATGGTACCTAGATCTATCTTATATCTTGATTTTATTAAATATTTTAGACATTTAGATTAGCAATATATCTAATGACTATAAATATTAGAATTTAAGGTAACATGTTTAGCTCGTAGCCTTTCAATTTATTGTGTGTGTGTTTATTAAGGGTTCAATTAGAATTCTCTAAGAGAATTTAAATGGCTAGAAAGGAAAAATAATAAAAAATATTTAGAGTCATTAGATATATTATCAAAATAACTTTCTAATCTAAGAATTCATTCAAAGAAAGTTTTAGAGAAATTATTTAATAATAAATGATATTTGATTATCAATTACCAATTCATCACTAGTTGTTTTCCTTTTAAAGAATTCTTTTCGAAAAAAAACTTCTATCTTTATTTCACTAAATTATTATTCATTACTAATTAATTTTAATGATACAAATTATTGTCTCTATTTAACGGGTAAGTATCATGGTTGATATTTATATTATTTCCATATCAAAATTATAAATATTCTAATCTAGGCATTTAAGAAATTTTTTAGTCAAATTATCTTTAATACAAATTAATTATATCATTATTAGTTTCTTTAATCGATTATTATTATTCTTACATTCGTTTTCAATCAAAAGACATTCTTACATGCATTTTACTACATCCACAACAACTTATATCAAATCGGGATAATATTTGTTTACATATAGTAATTACTCCATTTACAACTTTTGATTACCATTTTTTTAATAAATGTTACCACCAGCATTATCAAATAGGTAAATCACTATATTTAGACTCAAAACAAGTACGTCTCATGCGTTAATGTTCTTCTTTAGGTGATTTAGTATAATGCTATGGAGATTTTATCGCTAAAGTAGTAATTACTTTTAATCGACATAATTTATCATGAACTACAATATTTGATGTAAAATGAACAATCTTGTTCTAATTCTAGTAGTTACATCACCTATAACCTACGTACTAATGTTTAAATAATTTACAAATGTGACAACAAACATGTTATTAGAGTGGTAAATATTTATGTTTCTAGTATTGGTCATTCAACTACTACAATAAGCACATATATTATCACATCTAAAAAATTGATGTAAAAGCGGTAACGTATGTTCAATTTTTAGTAATTACCCAACTTAATCGAATATACTATTTCTGGTCGCTTTTGCTGTCATAGTGGTAAATTTTTAGGTTTTTATCATAAATGAAATAGTTATTACTATGACTACATATTTTACCACAACAGATAAAAAATGATGTAAAAACAATAACTTTTGTTCAATTTGCAGTAATTATCGATCTTAGACTAACGTACTACTTTATGGGCAATATAACAAAGACAACAAGTTTATTGTTAAAAGTAGTAAACTACTGTGTTTTTATTATAATGAAATGATTACACATTTTACCATAACCCACAACTATTGATGTAAATTTTGTAATTTATTTGCAATTTGTAGTAATTATTTCAAAAACTATATCAAGAACTCATTATGTGAAAGAAGTTCTTCACGTGGTAATTAAAGTTCTCAATTTGATAAAAGTTGTCCAAATATAATATTTACATCTTTGAATACTCAATTGCAATAACTATAATAATTGTTGTCATAAGTCGTAATCGTAGCTCACCAAAGTGTAATTTAATATTTAACAATATTTGTAACATGAATATGAACAATATTACCTATCAACAAAGAATATGTTGTAAACATAGTAAAATTAATTTTTTTTTTAAAATGACACATGTCAATTTGTAATTGGGTAACCTGCTAACATGTTCAATAGGTTTCAACTATATTCATTTATATTTAATAAAAAAATTAAAAAATATAGGTATGAGATACATCAAGGTACTATAGTCAACCCCTATATATATGAAATGAGTTTTGGGTATATGGTTTTAGGTTAGGGGTTAGGGTTTATAGAAGAATTGAGTTTTGGATATAGAGTTTTAGACAGGGGCGAAGCCAGTAAGAGGTAAAGTGGGGCCCATGCCCCATTCAACATTTTTGATTAATCTTTACAGGTTACTTAAGGAGCACAAATACTGGGTGTGCCATAATGGTGGAGAAGCTCAACTTGCATCCTAAAGGTTTGGGGTTCGAATCTTGCTTGCTTCATTTTTATTTTTACTCTTTTTTTGTTTTGCTTAATAATTAGTTAACTTTCTTCTTCTTCAATTTCTTTTCATTTTTCTCTTCTTCTTTTTTGTCCTTTTTTCATTTTTGTTTTCATTTTTATCTTTTTTTTCTTCTTATGTGTAACAATTAGTTTTTTTCGCTTTAAGTATTCATTTTTACTCTTTTTTGTTCTGTTTAACAATTAGTTAACTTCCTGCTTCTTCTTTTTCAATTTCTTTTCATTTTTCTCTTATTTTTTTTTCTCCTGTTTAGTTTTTTCTCTTTCAGTATTTGTTTTTTTTTAAGATTTGGTTATGTTTCGTTTATCACCACCTATTTATATTTCATTATACTAGATTTATTCATAACAAAGTTAATTAAGTTCATTCAATTTCAATATAAAAATTGTGTAGCAGACGCCGTAACATCATTTAAACATATACAAATTCGTTTAGTGAACTTTATATCGTGCCCCACTAAGTCTATAATTCTTGCTCCACCACTGATTTTAGGGTTTATGGAGGAATTAAGTTATGGGTATAGAGTTTTAGGGGTTAGGGTTTAGGGGTTATGGGTTAGGGTTTAGAGTTTAGTGTTAGGGAGTATGGGTAAAAAATTTGCATAATTGGTTTGCGTTTGAACAGTGGCAAATTTTGCAATTTCATTCTTGAACATGTTCTATTTTTAAGATTAAATATAAATAGATTTTTATAATAAATAAACTTAATTAATATGTGAGTGTATTTCAAAATAATATAAACAGATGAGTTTAATCTAAAATAGACATAATAAATGAGGTGTATCATTAAATACCTCATAAAAGTACATGAAAATGTAGGTGAAAATTACATTCGTTTTCATTTGAGCCTACCAGCCCTACCTTATAACGAAAAGCAAACGTTTCGCTCTCTGTTAAGCCAACCAATTGATGATATTGGATCCGATCCTCCACGACATCCGCCTTCATCACTTCAATATTTGTGGTATATATATCATCCACCCCTACCACAAATATTATATGAAAATCAAACACATGAGAAAAATGCACTGTTATGTATGCTGTATAGATTTAGCCCTATAAATGAAACTGGTCATCTTTGAGCATATAGACAGTTCTAAATAAACCTGCAATGGCGTCCACAAAAGAAGAAGAAGAAAGCTTCTGCTATGCAATGCAGCTGGTGACTTCTACTGCACTGTCCATGTCCATGCAATCAGCAGTTGAGCTCGGAGTTTTCGACATCATAGCAAAAGCTGGTGTCGGTCCGGGCCTCTCCTCACCAGAGATTGCAGCTCAGATAGGCACCAAGAACCCCGAGGCGCCCATGATGTTGGATCGGATCCTCAGGCTACTGGCAAGCCACTCTGTGCTGAAGTGCACTGTGGTTAATGCTAATGATGATGATCATCATGGTGATGGACCTAATTTTCAGAAAGTTTATAGTCTTGCTCCTGTGTCCGAGTACTTTGTCAAGAGTGATGAAGATGGTGTTTCCTTAGGCGCCCTCATGGCTTTGATTCAAGACAAGGTCTTCTTGGATTGCTGGTTTGTTTTCTCTTGTTAATTAGTCCTCTTTTCCATGTTAGTTTCCTTTATAATTAAGAGTTTCAAGTCCATTAGTATAGACGAATCTGGATTTACTTTAATCGGTTTCTTAAATAATAGTATACAACTATTAACTATAGATTAACTAGTACTTATGAGAACAAGGTAATATAACTTGATTATCTTCATTTCTATACATGAGCGGAGCGGAGTGGAGTGGAGTGCAGGGGGGCCACTCAATATCTCCATTTCCTGTACACACTGTACAAGTACCAGAAATGATTGAACCCCTGAAGGAATCAAACCCAATAATTGAAATAAATTTATCAGTATTTCCTAGAGCTAAAGAAATAAGGAGTATTGGGATAAGCAGGTGAGGGGGGCTGTGGTATGTCAATATTTCATAAATCAATTATTTTTACGAACTTGAAGACTTATTGTACCATTTGAGGAACTTATTTTTACCTCTCGAGGACTTATGTGGTGACGAAGAAAATTTAATATTTTCAGAACTCATCACTTATCTTATTACTTTAAGAACTAATATTATAACATTAATGACTCTATACAACTTTAATGTAATTGTATGCATGTCATCATAACATTAACAAACTGTAGAATTTCCCAAAGTTCGGATTGATATGTTTAAACTCGCTTTCAATTCCCAACTCTCATTTGGCACACACATTGAAATATAGGTTCCAGTTGAAACCTGCTATTCTGGAAGGAGGAATCCCATTTGACAGGGTCTATGGCACACATGCCTTTGGGTATACAGGTTTGGACCCTAGGTTTAACCAAGCGTTCAACAAAGCAATGTTCAACCACACCACCATTGTTATCAAGAAGATTCTTGAGCTCTACAAGGGTTTTGAGCACCTTGAGAAACTTGTTGATGTTGGGGGTGGCCTTGGAGTGACTCTCAGCCTAATCACTTCTAGATACCCTCATATCCAGGGTATCAACTTTGACTTGCCTCATGTCATCAGAGATGCCCCTTCTTACACTGGTATGACTTGAAGTACTGTAATGCATATATTCTAGGGTTTTGAACAACTTGAGAGTATCAGGCCGGCCGATTTAGTGGTTATCGGTCTTAATGTTGTATATCATATTTGAAACTGCTTGTTCACATTCGTAATTTTTCAGTTGGTTTAATTTGGCGGTTAAATTGTTTTGTAGGGGTGGAACATGTTGGAGGAGACATGTTTGCAAGTGTTCCACGCGGGGATGCCATTTTCATGAAGGTAAATTATCAATTTCTCAAGTATTATGTTTTCATTTTTCTGAACTTATTGAAGCTTTTCCGTTTAGAATTTGTTTTGTAAAGAATAGGCAATTTGATGTTGCCATGTTTTGCAAAATTGTAGTGTATACTTCATGACTGGAGTGATGAGCACTGCTTGAAGCTCCTGAAAAATTGTTACAATGCTATACCAAACACTGGAAAAGTCATTGTTGTTGAAGCACTTCTTCCAGTTGTGCCTGAGACTAGCACTGCTGTGAAGAGCACCTCCCAATTTGATTTGCTTATGATGACACAGACCCCGGGAGGGAAAGAGAGGAGCGAACAAGAATTCATAGCCTTGGCAACTGCTGCTGGGTTTCGCGGCATCAGATATGAATGTTTTGTCTGTAACTTATGGGTTATGGAGTTCTTTAAGTAGATAGGCAAGCTTAGAAGCTCTATATATATCATTAACAAATAATCAAGCCCCATCTTTGATGGTGTTCAATGGAGTTCATTATTTGCTATTGCTTCTCTGTTTTAAGACAGCAAATATTCATAATGAGAGAAAAAATCAAGTCATTGACTGATCAGAACTGCACATGATCTGCAGATTATTCTTCTTAGTTTTACTTTTTTCTTTTCCTTTCTAAAGTAACAGATCAGAAATGAAGGATGTTCCAATTTAGTACTAGTTACATGTATCTCGCAGACAAAGTACACGACATTGATTTCACCGTGGTTAGGACAAGTTTATGCAAAGAAAATGAAGGATGTTCAAATCTTCATGAACAATGCTGCAAGATTTAAGCTTCAAAACCGGCAACAAGCACGTATTTCCAATTCATCTCAGCAGCATATATTACTTTTCTGGCTTTGTTCTAGCTGCTGCCAATTATCTCTTTGTATGTGTCTTTTATCTTCTGCGTCAAAGCTTCCCTGAGATATCAGAATAAATCGAAAAGATTAATGACCGAATAATAACCTAAATTTAATTACCAATCAATGTAGCAAATGGATATTAACCTATCAGGTTTGAACACCAGGTTCTTGTAAGCAAACCACTGCAAGGACAGACAGTAAGAAATTAATAAGAAATTGCATTCTATCAAGTAGCTAATACAACATAAGCACAATGATATACATGTCTGATATACTCTAATGATCAAAGACTCTCCAATAAGTTACTAAGAGTTTCTAAGAATTCAACAGCAAACAAGAATGCTACTTACCCCAGTGTAGCCAATGCCAACAAGCTCCAGAGCACCAGGAATCAAAGGAAGCCTATCAATTGCCTGTTACAAATACCCTTTGGATTTAAGAACATAATAATTATAAATGGAAATCATCTATACTAACACTTGAGTGTAGGATACACACTGAAATCAGCCCGGTAGAGCCCCAGAGTGCAACAACAACAGCTACTGCAAGTGATGACACTGCATACTTGTCTTCAACTTTGTCCCACTAGAAAAACATAAAATGAATTATTCTTACTATCCAATCTTCCTAAATTCCTTCATACAAAAACAGATGGTACTAGTAGCTGAAAGACTTACAGCTTCTTGAACTGTCTTAAAAACCTCTGGCAGCTCAGTTGTTGCAACTTCTGCAGGTGCTTCTCCAGTGGCCATGGCCATGACATTGCGAGCAATCTTACGGCCTAAAAGCGTAACAATCAATATATAGGTACAAGATTTATTTAAGCTAGAGGGTGAACTAGAATAGTAGCATGTTATCATAAACTTAACATGTCAAATATCTGAAGAGAACATTACTCATAATATAGTCTCTATATATAGATCTACACATGAATATATTACTTGACAGGTAGTAATAATATTGATCATAGTGCAAAATATTAAGTGAGTCATGAAGTACTCACAATAGGTAGTGGCTTTTCCAGGGCGGTTTTGAGACTGCACCGGCGGTGGAGGAAGTGTGGGGAGTGTCACACATTGCGGTGATGGTGCCACGGAGTGGCGAGGGGCCTTGGTGTCAAAAGGGGTGGAGGAGGAGGAGATGGTAAGTGTGGAGGAGGTGGAGGCCATGGCTATACTGAATCCCTCACAGGTTATTTAGGTCCTATGAGTGATCCTGAGGCCAGCAGGATATTAGTAACTTGAACAATATGATAACAAATACCAATTTATTTCTGGGTTTGGTTATTTTGGAAGGTTTGATAATTTGGAATGAACTGTGGGAGATGGTGTTCTCTCAAGTTTTGAAGGGGGAGAACCACTCATTGCACTTTCATTTGGATAGGATAGGCATTTTGTGGTGTTTGATTTGGATAGAAAAGAGTCCAGCAGGTTGGAACTCTATTGTGACAAAATGCCTTCATTGTTTTATCTTCCTTAAATTCCACAAGGCAAAAAAAATTCTAAAATCACCTTCAGCAGGGTAGACATGAGTGAAAATATGAGCTAAAATTTCTCAAACATCTCCATCATGCTTACTTTATATATGGAGAGGACTCGAGTGTGGTATGTATGGGTTTGGAGGTTGTGGGCTGGGCTTTAGAGTACCCTTTTATTTTCTTAGTTGGGATTTCATTGACAGACGAGTTGTTTATTGATATAGCTCAAGCTGGAGAGCTAGAAGGTAATTTGGTACAGTAACTTCCGAGTTTACAGATTTAAAAGATTTTACATGAACTCTCATTCTGCAGTACTATTGTTAGGCATGAACATGAAGTAAAACTCGATGAAACTTATTAACTTATAGCCTATCGTCGTCCGAAACTTGATAGTAGCTTACCAGTAAATTGCCTCAAAACTAACCTTACTGGTAATTCGCTAGTACTTGGTTAAAAACATGCCGACTTTCCATTACATTCCTAAACAAACACTTGCAGACAAGGTTATTCACTGTTTTCAGAGGAACATAGTGTAGTACTGTTTGTTTTGGTGAAAATGAACCATCTTTTTACCTTACACAACACCCAGTTATAGCCTAATAGTTTGTGACTGCTCCCCATGTTCAAGAGTATAGATATCTATCTATATACCCCATCGATCATTCTAACAATAGCCAATCTGCGAATGCATGCTCTCCAAGGTTAAAACCCAAAGTAGAAAAAGTGAAAATAATTGAGGTGGATATGGTTTCGAGGCCAACAATTTTGCTGGTTAGAAAGGGATGGAGGGAGGAGCACAAGCCTAGGAAAAGGGTTTTACCTCCCTCTCCCTCATTCCCCACTCCTCACACTACTGTGACTCGTGTTTGTCTTCTTAGCCAACTTCATTCGAAATATAACACGGTAATGGCGTTCATGGATTACGGCCCACCTATTTGGTGTGAAATGACTTGAAGAAGGGCTCCGATCACGTTTCGTCAACTTTTGCAGGTACCTCCCCCCATGCCATGACTACTGCTCAAAACCATGAGGTTGATATGAGATGAGATCGATGAGTCCCCATGTATATATAATTAATTGATTCCTTCCCCCACTCTTCACTGCTTCAAATTGCCCGGACACTAGCCCTCTAATGCAACTTGGGTCTCATGGATGCAGAAGTGCTTTGTATTTACATTATCTTGTACTGGTATCTGAAGTTCACTAGCAGAAGTGATGCAGCGGAATATAAAAATAAAAATACATGGATTGAAATACACCAATTGGTTGTGACCTGAATCTATAAATCGAACTTGAATTTACAAGGTTTTGAGAAAAAATCAAAGGTTTGTGTTTTATAAAAGATAATAATATAAATACAACTAATAGAGTCTCCATATATAGGAGCAAATAACTCTAGTGCTACTAACAACGAAACCTAAAAGCATATGAATTAAAAGAAAATAAAGTCCAAACAAACTAATTAAAATAAAATCAAACAAACTAGTAAAAATAAAACACGAAAATAATTAAATTAGTCTTTTTGGAAGCACAATGAACTTGGATGTCCGTATATAATTTACTACTATCAAACGGTTCTCTAATTTTTATTTTTCGTCAAAAAGTAACCCTCTTTCGTTCTACATCAGAAGTATCTCAAGATTTTATGCAATTGAGAATGAGCATGACTGCATGAGTAACTGACTCCTTAACCTAGCTAGCTATTTCATCTAGCTAACTTGGTAAGAACAACAAACTATTAAGGTCCCAAAACCGCCATTGTCCCTAAGATATGGCTAGGGCACTAACCCAATAACCCATCATAAATCTCTCTTACACTTTCATACATGATTCGAGTATTTTAATACTTCAAATTAAAATTAGTCTTTGTAAATTTTCATATTTCTTTTTATAGATAAATAACGTGTCATGTTTTAGTGTAGTCATATCATTTATATATAGTAAGGTAATTAACCACGTTTTCTCTATGTAAAACTCAAATGCAACATAACATATTAGCATATCTTTTACGAGTTCAATGGCTCATTCAGCCCTTCATTGTTGCTGGAAAGAATTCGATTGCAGCTTACAATAATGTAAAGCGCCTAGCAGCAAACGTTTAGAACTTAGACGAACATTATTGTTAAAGAACTGAAATCATAGAATCCAACAAAATTAGAAATCTGGTCAGTCAAACTACAAGAACCAAAACTGTGATCAAAATAATGATATAAAAAGAGAGAAGACGAACCCGAAAAGAGACGTTGAATAAGAAACGGAAAAGGAAGAAAGCCATGCATGTTTTCAAGGAAATCGACACCAAAAGAGCCACGAGGACGTACAGAGACGACTCAGAAGCCGAAAGCTAAAAACAGCAACGACAGTATTAAAATATTTTTAATATTGTGATATTTTTTATAAATATTGATATTAATTTTTATATTTTTTAATATTTTATAATTATTTTATCTTTAATTTTAATATAATTTTTTATCAATATTTGATATTTTTTCGTCATATCTATCAAATTTCTAAGCTACCAAAATTTTGATAATTATTGATATTTTAATATTTGAACAACACCGATCTTTTTTTGGTCAATCAACAACACCGATCGAATCGTTCATATTCTGATCACCTCTCTCTCCATGCAATCGTGCAATAATCCAGAAGAGAATTGCTGCTCTGTGCGCGTATATATCCAACACACGACTCTGTCAATGCGTGATTGACTGGACAAAGCCCCCTCCCCCTCACTCGATCACTTTGACCTTTTCTCCTCGCCGGCGTTTGACTTCAAAGAAAGCAAAGGCTAACAGTTTCAGACCAGACCATCGTCATCGACGTGAAAATTTCTGACGAGTGACAATGATCGAGTGTGACCACCAGTCAAAGCGTGGGGGATATGATTAATGGAAACCTCTCTGATTTTCTGATCTGATCGACTGTACGGCGGAGATAGGGTGGAGGTGGTGGCCCGCAGTAAAGCAAGTACAGTCTCCGAGGAGATTTCTGGCACTCTTAGGATTTGAATACCCTATGACTACGATGTGGCTGAGGGAATCAATCTCTTTACCCACCAGATTATAAAATCATATTATTACCCAGAAATTATTTACAATATATAGAATTAATCCTAGGGCAGGGCAAAAACCAAAACAACCGAACGACCTGAAAAAAAAAACGAATGTAAAACAAAATCAGTCGGTTAAGAAAAGTCGTAAAATTGACCCGATCCGGTTTAAACTGATTCGTATGTAAGTTTGTTCTAATCTGATCAGGATAAAACCGATCTAACATAATTTTAATTAAAATTATGTTTAAAGAAAATACATACATGACACATTTTTATTTTTATTAATTTAGACAAATCCTTATGGTGTATCTTTCTATACTAAACTGCTTAATATAAATAAAAAACTCACTTCTTCCTCTTCTTCTTCTTCTTCTTCACTCGATCTCCATTTCTCTCTCCTATCTCTAAAACAAGAAAACCTCAATATTCTTCTCTCCCATAGCACCCAACCACCACCCTCTGCCACCTCCTCTCTTCTTCCTCTTCATCATTGTCGCCGCCCTCACCCTCCTCAATCCTTCCACTGTCGACCCCTCCATCTCTCCCTTAGCCTCCTCACCACAACCATTACCGCCATCACTCTCACCCTCACCTCCACCTCCACCTCCACCTCCATCACCATCACCCACCTCCACCTCTGTCACCTTCTCTGTAGCATCGTCGAATGGGCAAACTACTACAGATCCGGCGACAGACAGACGGATGTGAGATCAAGATGACTAGGCAACTCGAATTGAACCAAGCAATATCGATCCGGAATGGTTCACAATCGTCTCACCTTCATCTTCTACGGCGTCATTTGGCCCAAAACCTAAACAGGCCCGAACCGAATATTCAAGTAAAGGTGTTCACAATCCAGTTTTAAGTTAGAAATTCTAAATAATCCTGTTTGGTTTCCGGTTGGTTCTAAACCGAGCCCGATCCGATTATGTCCAACCCTAATTAATCCGATGGTTTTGATTATAAAGGGCCGTGTATGACAGATCCGTCATAAATTTGGATTGAATATAAAAATAATTTTGAATTGAATATACAATTTTAATAACATTTATATCAATATTCAATATTTGCATGATATATATCGATGAAAATTTCTTTTTTATCCATTATATTGCCAAATTTACAAAACCTAGCTGATCCATGTTCAGACTCAACACGAACAAAGAGAAAACTGAACGGAGTTTCTGACATGGTATGGCTATGAGTATTTCTTTTCTTTTAAGAAAAATTGGGATGATGAGGACTTTAATTTTTATTTTCTTTTTGATTTCAGAGGGTAAAGCATGCATGCATGCACAGAGCTAGGTAGGTTCTCTTTGGAATTTGAAGTGTAGAGAAGACTAACTAGCTAGTTAGCTCTGTCTCAAAAAAACTAGTTAGCTCTGAGACTCTAGTGAGTAAACAGTAGACTGTAGTACTGATTTAATCCGTTGTGTTTTCTTCTTTGGAAATTGTAGTGGTTTTGTAATTTGTAGTATCAGGAAGGAGTAGGTTGAAGTGTTTTGTCTGTGACGAATGAGAACAAAAACCTCAGCAATGATATTTGATTCTTGAAGCATCTCGATCTTCAATACTTGTGCAAGTCCCTGTAGCGTAACACGCAATGCTACAAATCTAAGCTGAATTTCAAAGATTCTTGGGTTGGCTATGGTACGGGGGTGGAACGATAGTTGATTGTGGCAAAAAGTTCATGGATATCAAGAGAGAGGATTCAATTTACCCAAATGCACTAAAACAAACATGAATAGATTGCGGTCAAATGTATTCTCTTGTATCAAATACTACCCTGAATAGTTGTTTAAAAGTATGTTACATGTAACGTTTTGTCACTAAAAATTGATAGCCGCTCCATTATGTACTAGCTAGATTTATTTTTGATGTATAAAACGTTTATTCAAAGTTTGAAGTCTGCAGATTAACTCATCAGATAGGAAAATAAAAAGAAATATATTAGAATGTTTGATGTATAATCTGACCACAGCATACAACGTTTTTGATAACTTTTTCTACAAACAAATCTTCAAGTAAATTGGAAAACATCATCAGTCCATGACAGTGTGACATTGCAATGCAATATGTCTTAAACTCCCATAAGCATGGGGTGAACGTGATATAGCAGGGAGTTCTATTGGAAAAGAACCCTAAAAATGCTAACACAAAGCAAGGAAGTGCTAAGTACCAGAGTGATTATCAAACCCTTTGGCAATTGCCATGCAATGTAAAAAAAGCTAGGCATGTATACCTAAACTGCTGACGGCATTTTACTTTGGTTATAGTACCAACCACATTGAGACTCTCAAAGTCCCCAAAACTATAGTGTAATCAGACCTTAAGCTAATGTTCAAAGTATAGTTGAATAGTTCTGGAAATGCGAGATTTGTAGTATAGTGCTGCAATGCTCCTCCTAATATATACATTACAGATAGTGACTATACATCCACAATATAGAACGGAGGCTCAACTTTCCAAATAAAACAGTCACTTACTCCCATATAATCTCAGACAAATGTTCCTTTTTGGTCTATTACAATTTCTGTGTATCCGAGGCTAGCATAACCCACTTCGATAAATCCCTTTCAGACATGAATTAGGTTAGTTCTCAACAAATTACCAATTTGACAACAGTCTAGGCAACACCCTTAAAATTTTTACTGTCAAGCCTACGATACATTAGTATCATTTGATCTAATAGTATAATCTTTTTTTTTTGTGAGAAATAGTTCAACTCACAACATACTACCTGTAACATTTTAATTGTTGTCCGAACAAAAAGATATAAATATTTGATTATGAGAAGTCTTATTGTTCACCTTTTCATCTTGCACTGTGCATATTTTGGTTGCTAAATGTACCCATTAAATCTCTTAGTAGACCCAACATTATAATTTTTGTCACTCACTTTCCTGTTTTACCCATGTATTTATTTACACCCAGCAAAACTTTTATCATACCCAGCATCTCTCGATGTCTCTTTCTCTTCCATTATCAGATTTTGTTTCATGAACAATACAATGATGATCTGTAGCAAACAATTAATCAACTTGAGCTTAAATTCACAAAGAGAATAAGAGGAAGAAACAGTGTGAAAGATGCAATAGTGCTTGTATTTCGCAACTCATATTTCGCAACTCAT
This sequence comes from Comarum palustre, assembly GCA_951800085.1. Lineage (NCBI taxonomy): Eukaryota > Viridiplantae > Streptophyta > Magnoliopsida > Rosales > Rosaceae > Comarum > Comarum palustre. The sequence continues at coordinate 17,857,965 of OX637581.1, read as the reverse complement.
GCCAGCATCTCGACCACAATCTGTAATCTTATTCTGAAGTCTTACAAAATCTGGGTCCATTCCGGCATCCCATTGTAGCAAAATATTCAAATGCTTTGTTGAGGATTATTTCATATATCAAAACCATTAAGGATTATTTCCTAGGACTACTGATGCATGTTGGTTTGATTATTGTAATTGCCTTTAGATGACAATTTTTTAGTTGCTGGATCTTTTTAGAAGTTTGCTGGATATATTTAGCAACACCCTGATGACATGCATTGCATTACTTCGAAGTTAGACGCGGGTTAATCATGCTTACTTGAGCCAAATTACCAACTGGATTTGAGGAAATGATTGAAGACATTGACTTCGGAGTAAAAACAAAAGTGATGAGATAGGGGAGGGGAGGGGGGATGGAGCCATGTGTAACAGCTTTCTTTTTTTTTGTTTTTTTTTAAATTTTAAAGAATATTGAGTTTTTTTCTTCCATCAATTTTTTTTCAACTAATTCTTTAAAATATAAAAAAGATGAAAAATAAGAGTTCATTTTTTTAAATTTACAGGTATGCATTATTTTTTTAAAATTAATTTTTTCACGTGTTCCAACAAAAAGATGCAAAATATATAATATTTTTAATTAAGTAGTGTATTGTAATAATTAAAATATTATAGTTTTGTTATAATTAATATTGATATATCATATTTTAAGGAGAGGTTCTATTAAGGACATTCTTGTTGATGACTAGTTGAAGACTTTTTCGTTTCAATATATTTTCGATCGCATATTCACATCTCGACCGTCTAGTTTGTAGATATATATATGAGTAGATAATTTCTATAAATTTTCATACAAATTGAAAAATCGTCAAAGCATTCATAAATATGATTCACTTATTATAATCGTTAACGGTTCTTGTTTATTTGAAATTGATTCTAAAAGAACCTATTTCACCAAGTAGTGCTAATTTCTCCACTTTTAGAAATATTTAGACCATCTATTGATTTGATTTATTTCGATGTCTTAACGATCACCAATTTGACTGAAAATTTGTAGAAGTAATCTATTTATATAGACCTATAAACTGAACGATTGAGATGAAAAAATGTGATTGAAAAGTGGGTGTAATAAATCATTAAAGATAAAGTCTTCAAACAAGAAGGTTCTCAATGGATCCCCTTCCTCATATTTTATAGTTGTAATAAATGTCAGAATCTCAAAAATAGAGAAGCTGTTAGAATTTGAGCATAATATTTTTAAAAATTTTGGATTTTAATTTCTCATTTTAATTTTTTTTTAGAGAAACTGTTATACATGAGTAGGTAAGCAAAATGAAGTGCTGTATGATGAGTTCTCATACAATATTTTTCAGATCAAGGAAGGCAAACATGTCATGGAGCATAGCTAGCTGCTACAGCGCGCAGCATTATTAACCCCAAAACCAGATGTAGAATGGGACTGACCTTGAAGAAAAGCTGTGGAAAATGAAAAGAAATAACGCAGACCCAAATTGAATAGGACGACTGAGTCTCTTAACACATAGGGATAGGTGCTCCTTTGCACTCTTGCCTCCCCTCTTCGGTCTTCATCATCTTGTGATAATTTCTCTTTTCTCAGGCCACATTTTCAGGCAGCTAGCTTCATTATTAAGGATGAGGTATGCGCATATATATATATATATATATATATATATATATATATATATATTTATCTCTCTACCTCATTACCCCATTTGACTTTGCCTCTTTCAAAGTTCCACACTTTCACCCCATGCCTTTATCTCATTTCATGATTTCATCATGCCATCAAATTATATATAGAAGGCATTGAGTTGTGTGGAAGCGGTGACATATGCATGCATGCTTGTCTAACCTTGTAAGGGTTTTCTGCATTTGCTTTAATCACACCAGTATTAACCAGGCTGTGTTTCTGTCATTGTTACAGTGTTCCTGCTTCAATTTTATCTTCATCTTTTTTGAACAGGGCTTCAATTTTATCTTCAAAGTTCAGTTCTTTAGTGGTGGCATAGCTATCCTTTTGCAAAGTTTGAAATTTCCACTATGAAAAACTTGAGGAGATATCAATTGTGAAGATTTGTTTGGATATCAGCAGAAATATTAATTTTTGCCCTTTTGAAATTCAATTGTTTTGGAAAAATAGAGTTCGATTAAATAATGAGAGGAATCAGATATACATACATATACTGATGTAGTCCACCAGCTAGCATCAGGTGCAATACATGTGGGGGTGGTACCACTTCTTCTGAGCAACAATAGAAATAAACAACAGTGTGCATGAGCTTCTATATGACAATGAAAGGAACTGTAAGAATTTCTCTTCACAAGCTTCCAGAATGAGCACATGGGGAGTGAGCCAAATTTTGCTGCACATAGTGCCAATTTAGGTTCACATTTCAAGTCTCTGTAGTCATCTTCTATCTTGCCTATTTTAACTAATTACTAGCCCTTAAGTTGGATCCAAGAACAGTAAAAGAACCTGGCTTGATGTTAATCATCCCCAGATTGACAGTAAAATTTGATTAGTATCCATGGAGGATGAAGAACAAGCCCCAAGAGGAAGAAAAAAATGACCTGCATAAAGCATGGTCCTGAACCATCCAGACCCATAATCTATAATTCATATGGATTCCCCCAAAAGTAGGATGTGTAAAGAGAAGCATCCTTTGAAAGATGTAATGATGAGAATCAACAAGAATGAAAGAAGCCCTGAAACTCTTCATAACCATGGTGATTGGTAGGGTCCCTAAGCCCCCCACATTTTCCTCCAAAAAGAAAAACAAAGTAAACACATAGTAACTTACATTTGAGCTGGGATTAATAAACTCACACAATGCACATCCCTAATGAGGGAGACACATTCTTCCATCCCCAAAAGAGTGAAAGATGACCACCCACCATACATTTCCCCTCTTCATCTTTTGGAGTTTTGGCCACTCTCATTCTTCACCAACTCTATCTAGCTAAGAAATGGAAGTTAGCCTCTTTTTTCTGGAGAGCATTTGAATCCTTGCAGAAATCAGCTGCCATTGATGAAGCTGAATATTTGATGTACTGCTCTAGCAATGTCATCTGCTGATCCTAACTGACATCCCTCTTCAATCTGCATTACCAAGTTCAAAGTGAACAAAGCATTAGATTAATACTCACAACTCCAGAAGGCACACCTTTTCCAACAGCAAATGAAAAAGAATCTTCATCAAGGACTAGGGTAGCCAGCTTAGGGTACATGCTAGCCTGGTATCTAGCTCTAGGGGTTGCTTGTGTTCCAAGTCAGAATGGTTTGACTAGAAAAAGACAAAGAGACTAGACAGAATGTTGAAAAACAAAACATGATTTAAGAATTTATTGGTGTAATACCTTCAGATTGAAAGAGTAAAGAACCTTGTCTTCTGAATAAGTAATGTTGAGGTGCAAAACTGTTAGCCTAATATCTTCAAAGGCAACAAGGGCTCTCACCAACTGGCCAGGCCTCTTTTGACACTGAACCTTCAAGTTCACATGGGTTTGGATCACTGTGACATCTACTTCTGCAGCCTCAGACTTGTTTTGTGCGGTGACTCCATCATCCCCACGAGTGCTTCCTTCCTCAGTAGACCCAATTCTGCATTGGGAGAGAGACATGAACATACCATTTGAAGGCATTGTCATGGCTGATGATGAAGATGGTGAAGATGAGGTCATGGAGTTGTTATTGTTAAGGTCAACATCGTTAGTGGTAAAGCCTTCAGCTCTTCTCACTCTCTTTTGTGCTTCAAGGGACTGAAGGTGCTGCTCCAATTCCTTCACAAAGTCTATTGCTCCCCCAACGATGGAAGCTTGGTCACCCTTTTAAGAATAAGACAAGCATTTTCAGTAATGATGCTATTTTAAAAAAAAAATTAAATTTGGTTAAATGCAGGTGATTATTACCCTTTGAATGTAGGAAGGGGGCATGAGAGATCTGAGAACATTGAGATGGTCATTCATTTGGCGTCTGCGGTTGCGCTCAACAGCAATATGGGTCATTCTCTGGCTCTCTACCTCCTCTTTGTTCTTGATTGGCCTTGTTCTCTTGCGCTTTCGTCTCTCTCGGGTGGCCGGAACAGAAGCCGATTTGGTGAACTGTTTGTGTATCTGGTTAGGTCTCATTTTTGCTGAGTTGAGTTGGTGCAGTTCTTGGTTGCAATCTGAGCTCAGACCACCACCACCCTCAAGAGTACCAGAAACTGAAAGTAGATTGTTGTTTTGGTGAGGGCCTTGTCCTTCAGATTTTGATTGTGAATACAACTGTTGCTGATTGTCTTGAGTCACACAGCTCTCAAGTGCCTCAAGTGTGTGAATTTGGGTATTTTCCATTTCAGGCCATGCTGCTGTGGTGACCTTGTTGAGTTGCTGTAATCTCAACAGTGCTTGAAAGCTTGGCTCTTTTGGAGGGAAATCAATGCTTTGTAGCATCTGCAGAAATGGCATTCTATCTCCCAACCCTGAGAGGCATTGTGCTTCCTCTTCCTCCTCAAATCTCAAGCCATGTGTGGTGGTGAATCCTTGGTCTATGCACTGCATATCCAAATAGTCTCCAAAGAACTGAAAATGGCAAACCAGAAAATGTCAATGAAGGAAAAAAACAACTTTACTGGGTTTCACGCCAGACCCTTTACATTAAAAACTGACATGGATTGGAGGGTGGTTCAGTCTCAAGTTCTCAACTTTGAATGTAGAAAACACTTGGAATGGGAAAAGAATGTTAAAGAAAGAGTGCATCAGATTTTCTGGTAAAGAGTACTGGCATTGCAATGAATGAAAAAGAAAGAAAGCATTTTTAAGAAGTAAATGCAGTCAATTTCTTGAATCTTGGAAGGGATTCCATTCAACAAAGAGAACAGAGAAAAATAAAGGGTGTGTACAAATGAGGAAACCAGTAACAGAAAACATACACAGGGATCTATAGGTCCTTGGAGCCTCTCCATTACTGAGCAGCAAGGAGGTTGATGAAGAAGAGTCTTTATAAAAAAATGGCCATCTTTCACTGTCTCCCTACCAACATTCCATAGTAAGATACTAACACAACAAAGGCAATAAATGTGAAATCCTCTCACATTCCTTTGTTTTCTTATTCTGTTAAATGGAACAATATTAAATGCTGGGGGTGCTGTTGCTGCTGCTGTAGCTATGAAGAACTCTAGTGAAATCAGAGAGGTGAGTACTTGAGGGGAAAGAGGTTGGTGGTTGAGATGGAGGGGCCTAAGAAGAAGGGTGAAATTCCAGAATCTGAAATTGGGGAAAACTAAGATGGGGTAAGAAATGAAGGGTGGAAAATTAACACACTATGAACTTGATTGAGAGTGAGGATATGAAATGGTAGATATACTTGAAACTAGATAGGAGAAAGAGTTGGTGAGGTGAAGACTTAGCAGAAGAGAGGAGAGAAGGGGGGGCTAGGGTTGTCTGGTTTACAAGGTCCCAAGCATTATTGGCGGTGGCAGTTTTGTCCAGCTGCGAGGACATGCCGTTGTGGGGACTCTCAGAGGAGGCTCTCTCTATCTCTCAGAATGCACACTGCACAGTAAAGAAAGAAGAAAGAGAATAAGAGAAAAAAGCTTTGGAAAGTCCTTCTATGGACTGTCACTACTAGCCTGATGATGGGTCAGTCCCAATTTCCCACATGTCCACCCAAAGCCTGCAACCCCAGCCCGACCCAAATCTCCCTTTTACCAGCCATAAATCTATTTATTACCTTTTATATCGTTTTCACTTATTTACTTCTCAAGACTGTGTTCAAAAAGATGAGTGACATATATACCTCATGTCCACAACAGATGGAGCCTCTTTGAAATGATTTGAGTTTGATCTGTTGATTCTAAGTCAGTGCTAACTTGCAGCCTTGCTCATTCAATCTACGGAATCAGGTTGGTCTTGTTTGTAAGGATGTTTCAGATTTACTCTCAATCATCTTGGGTGTTTGATTTGCTCTCTCGCTGTTACCTATTTTCAACTGGCAAACAAGTTCAAAGAAGATCATTTCGTTCAGTTTGGGAGTGATAGAGCTTATCATGACAATCAACTTGTTTTCATAAGTTACTACAAAACAATGATACAGTTTCCAACAATCATAAACTTAAATAATATTTCCAAATATAATTCAGAATGAGGAACTAAAACATTTTTCTTCACTAGCTTGGATCTTCATCCAGGGGACTTCATCTCACTTGGATCATCGTCAAGGAGATTTCTCCTCACTTGGATATCTTTCGAGAGGTCACAGTTACACCTCGCTTGAACCTGTGTTGAGGAGATTTCACCTTGAGTTTTATCTCAAACAAACTGATCCTTTGTTTTTCTCAACCAAGCGATTCGAACATAATTGATTCGTTTCGTCTCAACTCAATACATACGTACACCAATCAATCATTACTCAACTACCACAAACCAAGCCATCAAAATTAATGTCCTCACGTACACAACTCAAGTTCACTTACAGTGGAAACAACAATTTACTGAAGCATGAAGAAAGCTAATAATCGCAAGCATCTGAAATAACGATTGCTCACAAATGAGGTAATGCATAGACTCAATTCGAACTCGTCTCTAATAACAAACATCGAACGCATATCCTCCAAAGAATCAACTTCATTGATAATTTGTGCCAAAACTTAATATTTCAACAATCATCCTCCAAATGATATACTGTTTCAATTCTAAGGCCATCAATCAAGGATTCAAGGAGCATTATAGATTTTATTTACAGAAATAACGGCTAGAGATTTTTTTTTCAATCAAAAGTAATTTTTTCCAACAGAGTTATATTCGTTTTGTCTTTCGGTAAATTGTAAAATCTCTCCTTTTCACACAAACTACTTTCAAGTTGCAACTTGGTTTAACCAAAACAAGACTATATAGTTAAAACCCCTTCACATCCCAACAAACAATAAAGCAAAATCACACTACTCAATCTCAATAATCAAAATATTTTTGGCTTGGGGTTATTCTCACCAACTGTGGGTATGTTTGACAATAAATGTGTCGGGACCAAAAAACTTGTCTCTAAATGAAGTCCATGATGGGACTGAATCCTAGATTCATATATAGCTAGCATTATTTTGATATTTCCTATTTGGATCTCCCTCCTTAACCAAAATTTCTTCAAGTCAATTCACAGCATATAAACATTTCGTACTCTCTCTCAACTGATCATCAACTCATCTCCTCCCAAAGGCATTGACATTTGACACCACACACTTCATGATTTCGATAAAGATGCTAGCTCCCGTATCATGATTATCATCCTATTATTGGTTCTACATTATCTTGTGGTATCTATATGATGATTGAGATATCGGTTAGGTCATCAGGCCCTAATGTTTTCCAAGTTATGCTGGGATTTCTGTCCTTATACATAAGCAAACTGACCCAATTTACTCAGATAGTTATACCCCCTTGAGCTTCATATCATTCAATCACAGTTCACAAATCACATGCATGAATGGTTCAATCTTTTCAAGTTGCTATAGCATTACCTCTATTTCAAGGCACACTACAGCTCCCCCAAATCCCTTTTCTTTTTTCGATTTCGCTTAGATTTTCATAACAAGGATAATCCTTCTGAATTGAAAGGCCATCTCCTATCGTTTTTTGATTTGGTTGCTTTCAGCACCACTCGTACTGTCACCTATTTCTATAACCAGTTTAAGCATGTACTCTCCTATAAGGCAAATTCTCTCTATTTTTCCTCTCTCTTTTTTCATTTCTGGGTAACAAAGATAGATGTGAATGTCAGCTAGCCAACTTGCTTGTACTTTCACATTCGCACCAAAAGTAATAGAACAGTTCCGAAGCTGGGAAAGTATGGCAAGAAAGTATACACGTATGACATTCTGCATATTCATCCGGGAGTCTAGGGTTGAACTAGTACACTAAGAATTATGTGATTGATCAAGTAGTTTGGGATTCAACTTTAAAACCAATTGACAATAGACAGAGTAAGTCAAACTCTTACAAACTCACAGACAATGTCTCATATTCTCGATGTGAGATTGATATCTTAATACGTCTCCGCATGTGTGACGAATTTTTAAGCGTAACACGTGGACAACATTTTGGGGTGACGTGGAGTGTGTGGACATTGGGCTTCACAGGTGGATTTAGATAACTCACTCTGATACCATGATAAAATAGTCTGGTGTTCAACTCTAAAACCAATTGACAATTGAAAGAGTAGTTCAAACCCTTATAAACCACACACAATGTCTCATTTTTCCCGATGTGAGATTTATATCACAACACCAGCACTTTTTATACCAATATCTTGCAACAGCTAGCTGTGGACTCGCATATGCTTTGCTTCCATGGTGATGAAGAAGTCTACACGCTAACTTGTTTTGCCTTTAGACATTTCTTACTTCAGTCTCTTTGAAACAATTTATTGGACACACACCAATTATTAAACTTTTCCCCTTAGCTCTGCAAATTTTAAAGCTAGAGTTTCATCAAACTAGAGTCTCTCTCGTCTTGCTACACCGCTATGTTTGGTGATGGTCTCTGGCCGTGCTGACGTCTGTCGAGTGTGGTCGGACAATATCCATGATAGGGGAACGATGGCTAGGCTTGGAGGATGGAGTTAGAAAGGTCGTTTTCACCCTCTCGTGGGTAAGGTGACGACGTACTTCTTTCACTACTTGATCGAGCGGACACATTGTGATTTGGTTGGGGTTGGATTGTAAGGCTATGTCGACGATTTGTTATGGTTGAAGGGCTGAGAGTGCTATAGGGGGTTTGATCGGTTTGTCAAGCCATATGGATGACAGAGTCGTGGGTGTGGGCCTTGCTTCTAGAGTTTCATGGGTGGCCTTTCACGGTGCAGCAGACAGTTTGACAATGACTTGTGAGGATCTGAGTCGAGTGAGGTAGTGACGGCCATGGTGGTGGAGATTGATGCAGCAGACGTTTTAGGTCAAAGAGGAGGTAGCAGATCTGTTCTGATCTTCCCTTGGGCCTAGTGGGTTGTAGCTAAGGCTTGGGCTTGTTGCATATTGGTCCAAGGTTTGTTTTGTGTTTTGTTGTTTTTTGTTTTAGTATTGGTCGTTCCTCCTCTTTTAGGTGAGGATTTAGGGTTTTGGTAAGATGGTGTTGGTTGTCCCTCCTCTTTTGGGAGAGGGATTAATTAGGGTTTTGGGGGTTATGGTAAGGTGGTGTTGATCGTGTCGTTGGAGGTGTCATGGTTATGTTGTCGTGTCCAGGACTATTTTTATTGTCAATGTAATAGAGAGGTTACCTGTGCATATATATATGCTGGTAATTTTGGAATATAGTGTTTGAAATAATTGTTTCTTCTTGAGGTTAACTGCGAGGATGTATCGAGGTTTCTGGATTATGTTAGGTTACGGTTGAACCCTATCGGTTCTTGTCCACTGTAATCGTTGTTTCGGGTAGGTATGGAAAAGAGTGGGAAATTTATTTCGGGGTTACGGTTGAACCCTATCGGTTCTTGTCTACTGTAATCGTTGTTTTGGGTAGGTATGGAAAAGAGTGGGGAATTTATTTCTACCACCGATATCTCTCATGGTTGTAATTTTGTATTTCCTTTAATGAAATTCTTTTTATTTATCCAAAAAGCAATTTATTGGACGCTTTGTTTTACAAACTTAAGTGAGGTCGATTGCCTTCACTAACTCGTACTAGTGCTCACATTGATCTTGAATCACACTATCTGGATAGTTAAGATTTCATAGAAGAAAACACAAGGTTCTAATACAATTAGACAATGACTAGTCCTAAAACTTCATCTGTGTGTATAGAGAGTAAGTGACAAATTTATTTTTATATTATAATCTAGTGTAGCTCTTCAACCACATAACGAGAAGCAGCTCATAGTCCTAAAAGTTAATTCAAAATTGTTTTCTTCTTGAAGATGCCATATTCCATACCATGAAAATATATAAATTGGAACTCATGGGGATGGGGCTGAATAATATAATTATTACCAAGAAAATATTTGTCACTACTCATGTCAGTACTCAGACACTAGCTAGTGCCTGAAAATCCCACAAATATACTTTGAAGTAATTCACTGAAATTAAAACCTTATCCTCTATATGACAACTTATAAGGTCAAGCTTCACTGCTGCGACATCAATAATGTGGACTGCATATGGCTGCTTTCAAATCTTTGCAAGATTCATCTCAAAACAAAATTAAAAGAAAGGGTTCTTCCACAATTTATAGATAGATCAAACTCTTCAGTGCAGGAAAAGATACAGGAGAAGTCCAGCTAAGGGTATTTTGGCTGCATTTTCAGAGGTTTTTTCGCACTCGACTTCAATAGTCCGGACTACTATATAGTACCTAGTTTTAATATTTTGGAGCATCATATATACAAGAGAGCGTCTAGTATGCATTTAGTTGATATGCACAGGATCATCGACCACACTTTTAATAAAGTTGTAAGTTTTAAAAATAGATATGAAAAAAATGAAAACCAATATCGAGTTAGTGGTAACGAAACCAAATTAAATAAAACAAAAAAATAAATTAAATTCATAAAAAATACTTATGGTTACAAGAATTTTTGCACCATACAACTCAATTTCAAGAGTCCTGCACACAGTATATGTGATCATCATGCACAGTTGAAATTAAGTTATGTCACCTTAAAGTTCACAAATTAGTAATTAAGTCATATGCAACAGTATGAAATCTACCTCAGGGACAAGTAAAGTTCACAGGCTTTTTCTACTATTTTAGGATGACAAAAAACCTCTGGCACCTTCGTACGTTGACCAAATCTATTGTACACCCTGAAGCCAATAATACAATCTAGCTAATGTTGATCATCTTGGCAGCCTGAAACCCAGAGTAGATGCCTTTCACATGTCAATTATCAAAATGGCTTTCAGTTTAGGCCTACATATACGTGCACATTCCTCCAAACTCTCATGAGGAGAAACATACAGTAATTAACTCCTATTAAGATCTTGAGCATGATGCACTGATTGACATAAATAAGGCAACGAGTAATGACTGCAAAACCTGCAGGTCTTAGGCCCCAGTTAGGATTACACACTACAATTAAATGATGTTGAACTTGCTAGAACATGTTGAGCAACTTGCTAGAACATGTTGAGCAACTTGCTAGAACAGTCATATCTATGAGCTTTCCTAAAACGCTAAAAGAAATTATTCATGTTTGTAATATGATGCCTAATGTAAATCTAAACAACTTAACCTAGAATGGTCACATCTTATTTATATATTTCTATATGGATGGTCATGCATTGTGAATTTGTGATCCAAGTTCTATCTGAAACACATGAAGTCACATACTCCATATTTACCCACAGTGAAGACAATTCCACTGGTTGTTAAGGAAATAATTCTAAAAAGCATGTTGAGTATAAGAGTATCTATCAGCTGCTCTATGGTGGTCACCAAAACTGGAGGCAAAATTGGTACAGAAAACAAAATGGTTAGTCTTGGTTGGTCCATGCAAAGCATTGGGAAAGTCAGGGTCATGACATTCTGGAGTGTCAGCGTGAGTCATATTAGGAATATAATATTATAATTATATCGTAGAGTTTTACTTACCAATTGTATTTCTTATAATCTCTTATATAAACCTCAACTGTAAGATGAATAAAACATCAGAAAATTTATTATTTCATCTTCATTATATTTGAGTTGGTATCGAAGCAAAGATCCGAAAGAACTTTGTCTCTTGTTATGTTTTTTTTAATTTGAGGAGTCATAACCCCATTGGTTAGGATTTTCTTGTCGGTTTATCTACATCAAGTCTTTCGCTTTTAACTTAGGTTTAGTCCTCGCCAAATTGCTTACTTGTCTAGTTCTCTGAATCAACATCCTGTGAGTCCTGCTGCCTGCTCTACCAAAGCCAATTTTTTGGGTGTACAGTTGAACACAGAAACCAAAACAAGACTTTAAAACCCAAGAAAGAGTTTCAGAACAAACCCATCTTCAGAATCAAAAATCCTCGGCGACCCAAGAACCAGGGCTTCAAATTCTTCAGACCAAATTTCAGAATTCAGGGTTTTCGGAACTCAACACTAGTTCCGGCTGCCAATCCAGCCCGTGACTCCACTGGCAATCCAGTTCTGTCGGGAACGTCGCCTCCCTTGCCGAATTCGGCTACTTCAAAGATCTCCTGGAGATTCTCTACTGCCTTTTACAAGGCCAAGACGTCCCTGACACTCCCTCCTCTCGCTTGGGCCCACGACGCCCTCACCACCCTCAAGCTCACCAGCAACGTCCGCGACACCGAAAAATCCGACAAAGAAGGCTTCTGCACCGCTGCTCTCTACCTCCACATCCATCACCCCAAAACTCTAGCTTGCAACGTCACCTCCATCTCCACTGCCAGGCTTATAGCTGCTGGTTATAGACCCGCCCAGGAATTCCAGAAGATCCAGTAGATCTAACTGACTCGACCCGACCTACCAGCCCAATTCGACCTAACCCGACCCGGTCTGACCAGACCTGACCTAGGTGATCCGGCCTAGTCCAACCTGACCCAGTCAGCAGATCTGACCCGACCCAGCCCCGATCTAGCTCATCTGATCCGATCTGCCCATTTGTTACCAGGAGAGAAAAAGAAAATGACTCGTATGTACGTTAGAAATTTGAGTTCCTAGGTCTTAGAGAAAGAGGTCAAAGTTGAGTTCCGTAAATTTAGGACTATAAGAAGGATATTGGTTGCAAAGATGTCATAAGGTTTTGCTTTTATCAATTTTAATGATAATATAGATGATGAAGATGTTGTTCGTGAATTAGATGGTCACAATGATTGGAGGGTTGAATTTTCACATAACTCTATATACGGTGAAACGCAACTTTAATAACAATAATATTTTTGTGACCAATAAACCCGTTGGAAGTGGTAAGATCGGTATGGCTTTGAAAATCTCTAATTTTGTTGGTCATGATACTTGGATTATTGATTTTGGTACAACTGATCATATGACTTATAATAAATCTTATTTCACTATGTTATCTTCTTTTCCAGTGTCATATGTCACTAATGCTAATGGTGAGGTTTTTCCTATGTTAGGAAAAGAGTCTGTCCGTGTCACTCCTACTTTAGAGCTACATAATGTTTTATATGTACCTGACCTGTCTCATCACTTGATTTATGTTCCCCAGTTAAATACCGAGTCTCGATATTTTGTAACCTTTTATCTCATGTATGTGACTTTTCAGGATCTTCTTACCATGGAGCTTATCGGTCGGAGGTATTTGAGAGGTAGATTATTTCACTTGGATTAGATATATGCAGGAGAGAAACTAGGAGCACAGCCTTGCACTACTTTGACCTCGAGCTCTATCCAGCTAAGTGAAATTTGGTTGTGACATCACCGTTTAGAGCATCTATCCTTTAGTGTTATGAAAAAATCCATGCCTTCTTTGTTTATTGGTGTGAATGAGTTTACTATACGTTGTGAAACAAGTGTCCTAGCTAAGAGTCATCGTGCTACTTATTCTCCTAGTTTCTCTAGGAGTAGTGTTCTTTTTGAAGTAATTCATTCAGATGTCTGGGGATCCTCTAGAGAGCCTATTGTGTCGGGTATGAGGTATTTTGTATTGTTTGTTGATGATTGCACAAGGATGTCATCGATTGCTCTTTTGAAAACCAAAGATGAAGTCTTTCCAGCTTTTCAAGTTTTTCGTACTCTTGTTCATACACAATACAATAACACCATAAAAGTTCGTCGTTCAGACAATGAGGGAGAGTATGCTAATCATGATTTTAAACAATTCTTTCAAACACATAGGATTATTCATCAAACTACATGTCCACAAATACCAGAGCAAAACGGAGTATCCAAAAGGAAAAACCGTCATCTCCTAGAAATGGCTCGTGACATTCTTTTTAGGTTTCATATGCCTCAATATCTTTAGGGTGATGCGTTACATGTTTCCGCTCATCTTATCAATCGTCTTTCATATAGTGTTCTTCAAGAAAAGATTTCCTTTGAGGTTCTTGCATCTCATCTTCTCACTCTATCATTTCATAATATTCATGCCCGTGTCTTTGGTTGTGTTACTTTTGTTTATGTTTCTGAAAACCAGAGATCTAAGCTGGATGCCCGGACGATTAAGTGTGTATTTGTTGGCTATGAAGAACATCAGAAAGGCTATAAGTGTTACCATCCGCCCACCAAAATGTATTATGTCACTATGGATATCACTTTCTTTGAAGATATGAGTTATTTTTCTTCATCTGATACTGATATTCAGGGGGAAATTCATATTTTAAATAGTTGTATCATGGTGAGGGGGAGGAATCAGAAAGGGGGAAAGTTACACAAGCAGAAGATACATCGACGGGTTCAGTTGAGATTATTACTCCGTCAAATTCAGAAGCATCAGTTCATCTAGAAACTGAAGCACCAGTTGATCTAGTGGTTCCAGACTTAGAAGAACCGGTTTCAAGCACTGAAAATGTAATTTAAGACACAACTGCCCTTCTGTCTTCGTCGCTCCTACCCTTGACCCATAACTAACTGGTACTGAAGATCACTCATTTGAGGTATGTCCCCCACTGGTACTAGTAGTAGTGAGTCTAATGGTGGTCAATATGTGTTACCAAATATGTCTACTAGAGGTCAAACACCTAAAAGATATGAACTCATTCTTCAAGCCAAATCAAAGTACCCAGTAGCTAATTATATGTCTACTAAAAAATTATCTAAGTCATATGCATCATATGTGAATCAAATATCCGTTGTATCAAAGTGCAAGATGCATCGGGAGATCCAAAATGGAGGAAAGCAATGGAGGAAGAGATAGAGACGTTACAAAAGCATGATACATGGAAACTTGTGCCTTCACCACATGGTAAGAAGGTTGTAGGTTGTCGTTTGGTGTTTACTGTAAAACATAATGCAGATGGATCAGTGAACCGGTACAAAGCACGTCTTGTTGCAAAAGAGTTTACTCAGACGTATGGTATAGACTATGATGAGACTTTTGCACCTGTTGCTAAAATGAACACCATTCAGGTTCTGTTTTCCTTTTCTGCTAGTTTAAACTGGCCACTTCGACAATTTGATGTCAAAAATACTTTTTTCATAGAGAGTTAGCTGAGGAGGTGTACATGAGTCTCACACTGGGGTATGTAGCTGTTTCTCCTGGTGAGTTTGTATTCAAATTGAGGATGTTTTTGTATGATCTAAAACAATAACCTCGTTCTTGGTTTGGGAGGTTTTCACAATTTATTAGTAAAGTTGGTTATAAACAGAGTAATTCAGACCACACATTGTTTCTAAAGCATCAACCAGGGAAGGTGACAACCTTAATTATTTATGTCGATGATATGATAACTGGAAATGATACTGTTGAGATAAACAGATTGCAAAGTCAACTAGCCTCCGAGTTTGAAATGAAGGATTTGGGTATTCTCAAGTACTTCTTAGGAATTGAAGTAGCTAAGGGAGAGAAGGAATATACTTGTGCCAGAGAAAGTATATTCTTGATCTATTGACAGAGACATGTATGTTAGATTGTACACCTAGAGACACATCTATTGAGCAGACCATCGTCTAGCAGAATATCCAGACCAGATACCCACTGATCGGGCTCGCTATTAGAGGTTAGTTGAGCTATTGATTTACTTAACCCATATTAGATCGGATATTATATATGCGGTGAGTGTGATGAGTCAGTTTATGCATAACCCAAGCGAGAGCCACATGGACGTTGTAATGAGAATCTTAAGGTATTTGAAGTCAGCTCCTAGGAGAGGAGTAATGTTTTCTAAACACAACAATATTCTTGATGTTTGTGGCTTCATAGATGTAGATTGGGCTGGAAATATTACTGATAGGAGGTCTACATCATGTTACTTTACCTTTGTGGGAGGTAATTTGGTTACATGGAAGAGTAAGAAACAAAAGGTTGTGACACATTCTAGTGTTGAGGCTGAGTATAGAGGTATGACTTATGGAGTATGTGAGTGGTTGTGACTGAGAAATTTGTTATGTGATTTGGGTATCAAACCCAAATGTGCTATACAACTATATTGTGATAATAATACAGCAATTGATATATCACAAAACTCAGTGCAACATGATCGTACTAAGCATGTGGAGGCTGATCGTCACTTTATAAAAGAGAAGCTAGATGTCAACAGTATTAGTTTCCCTTTTGTTCCTACTGAAGAGCAACTTGCAGATATACTCACCAAAAGAATATCCAGAAATGCGTTTTATGACTCACTAAGCAAATTGGACATGATTGATGTGTTTGCGTCAAATTGAGGGAGAGTGTCAGCGTGAGTCATATTAGGAATGTAATATTGTAATTATATCGTAGGGTTTTACTTACCAATTGTATTCATTGTAATCTCTTATATAAACCTCCACTGTGAGATGAATAAAACATCAGAAAATTCATTCTTCCATCTTCATTATAAATGAGTTGGAGTTCCAGGTATGCCACTAGTAAGACCACCACGAAATGGTTGCAGACATGCAAAAATGAACTCACAAGGGATCAGGTTGGGAATAGCCATCTTTGAGTTTGTTAGTTACCCCAAGAGGGTGTGTTAGAGTCTCACTATAACCAATGCTGTTAGCCACTGATGCTAAGCCTTTGAAGTAGCAATTCAAGAGAGGGCATCCGGATTCTATTAGGGTGTATCAGAACGACTTAATTCGACACGCAAGATCACTTCTGCTACTTGCTGCTGGTGCATGTGACCTTAGTGTAATCTATATGTTACAAAACTGGGGACCTTTTCATGATACTCATACACAGCTGGTGGAGCTTCAACTGAGGGATATTTTCAATCTCTTCTAATCCTTGGTCTGTTTGCAAATTGGTCAAGATCTCAAACTGCAACATCCAAGTCCAGTTCGTCAGGTAAGTCAAGTCCAAGAACATAAATGATGACAATAACAAATAAAACAAAATGATGATAATGGAAACGATTATAAGACGTTACTATATACCGATGAAGTTTATTATTCTCTGCTGCATTGCTTTGATGGTGGGGAGCTGGTGTTCGACGTGTATGTACGCTGCTCTTTTAGGTTCATCGACAGCATGCTCAATGCACTGAACTCTGGCAGCTCGCAGATCAATCAAGGGCATCACCAAGTTCATAGTGTACATGATCAAACATATCTCCAGGCAATCTTTGAGAGCGTTCAGTTCTTGAAGATTCAAGCTAAAAATGGTCTTGATTTTGTTCTGCAGAGAGATGAGGAAACTGGTGAACCAAGTTTTTTATTTTATTTATTTTTGGAAAAAAATGCAAACGGTGTCTGACGTTTTATGAAATATGCACTTTGGTATTTTACGTTTTAAAAATATCAGAATGGTATCTAATGTTTCAAACACGATCTAACATCATTACCTAACTCTGGAGGTTGCCAACAATCACTTTTCAAGGGCATGTTCATCATTTCAGATTAGAAATTATTTTCCACTAATTTTTCCTCTTCATTCTTTCCTTTCTTGTTCTTAATCTACTCTTCCATTTAAGACCAAAAAAATCTACTCTTCCATTCTAAAAAAATTCTCTCTTATTCTGCTACACCTCGTTTCTTTTTTATATATAACAAATGGGTAGCATCTTCCTATGTTCATTTTTCAAGCCCGATTCAACCTTGCCTCTTAAAAGGGATCAAATCTCAGTCGAATGGATGAGAGTGAATGCAAAATGAGAGAAAGTTCTTTTATAAACTGCGGAGTTGATGGTGGCAACGATGATGGGTGGTTCTGGGCAAGTCTAAAAATGCAGCGAATTGAGGAGTTGAGTGGGGTTTTGAGTTGGATTACTACGTTCTTGGGAAGAAACTCAAGAAATTTCAGGGAGTTCATACCCCCTCACTTGAATTGGTATGAACAAACTGAAACTCTCTTCCAAAAACCCAGGAAACAAAAATCATAGAAGATAAGGCATTATTTTTTGTCCAAGTATTGGACCAAGGAGGATGAGATGATGTGATTGTTGAAACAAACACATACAAAAGTAAACGCTTTTGATCTGGGAAGAGAGATGGAGATGAAGAAGAAAAGAAATGACAAAGAGAAGAAAAAATATTCAAAGTAAAAACAAATTAATTAAAATCCAAATGAACAAAAATACCCTAAAAAATTTGACAGCTAGTAATCTCGGTTACATAATTGTCGGGGCTAGATACTAATGTTGGGTCGTGTTTGAAACATCAGACACCCTTCTGATATTTTTGAAACGTAAGATACCAAAGTGCATATTTCATGAAACGTCACACTGTAATTTTTCCCTTTAGTTTTTAGTACTTGTGTACTTTTGTTTCTGCATTGCTTAATGCTTATAGGAAGAAGTTAGCTTCATATACGCTTTTCGTTAATTTACATATAATCACGCATGCTGGTCTAAAAACCTAATAGTATGATGTGTAACAGCATTGTTGTAACTTGTATTGGTAAATATATAATACCTGGTGAAACTGTGCTTTCTGGCATAGCTTGAACCCATAAACCCACATAAATCTAGCCCAAGAAATAAAACCTTGCTTCTCTCTCCTTAGTGGAAGCAGCACTGTACTCATTCTCTGATGTCCAAGTACTCCATTTTTCGATAGGCTGAAGTTTTAAGAGATAAGAGTATTGACATAGCCATTGTGATATGATCAGATTTGCGTATCAAGAAACTTGTCTCAGGTACATTCCAAGCAGAAGTGCTTGACCCTTGATTTGGTAAGTTGTAAGGGATGTGATGCGAAATGGGGGTTTGAATCTGTCATTAGTAGAGAAATTGAGATAGAATATGGGATATGTATGCAGATGTATTTTTGACTGAGATAGAAGAAACAAACTGAACTCCAACTTTGTCATGCACATAGATTTTCTTGGCCAGTTACTTCAGAAGAAAACTCGGCTGTGCTTACAAACTAAATAAAGAAACACCTCAAACTGCTTACAGATAGCCTTTATAATATTACAGACTACTGAGACTAGCAAGACACTAAGCTCGATCTTGTGCAATTTGATTTTAAGCCAAGTAATATTACAATGTTGTGCAAATTGTTTTAAACCATCATGCACTTTTCAGTATATTTGCTATAACTGAGAGGACCAGTTACCTCAAATGCTTGTGACAGTAAGAATCAAGGTGGCTGCAAACTGACTTCTACGGAATCTACATCTCGTAACCAAAATATAATTAATTGACACCAAAAACATGCATCTTCGGTAAGATCGGCAAAGAACTGCCTATAGACATCAATGCAAAGAACTGCCTATAGACATCAATTCCGATGCTACAAATCTGGACCCTCATCTAAGAAGAGTATACACGAAACCATAACTTTTAAAACTTCACCATATCCTGATCTATGAGCTTGCTAGCGCTCAATTTGTATAGTCACATGGCTGATGTTGTACTCCCTTCTGATATAATCAATCACTTTTTCCAGCACTATGTCTGCATTTGCTTCTGGCCTGACTTTCACATGGCAAGCCAGAAGGACTTTCCCAACTGTAATTGCCCATATATGCAGCTCATGGATTTCCACCACCTCTTCCATCTCCAACAGCCCCTTCTCAAGTTTCGTTGCATCAATCTCTCTTGGAGTGCTCTCCATTAGTACATCAAGTATGTTCCTCATCATCCTGACAGTTGTCCCTAAAACAATAACAGAAAATACTAGGGTACAAATTAAATCAACTATCATCCATTCCGGCTTGTACCATATGATAGCCCCACCAATCATTACACCGATACTTTGAACCGAGTCCCCAAGAACATGAAGGTAAGCTCCTTGCACATTTATGTTCCGTTGCTTCTTCTGTCCATCCCCGTCCTTTGGCTTGTCCAAGAGTGGCTCATGAGCATGACCTTCAGCATCATTGTGTTTATGATCATTATGACTGTGATTGTGTTCATCATGTGAGTGTTTTTCATGATCATGATGGTGCTCATTATTCAAGTGTTCCTCATGGTGGTGATGATGATGAGTAGATATTGTCATTCCATGGCTGTGATGATCATGATCATCATGTCCATGACCATGACCATGACCATGCCCATGACCATGATCATGACCGTGATCATGGCCTAAAAGTACAGCCATGCCAATATTAACCACTAGACCAAATGCAGCAACAAGAAACATCAAAAAACCATTCACCTCAGATGTGTTACTAATCATTCTGACAATGGCTTCATAAACCAATATCCCCGCAAGCAACCATATGAGTTGGATAGAAACAAGAGCACCAAGAATTTCAATCCTGAAAAAGCCGTAAGACTGACGGGGAGTGGCTTCCCAGCCAGCAGCCCACAGGGAAAACAAGGAGATGGCAAAGGCTGCAACATCGGAGAGCAAATGTGCTGCATCAGTCAATATTGCTAAGCTATTGGCTTCAATGCCACCAAACACTTCAACACCCATGAAGAGAACACAAAGTACCACTGCTATCAAGAGCTTGCGCATGGCAGTTGATCGTTCTTTGGAATCTTTAGAATTCGGTCCAACATCTGATAGTCCGCATGGTGCTTCCCCACAAATCTTACTTCCACCGACACTCGTCTCGCCACCAGAAACATCTCCATGGATCTCAATAATCTGGGAATGTTGTGTATTCTCCGGTTCCATCTGAAAAAGTACAGAGGTAACCTTAAGTTAAAGATTTTATATGCTGCAGGTACACAAATCAGCAGAAGAATTATGCAGTACATAATTTAAGCCTCCTGAAAGTGGACAACAGAATTCTCTATTATCAATTACAGACTAGAGCGGCTAAAGTTCATTATTAGTATCATTTTAGAATAGCTTTATATGCATGTTAAGACCAAAGCACTATATAAGAAAAAGAGTACAATATGTATGCCAACTGCAAATCATGTCTGTTAAACCAAAACTTAAGAGAAAGTTAAACCTACGAGAATCAAGTACAGTATAAACTTCCTGAAAGTAGATGGTTTTTAATATGATCCATGATCTTTTTTCAAGGGAAGCCACATGTTCTGTATAACTGTTCTGTAAGATAAATATAAACAAGTTGTACTGGAGAAGAGAATAAAATCAAATTGCATATATATTCTCAAATTAGTATCAGGTGCCAGTTATGAATTCCTTATTTCGGTCAATCTGAAAGTCGCACTACTGATGTTACATGTATTGCCTAAAATTGGAAGAGAGTTATGGTCCAGACTCAACTTTTGGTACACAATACAGAAAGGCAGGTTAGGTACTGAGAAATCCTTACTAAGATGGAACATATCAGCCAAAGCAAAATAACTAGCAAACTCAGGACTTTGAACTCCATGAATTTTTTTGAGGTAAAAGGGAGTAATCCAATGATCATTGGTCATCACGACCATAACGGTCAAAACAAGAGGGTTCGAGAACCACTCAAGTCAACAAGAACAAACTTGAATCTACAACCGAACTATAACTAAGAATTGAAAAAACAAGCCACAAAACTATGGTCCAAAAATGTGGACATTACAAACTAGAAAGCAAATGAACCTTCCCGCCCCTAACCAACCCTACAGTTCCTCACGAATCAGGCCTAAAAGAAGAAAAATAGAGTCAATTAGGGTTTGGAAGGGGTCTTTCCTAGCTACGCTAGGGATTCTACTCCCACATAGGCCCAAAGTTGCCGAATTGGAAAAGGCCCACTAAGGACCCCCCACACTCATCCCCAGGGTCCTCTTTCAGCCCAACTAGCCACCCAACAGATGGTCCAGAAGGCCCCAGGTCCAGCCCACCATCAGGCCACCCTATAATCCAAGGGTTACCGGCCGCCACGCCAAGAGCTCCGCCGCCAGATCCTGCTCTCCAATCACCATCACTGCCGTCAGCTCCACTTCCCAGCCTAGAATATCCGGTGGCCTTTGTTTCCAGCCACAACCAAACCCAACAGCCCCCAAGACTACCTTGTCCTCAAGATAATACAGAACCGGATCTCTGCATCCATCATCATCACCCGACCAATCCACCAACAGATCTGAATCCGCTCCATAAGAGAACAATCCCGACCGCTGCTGCCCTTGGGAGCCATTCAAACTGTTACCACTGATCAATCCACCCGCGTCAGAAGGTCTGACCGGAATCCAACCAGCGCCAATTCCAACCTCCGTTGCCGGAGCCCTGCAAGGTGCACCCCCATTTGATCCCGCCGACGTCACAGTCAACCCGAGCTCGGTCGCTCTACTCTCAAAACCAAACGCGACAGAAGAGATGGAATCACCCTTCGTTGGCGTATGGACACCGCAGAGTTTCCCCAACGTTGTCACCAATCTCACAACCGGATCACCACCCTCGAGAGGGCGCCGCTGCCATATCTGAACCCTAGGTTCAGTCCAAGAGAGCTCTGACTAAAGCGGAGGCACCCCATTCTTTTTTCGCAGTAGTGATCAATTCCTTTGAACTCCATGAATGAAATAGCTTAACCAACAAATACGACACCTACAAGAAGTGGATGCAGACTGACACTTGAGTTCAAAGGTTTGCCATGAGCCCATGAGGGTCGCTAAACCATAAGCGAAAAGTCAGACTGCTTTGAGCTAAGTTGGAACCAAATGCAAGGTATATGATCAGACTTTGTGATCAAACTAAGGAAATCGTTACAAGTTAAAGTTCAAGCAGAAGTTAGTTGGCATAAAAAACATCCCAAAAAAGCTTGAGCACTGTATCAGATACATAAGCAACATCAAATCCAATGGGAATAGCAACCCAGAAAATATAATCAAAGCTACAGTTCCAAGAGAAATAGAGGCATAAACCCTATAATTTATCAGTGATGTAAACCTCCGCAATCAATTAAAACATTTCAATGATGAACATTGTTCCCCAAATACACGAAACTCAGTTTGATAGTGAACACAAGTATGTGCCAATTGAGTTCTCAATCTTTACAATACACCCACAAACATCAAATCAAGAAATATCATCACTGAAACAAAGAGACGGGCAAGAATTATCTACCTTTATGGTGCTTCTGGCACACAAAAAGTTGGGTCTTCTTCTCTTATCAGTTTCCACTACTGGCACTGATACGGGTCCTTATGGCCTTGAGGATCTTATCTATGATCATTGGCCTCTTGGAACACTGTTAAAGGCGTCACCTTTATTCAGCCGCTCTCCATGACTTACCAGATTTAGTCTCACCAGATATTCAAACCTTCTTCAACAACCAAACTCCAGCTGAAGCTTCTTCTCTTCAGTCAACCTTGCATTATACTGGTAGAGTTGCTCACGTGGGCCTCCCTCTGGTCGTGGCAAATTTGTCTCCTTTGGTAATGGCACACGTTTCCCGACAACCCAGTTGGCAATTTATATTTACAATATTCCACCTTCAACTATTACTAAAATTTCAATCAGAAACATAACAAAGACAAAAGGTATATTGCTTAAAATAGGCATAATTGGAATCGAGAAGATCTGCTATCTAGTATTAAAATGTAATCAATGTAGTTGTATGCAGCAAATGTGTAATTAACAAAGGGGTAGCGGGAATGAGAAGTGCCGATTCCCTCATGCCTACTAATGGCATTGATTAGGAAATAAGTTCCATAATGCTAATCATTAGCATATAAATTAATGTAGATGTGACAGATTAGAAATAGTTTTTTTTTTCTTCTATGAACAAGTTAGTCAGGCATTTGATTATCAAATAACTTCCTTGACCGTAAAACGCCAATTCACTCCTTTAAAAAAACGCCAATTTAAAAGTGTCTGAGCATGTATTTTTGTTTGAAGGATTAAGCATGCTTTTCTTAGTCAGTTAAACATGTTCGTCTGATTATGATCAGTTTTGGCTGCTCACGATTATACATGATCAAACCCAATTAACTGGCCTAGCTGAAATGCTGAAATGTAAAACTTGCTTATAATTTTGAAGAAAAAAGAAAGAGGACTGATATGATTTTGTTTGGAAGAATCGTGTCGACTCAAAGTGGAAACAGAAAGTAACAGACAATGTGCCCGTTTGGCAGGGCTTCCAAGCGGCTTTGCTACAAAGCAATGCAGCTTGAAGTGTTTGGTAATTAAAAAGAGACCTGGCTTCGCTTCAAAGCACGGCTCTTTCTTTGGTAAATATGAAAGCTGCCTTGCCCCAGCTTTGAAAAGCCGCTTTCGGCTTTTCGCCTCTCTATCGCAAGATCTCCCTCACAGGCAGAACAGACTCTTCTCCCTCAACTCTCCGCGGTCTCTCCTTCTCTCTCAACTCTTTACGGTCTCTCTTTCCTCAGCTAGAATCAATCCATGGGCGACGTAATGGAAACCTTATCGGAGCACCGAATCTCCTCCGCAGCTCCGGTCGTCTTCCTCATCGTCGTCGCTTTCCAGCTCCTCTACAAGTGGCTCGAACAGTTAAAGAAGGTAACCGAAACTCTACCCATACCGCATAGATTTTCAGGAATCGTTTGGCTTAATCATCGAATTTGATGCTTGAATTCTTGAATTGGATTGGTTTTCATGCTTTCTGAAAGTTCAATTCGGGCTTTGATTGGGTGGTTTTGCTGTTTTCAGCGAGGGCCAGTAACTGCTGAGGAGACTCGGTTGCGGAGAGAGATCAAAGAGCTTGCCAAAGAGGCAAGCTCCTTGTCACAGTGAGTAGTTTGTTAATCCAAGTCTATGTGTTCCCAATCTTACACAGCATTATGGTTTCGGCTTTAATTTTGGATCAGTTGGTTTTGTTTGCTTCTTTAACGAGTTAAAAACATGTATGAAACTTGAAACCTCTGTATCGATTAGAGGTTTACAGATGGCTCTTTTGTGTTTTCCTTGATTTTTTACTATTAGTGTTGTTGTAGAAATGTAACAGCATTCTGGTAGGATGAATAGTGAATTAGAAATTGAAGGAGTATACATTTTGCAGTTGTATGATTTTAGTTTTTGTTGAATGCAGGCCAGCAACATTTGCGCAAGCTGCAAAGCTTAGGAGGATGGCGATTGCTAAGGAGAAAGAACTCGCAAAGCGTAATGTTTGCAACTCAGCCATTCATATATGTTTGGTGGCCTATTATGGATGGGTTGATTCTAACAGTTTTTTTTGGATTTCCAGATCAAGAGTTACAGGGCAAGGAGTTGAATGGTGCATATGATTTGTATCTAAAAGTTTTGTTCATCTCCAAGGTAATTCCTGGTCTATTAACGTTTCAAGTATTCTTTTTGCCTCCCTGAGTTAAGGTTCTGACACCTACAGTAATTTTCATATAAGCTAATAGTACCTAGTCATCTATCCCTTACCTGTAGCTATGTTGTCTGTAAGGATGAAAGTCTCATAATGACTAGTACTGTTAGGTTTATACTTATATGAATAAGCACACTCGTTAAATCAGAAAGAAAAGAGTATGGCCTGTTTTCTGATTGAGATATTGATCTTCGATTTACATGGAACTGTACCTTTCAACATTGGAAGTTATTCTTTGTTATTTTGCTATCCTTGTCCTTCATTGAACTGCATTGGAACAGTTAAGGTGACACCATGTTGTCTTTATGATGATAAGAAGCCTGAGAATGTGACCCAAGACCCATTGCTTCAATGACATAAGGATTCATGAGCAATTATGTTTTTATATATTACTAAATAAATAAAGCAAAAATATATTATAAGGCTAAACTGGTAATTTACAAACTTAAAGCACTTTTAAAAAGCTAGTTTACCAAACAGTTTACCTCTGCTTCTACTATTCACAGCACTTATAAAAAGCCAGTTTACCAAACACTCAGCAGCTTTGCTTGTCAGCTGCTTATTCTCAAAATAAGCCACAGCCAGCTTATTTTTGAAGCCACAGCTGTACCAAACAGGCCCAATAGCAGAAGATGGAATCTCGATCGATCGACAGGGACAAAATGGATGTATATCTAATACCACAGGAATATCTATACCTGATTTCTCATGTATCTGTACTAGCTACGCATTTGGCATATTACTACTCTTTTGGAGTTTTTGATCAGGTGATAGTCAGTTTGTAAAACATGTGGATTGGATCTTGAAGTGCACCAGAAGATCGATAGCCATGGAGCATTTGTATAGTACCAAATTAACTTACTAGTCAAATTCTTATTTCAGATAAAATTGACGGTGCTGGCAAAGAAAAAAGAAGAAAGGAGAGAGGTCATTCTAAAAACATATAAGCCTCATCAAATGGCCAAAGATGATAATTAATCTCATGAGATGGCAAAATTCTGAAGCAAATTGTGAATCAAACCACACATGACTTAAAACGGAAAGAGAATATTTACAATTACTTAAACCACAAGAACCGGTCCAATGGGCTCAGGCATTCGCAGAAAGATATTATTTTGGCTTAAACATAGCCCCTCAAGTCTTGAAGAATAAGTCATGCATCTTGACTAAAAAGACCTATAATCCTCATGCATCATTCGTCAGAAGCCACTTACCGTCTTCATTGACAAACACCAAACTAACACTCCAAACTAGAGCGAATGTAAAGACATACCTCAAATGTAGATCTTAAAGCTTTAATGATAACAAGCAGTAAGCAGACAATCGACATTACATCACAATTAATCATAAACATGAAAATCAATGCACTTAACATGAATACCTTGCCTTTTGAAGGTGATGAAACACATTCTGACGAAAACATGTCTTAAGCTCACATTAAACAACTGGATGCAGATAAGAAGCCACTCATGTTTAATTAAACATGGTAACAAGACCACATGTGTTGGTCTTAATGATGATTGATATCAATGTCTCAAGAAAACTTAGCCTCAATGTAAGCACATTTGTACTTTATGAAGCCAACTCTAAATAATTAGAATGAACCCATATCAACCACTTACTGGTTGTTTGGACATTGATCTTCAACGTCACGGAACCAATTTCCCGCAGGAAACCTCTAAAAAAAACAAGAAATCATCTCCACAAAATGCCTTATCAAAAACTGATGAATTTTGCTGCTCATGATGCCTACTTTGGACATGATTTACACCATCTTCGGATGGTGATATTGATCGGTTCTTGACATGATAATGTAGTACAATATATATATACTTGAAGAATTGATGAAGTGATCTGCCAAATAAACCCTGGAATATGGCGCGAATGGTCTCACAAAACAGCTCCAAGAAAACTATTTTCTGAAAATTACAGTTTTTCCTTACTTTTTGGCCAACTTCTTGAGCTTATAAGTTGTTCCTCCCGTGGTCTTCTTAGATGATTCTTGATTCTAAAATGTTATCCAACATCTCAAATTGATGTATAAACAGTAACCTCAGTTATATGTACATGTTAAGATGAAGAAACAATGTCACCAAACTCATTACAGTTCAGTTTCTGAGAAAAAGTTGTTTCATGGTGCCAACTTGTAGACCATGTAACTCACTTCTCGAAGTAGCGAATGGTATGATTGTTTCTCAGACTTGTAGTACAATATACTGGCTTCAAGGAAATGTATGGAAAACAGGACTCTAACCCATGGAAGGAGGCGCGAATGTGCCACGAAAATATCCAAAAACAACCCAAAATGTGAAATTTTTAGATTTTTTCTTTGCAAGAGTTGATTTGCTTGACGAATTCCATAAGCTTCTCTTGTGATTTCTAGGCAATTGAGAACCCTAGCATGTTCTTTTACATCAATAATATGTCTAAAGTCTTTGACGCTTGATGTGAATCTTCTAAAGGCTTGGAACTTTTTACAAAATATCTTAGAGATACTAAGCTTTATTGAGCCTTGACAACTTTTAAATGTTGCAAGGCATGTTAAACACCTTTAATTTAACAAATAATAGCCCACATGTATTTGCCTTGAACTATAATAACCAACCTCAAGAGTAGATTGACTTAATAAGCTGCAAAATGGTTTTGGTAGCTGGTGCAAGTGCTTGGCTAATAAATTCATACCTCAGCTAGAAAAAATTGGTTGGATAATAAAACCAAAGGAGTTAGCTCAATGACGTTTGAATATTGAAACTCAAAAAGTTTCACAAGATCGAAACTCAAAAATTTCAAAAATTTGCCATAGGACTTGACAGAATATGTATAGTATAGCCTCTAGTTTAATTGGATGCAGCGAATGTAAACCACTTAACCGGGTAAGATTGAAATGAGTGTAAGCCGATTAAACTTAAACTTGCAAGCCTCATGTATGCATTGTAGCACCTGATGTAACTGAGCTGCATATGTTGAGTTGAACTTACTTCATTGCATGCTTGCGTTAGTTTGGCTCCATAGAACAAGCTCCTTATGATGATTAGACACAAATAGACTTATGTTGTTACTGAAAACGTCTAGTTATAGACATGGTCTTCCTATACTACTGTTGTCAACTCTGTGTCCATTCTTTCAAAAGACATATCAGAGCGCCCTCCATACTTTTTCTAGCAAATTTCAAATTGTATGTCTTGTCCCAAACTCATTGTGCTCTGGCAACAACTCCACAAGTTGTTTGTAATTGTAATGAACACTAAATGCTTGATAAGACTCGCAGCTTCCCAGTATGAATAATGCTAATGACTAGCTCTATACAGTGCACACAAACAAATATAGGCTATTTATGCTCTTGGTGGGCAACTAATATGATATAACAATGCCTCCATCGTAAAGTATGCTCTCTTCAATCCCACAATACTTGATAAGTTGGCATTAACTTAACTGTGAGATTCCAAAGACCTCAAATAGTTATTTTACCTTCTGTAATGCAACAACAAACGTTATATACTCGTTACCAATCTTGATACTCCAAATCTAGGAACCTTTAGAAAACTGTAGACTTTCTTCCAACTCTATGCTCCGGAAGTAACATTAATAGCACTATGACTTTTCATGAGAATCTCGGCTAAAAAAGTTGTTGTCACCCATGGATTCTGAAGCCCCCTAGTATAATAGAACCATTAGCAAATGTCTGCCACAAAGTCCATGAACCCCAATAACGGATGAGGGACTATTCTTCACATATGGTAAATTCATGAAGACACCTTGAACTTTGAATTATGTTCGCGCCTCTTTTGGAGTTGTATTTTTCTTGGTAGACTCTTTTTCATCAATCTAGCTTTAAGGAACTATAATTATATAACCAATAAGACTTTTCCTCCTCCATCATAATCGATGGATGAAGGTCTGTTCATGTATCTTTGTCTGCATGAATTATAACAACCAAATAGCAACTACAGTAGCAACTAGTCGTGCCCCCACTACCCAATGCAAAACGAAAGCAAAACCTCTCTTTGCTTTTATTCTCTCTTATGGAACACATGTAGTTCTAGAGGCAAAAGCTAAGCTCTCCTACACGAATAATTGACTCTTGTAAGTGAACCCTTGATGACACTATGATTGGTTTCGAGAATATAAACCACCGTTGTTGGTTTCCGAATTGAGCAAATGGAGGATGTCACAACTTGAGTCTCAAGCTCTCCGAGTATGCAAGCATGAATAGAGTACATTCTAGTGTGCATTCGCAAAACTAAAAGTGCATGCAAATCCATTTGCCTAATCACAAACACATAATGTAGATTTTCGCATTCTGACATCTCGGTATTCAAACTGCCATAACTCTCTCTTAGAATGTCGAAATCATAAACCGTAAATTTTGTTGGAAAGTAGACATCCAAGGATGTATGTGAATATGCATATTGCTTTCTAATTCTTCCTGAATCTTCCTAATTTATTCCGTAAAGTTGCAACACATAAGCCACTGCTGCAAATTTGTTGAATTGCACTCTTCCGTCAAATCTTCTGCACTCTACTGGCAGAATGGCTGTAACTTTAAAACACATATTGTTTCCTGCATCTAAAACCTCATAAATAGGTCTAATAATATAGGACAAAATTCAAACATCTTTCAATTAAAAACATTGTCTTGAATTTCAACAAAACACAAAATCTTTTTTTGTATTTTTATATATTTTTCAATGTAAGAATTGAACTGAAACTAAAAGGCAATGAATCAAAGTGAAGAAGGAAACCCAAGATGATTAGTTAACCTTCATATGGCCACGTGAGATGTCACCAATGCTTCACACCAAGCCTTGGCATGTTGACATTGGCAGTATGAGACTCTATCTTTCGAGAAACTATGAGTACTGAGCAAAGATGTTTGGTGTCATCGACTGAAAAATTTGCAAAAGGTTGCTGCTCGTAGTGAATGCTGCATAGCCCCATGCATCTTCATCATTTGACCAGGCTTGACCTTCAGAATCATTCGCGGAGGTGGTATATAACGAAGATCAACTTTGTCGCCTACTACCATGTCATAATACACCGAAAGACTTGTTGATGTTGGAAGATCAAGATCATTCGCGAAGGTGGTATAAACCGAAAGACTCAAGGTAATTTCCCTCTAGCGTGAGAGACTTGTTGATGTTGGAACCACAATTTGGTTCTGAATTTCCCGTATGAAACCTCAAGTTAGGTTTAACAATAAAGTTACCCATAGGCTCACCATTCGCTTCAAGGTGTCCATCATAACCATCATCATTTCGAACTGAGACACTTGGAAACTCTTCTCTTTCACGCCAAGCAAATTGATCCTATAAAACATTGTAGAGCTTTCTCTACTACTAGAATCTTTGTCGAATGAACTTGGATGCTCATACAAATATTCAAGGACAAAACTTTGCCCCACAGGTGTTTGATCGGTATCCATGTATACGTCGTCTTCCGCGAATGAGATGACTTATCTCTTGAAGCAGCCTTGTCGGTTGTTGACTTCACTGTCGTGCTCCTCATGGGATTCACCACCAATTTGCAAATTAATTTTTTCTGACATGACCACAGACAAGATTCCGCCACTATATTGATGAAAAAGTGATGATTCAACCTTTTCGACGAGCATGTCTTCGTTAGCTTCATGTTCTACTTCCTGGAGTTGTAAAACCTCTTGGTTAGTATTGCAAATATCATGATTTGCTTTATTTTGCAGCAGTGTTGTCTTCTCATTGTCTTCCATGATTTCCTCACTATGTTGTCCCTAAGTCTGCCCAAATTGCTACATGGTACTTTCTAATCGTTTCAAGATTTTATCTCTCTTCTCAGCTGCTTGGGTCAATTTCCTCATATACTGATCAGTAAAAGCTGTCAATATCTTTTTTGACTCTTCATCCATGTTCACATCAGGGTCAGCTCTGAGATTTTCAGGACCCAAAGCAAACAGAAAAATTGGGGCCCTGTTAAAAAAACATTGACTTGCTTCTGCATTCTCATTCTCATCAATAGAAGTTTGAGCTTGTTCTTTACTTGACTTTACATAATTACGAATAGATCATGCTTGAAGCTTCTTTAATGCCTCATTTTTCTGCTTCTCTTTTCTTTTTATAGCCCCAGAAGATACTTCCTGATTGGAGCCATATAACACCATGCAAATCATAAACCTACAGAATTTTATACATAGACAAGACATGAATAACCACTTTAAAAGGATAAACTATACATGTAGTGAACTAGTGATGCAGAAAGATATTGCTTAACTACTTAAGCTCTCACTTTAGTTTAATATCATAACTATAACATGATATCAACAGACACAAACGTTCTAACAAACCCAATTGTAATTGAACATATTTCCATACAATGCTACAATTGTAATTGTAATACCACTACCTTTTATCAATGATAACTTTCGATTATAGAACTTTAACTAGCTAAACATTCATATGTCAATGTTCTGTGAAGAGAAACAATTCTATGAATTGAAATTAGTTGATCGAAAATC
The DNA here is from genome assembly GCA_951800085.1 of Comarum palustre. Classification (NCBI taxonomy): domain Eukaryota; kingdom Viridiplantae; phylum Streptophyta; class Magnoliopsida; order Rosales; family Rosaceae; genus Comarum; species Comarum palustre. The sequence continues at coordinate 17,826,362 of OX637581.1, read as the reverse complement.
TAGTACCCTGAACAACAAAACAAAATTTGAAAAGATGGGCAGATTTTTAGGCTATTTTTCCCCAGCTAGCAGGTAGCAAAGTCAGGTCACTAGTTAATGAATTTCTCCTTGATTGATTCATGTTAGAAACTTCCAAAGCAGTTAGAAATTTGGCATCCAGTATCGGCTAACTACAAACGCTTCATTGATTCCAATTTATATCAATTGGTCCTGCAAATCAGTCATAGACATATAGCTTTCCTTACACATTACGTTTCTTCCAATTTGAAGATGCATTCAAACACTGAAGGTTAGGTGGGAGAATAGAAAAGCATATTTGTCCTACGAATTTCACCCAGTTGATAACAATTTTACTTCCATAAACAAACCATGCAGTGATACAGAACCTTTCTAACAAAACTGCTAATTTACCCCCATCAAGTTTAGATCTAGATACGAAAAAAGGAAAAAAAAGGATTAGAGTTATTGGACTATGAATTGAAATCAAACATTCAAACCAAAACTTATCTCACAAATCACAATCAGTCTTTCGAAATCCGAATTGAAATCAACTCAAGTTCTCAATCTCAATTGACAGTTCTCAACTGTGAAATTGCAAAAACCATAGAATTTGACTCATTGGAGGAGGAGAAGGACAACCTTACCTGACTACTTTTGTTGGAGATAAGTCGAGAGTTGCTGGCCGGAGCTCGGAGATGAGAGACCTCGATCAAAGAGACACTGAGTCACTGAGATTGTGTGCAGGCGGCCAGGCGCTACGGCTCTCGTCTCTCGATCAAAGCGACAAAACTGGTGCGGCTTTTTTTTTCTTTTTTTAGATATATATGTAATTTTTTTAGGCTCCAAGCGCAAGCTTGTTGGGCTTGAGCCGAGGCCCGGTCCTGGTTCGCATCACTACACCTAATTGACTATTAATTCTTACGGTAATCAACCGAAACACGAAATTGTTTCTTCTACAATCATGACACGTTATATCACACTGGGTGTGCCAGATGTTCGGTGTAAAAATGATTTTTTTTCTAAGCAACCAACTTTAGAGCGTATCAGCACATTTAGGTTAGGTGCAACCTTGTTCTCTGTGCTCGTCAAAGAGTTCTCTGACAAACTGAGATATTTGCTAGAGTTATTCACTCTATCATTGGTTTTAAGAGTATTTACCTACGGATATGTCTTTATGAAGTGGAGGTGGGTTGTTTACTCACGAGTGAGGCTTGGTGAGGTAGCTGCTAGAATCGCTGACGGATCGGGCTTTGATAAGGTAGAAACGAGAAATGCTTACGGATAGAGCTTTGGTGGAATAAAAATACACAATGAATCTTTTTGTGTAGGTGCTCCGAGAGAGACTTGTTTTACAGGATGTAAATGTTTGTTTGTGTATGTTGATTTCCCTGAATCATACGTTTCGACCCCTTAATATACTGAGTAACTAGGGTTTATTCCTAGCGGATCAATGCATATCGAACCTCTTGATCAAAATAGGAAGAAATCTTCCCAAGAAGATCATAGAAAAGATTATGAAGCAAACCACGAATTGAGCCACGCATGACCTAGAACAGAAAGCGAATATTTATAATTACTTAAACCGCATGAACCGATTCAATAGACTCAGACATTAGCTGAAAGATATTATTTTAGCCTAAACAGTTTCCTTATTAGGTTCGGTGTTTATATCCTTACGTTTGCATTGTAATGGTTTTTGAGTGTCTGTATTTTTTTTACGGGGATCAATGAAATCATCACTTCGAAGGAGGGAGAGCAGTAAAGCCAACTTATAGTTGTCTAGGAGTACATCCTTGTGTTTGCATTGTAATGGTTTTTGAGTGTTTGTATTTTTTACGGGGATCAATGAAATCATCACTTCGAAGGAGGGAGAGCAGTAAAGCCAACTTATAGTTGTCTAGGATCAAAATGATAAAATGCCAATTTAGTATTAACTTGGTCTTCTCTTAGCTTTTTCAAATGATTTTTAAAAAATGTGTCAATTCTAATATATAAGGTGTTATTATTTATGCTCAAATGAACAAATCTTTATTAAAACTCTCATATTAAGGTTTGCAAAACGGAAAATCACATCTTATGGAAAATTATTGTCCTCAATAACTTTCATACTTGGGTCAGTAATGAAGAATAATATTTTAACGGGGTCAATAAAAAATTTATGATTAATTTCAGTTTACCCACATGAGGTTTGAGCCTAACATCATTTCATCCTCCGTACTCTTAATTTTGAAGGTTTACCCCCCTAAGATTTTCAAATTTCATCAATCATGTCTAATTGTTGAAATTTCGACCAAATTAGATATTAAATGCTAATATGTAGTATTAAAAATGGTGTTAAAAGACTATTTTTGTTGTTAGATGACTATATTTGCTCTTAAAATGAGTTATAAAGTTATAATGAACGTCTAAATTACACAAAATTTCAACAATTTAGCATGATTGATGAAAATTGAAAACTCTAAGGGGTAAACTTTTAAAATTAAGAGTACAGAGGGTGAAATGATGTTTGCCCCAAACCTTAGGTGGGTAAACTAAAATTAATCCAAAAATTTATTACCACTTGAACATTCATTTTTCAAAACATTAATCTTGAAATGAAAGAAAAAAATGAAAGAAATAGAATTATATTGACCTTTAGTAATAAATTTATTACCCCAGTAATAAATTCATTACCTCAATAAATCACCAATTTAAACCAACAAATCGATTTCTCTCGGTACCCTACCGTTCTAAAAACTTATGTTTTCCGTCTTCCCTCCTTGCCTCGAAGAGTTCGGCCTTGAGGATATCCATTTTCATCTCTGATGACGAAGAAGATTACGTCGACGTCAAAAAGGGAGGACTTGAGGGAGTCGACGTCAGAGAGGAGAGATCAGGGGTCGGCGGTGGCTTGGATGATGTCCTGGTAGTGAAGGCGGCGGTCACAATCATCAGAGGCAATTTTCATGGTGATTTGAAAGCGTTGACCACTATCTAGCGATCGGGGATGGAGTTCCAAGAGTGGCAGACACATCTGGAGAGAGTAAGGTCGAAGATCTTCGAAGATCAAGGTCGAGGATGAGATCGAGAAGCTCGTCGGCAAGACAGCGCCACTTCTGCTTCAAAGAGACGTCCAGATCAGGAAAATCTGATGAAGTCGATGGCTCCACCACGGTGGTTCTAGATTTGACTGGTCCTCTGTGTCGATCCTCTTCCCGATGGAGGAGATCCTGGTTAGAGAAGGATGAGAGAGAGAGAGAGAGATAAGAGTTTTAGTGGGTGAAATTAAATTAAGAGTAAAAATGTCTTTTACAAAACTTTTATTATAAGGGAGAACTACAAAGTACTACCTTATCAAATTTGAAACACACAAAAAAACCATTTATAATATTTCTTATACAAATTAGGATAACATCATAGGCCCAAAACCATGAATTTAAACCCTAATATGAAATTCCAAAAACAAATGACCAAAGTGTCTCATTTTACATAAAAATTACAAAATTGCTAGTCTGCCGATCTGTAAATTAAGCTTCATCTCTCTCTCTGAATTCCACAACCACAACATGGCGTCGCCTTCAACCTTGCTCCTCTTCCTACTTTTCTCTCTCCTCTGTGGCCAAACTCTAGCCACAAACGCCGCAATCCACTCTGGCTTCGGCTTCAAATCCATTTCCCCAACTCCAAATCACTCACAGTATTCGCCAAGGCTGATACCATCGGACCTCCTCTGCTACCACATGCTCCTTGTCGCCGTCCCTCTCTGTTCACTCAAGTCCCTCCCTTTCGCACGAAGTTGACTGCGCTCGACGACGACCAGATTGTATCGTTTTTGTCCTCTGACGCCAGTCGAAGAGTCGTCGTCCGGATCGCATTACCTCCGTCCTTCGATACCGTGTCTCTTACAACTTCGACCTGTTAGATCTGGTTATGGAAAGGTGATATGATTTGGTTGTCATATTCATAGCCTAGCACCTTGTTATGATTTGGTTTAAATTTGAAGCATTGAAGATGCCGAAACGAAGCTTGGTGTATGGATTTGATCTTTAATTTGTATGAGATGTTCATGGATTTGATCTTCAGTTCGTATGAGATGATGTTTGGTGTTCTAATTACCTCATTGTCTCTGATTTGTCTCACTCAGTAGCAGTGATGTAAGTGAGGTTAATTGGTTTGGGTTTTGACGGTGAAATTCTTGACGGTAGCGGTGGTTATTCAATAGCCTAGAGGCCTAGATCTAGATGAGTATGAATGGTGCTACTGTACTGGTATGAGTAGTAACTATACAGTTATCAGTAGCAGAAGGTTCCTAACCGGGAAAGTAGCAGCTTTTTGAAGGTTCCTAATCGTGACAGTAACAGCTTTCTAAAGGTTTCCAATCACGACAGTAACAACTATGTTTGGTTCTGGAGAATTGCTGGAAAAATAATTACAATAGCACTGGCAGTGACACCCTTTTATTGGCAGAAGCATCTTTCTATCGAGTGCTATTGTGCTACTTGGTAGGAGCACACATTTCTGGTCCACAGCAGCAGGGTTCTACTGTGTTACTCGACAGTAGCACATATTTCTGGTCGACAGTAGTAGTTGATATATAGTGAATGGTATTCTAGTAAAATTGTAGTGACAAATGACATGTGGATACTAGTTTGTCCTAATTTGTTAATATTTGTCATTCAAAGTGTAAGATAATGTGTATATGGTGTATTTGTAAACTGAAATTTGATCAATAACTAAAATATAGTTTACTATTATTATAATGAGTTTTTATTTTTTTTATTCATCAAATTGAGGTATACTTTTCAAATTTTGTGCTCATTTTCCCTCTAAAAATGCAATCAATTTACAAAATAATAATAATAATAATAATGCAATCACATGACTTTCTATATATTCATTGCTTAAACTTTTTTCTTTTGATTCTAATCCATCTCGTTCATGGTACAAATTTCTCTTAAATGGGTATGATTTAACTCATGTTTGACAACCCTTTAAAAAGCATATATAAACAATTAATGAATGACGAATGCTATGTAGGGTTGTAAGTGGGCTCGAGCAGCTCGTGTTTGACTCGCATTCGACTGGACTTTTAGCTCGTTCGGCTCGTATTCGTAAGATAAATGAGTCGAGCTTGACCTCAATATTGAGCCTGACAAAAAATGAGCTGAGCTAGAACAAGATTGTATTCAGCTCGTTTAGCTCGTGAACAGCTCATTTTTAAAACTTAGTTTTTTAAAAAAAATGTTATATGTAAAATATATTGTTTAAAATCCAAATCTTATATTCTTTTATTACTTTCGTTTTAGAATCAAATTATTTAATTAAATATTTATATTAAAGCAATCAATTGATGAAACAATGAAATCAAACACTAACAATCACCATAAAAATGAAGTAATTAAGATGAGATAGCCTTAAATTTAATATTTTGTAATTTAAACTAAATAAGTCAAACCGACCTGAGCCTAGCTCGAGCTTAAACAAGTCGAGCAGAGCTTGAACATGAAAAAAAAAAATCAAGCTTAAGCTCGGCACGAGTTCGATAAAAGTAAAATGAGTCAAACATGAACACTATAATATTTGGCCCGGCCCAGCTCATTTACACCCTTAATGCTATGTACACATTCAGGTGAGTGTATGTTAATTAGCCACACTCACTCAAGTGGCAATCCCTCATTGCTTATTTTTATATACCTAAATAATAGAAGACAAATATTTTTTAATTTATTTTCTTGAATAATAAAATTTAAAACTTTTTTTATTCTATTTTTTTCATCACTACCCTTAGCTATTAAAGTGAGAGCGACTCTCGTCCTTCTCTTTTCCATTCCCGCCATCGAGAACATCAATTTCTCATTGCTTTAATGAAGATAAAATCTCTCATTCTAAACTTAAATTCAACCCAGCAGAGAAAATACAGCAAGGGAAAGAAAAACTTAGATGGTGATGGCAGGGGTTGAAGAGGTAAAGTTTTGAAATTTTTTGTCGATAATTTTCACTCTGAAACACGATTTCCTTCTTGTTGAGGTGATTGTAAAAATCAACAGCTTGATAATAGGAAATCCATTATTATCAAGAGATTTGTTATCACATGATTTTCTTCCTTTTTAAGGGACCTTAAAGAATATATAGCTTGATTATAGAGAATCTCTTATGTATTTCGTTTAGGAAATCAATCTATAGCTTGATTATAAGTCTTTTTGAAAGAAGCTACTGATATTATTCAATACTGGAAGAATTAAGCAAGGTTACAATCAAACAAGAGTGCATCTACAATACAGCTTGGAGGCTGTTGATGCCACTCTTGGTAATGGTCAGACTCATACGCCAAGTTTGTCAATTTATGAGCAACTTGATTACATTGCCTGGATGCAAAACACACCTCTACATTCTGTAAACTTTGTAATTCGACTCTAATGTCTAGCACTACAGCATATAAGATACTGAGGTTTCTACCAGGGTGTTGAATATATCTTGAACGGCCAACAAACAGTCTGATTCAATGATGACAAGAAGACTCCATTTACATTAATTTTAGATGCATTGGAGCTCGGAATCCACCTTTCAATAGATTTTTTGCTTGTGACATTGATAGAGGAGCGAGCTTTTTGAAACTCTTCTAACCATGTCATAGTGCCTAAAAACATAACGGTGGCTATCTTTGAAGTATTTTCCTAAAGCATGGAGTTTCTATTCTTCCACATAGCCTAAATAATCATCATAATAGAGTCAAAAAATGTTGGTTTATGTTGAACCAACTCCAACATCCATTCTTTAAAAACTGGAGTAGGCAATATAGTATTGGTGATATAGTATTGGCAATATAGTATTGGTGATATTACCTGGGATTTTTGAAAGCAACTCCTTGGCAATAGGACATTGACAAAACAAGTGCACCGTGTCCTCATAATGGTGTTCACACAGTAGGCAGCTAACCTCACCTTCATAGCCCTTTGTAGTGATTCTTACTCATGTCGGCAATAGATTTTGACATGCTCGTTATACACAAATTTGTACTTTTCCCGGTACTTTAGCTTCCCATATTCTCTTCCAGAGAGTTTTGTATAAATCACCTTGTGAGGTAGAGGCTAGCGCATTTCCCATAACATGTGCTCTAGTTATCCAATAAGCAGACTTAACCGAAACGAAACCTTTTTTATTTGGTGCCCAATATTGTGAATCATGCATATCATGTCTGTTGAGTGGGATTTTCAGAACCTGTAGAGCAACTTGAGGATGAAAGACTTGGTGAACCAACTTATCATTCCAACTTTTGGAGGGAGTAAGTAAATCAGACACAAGCTCAATGGATGTTTGAGGTGGTTTATGGATCAGGTATTTAGGACATTCTGGTATCCACTCATTCTTCCAGATATTCACCTTATTACCATCCCTAATCCTCCATTTGATGCCAGCTTGTAAAATAGACTTACTTTCTAGAATACTTCTCCAAGGGTAAGAGAGATTAGCTCCTAATTGTGCATCTTGAAAAGAAGAAGTTGGAAAGTAGATTGCCTTGAACACTCTAGCAACAAGTGAATCCGGTTGAGAGATAAAACGCCAACCCTGTTTTGCAAGCATAGCCAAGTTGTATGCATATAAATTCTTAAAACTCATACCACCTTCTTCTTTGGTCAAGCATAATCTCTCCCAATTTTGCCAATGAATTCTCTTCTTAGTGCCTGAATCACCCCTGAAGAAAGAAGCACACAACTTATGTATTTCATCACACAAAGTTTTGGGAAAGAGGCAACAGCTCATAGCATATGTAGGCATCGTCTGAGCTACAACTTTAATCAAAACAGTCTTTCCCGCACAACTAAGAATCTTTGATTTCCAGTTCACTAGCTTATTTGTCTCATTCTCTTGCAAGTAGCTGAATTTCTCTACTTTTGATCTTTCAACACGAAGTGGTAATCCAAGATACTTGTCATGTTCCTAGACTTTGGTAATATTCAAGGTAGTAGCTAGAATCTGCTTGAGCTGTTCCGGCATGTTTCGAATGAAAACCACCGAGTTTTTCAAGTAGTTAACTTGTTGTCCACTCGCTTTCTCATATGTGATGAGTAGTTGTCGAATCATCTGGCATTCACTAAGAGTAGCATTACCAAATAGCAGGCTGTCATCTGCAAAAAAAAGAGATGTTGTAGAGTTGGGCAGTGGGAGCCATTTTCAAACCTTTCAAAGCTCCTGAGTTGATAGCGTGAGATAAAAGCGTAGAAAGCCCTTCAGTACACAGAATGAATAAATATGGGGAGAGTGGATCTTCTTGCCTGATGCCTCTAGTAGGTGTGATAACCCTAGTTGCTTTACCATTGACAAGAATAACATAGGTCACTGAGCAAACATAATCTATAATCATCTTTACCCATCTAGCATCAAAACCCAACTTGATCAACATAGTTTGTAGAAAGGACCATTCCAACCTGTCATATGCCTTAGAAATATCCAACTTCAAGGAAAAGAAACCTTCAACATGAGACTTCAAAGTGTGCATAAAGTGAGCAACTTCAGTGGCTATAAGAGTATTATCTGAGATCGATCTTCCAGGAACATAAGCACTTTGTAAGGGTGAAACAATTTCTGGCAGACATTTTTTAAGTCTGTTGGCTATGCATTTGGATGTGATCCGGTAAATAACATTGCACAAATCAATCGGTCTGAAGTGAGCTGGTTCAGTGGGAGTTTTATTTTTGGGGATGAGACAAATATGAGTGAAATTTAAGGCCTCCCAATTCTCATCTTTTTCGAGGAAATTCTTGACAGCCTGACAAACATCATCACCAACAATATTCCAATAATTCTGAATGAAGAAAGGAGACATATCATCCGGGCCTGGACTTTTTGAAAGATGCATCTGGAACAGTGCCTCTCAAATTTCCTCCTTCACTATTAAAATCTTTTGGTAGTAATCATACATCATTTGTCGAATCAGATAAGGATTATCTTGCAGGATCCCATTTTCATCCTTCAAACCTGTGATGGTATTTCGACGCGTTCTGTTAGAGGCTTTACGATAGAAATAAACAGAGTTTCTATCTTCATCTTTTAGCCAGATAGCCCTCGATCGTTGCCTCCAGTACATCTCTTGTTGAACGAGTATGGTTGCTGCATAATGACTTCTAAACGATCCCCAATAGCCTTTAATTCAACCTTCTGTTTCTGAAACTCATTCACATGCCATTTCATCAATCTTTTCCCATACTTGAGATTTTGTGATGCACTTGATACAACATATTACACGTAGTGGGAAGTGCCCAGTTTTTCTTTATGATATTACTGCAATCCAAATTGTCAAACCACATCTCTTCAAAACGGAACATCCTTTCAATTCTCTGGTAGGCAGGAATTGGACAGTGATCTGAGTCACTTGGAGGGAGAGTGAGACATGTGCTGAACGGGTATTTACTCTTCCATGGTAGTGTTTGGAAGCATCGATCTAATCTTTCTTTGATGAATTTGTTTGACCAGGTATATTGACCTCTTAAGAATCCCATATCTGATAGAGAGCAATATGTCATTGCTTGTCGAAACTCCAACATAGTAGGTGCTGCCCTTGGAGCTCCTCCAGATTTGTCGTCACAACACATGATCTCATTGAAATCACCTCCCATCAACCATGGCAAATCACAAATTTCTTCCCTTAATTGTCGAATTAACTCCCAGGTTCTCCATCTATCTTCCCGAGCAGCCCATCCATAGATCCCCGTAAATCTATATTGAGGAGGTTGGCCTGAGTCTCCTACTTCAACATCAATATGATTGAAAGAATGAGTTCGATTGGTGATTTGGGTTTCCGCTGTCCATAACAACGCTAAACCCTGACAACCTTCTTCTGATGGAACACAAAAGTTTCCAGCAAACCCAAGCTTCATAGCTAGTGATTTGATGTGTTGTTCTTGCTCCATCGTTTCTGAAAGGAAGACCAAGGTTGGTTTTTGTTGTTGCACAATATTGTGCAAAGCCTGCTGTCTTTCATGCGAGACGATGCCTCTATAATTCCACAATAGAGTGCTCTGCATTCTCATGGTATTTGATAGTATGCCTAACAAGGCAAATTGGTGGCGGGGTAAAGGCTGAGCGTCGTCGGGGAGGAAGACGGCAGAAACCCTAGCAGCGCAATGGTCACGTTGACTTATGAAATGTTGCTCTTAATTTCATATCTCCCATTTTGATTATAGGTCTGTGTATGGCTATCTGGTTTTTGTTTCTTTATTGTAATTGTTTCTACGTTTTTGGTAATTGATATAGGAGACCCCGGATCTAGATATTGATTTAAACTCAAATGCTGAAGACTGTAAGTGAATTTCGGATGATGCTTCCATACATGGAGAGGAGAGTGAAATAGCATAACCTTAGCTAAAGGGTAGTGATGAAAAAAATAGAATAAAAACAATTTTGGAATTTATTATTCAAGAAAATAGATTAAAAATAAATTTGGCTTTTATTATTTAGATATATAAAAGGAAGCAATGGGGGATTGTCACTTAGGTGAGTGTGGCTAACACACACTCACTTGAGTGTGTACGTAGCATTATCCTTTAATGGATTTTGAACCTTCTACAATGTCCACGTAGCAGCCTGCCTAGCATCTCACGGTTCCTAATTGGGCGGTAGCAAAAAGGGCAAAGCTGTTAATACTCATTTAGCAAATTCCTAACCGTTTTGTTTCTAAGAAAATATCGAGAATTTACGCTCCGTATTCGGCTTTCATCATTTCCTTAATTTTCTTCAATTTCCTATAACCTTTTGGAAAATTCTTGTATACATATATGTATAGCATACATCAAACGGTGAATCTAACCTTTTAAGTCATTGTTTCATGCACGGAGTGTAATATCTATTTTAACATTCAACAATTATAAAAGCTGTAAATTTTCTGTGTGATGATTAAGTAATTTCAACATATGAATCTGATACCTTAAAGTTGCATGCACTACTAGACACTAAGAATCAAGCATATATATATATAAAAGCTGTAAATTTTCTGTGTGATGATTAAGTAATTTCAACATATGAATCTGATACCTTAAAGTTGCATGCACTACTAGACACTAAGAATCAAGCATATATATATCGACTGGCCAAGACTAATTGATCAAAGAGATGCGATGCCCATTACTACTACTACTACTACTGCCATGGATAGGTTTCTTGTGGAACAAACCTGTCGTTAATGTATGTATAAAATCACGAGAAACGAACCTGTCTTTCAAGCATGATATTAAGATTCATATAAAGCATGACTATCTCATTGTCATCGATAATTGATTTTGTGTAGTTAAGGAGGAAATTAACATGAACCTCTTTTTCATCGATTAATTGGCAATCGATTATCAGTTCCCTGCGTGGAACCGAATTTCATGCTGTGACTCATACGAAAATTGTCATTCGTTATGCTAAAACTGAAAATGACAAGCAAAACAGCTAGCATATGAATGACCTCACTAGCTTCTTCGACTACTTTGCTTGTGTAAAGCTTCTAAGAATAAGAGTGACATTATCCATCACAAAATGGTTTTCAAAATTAAATCGCAAGAAATGAGATAAAATTGTTAGAAATGAGAGTTAAATTAACCACAAATTAAAAGCTTTACAAAACTTGCCGGAGCTAAAACGAAATTAACCACAAGGACAACTACTCTATCAGCTACACTTTGAATAAGTTTGAACCATCAGCTAGCATAAGATTGTTTGCATCATTTTCATATAATTAATTTTTTTTTTGAGAGGGAACAATTAATAAAATTACTAGGCTGCGAGCGGTGGCAAACTACAAGTGCCATGCCAAAGCCACGTAATACGTGCCACTGCACTGTCATGAACATGACTTTTTTAATGGCAATGCAGTGACACGTATTACGTGGCTTTCTTAAAGCCATGTGTCATTTGCATAAATGATTCTAGGACGATATTAGTGTGGAGGAGAATGAGGGGGATGAATCAATCACTCTTAACAATTTGCCACCTCTTCGTCTCATCACTTTCACGAATTCTGATCAAACTGGCATTTAAGAAAGCCATGTTCAGTGAAACTTGATCGCTAGTATCAACTCAAAATGATGATGAAGAAGAACAACAATCAATCCTTCATTATCTTTGTTCATCTTCATGCTAAATACATAATGATTAAACAAACGAAAATCTACTAGACAAAAGTTAACAAGCAACTCAACTGCAGCAACCAAAAATCATACTCGATCAGATATCAACTTTACAAGCAGGAGTACCCAGCAATGGAACTTGGCCCACAAACCCTTTCTTCAACCCAACCAACACATCACACTTGACATAGATCCCATAATGCCCCGTCCTTATATTCAACCCCTTCAGCTTCCACCTCAGCCTCCCCACCACCACCACCCTCAGCCTCACCACCCCATATGCCTCGTCCATCACCAGTCCATTCAACACCTCCGTCGACACCGGCACCGCAACTCCTCCAAGCACGGGCGACACAGTCACGCTGCTATGGCGCCCGTGCACTAACGGAGGCAGCATCACCTGTTGGGTGATGGCCTGGTTGTGGTACGCCACAAAGGACTGGAGACAGTCGTAGCGGATGGAGACTCTGCGGTTAGGGTTTCGGGTGACGATGGTGAACTGCATGGTGGTGGAGATTTGTGAGGGAGGGGATGTGGCGTTGAGGGAGTAGATAGCGGCCGCGGCGACGGTGAACTGAGGCTTGTGGGGGCGGTAGATGAGCCAGAGAGTCAGAACGGTGGCGCCGATGATGAGGAAGAGGATGGTGAGGCAGGTGCAGAGAGATCTATAGGAGTCACTGGTTTGGTTGTAGTTTGAGCAAGTGTGTTTGATTTTCGGGTGTTTATGGTCCGGGAACATTCTGGGCGGTGGAGGGTGGTTTTGTGGTGGTGGTGATTCTGGAGTAAGGCGGTGCTCTTCTGCCAAGACAATGAGGAGAGAATGAAAGTGAGTAGATATATAGAAGAGGGAGAGGAGTGACAAAATAGGTTAAGAGGAGTAGTGGGAAAAAAGTGAGGTTTAGGAAGGAGAAGAATATGAATGTGGGACAATTGGAAGGAAAAAGGAAATGAAAAGAAAATAAAAGAAAAGAAGAAAGGGTTTTGCTTTGTGAACTATTCTTTTTTTTTCCTCATTTAATATCAAGTTCAACTTAATTAGTGATCACCAAAGTAGCTCCTTTTTTCCTTTTATTATGGTTTTATCAAAGTTAGCAGAAGATGCCCCTCTTTTGAGTCAATTGACAGTTTGAGTTTGTATGAAATTCAAGTAAAAAGAAGGCTGTTAATTTGAACCTTTGTTCCTAATCGTTTAGCAAGAATTTTACTAAAAATTATGCGATAGATCGATGGTCAGCTAGTATCATTTCCAAAACTTTTTTATTTCAATGCCTCACTACTGAATTCATGCAATGGTTTCAATGAGACGTAATGGAGAATTATAGTATAATTTGGTAAATTTTCATCAAAATGTCTGCTTGGCGAAAAGAGGTGGATAGGTAATTTGAAATTACAAAAATGGTGAGGGGAAAATGGAGACATCTGTAGTACGAAGAGAAGCAAAAAAGGAGTTTCTGATTACGGCAAGGAGAACAAATTGAGATTTATAATATAAAGGTGTAGACCTTTATATTATAGGACCGTAGATAGATATTACTTCGGTATTGTAATTATAAATTGTTGGAAAAGTGCGTCTTATATTAGAACCATTTGCAACCGGTGGCCGATTTGGTAAGCCATCTCGAACCCTTGCAAAACATTTCAGCTATTGGAGAAGGTATTCACTAATGCTAATATAGGATAAGGAAAGTGACAATTTGATAAAAACTTGTCTTTATTTCGACAATTACAACACTAAAGAGTGAAGTGCCACACTACTGACCAAATCCCTCATTCAGTATCTTGTGGATTTTCCTTTGTTTTTATCCTTAATCTAGTTTTCTTCTATTGCAAATTACTCCACCCCCTTCGGTGTTGAAGTCATGGTTGGCTAAAAGAGTTGCTTTGTGGCTAAGCATTGCATTCGCACAATTAAGCACCAATTAGAAGACAGGCAATATCCTAATCCTACAATCCTACACTGCTTGTGTATGCTTCTTTATTCCCTTTAGGATGGTCCTAACTTTGCAGTCTTATTCCCTCTTATCCATTCGTATTATGATACTCCTCACTTGTTGATCTTCTTCATGAAGAGTAATATGCGGTTTACTATCTCCGCCCTTATCACATGAGTCCCTCGTAAGGTAGTAGCTTGGCGATCTTATTGTGATCAAGAACAACCCCAAATGAAGAATAGTTGAATGGTTTAGTCGATACACACAAATTGTATATTTACCATTCCCCAATGGAAATGAATTTGAGAGGAGACTGCAGTGAAGCTTCTCTAACTCTCTCGGGAAAGAGCAAGCTAGCTGAAGCACTCGGGAGAAGGTTCCCTTTTGATGAAGGTCGAGCTTTTCCTGAGAAGTATGGGATCCGTAATAGGTGAAAAAATCATACGTTTGCCTGTGTATGCTGCCAATAAACTTTTACCTCTTATTCTATAGCAGTAGATTACGGGGATAAGCTGTGTAAAGGAGAAAAAGCAGTTGGGATCGCATGCCGAATTGCAGAGGAGAATTTTTCGTAGATTACGTACTGCTTCTTTATCCAAACATGGATAAGTCCTCCTTGTGGAAGCAACTGTATCTGCATGGACAGGTAGGTGGCTCTGTCTTGCCTTTAGAGCATCTGCAGCGGAACCCGCTTTCTCCCCTGCTCATGCTTTCGAGCGAGCAAAGATTGCTCGTGCAAGAGCATTTTAGCTCAGTCAACGAGCGATCGCCGCTGCAGAGCCCGCCTCCCTCTTTCTGCTCGTGCTACAGGCCTCGCCGCTGCCTATGCTCTTAACACCTGCTTGGTCTTTGTTGCCTTCTGCTTCGTCATATCCCAACCTTTACACACGTGTCCGCACTAAACAAAAGCAAATGTTGACCTTCCATGCATTCGTATTTTCTTTATGACCAGGCTATGGTTGATCCAACACATTCTTCATACAAAATCCAAATACAAGTCCCAGTTGATCAAACCATTCAAGCAAATCATTATACCATCCAACTTTCCTGGCTACAATCACTCATCTAAATAAATAGAGAACTCACATTGTGTAGTAGAGGTGACACTGAAACTTTTCTCAGCTAGCACTACCTACATAATTACAGCACTACCTCTTTCCTAAAGGCAAAATAGTGTTAAAAAGGACTCAAAATCAATAGCAGTGCCGAAGACACTTGCAACTGTCTTCAGTACTCGCCTCCACCGTCATTCTACTCTATACAAAAGCTTTTAGATAAAAAGAATCCTTCATCGCACAACCTAAGATGAAGACATTCACTGGAAGATGTGTGAACTTGGTATCAGGAACCAACAGCATTGGCAGTTGCAGAATCAGTGTGAGCTCTATGCACGAATTGACCTTTCACTCTCGGCCGCTTCTCTGCCAGTATTTTTCGGCTTTGGTATCGGACCTGTATAAAGATAATAATGAGAAGTGAGAAACACGTTGTACTATATAAGCTACTGTGTTTGATTTGGTATTATCAGCTTCAAATATGAGGTGTCTACTTTTCTATTAATTGCCAGTGCAGTCAAACTGGCAGATTTCTTTTACATGGGCACATGAATATCAATGTGTAAGCATAAATGTTGAAGATTCTGCATCCAACGTCAAATGACTATGGCAGCAGCAACAATGATTACACAAGTTAAAGAAGATGATGATAATACCTTCTTCTCAAAGCATCTATCTTTCCGCTTCAGTCTGAACTTGATCAGAGCTGCTTCCCTTTGGCTGGCACGAAGAGAATCCATTCCAAATCCCTCACGCACATAAAAACCACTGTCATTCACACACTCCGAAGCTGTGGCCATCTCACCTGCTACGGCCATACTGGCCTTTCCATCATTGCTACTGCAAATGCTTCCATATGTGCTCCCACTAATATGATTATCAACAGTGCCATTGCCCAAACTACTACAACCACTCTGAGAAGCAGCATCAGGAGAGCCAGGTTTCAAATGCTCCAAATTCTCCAGTTTGTTCTGCTCAAGCAGGGTTTGGTCAATAGATTTTTCAGTAATTTTATCAGACGGGTTACATCCTTGTTCTGAGTGAAAAGGGGATTGTGTGCTCTGACCAACTGATTTGGTACTAAGCATAGGGGTCAAACCGGATTGTCCAAGAAACAAGGATGGGAAATAATGACTGTAGCCAGCACACATGTTATCACCAGTGACAGGAAGCACCCCAAGTTGAGGGTCTTGAATGGATGAATCAGCTTGCTCAGTATAATCGTCAACAAAGTTTACCATATTGACCTGTCTATCATGCAAATTGCTTGCATTCTCTGAATTTGTACTGGGAAGTGTTGAGAAAAGGGATTGCAGTCCCTTGATATTATTGTACCTGCATATAAGAAAGAACTTTTGAATATCAGAAAACTAGCAAAAATAACTACCAGTTTGCATTCAAAATTTGAAAAATTACTTAACACTTGCTCTGTTTTTCTTTCAACAGGAAGTAAAAAGAAGAAACGTGTAACTATTGCCACTCTATGAAAACCAAACGGATGCTTGGATAATGTTATATAGCTCAAGTTCGTCATTGGACATGAACCACAATACTTACCGTGAAAATGCAGAGGCGTCAGAATGGTTCAGTGCAGGCCTCTCGTCATTCACTTCCTTCTGTGAACTATCCAAACTTCTTAATGATAGTTCCAATTCAAAGTGCTTCATACCATCATCTTTGCTGTTAGAACTTCCAACATTGCAATTGGGCCAATTTCCAAAGGTGCAAAGCAAGTCCCTGACCCCACCAGAGGGTTGAACCAGTTCATACTGGCAGCTGGGAGTTCCACTTGCAGGTTTAGCTTTTCCTTCACAAACTTCTGCTTGGAGACCTTCATCGTGAACCATTGTTTTAACAGAAACATGTTCCTCTCTCAGTCTTGAGGCAACTGAGTTAAGTGCTTCATCCAAAGGTATAATATCCGACCCAAATGTACCTGAAGTCTCTGTAACCAATTACTTGTTAGATAAATCCTGCTAAAATTACAAGGCTGAAAACAAAAACTCCAAAGAACTAACCATGGGAAAGCAAGAAAATATGGTATACCTTTAGTTTGACTCTCATGCACAACAGATTCGTTGTCCAATCTATCACAATCTTGAAGCATTTCGATATCTGTATTGCTCAAATTAGAAGCACTGCCGTACTTTAGCTGTGAAATATCCTGCATATTTTGAATGCATGCACTTTCAGCTTCCAAGTAAGGAGTTGTACAGGAGTTCTACACAAGAGGTAGCAAAACATGCAATCTGCATATGAGACTCCACAAAGCTAACCTAAAGTGGAAGGAGGAATATTTCGCAATCTATAAGCGACCTCATGAACATGTGTCCCTGACTATATACATCTAACAACTTGTTTCTTTTTTCTCCCTTAACTGTTATGAAACTTAAAAATAGATCAATTCATTAAAGATCGAACGGCGCCTCGTCCCGCACGGCGCTCCCACGCCTCAGCAGTCCCATACTTAATAATTCATAACTGACTGATTATTGATTCTTTTCCTTTATATACAATATCCAATCTCAGAAACTAGCCAAAGTGAACAATATGCTGCATCATTCCCAATATACACTGTAAGTATCTTTCATCTCATAAGTGCAACGAATACCCTAGACTAAATGACTGAAAGCAAAGATCACTGTGTTATAAAAAGACTTACTTGAACATAACTTGCTTTCACACTCAATCCCTTAGTTTTGCGCATACAAGCTGCATAGTCATTTGAATGATTACTAGCTGCATTATTTTCTGGGGTGGCTTCGACTTTTTGTTGTGAGACTGTTAAGTTCTCAGGAGCTTGTCCACTAAGTTGCTGTTAAACCAACACAGACCACAAGAAACCTTAATCAGATAACGACTAATACAACAATCAAAGTCAAACAAAAACAGAGAATGAATCAAAAAATTGCTGAAAGAGCAAAGCTAAAAATTATGAACTTACAGTGTGCCTTCTCCACACATGTTGCCAGAGGTTCCTGAGCTCATTCTTCCTGACCGGCTTAATCAGAAAGTCGGCTGCCCCTTTTTGCATGCACTTGAAAACCATGTTCACCGAGTCTTGAGACGACATCACTGCACAATCACCACAGAACATTAGTTTCCATTTCCATTTCAACAGCTATAAGAAATCGAAAAGCAGATTAGGCAAATCCCACATACTTATAACAGGTATGTGCTTGCAAATATCATGCTCCATAACCAAACTAAGAAGCGCAAATCCAGATATAGACGGCAACTCTGCCTCAGTGAGAATAAGATCTATCTTACTATGCTTCACCTTTATCGTCTCCCACGCGCTCAATCCATCAGAGACCGAAACAACTGCTCAAAACAAACACAGACCCATTTTCAGAACACACAAAAATCCACACTTTCAAAATTCCAAAACAAACTAAAGCACCAAACTTTATACTCAAATCATCAAACTAAACAACCTAAAGCACCAAACTTTGTAATCAAACCATAAACATCATACCTCTGCAATTACATTTCCGAAGAAGGGCAGTGATAATCTGACGAGTAGAGTCATCAGCTTCAACCAAAAGAACCCTAAGCACAGTTGTGGGCAGATAGCTCCCCCACCTCACCACCTCTGTTGAGCAAGCACCACCCTCTTCTTCTTCCTCCTCCTTCCTCTCAACTTTCACAGCCTCCATTTTTTTAAGAGCTTCCAATAGAAACTTAACCCAACTAATCACAAAAAGAAACCCAGAAACACCAAACAGGATCCAACTGTGTTTGCTTTGTGTTGCAGTTGAGTTGAGATTGATCCAAGTACCTAATCCTAACTGAGAGAGAGAGAGAGAGAGAGAGAGAGAGAGAAAACTCTTGCGGGAAATTCGGGGTTGTGTAGATTAAAATCAGCCGCTGATTTTTCTTATAGTCGTAGAGAATCGGAGGGCTGCTCACAGCCGCGAAAAAGGGGAAAATATCTTCTGCGATCAAAAGGTCGGTCGTCATTGGCTTCAGCTCTGAGGTGGTGACGTGGCGCATTCTCAGCCCTGTTTTTGATTATTCTTGCTTGTGGGGAGATGGGGTTTTTGGGAGTAGATATTTTTGTGGAGGGTTTGCCACGGGGGCCTTCAGGGTCCCGCCACTAGTTCAAATGTCGTGTTGTGAGTGTGCCACGTGGAGGATTGAGGTTGAGTAGTTGAATGGTGAAAGGACGCCGAGAGAGGGTGGTTAATTGTGAAAACGTTAAATGGGTGTGTGGTTTAAATAAAGACGTAAATGACAGTTTTATTTTTATATTTAACATAAAAATTTACGAAATTATTTTATTACATAAATTGAGGTATTAAAGTGTCATCTTTTAAATATCCGATACCTAATTTTCTAATTGATCATATATTTGATACCATAAGAGATATTTACCTTTGTAATAATCAAATATTATTACTTTATGGTTATAATAACTTAACTTCAAAAAACACTTACCGAGCGACATATGTGTGTTTCTATTGTAAGAGGGGAGTGGTATCCTCATATGAGTGTGGATGAGCCAAACTCAACCGCAACTTATCAAGTGGCAAGCAGAAACACATTGAAATCTAACTTTTCTGTTTCCCTTCATGTCCTTAGTTAAATTAAAAAAATTAAGAACATCTTTTAGTTAGTAAAAATAAAGCTGCTGAGAGTGATTAACGGCTCTCGATCGTCTTTTTTCTTCAGCCAAAGATTTAAGCTTTGTGGTTGGGTCAACGATGACATTTGGATAGTGTTAGGTCAAAGGACTAAAATATCGTCAATCATGGATATATCGACAGTCTAAAATATGGAAATATCGGAAAAGTTTATAGACCTAAATATCGCCAAATCGTGGATATATTGACAGTCTAAAATATTAAAATTTCGATGAAAATATCGAAAAAAGTTTTGAAAATTTTGGAGATATTATTCAAATTTAAATGGATTATATGAGCACCTATTTGTTGTGAACAATATCGACCTTAATACTTTGACTTCGAAACCGGTTGCAAACAAGTTTTGCTTGAATAAATTTATGGAATCCTTGTAGAATATTTCGAAATTATCACAATTTTTCATAACTATCGTGATATTTCGATAACTTCTCCCCACAGATTGATAGGATGGTGATTTTTCAATGCCTAACAAGTCAAAGTAGATTTTTTTTCAATTGCTATGATTACTGGAGCAAAATCATATATCGGATAAAAAATGAAGTGTATGTAAGTTTAAAGTTGAAGTGTTCATCTGGCTAAGAGTCGCTTTTGAGGCTAAATAGACACCAATGGAATTGCTCTCATCTCATTTTGATTTTACATCTCTTTGATTGTCACCCACACTCCACGTATGGGCAATGTCTTTTTCCCAAATTCAATCACACTGCATATCCAGTCACTCATTCTAGTTGACAACTAGAGATCATATCTAACTATCATACTGTTATAAATATAGTGGAATAATTAAAAGTTAATTTCCTCCGACCTCTTCTTGGTTCTGAAAAAATAAAACGTTTCAAAACCGTTTGATGTAGCGACATAGTATCTTAAGAAATTATTATATGCACGATCGTGTATGTACACGACACAATTTTAGTTATTCATAATAATTCATATATTTGACCACATATGTATCAATATTAGATCTTTTAATATTAACCGTTCACATGTTTCGTGTATTGAAGATACTTCGATAGTATCTTTTTAAAAAGTAGGAGTTTGTAATTATTAATTAAAAAATTGAACTCAACTTTAATTTTCAGCCACGAAAATAGAGTAAAATATCAAGAAAGATTAGGGATTCAAAAATGGATCGTTATTGGAGATGACGTGTATGGTTCTCATCCCTGATTTTTGTTGGGACTGGCTTGTCAATGAATCATGATTGCCCGGCCCACTATTAAGTTTATTATAGGGAGGTAGAGATAGATACGAACAATTCATCATATTGAATGGTGAAATTTTGGTTGTAATCGTTTTTCTAATTTTTTGAAACGCATTTGATTTCGTTTTTAAAAGATATGGATAATATATTGTATTCAACCCCAGAAAAGGTCACTACTTTATACCTTTTTTATTGACAGGTATAGTTCCTTTTTCATTATTTGATGGTTAGTGTTCCACTTATTGATTGCCTAACACAACCCTCACGACCAGCCCAAGCCAACCATTCTACCGCCGATGGATCCAAGATGGCGAGCTGTTCGAAACGTCGTTGTTGGCCGCTTAAATTTTTATGAGCGTTGTTGCCAAGACATCAGCTTAGGATCGATCGTCATGTGTTTTTTGTCGTGCCTCGCTCGATCTCTTCCGTCGCAATTGTGTACCACACAACAACAAGAGGCGTCCTGTGTGCAACGTTGTGTTAGACCGCAACGTGATATATTTTTTTAAACCAGTCAAATAGTGCACCATTAGTTTACTCTAATGTCCTATGAAGCACGGGAGTGCTCACATGACCGAAGCGTTGTGAAAGCGCTCAGAAGCGTGATTATGAGAAAAGAGTTTTTAGAAGTGCAACGGAAACGGACAATTCTGAAATGGAAACACACAATCTCGATCTGGAAGCGCAATGATCAATGGCGTGCCATGGTGGGTCGGCGGCACATCGATATTCTCTCAATCTGTTATATAATCCAAAAGAGTTCTAGTTTACTCCTTGATGACCTGAGATTGGAGAAGAGAGATGACTTGAGATTGGAGAAGAGAGACAGAAAGAAGATAGCAGAAGAAGAGTGCGAACTAGAGAAGATAGAGAATAGAGAGAGAGAGAGGAAGAAAGAAGACCAAAGTTCTAAAAAACGGCCAAGTCGGCCACCTAGGCACTAGGAACTATGCCGTTTCGATTTCACTGTAATCGCCTGAGGTAGTCGACAGAAAGAAAATCGATCGTCTAGACACCGCTTAGGATGCCTAGTCGACGCCTAAGCCGTCGTTTTGTTTTGCTTTTTTCTGTCAAAAATCAGAAATCTCAACCACGTATAGACTCAGATTCAGGGTCTGAGTTTTTTTGTTTGAAGTTGGGATATTGTTGCAATCAAACAGAGAAGAAGAGATGGGGGTAGAGAGAAAAGAGGAAGCATAGAACAAAGGGATGGGAGGTGGTGATGACAGGTGAAGCTTCATTGCTTTGTAGTTTCGTTGATGCTTGTAGAAGAGAAAGGAGTAATTATTCCCTGAACCCGGAACACCACGTGACACTGCCATTTGGTGTTTCTAACCATCATATCGTTCAGATTCATGTGGGGACCATCAAGGGATGAAAAAAATATGTAAAAGTAATTAAATACACCAATCATAGATAAAGACGAAACAGTTGGACCAATGAAATTAAAAGGGACCATATATCATGTGGTGTTTTGGGTACAAAAAATAATTTTCTGAAGGGATAAACTCATAAAAGAGGAGCAGGAGAAGTATAATAAGGTTATATATAATTAACAATTGGATAAAGACAACTGCGCAATACAATTAGTAATGTGCCTATACATCCAATATACATCCCCAAACGTTTGGTGATATATATATATATATATATATATATATATATATATATGACACTCCCCCTAAGAGATTCTTTTTTTTACATGTATGAGGGATCAAGTATTAAAACATCTCTAACAACTCATGTAAAAGTCGAATTATTTTTATTTTAGAGGAAAAACATCAGTTTTCGGCCCTAAGAGCTCATGTAAAGCATCCTCTATAATAGAAAAACTGAGAAGAGAAAGAAGTACATCCTCTATATCTATAGAATTCTCAAAATTTGTATATTTCATGGTCAAATCTCTAAAATTTATTGTTTACCATTTAAAATTCACTCTATGTCCACTCTCTCTTCTAAAAATAGAATAAAAATGTTATTATATTTCTCTAGTGGAAGATTGAGAATATTAAGCATGTAACATGTGATTTTTTTATTTAAATAAATATATAATAATTATATAAGATCATTAAATTATACAGAAAAACATTTAATTTAGTAGAGTAAAATAGAAAAGCTGTTGGAGTTGACCCCTTTTATTTATAGAGAATTTTTGATTTCCTCTCCTATAATAGAGAAATTATACAAGAATTGTTAGAGATGCTCTTAGACCAACTTTTCGATCACATGTCAACATCTCTACCGTTCAATACTTAGATTCATATATGTAAATCATTTCATCAAATTTGGTTATCGTTAAGGCTTTGAACTAATTGAAATCAATTGAAGCATCAAATTTGGCAAACATGAACCGTTCATGTTTATAATTTAAATTCGTAGTTTTAAGAAACTTATCGATTACCAAATTGGTTAAAATTTGCAGAAATGATATATATATATATATATATTAGATGGTGGAGATGTGATTTAGTAATCAAAAAATTGATGTAATCCTTAATCCCTAATATATGTCAGGAAAAATAAACCCTCATTGGATCTAGCAACTATGAAACTGTTCTTAACCACTTACGATCCTAGTTCGATATCAACAATGCTAATCCCATGTGATCTGGATTTTCATACGAATCGGGTAATTCAATACACATCTGACTAGCTAGATCATGGTAACAAGGTGAGGCAGAGTACCAAATACTTGACAAAACATATAAGAGTGTTTAATATTTTTTTTACCGGAGTTGTTTCTTCAACAGGAAATACACATCGGAGACTCTAAACATGTCTTGTAATTCTAAAGAAAAGCATAAGCTGATTTATGTATAAAATGACTTGACATGATAAAATGATTGATCGGCGTTTGTTTTATAGTGATTTCTACAATATAAAGTAACCGTATGAATTACAAGTTATTTTAGATTATACCTTCCAATTTACCGGCAAGATAAGCGAGATAACTATGAATTCAGTGCAGCAGATTTTGTTACCGTAAAAACAACAAACAAAATGCATTGCCGGTAGTCCGATGACCAATGCAACATTGGACGGAGATTGGGCCTCCATCGGGTTTTATTGGGGATTTTTTTTATAAGGGAATCCTCCATCTGCCCTTCTTGGAAGCCCAGCCACTGTCGAAAGCAACGCTGGCTGCGGACGGCGATCCGCATATAGGATTCACCATCGAAGTCCTAGGCTGTCGATTGGAGTTCATCAACATCTCTTCTTCAACTCCTTCAGCAGGCAAAGTTCTACACCTGTGTTAGAGTTGCAACGAATTCTCTATGTAGCTCACAACCTAGAAGTTTTCTTGTTTATTTTTGGGTATCCCTAGTAAGTTCAATTCCCTCTTATCAGACTTATTTCATGTTGTTTCAGCCTTTCCATGAGTGTGAGTGTGAGTGTGAGTGTGATCAATCGTATATTTGGTTTAGGCTGTTGGCTTTGATGCTGATCGTATGAGTACTATCCTTGTCTTCCACATGTAAATTTTGATATAATTTAGACTTTTTCTTGCCAAAATGGTTTGGGGTGTGCTTACCAGAATATGTCATTCTTTGTGTCTACTTTATCTTATGGTACTGTTATGCTATCTCAATGGTTCTTACCCCATCCCTGCTGTCCATGGTTGTTCATAACTCGATTCATATAAGGATATTTAGTTACACAAAATGGATCCTTGATTTAATCTTTATAAGCTCCTTTGGGTTTTCAGCATACTATCTTACATAGTTGTTGTCCCTACCATTTATATTTGATCTTTTAACTCTGTCATGAAGCTAGTCCTTGATAAATATGTTTTTTAGACAATTCCTTATCAAGTTTGAACAATACTTTCTCTAGTAGAGTTTTTTTAAAGAAAAACAAATTCTATTGTGAACTAGTCTTGCTGCAAATTACCTTTTTGTATGAATATATATACTAATATCCATTGTCTCTTCTCTTATGACAAATAAAAATATTAGCCTTTGAGCTAATTGTATGCCCAGATTTTTTTTATCAAATGTTGGTTTATCAGAAAAATATCTCTTTTAAGTTTTAAAGTAATTTGAATCACTCCAATACCTATTCAACGCATATGAGTATGTATGTTTCAATAAATTTGTCTTTACTACCTTCCATGGAATCAACTGTGCAAAAGTTTTCCTATATGCAAATGTATTTATTTACACACCTTAGAAATGTTGGTTCTGAAAAGTACATTGGTCTGTTTTAGTCAAATATTCAATCAAGTTGATTACTCTTGGTGTTTTACTACAACAAAGTCTCAGCCTTTCTACTATACAACCAATTGAACTATCCTTGTTTTCAGTGTATATTCCTCTACCTGCAAGTTCTCTTAAATGTCACACAGTCCCTTAAGCTGCCTCCTGGAGTAAGCATGCTGAAACATATATCTGTTATATATTTAAAGTTATAGAGCTTCTAACTTGTGTATACGACTTGTAACGTAGTTACTAACTTCAGTTTATCATTCTTTGTATGCGTTTTACCTCTTCGGTAAGGTTCTAGGATGTTCTGAGAGCTACAGAAGGATAACAGGTTGCAGTAGGGTGGCCATTAGATGAAGAAGACGACGGGGATTAGTTCCAGGTCAAAAGTATAAAGATAGACTGCGATGTCAAGAGCACCAGAGGCTTTACAATGATTATTTTGCTGAAAATCCTATTCATGAATAACCTGTATTTTGAAGAAGATTTCAGATGCATCGACCTATTTTTCTTCGAATCCTAAATGGGGTAAAAGCTCACGACTCCTATTTTGTCCAGAAAAAAGATTCAGTGTGATAACAGTTGTCATTCGTATGCTTGCTTATGGAGTTGGGGCAGATGTTGTGGATGATTATCTCAGAATTGGTGAAAGCGCTGCAATTGAAGTTATACGAAGGTTTGTGCAAGCTGTTATTGATGTATTTGGAGTTGAATACTTGAGAAAACCAAATTCGGATGATATTTCCAGATTATTATTGATGGGTGAGAATCGTGGCTTTAGAGGAATGCTTGGAAGTATTGATTGCATGCATTAGAAGTGGAAGTATTGTCCAGTTGCTTGGAAATGTATGTTTTCTCGTGGAGATCATCACGAACCTTCATTGATTCTTGAAGCTGTTGCCTCACAAGATCTTTGGATATGGCATTCTTTTTCGGATTACCAGGTTCTCACAATGACATTAATGTCTTGGCGCATTCTCCTTTATTCAGTGACCTTCGTGAAGGCTGAGCTCCTCCCGTTAGTTACAAGATCAATGGTCATGACTATACAATGTGATACTATCTAGCAGATGGTATATATCGTTCTTGGGCCACCTTTGTCAAAATAATTCCCTGTCCACAAGGAAAGAAAGCAAAGAATTTTTTGAAAGCTTAAGAGGGATGTAGGAAATATGTAGAACGAGAATTTGGAGTACTACAAGCACGTTTTGCTATTTGGCTAGAGTTTAGTAAGTAGTTGTCGATCAATATGTTCTTTGATTGTTTGGCTAAAGTTTAATATGTTGGTTCATTATGTGTAACTGTTTGAGAATGATTTCAGTTTAATGGAGGAAAGATAGAAGAAAAGAATATGAAAATCTTGTCTTTCAGTTTGGATTTTGTCCTTAATAAGACGCTGATTCAAATGTGGACATTGTTCTGGTCTGTACTTGATAATGCCACCACATGTACTTATTTATATCTAGATATGGTTTCTCGTTGTTTAGAAAAGACTATTGTATCTGTATTTTTTTCTTCAGGAATTACTAGAGATGGTCAGTTGATGAGAATGAAGTTAAAGCAATGACATGATGTCATTGATCTAAATCTTACTGAATCGTCAATATTGCATTTGAACTTAACACAGCCTTTGCAACAAATGAAGAGGCAGATAAAGAGGTAAGGAGACAATGTAGCCGATCCAATTTGTATTATGAACGCTCTTGCAGTCCTTTAAATCTATATTTTCAATGAACTCTTGTAAATCTCCTTATTCAATTCTGCATTGCATTGTAACAAGTACTGTACGTCCCTAAACTATAAACCTCTAAACTTCTTAAAACATAAAAGGATCCCTAATATAAAGGTTGACTGCATATCATGTAGGGAATGCTTTAGGAACCATTTTTGATGTTCCTTCACTTTTTTAATTTTATGTTCCTTCTCAAACAGGATTTGAGTGTTAAGGCTGGTGTCGGTGTGGGATGCTGGGAATTATCATATTGTTTATGTGATTAACAATTCTGAAACTCATCTTTACAGTCTTCAATTGACTAGTTTTGTCATATCAATGTTTCCTAGAGGTTGTCTTGCTAAACTGCTACATGGTAGACCATATTGGTAGTCAAGTATTGCTAAGCATTTACCTATTTAAGAGTTTTAATAGTTTTTTCTTTAACTTGTTTAGATTCATCATAACAGTAGCTTTAATGCAACAGAAACATTGTAATAATACTAAAACTTAGTTTCTGGATACATAGGTTCTGGTTACTGTGCATTGTGTCATAGGTTTTGGTTGGTGTGCATATTGAATAACATCGAATCAAAACGTGTAGAACAATTCTTAAAGCCTTCAACTTCATAAATCCAACAATAAATTTGTTGATCTATACTTCATCTGTTTCCCAACAACTAACAAAATATTGACATTATATAATTTAGTCACTTGTATCAGC
Source organism: Comarum palustre (assembly GCA_951800085.1). NCBI lineage: Eukaryota > Viridiplantae > Streptophyta > Magnoliopsida > Rosales > Rosaceae > Comarum > Comarum palustre. The sequence continues at coordinate 17,798,806 of OX637581.1, read as the reverse complement.
TTTACTTGGCACTTTTTATATCTTCTCTTTCTTTTCTCCCATAACTGTGTTCTTATTAATGGATTTTCAATACTCACAATTTCTAGATTTTTCAACACAAGAGTATGAAAAATGATTTCTAGATTTTTCAACACAAGAGTATGAAAAATGATGAGGATCTGCCTCAGACGACTACCAGAAGAGCTCTAAGAAGTCCCAAATTCAATGTAGAGGAATATGCTCTTCTTATAAGTGCATGGTTGAATGTTGGTATGGATCCAATACAAGGGAATGAGCAAAAGCTTCACACATTATGGAAAAAAAATACCGAATATTACCATCAATACATCGAGTTTGATTATGATCGTTCACAACATATGTGCCAATGATGGGGGAAGATACAAAGACATGTCAATATGTTTTTATGTTATGTTTTTATATCTATGCTGATTCATTTTGAGTGTTTTGTGTGCTATGTAACAGCTTTGGCTCATACTATGTAATGTTTAATCATGCTGAAGATTCCCAATAGCATTGGTTTATTGATATAACAGTCTTGTAGTATCAGTAAATATATATCTTGCTTGTGAATCTCTTGAACTCATTGGTTCTATTCTGGTTCAGTTTTTATTAAGAAGCTTTACTTGTGAAAACTAATTTTTGTTGAGTTTTGCTCTACCCATATCAACATCTGTATGAAAAATGAATGATACTAATAAAAAAAGATTCAAATTTGACATATGAGTTGGAAACAAGAGTAGTGAAAATTTGCACAAGTTAATTTTGCCATGTGTCAAAATTTGAATTTGATATAAGCCAAAGACTTATAGGTTAGAGTTGTTTTTGATGTGATTGTTTCCGGGTAAACTCGTGGCCCCTTTAGCGGGTTGCACGGTTCCAGAAATAGCGAACTTCCTTGTACTCCGAGTTTTCCTGTGTAAAGAACAAACACGTCAAAGGGCGTCCCCGGGTTTACCGAGGGAAGCCACTCCGATGCTTAAGTCAGACACTGTCAGATAAGCAGAAAACTCAAGAGTAGTTAAGAAATTGTCCGTCCTCTTACCGGGAGGTCCTCACCGGTATTTATAGTAGCATTAAAGGCAGCACTTTGTCTTTTTCCAATGTGGGAATGAACTCCCTTGCTTTACCTCAACTTTACAATGAACTGGGCCCTGACAAAGGACCCAGAGTGGCTTCTCAAATCTGACTGGGCTTTGACCCTGTAAACAGTACTTCAAGCATAATAAACGATGCATATTTAACAATTGACCACACTTGGTGTTATTTCTTGAATTGTAACCCGGTAAAGGAGAAATATTAGGTTCCACCTATAAACAAGTCCCCCAAGTCCTCAGTCAAGGGGTACGCTTGGGTGGGGACTTGAAATCATTTCTTTACCGGGTTACAAAGGTATCATCCAGACCCGGTGTACCCAGTCCCCCAAGTCCGTACGCAAGGGTGCCCCGCAGACACGTTGACTATGGGAATTGAAAACGACGTCTCCGGGTTGTAGTGGGGGAAACTGAAAAGTTTTCAGTTTGAAGTGGGGGAAAACGAAAAGTTTTCAGTTTTGAAGTGGGGGAAACTGAAAAGTTTTTCGGTTTTGGGACGCGGCATGCACGACACGTGTCGATTTTCTCGAAAAACTGAAACGTCCCTTCAGTGTACGTCTCTAACTGTATAAATAGGGGTTGAGGGTGACAGTTTTGTCGCACCTTCGAAACCGATAACTTTTTCGTGCTTTTGCTCTCATCCTCTGTTGTCGCTGTGCTTGTTGGATTTCCAAACTCAAATCGACCTCAAAATCCTTTCAAACCCTCACAAGTAAGGTACTGTTTTCTCTTCCGATGTTTTTGAGTGTTTTGGATCGATCTTGTGTACTGTTTTCTGGGATCCAATCTGGGTTTCTGCGTTAGTGTGTGCGTATATCGTTGTGGTCGCCGGGGTTATCTGGGTTTCTGACGACGTTCCCGTGTTTCTTGTTTTGCAGATGACAAACCCCGCAATGGATGCTCACGTCCCCGAGTTTGCCTCAGTAACCTTCACTGATGGGACCGCTCTCGACCCTCCCGGGTACTCACTGACCGCGGAGGAGATTGTGGAGCTAAGGAGCAATTGGAAGATTCCCGAGTCTGTTGAAATTCGGACTTTAGAACCCGAGGATCAGTTCTTCGCTCCCGGGGATGGGTGGACGCTATGCCACGAGTACCAGCTACGCTGCGGCCTGTCACTCCCGCTAAAGGTGGAGGTGCAGTATCTCCTGGCTGCGAGCAACTTCGCCATCGGGCAAGTTGGCCCGAATATGTGGAGGCAGCTACTAGGGTTGTGCGTGATGTACAAGGTGTTGAAGCAGCAGATGCCGACCTACCACGAGTTACACGCCATGTACCGGGCCGAGTACTCCCGGAAGGCGGGTTTCAGTGGGACCATCCAACTGAAGTCCAAAGGGGTCTTTAAGAAGATCATCGAGGACCTGCCGACCTCCGTGAGCCGGACCTGGAGGGAAAAAAGTTTCTTGATAAGAAACTTTCAAGACCCGGGACACGCGCTTCAAGTACCGGGTGACTTCCAGCCACTGATGAGTAAGTCCTCTGCCTTAAGGTTTGTCTTTTCTCTGTCCCGAGTTGTACTTACATATGTTGTGTTGCAGACGTCCCCGACATTCCTTTGGAGCCGGTGATGGAGAAAAGGATCCGGAGGATGCTATGGGCCTTCAGGGGTCAAGATGACCGGAGCTCGTACCGGCTTTGTAGGCTGTATGTGTACAGCCGGTGCCGGTTGATGGAGCTTCCAGGTTTGTCTCGTTTCCTTCACAATTTTTGTTGTTTACATGCTCCGGTCTAACGGGTTATGTCTTTTGTTGCAGCTCTTCTCCCAATGGAGTTCACGAAGCGAAAGAACCCGGGAATATACGACGGCTTCGAGGACAAAGTTGTATGGGCCGGGATCCGGGCGCAAGGGACGGAGGGGATGGCATACGACATCGACCTGACATCAAAGGCGGCTTTCCTGCGCCCAGACGCCGAGCAAGGGGACGTTCAGCAGTTCCATGTCGACACGCTGCACTACAGCGAGATCCCCGAGTACTTGGCTGAGGTTCTCGGGCCAGAGGTTTTCCAGGAGGGGGAGGAAGTCGAAGGGAATCCCTCAGAGGCGGATTACAACCCGCTATTTGAAGAACCGGGGAGGGAATCTTCCATCGCCGACGAAGAGACTGAAGAACCGGTAATGAGCACGGTTCCATCGTCTGTGCTCCCCGGTGAGGAGTTTACTGAAGAGGATGATAACGGAGGTGAAGAGGTTGGAGGGTTGGAAAGGGGAATAAGGAGTGAGAACCCGGAGGGGAGTGACGGGAGTGATGAAGTGCAAGAAGTGGAGCCCGTTCCCTCTCGCAAACGCACCCGTGAGGCATCCAGCTCGGGGAGGTCCGAGAGGAGGAAGAGAAGGAAGGAGAGGAAAGAGAGGAGGAGAGAAAGCAGCACCAGGACACCACAGAAATAATGGAGGAGATGGCGAGCGCGGGAATGGCGGACGTGGCCATCCAGAGAATGGTAGCGGATTTGAAGAACTGCGCCGCCGACTCCTATGTCCTGGAGCATGAGGACCCGTTGACTGTAGCCCGGAGGGCGCAGGAGAAGCTGATGCGGGTAAGTTAGTCTTCTCCTTTAACTCGTTCTCTTTTTGTTTTTGGTTCCTTGCACTAACCCGTTATTTTATTTGTGTAGGCTGTCAGGTTGTCGTACTTGGCAACTGACCGGCTCATAACCGAAGGCATCCCCGAGCGAGAGAGAGTCCTTAGGGATGATCTCCGGGCCGCCCGGGACCAGGTGACGGCGAGTGAAGAAAACCTGGCTCGGGTCCGGGAATTCGCAAGCGCATCAGCGATCGCGTCGAGTGCGAAGTTGGCCAAGGCGGAAGAACACATAGCAGACCTGGTGGCCAAGAACTCGGAATTGGAGAAAGTTATCGAAGGTCACCGGGAGGACCGGTGTGCTCAAGACGCCGCGATAGCCCAGCTGACCGAGCAAAACCAGGGGCTGCAGCAACAGGTTACTTCCCTGGAGCAACAAAAAGGAGATTTGCTCCAGGCAGTTTCCCGGGCCAAGGACTCAGCAGTCTCCGAGTTTCTGGCGAGCCCCGAGTTTGACCTGAAGCTGCGGTCGGCAAGGGCCGAGGCTCGTGCCGAAATAGTGAGCGCTGGGATTCGCTAAGGCTGGCTCGACAAGGCTGGTTATGACGGTCATCAAGGTCATGTCAGACCCGACGAGGCTGCAGGCACCTCCCGGTCGACTCCTGCCATGGCTGCAAACCCTAGGGCTCCTGCGAACCCGGCTCGGAGTCCCCCGGTTCGTTCTTCAGCAGCCGGGAGAGGTACTTCTCGTGGTGGGATTGTGGGTGGTCCTAGAAACCGGCCACCTCTGCGTAGGGGTCAGTTCATCATACAGCCCCGGGGAGGACGTGGCGGGTCTAACACTGGCGGGGGTAGGGGGTCGGCAGCGCCATGAACCGGAGCCTTAGGATGTTTTTCACTTCTGTAATAGATTAGTTCACCTGTAGCGGTTTGCTACTTTTTGTAATTGATATTTTTGAAGTAATCAAATTTTTCTTTCTCGCAATCCTTCCTGTGCCAAAACACGGTAACCTGATGAACAGTTCAAAAATTTACATATAACCCCGGTTTGCCATGTGAATAAAGATAGTGCCGCTAAGGGTTACTTGTCCGTTAGGACTTCCATGGGCCGCTAAGGCCTTGCGCGAAAATGTCCTTCTATAACACGAGTTTTTTTTTTTGTTTTTTTGTAAAACAACACGTTAAACTGATGCATAATTTGCAAGTGTTAACAAAATATACACATAGTGCCGGTTCGGCATGTGAATAAAATTAGGGCCGCTAAGGCTTTACGGGTCCGTAAGGACTTTCAAGGACCGCTAGGGCTTTAAGGGTCCGTTAGGACTTCCAACCCGATGCATAACCTGCAAGTGTTGACAAAATTCACATATACAATGCCGGGTTGGCATGTTAACATTATAAAGTGAAAATAGGGCCGGTAAGGCTTTACGGGTCCGTTAGGACTTCCAAGGGTTTCCTGCCAAATAACACGGTAATCTGATGCAAAATATGCAAATGTGACAAAATTTGCACATATAATGCCGGTTTGGCATGTAAGTAAAAATAGTGCCGCTAAGGCTGTATGGGTCCGTTAAGACTTTCAAAGACTGAAATAAGGCCGTGAAAGGCTTGCAATATTTCAAGTTATGGAGATTACCAGAAATTGTCAGAGATTGCCGAGTTTGACAGTGAAATAAGGCCGTCAAGGCTTGCAATATTTCACGTCATGTAGACCGGAGATTATCGGAGATTATCGGAGAATGCCGAGTTTGACAGTGAAATAAGGCCGTTAAGGCTTGCAATATTTCACGTCATGTAGTCCGGAGATTATCGGAGAATGCCGAGTTTGACAGTGAAATAAGGCCGTTAAGGCTTGCAATATTTCACGTCATGTAGTCCGGAGATTATCGGAGATTATCGGAGAATGCCGAGTTTGACAGTGAAATAAGGCCGTTAAGGCTTGCAATATTTCACGTCATGTAGACCGGAGATTATCGGAGATTATCGGAGAATGCCGAGTTTGACAGTGAAATAAGGCCGTTAAGGCTTGCAATATTTCACGTCATGTAGACCGGAGATTATCGGAGATTATCGGAGAATGCCGAGTTTGACAGTGAAATAAGGCCGTTAAGGCTTGCAATATTTCACGTCATGTAGACCGGAGATTATCGGAGATTATCGGAGAATGGCGATTAAGGCATACAAGTAGGGCCGCTAAAGGCTGCATTCACTTCAACAAACTGTTTAATAAAACATAACCCGGTAGGGGGTTTCATGCATTGTGGGCCTGAAAGGCTTTATATACATCATAAACAATAAATTTGGACATTCATAGATAACTCGGTACCTATTTGGGGAAGAGATGCAGATGTTAGGCGTTCCATGGTCGTGGAAGCGTAACTTCATCTGTACCCCGGATGTAAAACGTTGCCGGGCTCACGACTTCAACAATTTCATATGGACCCTCCCATGGAGCTTTGAACCCCGTTGGCTTAGGGATAACCTCCTTCATGACCCAATCCCCGAGTTTGAGTGGGCGCTTGATAACCCGGGAATTGTAGTGTTTAGCCACTTTTTGCTTCTTGTTGATATTTCGGAGATGTGCACGCTCCCGGCGTTCCTCCAGGAGGTCCAGGTTAAGGCGGATGCCGTCATTGTTGGTTTCCCTGTCAAACAGTTGTATCCGGTCACTCGGGACTTCCATCTCTACCGGGATCACTGCCTCAGAGCCAAAGGTCATAAGAAATGGGCTCTCCCCATTGGCTTCTGTTGGAGTTGTCCTAAGCGCCCACAAAACCTCTGGAAGTTTCTCAGCCCATAGACCCTTTGCGTCCTCCAGCTTCTTCTTCAGAACTTGCTTGATGAGCTTGTTAACGGCTTCAGTTTGTTCATTAGTCTGCGGGTGTGCAGGTGAGGCATATAGGACCTTTGTCCCATTGGAATGTAAGAATTCCCGGAACTCATCGTTGTCAAACTGCGTCCCGTTATCTGTGATAAACGTCTCTGGGATCCCAAACCGGCAAAAGACATTGTTCCAAAGGAATTTCTTAACATTTGCGGTCGTGATCCGTGCCAGGGGTTGAGCTTCTATCCACTTGGAATTATAGTCCACTGAGACAATGGCATGTTTGAGCTGTCCCGGAGCTGTGGGTAGAGGCCCGATGAAATCAATCCCCCACATGCAAAATGGATATGGAGAAATTATTACTGATAGTGGGACTGATGGGGCACGGGGAAAGCTTGCAAATCGGTGACATTGAAGACAGGAATCTACGACGACTCTGGCATCGTGTTCCAAAGAAGACCAGTAATATCCCATTCTTAGGGTTTTGAAAGCCAGGTTACGGGCTCCAAAGTGATTTCCACATACCCCGCTATGAAGCGACTGCAAAACCTGGTCTCCTTCCTCGGGTGTAATACACTTCAAATCAGGAAAAGTATGTCCTCGTCGATACAGTTTCCCATCACGGATACTATACCGCGCCGCTCGAACCCGTAGTCGTTTGGCCGCTACCGGGTCCTCAGGTAGGGTTCCATGTTGGATGAAGTTGATGAACTCATCCATCCAAGACGGTGGCGGGTTTGCCTCTACCGCGAAGATCTCAGAAAAGGAGAGTGAGATGCTTGGTTTCTCCAATGTCTCGACCAGTAAACTTTTAAACTCGGTATTTGAATCGTCCCCTGTTGCAATCCTAGCCAGGGTATCTGCTCTCACATTCTGCTGCCTCGGTATCTGAGTAACCTCAAAGGTGTCAAATTTCTTCAGCAAGAAAGCCGCTAACTTTTGATAGGACGAAAGATGTGCTTCCTTTGCCTGAAATCCGCCGTTAACCTGCTGCACTACCAGTTGTGAATCACTTAGTATGTGGAGATGCCGGGCGCCCATATCTTTAGCGAGTTGGAGCCCTTTGATTAGGGCTTCGTACTCAGTCATGTTGTTTGATGCTTTGAAGTTAAAGCGTAAGGCATAGTCAAACATATTACCCTCCGGGTCTACCAATGTAATGCCTGCTCCACATTGTCTCTGATTGACTGATCCATCTACAAATATCTGCCAACTTTCCGGTTCAGCTTGTGTAGGAAGAGTTTCGGCAACTGTTGAATCTGCTGGGATTAACTCGGCAATGAAGTCTGCTGCTGCCTGCCCTTTGATTGCCGTTCGCGGTTTAAAGTGCAAATCATGCTCCCCCAACTCAATTGCCCATTTGACCAATCGTCCTGAAGTCGCCGGCTTTTGCAGAACCTGCCGTAGCGGTTGGTTGGTGAGTACATGGATGGAATGTGCTTGAAAATAGGGTCTTAACTTCCTTGCTGCTACAACCAAAGCCAGGGCCAGTTTTTCAATATCTGGATAACGAGTTTCAGGATCATTGAATCCTTTTCCAGTATAGTAGACCGGCAGTTCTTCAGACTCTGGCTTTCTTATCAAGGCACAACTGACAGCCGTTTGAGATACCGCCAGGTACAGATAGAGTATTTCCCCAGGGTTTGGTCTGGATAAAGAAGGAACTTACGCCAAGTATTCCTTCAACTTTTCAAAAGCTTGATTGTGCTCTTCCTGCCATGTAATCCGCTCGCGGTGTTGACTCTTGAGAATTTTGAAGAAGGGGGCACATTTATCTGTTAACCTGGATATAAACCGGGATAAGGCTACCAGCCTGCCAGTAAGTTGCTGAACTTCATTCCTGGTTTTTGGCGGTTGCATGGCCAAGACGGCTTGAATTTTGTCGGGGTTTGCCTCAATTCCCCGAGCGCTGACCATAAACCCGAGAAACTTTCCTCCCGAAACACCGAACACACACTTCTCCGGGTTTAACCTCATCCCCTTGCTCAAGGCAATGTCGATAACGGTCTCCAAGTCATCCGGGTGTTTGCTTGTTTCCCGGCTTTTGACCAGCATATCATCTATATAAACCTCCATAGTATCCCCGAGTTGGTTTGCAAACATGCCCACTACGAGGCGCTGGAACGTGGCTCCTGCATTCCGGAGTCCAAAAGGCATCACTCTGTAATAATACATCCCCTTGTCTGTTGTAAAAGATGTGTGCTGTTGATCCGCGGGATTCATCGGAACTTGGTTAAATCCCGAGTATGCATCTATAAAGCTCAACTGGGGGTGGCCCGCGGTTGAATCCACCAGTTGATCAATCTTTGGAAGGGAAAAACTATCCTTCGGGCAAGCCTTATTCAGATCTGTGTAGTCGACGCACATCCTCCACTTTCCGTTTGCCTTCTTGACCATCACCACATTGGCCAACCAATCCGGGTATGTTGCATCTTCAATGAACCCGATGTCTTTAAGACGTTTAACTTCTGCTTGAATGGCCTTGTACTTCTCTGCGCAAAATGCACGACGCTTCTGTCTTACCGGTTTAACACCCGGGATAATATTGAGGGAATGCGTCATAACGTCTGGAGAAATCCCGGGCATGTCTGCATATGACCATGCGAACACCTTCTGTTTCCGGGTTAGCAGCTCAACCATTCGGGTTCTGACCTCGGGGTCAAGGCCTGTGCCAATGCAAATCTTCCTCTCCGGGTATTCTTCTGAAATCTGAATCCATTCTGTTGCCTCGATTGGGGCTGGCCGGGGGAACTTGGCAGGATACTTCTGGCTCTTCTTTTGTGCCGTCTTGCTGATGGGCAAAGAATCCGGGTCATCCCTGGGGTCATCGGGTTTGTCAAATGGGGACAGGGAAAAACCGGCCGAAAACATCTCATGCTGGGACTGAGTTGCTATCGCGTTGCATCTGACAGCGGCTTCTTGGTCTCCGCGAATTGTAACCCAACCCCCGGGTGTAGGTACCTTCATAAGCAGCATGTGACCCGCTATAAAACTTTGTAGGCCCCAGAGTGCATCTCTCCCGAGTATGGCATTGTAGGAGGATGGGCAGTCCACAATTATGAAGGGAACTACAATTCTTGTGGACTGGTGCCCGGTTCCAACTGTAACCGTTAGCTGATCAGATCCCAACGGTTGAGTCGTCTCACCTGAAAAACTGATCAATGGCTCGTGGTTTCTATAGAGCTTGTCTCTTCCTCTTTTAAACCCCTTATAGCAACTGCTGAACATGACGCTGACAGCGGCTCCCGTATCTATTAGAACCCTCCGAGTTCTCTAGTGGTCAATCTGAAGAGTGATAATGAAAGGATCATTGTGATGCACTTTCAGCGTGTCTTCAGACTGAGAAAATGACACGGTATCCCGAGGAACCAGCTCCTTGCGGCATTCCTGACGAAGCTGCATTATCTCAAACTCCGGGCATCTTGGGCAGAGTCTTTTGGCCCGGTGACCGGACACCCCTTGGGTGCCACCCCCGTGAATCGTCATTATCTCCCCATACACTTCAATCAGGTTGACACCTGTGGCGGGTGACTTATACTGCTGTAACTTGCCGTTCTGGATCATGTACTCAATGGTGTTCCGAAGAGAAAAGCACCGGTCGGTTGTGTGGCCAGACTCGTTGTGATAGGCACAATGTTGCCCGTTGTCCGGCCCTGCCCTTTTGGGAAACTTTCTTTTTGGAGCCGGGGGAACTTCATTCCTATGGCGGTTCCAAATTTCTTCATAGGAGGCAGTCAAGTTGGTCAACACTTCATATCGAGGGATGTAAGTGTTCTTTTCCTCCCGGGTTGGATGTCTTGGGTATGGAGCCTCTCTTGGTTTCTCCCTTGGTCTGTTTGAACTTTTGCCGTAGTATCCCTGGCCACTCTTATGCTGCCCTTCCTTTTTCCATCCATCAGCTCGCTGGCTTGTGAACCCGGTGTTCGTCCGGCGTTCCCCGAAGGTGTCGTACTCGGCTTGAGCTTGCCGAGTTACTTCATTAATTAAATCGTCGTAGCACCTGAACCGCTGCTTCCTGAGCTCCACCACAAAGCGGGTTGGTTTGAGCGCCTGTAAGAACGCCTCTGATGCTACTGACTCGTCCAAGTGCCCACACTTGGAAGTTGTGGACAGCCAACGGGTTACAAAAATTTTCAAGCTTTCATCATCCCTTTGCTGGACTTTGAATAACGAAGTGGTGCTTCGGTTGGCACTAGACAGCAGGATAAACCGGGACAGGAACCTCTGTGTCAGCTGACCATAGGTCTCTATTGACAAAGCCGGTAACTTGAGGAACCAACTCAATGCCTCCTCACTGAGTGTTTCCTGGAAAGCATGGCATGCTTGGGCGTCTGTGAACCGGGTTGAATCCAACTGAGACTGGAACAACTCAAGGTGTGCATACGGCCTTGAGCAAAGCAATGTCGATAACGGTCTCCAAGTCATCCGGGTGTTTGCTTGTTTCCCGGCTTTTGACCAGCATATCATCTATATAAACCTCCATAGTATCCCCGAGTTGGTTTGCAAACATGCCCACTACGAGGCGCTGGAACGTGGCTCCTGCATTCCGGAGTCCAAAAGGCATCACTCTGTAATAATACATCCCCTTGTCTGTTGTAAAAGATGTGTGCTGTTGATCCGCGGGATTCATCGGAACTTGGTTAAATCCCGAGTATGCATCTATAAAGCTCAACTGGGGGTGGCCCGCGGTTGAATCCACCAGTTGATCAATCTTTGGAAGGGAAAAACTATCCTTCGGGCAAGCCTTATTCAGATCTGTGTAGTCGACGCACATCCTCCACTTTCCGTTTGCCTTCTTGACCATCACCACATTGGCCAACCAATCCGGGTATGTTGCATCTTCAATGAACCCGATGTCTTTAAGACGTTTAACTTCTGCTTGAATGGCCTTGTACTTCTCTGCGCAAAATGCACGACGCTTCTGTCTTACCGGTTTAACACCCGGGATAATATTGAGGGAATGCGTCATAACGTCTGGAGAAATCCCGGGCATGTCTGCATATGACCATGCGAACACCTTCTGTTTCCGGGTTAGCAGCTCAACCATTCGGGTTCTGACCTCGGGGTCAAGGCCTGTGCCAATGCAAATCTTCCTCTCCGGGTATTCTTCTGAAATCTGAATCCATTCTGTTGCCTCGATTGGGGCTGGCCGGGGGAACTTGGCAGGATACTTCTGGCTCTTCTTTTGTGCCGTCTTGCTGATGGGCAAAGAATCCGGGTCATCCCTGGGGTCATCGGGTTTGTCAAATGGGGACAGGGAAAAACCGGCCGAAAACATCTCATGCTGGGACTGAGTTGCTATCGCGTTGCATCTGACAGCGGCTTCTTGGTCTCCGCGAATTGTAACCCAACCCCCGGGTGTAGGTACCTTCATAAGCAGCATGTGACCCGCTATAAAACTTTGTAGGCCCCAGAGTGCATCTCTCCCGAGTATGGCATTGTAGGAGGATGGGCAGTCCACAATTATGAAGGGAACTACAATTCTTGTGGACTGGTGCCCGGTTCCAACTGTAACCGTTAGCTGATCAGATCCCAACGGTTGAGTCGTCTCACCTGAAAAACTGATCAATGGCTCGTGGTTTCTATAGAGCTTGTCTCTTCCTCTTTTAAACCCCTTATAGCAACTGCTGAACATGACGCTGACAGCGGCTCCCGTATCTATTAGAACCCTCCGAGTTCTCTAGTGGTCAATCTGAAGAGTGATAATGAAAGGATCATTGTGATGCACTTTCAGCGTGTCTTCAGACTGAGAAAATGACACGGTATCCCGAGGAACCAGCTCCTTGCGGCATTCCTGACGAAGCTGCATTATCTCAAACTCCGGGCATCTTGGGCAGAGTCTTTTGGCCCGGTGACCGGACACCCCTTGGGTGCCACCCCCGTGAATCGTCATTATCTCCCCATACACTTCAATCAGGTTGACACCTGTGGCGGGTGACTTATACTGCTGTAACTTGCCGTTCTGGATCATGTACTCAATGGTGTTCCGAAGAGAAAAGCACCGGTCGGTTGTGTGGCCAGACTCGTTGTGATAGGCACAATGTTGCCCGTTGTCCGGCCCTGCCCTTTTGGGAAACTTTCTTTTTGGAGCCGGGGGAACTTCATTCCTATGGCGGTTCCAAATTTCTTCATAGGAGGCAGTCAAGTTGGTCAACACTTCATATCGAGGGATGTAAGTGTTCTTTTCCTCCCGGGTTGGATGTCTTGGGTATGGAGCCTCTCTTGGTTTCTCCCTTGGTCTGTTTGAACTTTTGCCGTAGTATCCCTGGCCACTCTTATGCTGCCCTTCCTTTTTCCATCCATCAGCTCGCTGGCTTGTGAACCCGGTGTTCGTCCGGCGTTCCCCGAAGGTGTCGTACTCGGCTTGAGCTTGCCGAGTTACTTCATTAATTAAATCGTCGTAGCACCTGAACCGCTGCTTCCTGAGCTCCACCACAAAGCGGGTTGGTTTGAGCGCCTGTAAGAACGCCTCTGATGCTACTGACTCGTCCAAGTGCCCACACTTGGAAGTTGTGGACAGCCAACGGGTTACAAAAATTTTCAAGCTTTCATCATCCCTTTGCTGGACTTTGAATAACGAAGTGGTGCTTCGGTTGGCACTAGACAGCAGGATAAACCGGGACAGGAACCTCTGTGTCAGCTGACCATAGGTCTCTATTGACAAAGCCGGTAACTTGAGGAACCAACTCAATGCCTCCTCACTGAGTGTTTCCTGGAAAGCATGGCATGCTTGGGCGTCTGTGAACCGGGTTGAATCCAACTGAGACTGGAACAACTCAAGGTGTGCATACGGCCTTGAGCAAAGCAATGTCGATAACGGTCTCCAAGTCATCCGGGTGTTTGCTTGTTTCCCGGCTTTTGACCAGCATATCATCTATATAAACCTCCATAGTATCCCCGAGTTGGTTTGCAAACATGCCCACTACGAGGCGCTGGAACGTGGCTCCTGCATTCCGGAGTCCAAAAGGCATCACTCTGTAATAATACATCCCCTTGTCTGTTGTAAAAGATGTGTGCTGTTGATCCGCGGGATTCATCGGAACTTGGTTAAATCCCGAGTATGCATCTATAAAGCTCAACTGGGGGTGGCCCGCGGTTGAATCCACCAGTTGATCAATCTTTGGAAGGGAAAAACTATCCTTCGGGCAAGCCTTATTCAGATCTGTGTAGTCGACGCACATCCTCCACTTTCCGTTTGCCTTCTTGACCATCACCACATTGGCCAACCAATCCGGGTATGTTGCATCTTCAATGAACCCGATGTCTTTAAGACGTTTAACTTCTGCTTGAATGGCCTTGTACTTCTCTGCGCAAAATGCACGACGCTTCTGTCTTACCGGTTTAACACCCGGGATAATATTGAGGGAATGCGTCATAACGTCTGGAGAAATCCCGGGCATGTCTGCATATGACCATGCGAACACCTTCTGTTTCCGGGTTAGCAGCTCAACCATTCGGGTTCTGACCTCGGGGTCAAGGCCTGTGCCAATGCAAATCTTCCTCTCCGGGTATTCTTCTGAAATCTGAATCCATTCTGTTGCCTCGATTGGGGCTGGCCGGGGGAACTTGGCAGGATACTTCTGGCTCTTCTTTTGTGCCGTCTTGCTGATGGGCAAAGAATCCGGGTCATCCCTGGGGTCATCGGGTTTGTCAAATGGGGACAGGGAAAAACCGGCCGAAAACATCTCATGCTGGGACTGAGTTGCTATCGCGTTGCATCTGACAGCGGCTTCTTGGTCTCCGCGAATTGTAACCCAACCCCCGGGTGTAGGTACCTTCATAAGCAGCATGTGACCCGCTATAAAACTTTGTAGGCCCCAGAGTGCATCTCTCCCGAGTATGGCATTGTAGGAGGATGGGCAGTCCACAATTATGAAGGGAACTACAATTCTTGTGGACTGGTGCCCGGTTCCAACTGTAACCGTTAGCTGATCAGATCCCAACGGTTGAGTCGTCTCACCTGAAAAACTGATCAATGGCTCGTGGTTTCTATAGAGCTTGTCTCTTCCTCTTTTAAACCCCTTATAGCAACTGCTGAACATGACGCTGACAGCGGCTCCCGTATCTATTAGAACCCTCCGAGTTCTCTAGTGGTCAATCTGAAGAGTGATAATGAAAGGATCATTGTGATGCACTTTCAGCGTGTCTTCAGACTGAGAAAATGACACGGTATCCCGAGGAACCAGCTCCTTGCGGCATTCCTGACGAAGCTGCATTATCTCAAACTCCGGGCATCTTGGGCAGAGTCTTTTGGCCCGGTGACCGGACACCCCTTGGGTGCCACCCCCGTGAATCGTCATTATCTCCCCATACACTTCAATCAGGTTGACACCTGTGGCGGGTGACTTATACTGCTGTAACTTGCCGTTCTGGATCATGTACTCAATGGTGTTCCGAAGAGAAAAGCACCGGTCGGTTGTGTGGCCAGACTCGTTGTGATAGGCACAATGTTGCCCGTTGTCCGGCCCTGCCCTTTTGGGAAACTTTCTTTTTGGAGCCGGGGGAACTTCATTCCTATGGCGGTTCCAAATTTCTTCATAGGAGGCAGTCAAGTTGGTCAACACTTCATATCGAGGGATGTAAGTGTTCTTTTCCTCCCGGGTTGGATGTCTTGGGTATGGAGCCTCTCTTGGTTTCTCCCTTGGTCTGTTTGAACTTTTGCCGTAGTATCCCTGGCCACTCTTATGCTGCCCTTCCTTTTTCCATCCATCAGCTCGCTGGCTTGTGAACCCGGTGTTCGTCCGGCGTTCCCCGAAGGTGTCGTACTCGGCTTGAGCTTGCCGAGTTACTTCATTAATTAAATCGTCGTAGCACCTGAACCGCTGCTTCCTGAGCTCCACCACAAAGCGGGTTGGTTTGAGCGCCTGTAAGAACGCCTCTGATGCTACTGACTCGTCCAAGTGCCCACACTTGGAAGTTGTGGACAGCCAACGGGTTACAAAAATTTTCAAGCTTTCATCATCCCTTTGCTGGACTTTGAATAACGAAGTGGTGCTTCGGTTGGCACTAGACAGCAGGATAAACCGGGACAGGAACCTCTGTGTCAGCTGACCATAGGTCTCTATTGACAAAGCCGGTAACTTGAGGAACCAACTCAATGCCTCCTCACTGAGTGTTTCCTGGAAAGCATGGCATGCTTGGGCGTCTGTGAACCGGGTTGAATCCAACTGAGACTGGAACAACTCAAGGTGTGCATACGGGCACCCCATTCCGGCATATCTTTTAATCTTAAATGGCTTTGCTTCCGGTGGCTTTTTGTCTGCTTGAACCCGTGCGGAAAATGGGCTTGCACGGGTAATAAAGGGTTGGTATTGTTGTGGTCCCGTTCCCGAGTTAAGGCGCTGCTCAAGTTGGGTCACAGTTTGTGTCAACTGTAACAGCAGCTGGGTCTGGGCATCTGCTGGGGGAAGTGGTTGATTTAACAACGGCTCTGGGGGTGGAGGAGGTCCTGTAAGATTGTGATTAAACAAAGGATTGGAGAGATGGATAATTTGTGGATTTGGGTTAGGGTGGGCAGTGGTTGGGAGAATAGCGGGTGGTATGTATGCACTGTCAAGAGTTCGCGGGTTTCCACAACCCGGAGGATTCCCTTCTGGGGTGATGATATCAGCAAGTCTGGCTGACGTCCTCATGGCATTCGCCCTTTGAGTTAAGGTTGCTTGAAGAAGCCCATGCTCGGCCTGGATAGTCGCTAACTGCTCCCTCACCGTCATTAACTCGGCATGTTCTCGAGTAGATTGCTCCTTTTGAGCGAGAAAGTCCTTTTTCAAGAGCTCGAATGCTGCTGCCAAATCTGTTTGGCCAAACTGGGTCCCGGAGGTCCCTGGGTTATCATCCCCTGAGAAATTAAGCCTCCTAGTTGGATCTTGTTCTCCTGCCATTTCCACCGTCCTTCGAAATATTAATTGGGAGGTCTTGAGTTCGACTCTCAACGAGAGCACCAATTGTTTCCGGGTAAACTCGTGGCCCCTTTAGCGGGTTGCACGGTTCCAGAAATAGCGAACTTCCTTGTACTCCGAGTTTTCCTGTGTAAAGAACAAACACGTCAAAGGGCGTCCCCGGGTTTACCGAGGGAAGCCACTCCGATGCTTAAGTCAGATACTGTCAGATAAGCAGAAAACTCAAGAGTAGTTAAGAAATTGTCCGTCCTCTTACCGGGAGGTCCTCACCGGTATTTATAGTAGCATTAAAGGCAGCACTTTGTCTTTTTCCAATGTGGGAATGAACTCCCTTGCTTTACCTCAACTTTACAATGAACTGGGCCCTGACAAAGGACCCAGAGTGGCTTCTCAAATCTGACTGGGCTTTGACCCTGTAAACAGTACTTCAAGCATAATAAACGATGCATATTTAACAATTGACCACACTTGGTGTTATTTCTTGAATTGTAACCCGGTAAAGGGGAAATATTAGGTTCCACCTATAAACAGTGATTTTTAATTATAAACTTGAACAATTCATGTTTGACAGATTTAGTTCGTCCATTGATTAGATCTAATTCTGCTTCTTAACAATCATTAACTTGACTGAAATTTTATAAAATTGGTATACTTGTATAAATCTATAACTTAAATGGTTAAAATATAAAAATTTAATTAAAAATATTAGTCTAACAAAGAATTAATTCTAAAGTTCTTAAGTAGTCTTAAACTTTGATATTCTCGTTAAACCGGCTTCTTTAGAGGTCCTCAGTAGGGCTCGTTCTATACAAAACTGGAGTAAAGTTTGTATCTTTTACTCTCCACGGCCTACAACAAAAAGCTTGCATCTTTGAGAGATGGAAGCTCTGCCTGTATAGCTCAACTGGGTAAACCCCCGGAACAGATAAACAAACAAAGATGCTTCAACTCCTTCTACGCTCACCCAAAACCCTGCTAACCCTCCCACCCAAAACCCAACCCCTCATCTCCTTCTTCTCCTCCCAACCCCACCACGAATCCATCCTCGGGTCCCCCGCCAGAGTCCAAAAGATCATCGCCGCCCAATCCGACCCTCTCCTCGCCAAAGAAATCTTCGACTTCGCCGCCCGCCACCCCCATTTCCGCCACTCCTACTCCTCGTACTTCACCCTCATCCTTAAACTCGGCCGCGCCCGTTACTTCTCTCTCGTCGACGACCTCCTCCTCCGCCTCAAGGCACAACCCACCTACTCTCCCTCCCCTGCCCTCTTTACCCACCTCATCAAAATCTACGGCGACGCCCATCTCCCTCAGAAAGCCCTCAGAACCTTCTACACTATGTTCCACTTCAACTGTAGGCCCTCCGTGAAACACCTCAACCGGATTCTTGAAATTCTGGTGGCCCACCGTAACTTCCTCCGGCCGGCTTTCGACGTTTTCAGAGACGCCCACCGCCACGGCGTAGTGCCCGATACGAAATCATACAACATTATGATGACAGCGTTTTGCTTGAGTGGGGATTTGAGCGTTGCTTATGGTCTGTTTAATAAAATGTATGAGCGAGATGTTGTGCCGGATGTGGATTCGTATCGGATTCTGATGCAGGGGCTGTGCAGGAAGGGGCAGGTGAATGGTGCGGTGGAGTTTCTGGAGGATATGATGAATAAAGGTTTTGTTCCGGATTCGTTGAGTTATACTAGCTTGTTGAATAGTTTGTGTAGGAAGAAGCAGCTGCGCGAGGCGTACAAGCTTCTGTGTAGGATGAAGGTGAAGGGGTGCAATCCTGACATTGTGCATTATAATACTGTGATATCGGGGTTTTGTAGGGAAGGGAGGGCGGTGGATGCTTGTAAGGTTCTTGACGATATGGAGTCTAATGGGTGCTTGCCGAATTTGGTGTCATATAGGAGTTTGGTTAGCGGGTTGTGTGGTCAGGGGATGCTTGATGATGCCAAGAAGTATATGGAGGTGATGATATCAAAGGGGTTTTCGCCTCATTTTTCGGTTGTTCATGGTTTGGTTAAGGGGTTTTGCAATGTGGGTAGGATTGAGGATGCTTGTGGAGTTATGGAGGAGATACTTAATCATGGGGAGGTTCCGCATAGGGATACTTGGATGACAATAATTCCGGGGACATGTGAAGAGATTGAGCTGGTGAGGATGGAAGAAGTTTGGAAAGAGATAATGAAGGTTGAGATCAAGCCTAGCACCAGAATAGTGGAGGCAGCTTTTGGTTTGGAGAACTACTTGATCAAAAGGATTCATGCTTGTAAAACATGGAGAGGCTGAGTGTTTCTTGGTATGTGCTTCACTGGTTAGTTTCTTTGAAGTTCCTCCCTCTAGCATGAGGGTTAGAGTTACTAGCTTTACTTAGTTGTTTTTCACTAGATTCAGTATCCTCCCAAACAGTTCATTGTTTAAATTGCTCATAACATGTTTATCAGTTTTCAGCATATAAATTCATTTTCCACTATTCACTTGCTCACTCATGCATTTGTTTCTTTTATGATTGATGTTCTCTGTATGCAACATATGGATCATATAGATCACATCTAAAAGCAATTAAAATTTGTCTCTAATGCTCTTTACTGTTTGCTTCAGTTTGAATGTTCGTTTATGTTTTCATTGGTGGATTGCAGGGATGTTGGACAGTTGATTTTGCTTATCAATAACTGATTGTATGACTGTGCTGCTACTGGAGCAAATCTTTTTCTGGAATCAACAAGTCTGTATGCTTCCCGTGTTTGTATTTGGATCAATATCAAGCCTGAACAGATCAACCATGGTGAACAGTGCAGACCCAAGATTTAGCGTATGGAAGGAAGGGGTTAATGCTTAAGTGAACTGGTGGAGGCAGATTGTGGGGGAAAACATGATTATACTAGAATTAAGATCATATGGTTTGCACTTTGGAAGGTATTACTTATGGAAAAAAAAAGAAGAAGCTTATTTCTCAGGTGCCTCATTGGGCTTCGTATAGGTCAGTGATGGAGATATGCACATCAGAGCAACTTAGAGTTTACTTAACATTTTGGCTCTCAAGGGTGAGTGTTATAGGAAAATAATAGTGTCTAAGGTCAAATGGCTGACGAATTTTGATCTAGATTTACGCCTGAGAGCCACCAGCACTTTCAATACTTGGGGTCTTAACAAAGTGATTTCTGGATAAGACTTTTTTGTTAATAGAATATTGCTGGGTTTTGTGTCATGTCCTGTTAGAGGGGTTGTTTATGGTAGAGAATGTAGGAAGGCTATAGGGAGCACTGATCATATGCGTGACAGTCTTAGAACTTCGAGTGGATGATGGTTTCTATGTTTTGCATACTTGTGGAGGGCTATCCACTATTATCAGCTCAGTGATTGCTGTCGTGATTGGCGGCAGAATTTTTGTCAGTAATGAGTACCATGCAGCTTTGTAATAGAAGATAAGAGAGCGTTGACTTCACACCAAGCCTTGAATGATACCACTTCTGTGCTCAAAGTGAAACACAAGACTGAGAAGCAATGTCTAGAGGTAATTTAAGTGCCTTTTTTGTTTAGTGTTGATTTACTTTGTGAGATCAGACATGTAATTATGAATTATTGATCTCAGGTCTCTTAATCTCAGGCAAAAGAACATACTTAGATAAAGATCCCCATAACTGGTTGTCTGGTTTCATATATTACTTTCAGTTACTAATTCATTTTAATGTAGAATCAGATGTTTGTTCTTGAATTTGCATTAAATACTACTTGATTACGCCGATAGAACTCCATTGTTTTTATGTTCCTGCTTGCACTATTTCATTTTGGATGGTAATTTTGTAGGCTATTTATATGATCAAATCTTTTATACTTAAAGGTCTGGTGGTATCTTTATTCGTAGAACAAGGACACAAGGTTCTATAAGTCTACTGAGCTGACTAGTGTGTTGGAATATTGCATTTATGTTGTCATTTTATGATATGTTCATGTAGCTGTTTCATATACCTTGAGCCTTCGAAGTTCATGTAGTTGCTACTTGTGGATGGTAAGAGCCAAAATTTGGTACTTATCAAAATGGGGCCAATTTCGGCTGTCCATACTATCAAAATGGCCATGACGACAGGTTGACTTTCTTCGAAATATTATCAGCCTATCAGGCTTGTCACTCTCTTGGCTGTACTGGAACTTCGAAGTATTCGACTATCATACTTCAGAGTATATCAAACTGCAGATCATACTTCCTCCTCTTGGGACTTCTATATCGCAAATCATGTGATCAAGTGTTGTCTAAAAGTTAATTCCATATGTAGCAGATTAGCACTTGGGTGATGCCTAGTACTGAACCTGCATTTTCAATGATGTGTTCACTATAATGTTTCAGAGACTAGATTACTCTAATGGTGTGTTATTGCTGAAATTGTGTTGCAGGAAAGGGTCATTGCAATTGAAATTAGTCTCTAATAATGTCTGCCACTTGCTTCAGTTCAGTAAAGTTGATAGACATTAAAATTAGTAGTAACTAGGCATTTACTTTTTTTGTTTAAGCCGGCCCACTAGCCCCAATCTTAACCGTCTCCAGTCTCTCCTCCAATTTCCCAAAATCTGAACCAGAGGCCGCATGGAGTCGGATCCACCGTCGATCAACTTCGGCACGCAAGAGGCCCTCCGCCACGTCCGTAGCCTCACCGACGTCGGCGCCATGACTCGCCTCCTCCACGAGTGCATAGCCTACCAACGCGCCTTGGATCTCAACCTTGACAACCTCCTCTCCCAGCGCTCCGACCTCGACAAGCACCTCTCCACCCTCCAGAAATCCTCCCAGGTCCTCGAGATCGTCAAATCCGACGCCGATGACGTCCTCTCCAACGTCTCCTCCACCTGCGACCTCGCCGACCGCGTCAGCGCAAAGGTCCGCGAGCTCGACCTCGCTCAGTCGCGCGTCAACTCCACGCTCCTCCGCCTCGACGCCATCGTGGAACGCACCAACTGCATCGACGGCGTCAAGCAGGCGCTCGACCGTCAAGACTACGAATCCGCCGCCAAATTAGTCCAGAGGTTTATACAGATTGAATCCGAGTATCGGGATTCTGGATCGGAGCAGAGGGACCAGCTCATGGAGTCGAAGAAGCTTCTGGAATCGATTGTGAAGAAGAAGCTTAATGCTGCTGTGGACCAGAGAGACCATCCGAATGTGTTGAGGTTTATTAGCCTGTACACGCCGTTAGGGATAGAGGAGGAGGGTTTGCAGGCTTATGTGAATTACTTGAGGAAGGTCATTGGGATGAGATCGCGGCTCGAATTCGAGCATTTGATGGAGTTGTTGGAGCTGAAGAGCAATCAGGGACAGCAGGTTAATTTCGTGGGGTGTTTGACTAATTTGTTCAAGGACATTGTGTTGGCAATTGAGGAGAATGACGATATTTTGAGGGGGCTTTGCGGCGAAGATGGGATTGTTTATGCCATTTGTGAGCTTCAGGAGGAGTGTGATACGAGGGGGAGTATGGTTTTGAAGAAGTATATGGAGTATAGGAGGTTGCCTAAGTTGTCGTCGGAGATTAATGCGCAGAATATGAATTTGCTTGATGTTGGTGTTGCTGGTGTTGGGAATGAGGGGCCGGATCCGAGAGAGGTAGAGGTTATATTGGAGGAGATACTTTCTTTGGTGCAATTGGGGGAGGATTATACGGATTTTATGGTGTCGAAGATCAAGGGATTGAGTAATGTTGATCCGGATTTGGCCCCGAGAGCAACAAAGTCGTTTAGGAGTGGAAGTTTTAGTAAAGTGGTTCAGGACATTACTGGGTTTTATGTCATATTAGAGGGTTTCTTTATGGTTGAGAATGTGAGGAAGGCTATAAGGATTGATGAGCATGTGCTTGACAGTCTTACGACTTCTATTGTGGATGATGTTTTCTATGTTCTGCAGAGTTGCTTGCGAAGGGCGATTTCCACTTTGAATATCAGCTCAGTGATTGCTGTGTTGAGTGGTGCAAGTAGTTTGTTGAGCAATGAGTACCATGAGGCTTTGCAACAGAAGATGAGAGAGCCCAATCTTGGCGCAAAGCTGTTCTTGGGTGGTGTTGGTGTTCAAAAGACTGGTACAGAGATTGCCACGGTTTTGAACAATATGGATGTGAGTAGTGAGTATGTGCTTAAACTGAAACACGAGATTGAGGAGCAGTGTTTGGAGGTAATTGAAAATTTGAAATACTTCTGTTTTGTAGTTTCTATGTGCTACATGAATTTTTGAATGACTGTAACTAGCAATTCTTTGGCTCACATTATACTTGCTTTGAATTTCCAAATGCATATGTAGATTCATACAAACCTTCCGTTATTGTATCATTGTATTGTAGTGTAGGAAGATAGGTGATTCTTGGTTTTTTCTTAATGATCTTGCTTGTTGGTGCCACATAGCTCTCCTCTGCTTTTTACTTGCCTTGTAAAATTTCATTTTCGATGCTGCAGTTTGAGTCTTTTTATATGATCAAGCTTTATACTTATAGGTTTGTTATCATAATAAACCAGGAAAAGGCTATCTAAAGTTGATTAGTGCATTACGATGCATGCATTTCTGCTCTTACTGAGTGCATGATCTGTTTGTATAGCTGTTCCATATGTCTTGATCCTTTAGAAAATCAATTCTGTTGACAATATATTCTCTAATTTTACTGAGTTCTTGCCTCATAGTGATAGAGGTGAAAAGTCAAGATCAATTATAGGCAAGGGTCAAGAACCATAGGCTGTCCATACTTATCAAAATGGTCTTGAGAACATGTAGGTTTTGTTTTGGGATGTGTACCAGGCTTGTCATTCTGTTGGCTGTAGATGAACTTTTATGTACTTTTGTACCGTCCTTCAGTGTATCAATATATGAGCTGTATGATTGTATGAGCCTATCTTGATACCATACTTTCATCTCTTTCTCTAGGATTACAAATGATGTGTTGACTTGTTTAGTTGGATTACAAATCATGCTACCAATTTTTGTTTCCATTATCGAAATTATTCCATGTTACACTGAATGATGTTTATTTATACAGGTATTCCCTGCACCAGCTGATAGAGAAAAAGTTAAGTCTTGTTTGTCTGAGCTAGGGGATATGAGCAACACATTTAAGCAAGCTTTGAATGCTGGCTTGGAGCAACTTGTGGCAACTGTGACACCACGTATCCGTCCGGTGCTTGATAATGTTGCAACCATCAGCTATGAACTATCAGAGGCTGAATATGCAGAAAATGAGGTTAATGACCCATGGGTTCAAAGGCTTCTTCATGCTGTTGAGACGAATGCAGCATGGCTGCAGTCACTGATGACTGCCAACAACTACGATTCATTCATACATCTGATAATTGAATTCCTTGTTAAGAGGCTTGAAGTAATTATGATGCAGAAAAGATTCAGTCAACTTGGAGGCCTTCAGCTGGACAGAGATTGTAGGGCATTGGTGAGCCACTTTTCTAGCATGACTCAAAGAACTGTTAGAGACAAGTTTGCTCGCCTCACTCAAATGGCAACCATTCTCAACTTAGAAAAGGTTTCTGAGATTCTGGATTTCTGGGGTGAGAATTCAGGACCTATGACCTGGAGACTAACACCAGCTGAGGTCAGGCGAGTTTTGGGTCTAAGAGTTGATTTTAAATCCGAAGCAATTGCTGCCCTCAAGTTGTAATTCCCGGTACACCAACACTTCTCCTTTATATATTTTGTTTTCTTTCTGCGTCAAAAAGGATTCATATCTTCATTCTTTTTGTTACCATTTCCTACAGTTCTGTTCACCATATTCCTCTGTAATAATTCTATGTTTCAGATTTGTGTAATACTTCAGGTTGAACATGAATTAGTTATCTTTGAACCTCTATAAAGTGTAGAATAGTTTGGACTGCATTATATCTTCCATCTAATCATCTTTCTTATAGCGGACAAAAATAGTGTGAACCTTCCCTTCAATTTTGCTTATTCATACTCAGAATCCTAGAATTCATATCAATGTTTAAAATAACGGAATTTTTGTATCAATGTTTATTATATGAGATTCTGTTTGTGCTTTGGTCATCTGATACTGATAATCAGGGTTCCTAGTTTGGGGTTGAGTGGCTTTTATTGTGTAATGGGGTTTTGGGATTGTTCGGAATGAGAGAGGCTATGAGTTAATGGCCTTGATATCAATATTGCCTTTGCAAGTTTAGACTAACTGAAAATGGTAACCCGAATGAATGGTCTGCATAAAGTGCATTATCATGTTATCTGTCAGTAATGCACGGTTCCTGAACTTCTCTTACCTCTTCATTCCAAGTCTGCAAACCATCTGTAAGAACAATAGTGAGAGCACATTCGCTGTGTAGAGACGCGCACAGTTTTTCAGAGGGCGAGCAGACCTCTCCTTTAGAAGGACAGTGGCACACTAATTTGACACAAGAACGTATTCATGTGTTGCAGAATTTGCAAGGGGTTTGTTGGTTTCCATGGTTTGTGTCAGATTAGTACTAGCTTTACAATAAATTCCAGAATATGGTAGTAATCGGTTTTGCAAATCAGCGGGATTATGAAAGGTATTCCTTAAAAACAGTGTAACTTTAAAAATAAAACAAATGCAACAATGAAACATATCCAACAATAAAGCAACAAGTGAACAAGCTGCAAAAGAACTGCACAACAAATATACAGCAACCATGTTGGCTGCTCTTCATCGTTGCCGACGAGATGGGAAGTGAGATGTGTTGTGGTTGAAGAACTGATCTAGAGCAACAAGGTGAGGTTGGGATGATTATCCCAAATCCCTAGAGATGAGAGGAGTGGTGCCCGAGGTGAAAGTTTAATTGACATTGTGTCTGAGTCGTAAGTAGACCTGTAAATGAATCGAATCTTATCCAGACCTGCTCCGGATCCGTGGTTTTTAAACGGGTTTGGATCGAAAATTTGACCCGTAGATCCGTTAAGAACCCGGATCTTGGTTGATCTGATCTGTTAACGACCCGGATCCATTTAAAAATAATTAAATCATATTTATATAAATATAATATTATTAATAAATATTAAATAATAAGATAATTATCTAGATAATCTAAACATTCATTTCTAAATTGCTTCTAAAATATGATTTGATGAAGTTGAAGGTTGTTAATGCCTATATATTTATGCTAAAAAATATTGGAGATCAAATATTTTAATTATATTAGTGTACCGTTAAAGAGTATTTTAGGCATGTAATTCAACTTTTGATGTAAACTTTATTTTCTTATAAAATTTCATCGATGTTTTATAATAAAATTATGAAATTATTATTAAAATTTGATATATTTATTATTATAAACGGATCAGATTAACTGTCAGGTATTCGTTAAACCGCCGGATCTGAATTTGGATCGAGCTATTAAAGATTCGGCGGGTAACGGGTCAGATCCGGATCTAAAGTTTCTATTACGGATCCGGATCTGCATCTAGATGGATCCGGTTCAGATCCGATCCATTTACAGGTCTAGTCGTAAGGGCTTACACAGTTGAATTCAAAACCAAGCAGATATTAATTCTATTACTTGAAGTACCTGTTTAGTTTCTTCTAAAACCTCACATAAACCTACTATTCAACCCATCCCCGACCTTCCCCTCACCCCGTCGTTTCTCTCCGCCGATCTACGAAGATGTTGACAGTCTTTGGCTTCAATGCCTCAATGGTGGATCATGCTTGCAGCTTGCATGGAGGTGGATCTGAATAACCGATGCCGAACAGCTCTCTGTGTGGTTATACTATTGAGTGTTAAAGATACAACTAACTGATGCGTGCTTATCTCTATTCTCTCTCAATATTCCCCACCAAATGACTCGGTGGACTTCAAGTCAGTGGTTAAACCAACAATAATTACTAATAGTCATGCATGTTAAGTACATGGAAAATTCTATCCTACATAAATGTTTATTTTCTTATTTTAAATATTTTTAATTAATTGTAAAACATTAATTAGTAGAAAAAATAATTCAAACAGTGTCCAACCTTTTAAAGAAGCAAAATTTTGGCGTCTCACGTTTTAAAAACTTCATAACGGTATCCCACGTTCTTACCTTGACTGAAGAAAGGTATCTAGAACCGTTAATTCCGTTAAAAAAACCAACGACAGACTTTGATTTACAATTTTTTTAAGGACATTTGTTCTTCTTTTTATCTTTAAATAATAATACAAAAGCAAAAAAATAATCCATGTTTATTCATTTTTCATCTCTAAAACTCCATTTCTTTAAAATTAAGAACAATAATTAATTAGATAAAATAAAATAAGAATGAATATAACTTAGTAAATATAAAGAAAAGAAAAAAGATTGTCATCTTCGTCTCCAGAGGAGAAAAAGAGAAGGAAGAAGCGCCTCCGTCGGAGAAAGAGAAAAAAAGATATGCACAGCTGGTGGAGAAGAGAGAAATGAAAAATGAAAATTGAAAAAAAAGTTAATGGAAAAAATAGAAATAGATGTAAATACCATTTAAAATGTGTCTGCCGTTAGTTTTTTAACTGAACTAACGTTTTCAAATACCTTTTTTCAGTCGAGATGAGAACGTTGGATACTGTTTTGAAGTTTTTAAAACGTGAGACACTAACGCTTTGCTTCTCTAAAAGGTCAGATACTGTTTGAATCATTTTCCCTAATTATTATTATTATTTTATTAATATTATTTTATAACTTAATTAAATAAATAAAAAATAAAAAAATGGATTATCTCTGATTAATCCTCTGCGCGCTAGTCGTTGGTTGTCCATCCGACTAGTGCCTAGCATTTTTTAGAACATTAGCAGTAGCATCTTCTGACTGGATAGTAACACATTTAAACTCGGCAATAGCAACGCGCCACGTCAGCATCAGAGAAGTGTGAAAAAAATTGCAATATCGCTGGAAATAACACCATTCAACTCGGGCAATAGCACATTTCAACTCGGGAGTAGGAGCGTGTCACGTCAGCAAAAAATTGAATATGTAATGAATGATAGTTTGGTAAAATATATAGTGAGAGATGACATGTGAACATCAATTTGTCCTAATTTGTTAATATTTGTCCTTAAATGTGTAAGATAACACATAAAAAATGTATTTATAAACTGAAATTTGGTTTATAACTAAAATGTAATTTACTATTTATATTTTTGTTGCACTTCTACAGTCGGATGACATTGATGCTGTAAATGTGTTAGTTCGGGGGGGGGGGCAAGATATGAACCTCTCTACAGGGGTCGGGATCGGAGTTAAATTTCAGTTTAAGCTGGATTGATTCTCATGTTGTTGAGATCCCTGATTGAAACAAGGCTCTCAATGTATAATCCAACTCTTCCAATTTTGCCAATTCCACGAACTGATAAGTTCTGCAAGCTTTGGGGGCCTTCTTCATCAAAATCGTACAGAACTAACCCTTCTCCAAAAACCATAAGATCATGAGATTTGGTCCACAAACCCTAGTGTGATAACTCAGCATAAGGAATGGAGACCCTCATTTGAGTCCACGACTCCTTCACTCCATATACCCAAAACTCACTATATGTTTCTGCATGATGGGGCAGTGTCACTAATGTTACTCATAGCCAATCTCTGAAGGCCCCTAGTTTCACCAACTTACTGCCTCTGGATAGTTCAGGTGGCAGAGGAAGTACGCGAGTCCTCATCTTTGGTGCTTTCAAACCCACAATCACGAATGCTACTCCATCAACCAATGAAAATGACCATTCAACAAGACCCCATTTTCCTTTCGATGTAAGCTTGAAACTACAGGAATGTAGGGAGCTACGGAGCAGGGTTCATGTTTCCACGAATCGGATTGGAAGTCATAGACCTTAAACATAGTTCCTTGCAACTCGTAACCAGATACAAAGATGTCTCCCCGAACCAACTGGTATTCGGTAGTGTAGGAATCAAAAGCAAACCCACATAGGGGATAAACGTGTCGTGATGATTTTGCTAGACGCTTGGATTCACGTGTTGCAGGGTTAACCAAATGCAACTCCTTATCAGAACTCATGGA
The DNA here is from genome assembly GCA_951800085.1 of Comarum palustre. NCBI lineage: Eukaryota > Viridiplantae > Streptophyta > Magnoliopsida > Rosales > Rosaceae > Comarum > Comarum palustre. The sequence continues at coordinate 17,770,510 of OX637581.1, read as the reverse complement.
GAATCAGGCCGTTGCAGGAATGGAAAAACGGAACCCTAACACTTGGCTTCTCACGGTAAATATAATCGAGCTACTTGCTCAGGGTTATGAGTTTTGAGAAACTTGTACAGGTTCGAAGTGTAAAAACGGTTATCTGCGGCGTCGGTAAATATGACTCTTCTTCTCTGGAGGACTACCTCGTTCTCAGTGGCTCCGTTGATGTGCCTGTTAACAAAATCGGGTTCGGACAAGATGGCTTTCCATGCCGAAACCCTAAACACATTTGAAGGAGCAGATGGACCAGACTTGTAACCGTAAAAGAATTCCACTGATGATCACTTGTGGAAGGTACAAGTTATTAGGTCCCCATGCTCTTACATTGATCGATCTTCAATGTGTCTCACGTAATTTGCCATAAAAATGTGTCTCACGTAACATAGCTAGCTAGGTTATACATGGCCAAATTTGCTTCGAATCTATGTGCAAAACAAGAATTTACAAACCATGTCACTGAAGGACGAGGATACCAATTTAGCACATCACTTCAATATTTGGATCTATTGCGTACGAGGATCGACCGTTTTCCGAACTCGAGAAAAATTTTATAAATAATGTGTAAATATAAAGTTATGATAAAATTGGACTAGTATGGCGAACCAACATCCCTTCAGGGTACAAGTGACATGGGCTGCTAGCAGCAACTAAAATTTAGTAGCATGCATCTAGGAACAGAGAAGTAGCACAAGTTGATGGCTATAGGTAAACAAAAGATTAGACTTTAGCAGTACCCTGAGTGAATTTAGGGTCCTCACATCTGTAGCGGCCATCAGGCCCTATTCCAAAGCCTTTAGGATCGGCAAACACATTCTCCAGAAGCTGGCTGCGAGGTGGGAGAGGGCTCTCGTCAGCAAACTCAACAGCATCCTCAAGCACCTCATCTATCTTCTTATCTATGGCCTTCAACTCTTCTTCACTGGCTAAGTTGTGCTCAAATATGTATTTCTTCAAGGCTGTGATGGGATCTCTGGCAGCATAGTGTGCCTTCTCAGCTGGCAAAAAAGAAGAAAAAACGGTGGTTAATATATAGCAACCTCAATGGTGTGAAAGAAATGAATCAAGCATGACAGGTGCAAAAGTCTGGTAAAGAATAATGATAACATGATATGGGGTGTTCATAGTTGAAGTGGACGCATGAACAGACACTTCACTAAGGTTTGGGGAAATTGATCACACCAAGGGCTACACAATAACACTCCTCTGCTAAATGATTTTATTAGCTGATTGAGGTGCTAATAAATCAGAAACTCCACAACGCCCGCCTAGCAAGCTGACTAACATGCTTTTTCAAAATGAAAGAGAAGCAGATATCTGATATCAAACAGGTAAAGAACATGACGAATGGAATTGAAAACATAATCTAACTGAAAAAAAGTCAAAAACTAACGGGCGATGATGTTTAAGAGATCCCAAATGATTGACAGAATAGATTAAGTTAGTTCTTAAACTGTACAAAAAGAAGCATTATGAGGAAAGAAATAATTCAAATACTCACCAGGGTCACGGAGCTCATCAGGATCAGCCAATGAGTGTCCTCTAAACCTGTATGTTTCACATTCCACCAAGGTTGGTCCCTCTCCTCTCCTGGCCCTTGCAATTGCCTCCTTCGCGACTTCCCTCACCTTCAAAACATCCATCCCATCCACATGAACTCCGGGCATGCCAAATGCAGGTCCCTTCTTCCAAATTTCGGGATCAGAAGTTGCCCTCAGATGCGACATTCCAATAGCCCACAAATTATTTTCCACAACAAATATAATTGGTAATTTCCACAATGCAGCCATGTTCAAACATTCAAAGAACTGACCATTGTTAGCAGTCCCATCTCCAAAAAATGCCAATGTCACGTGATCACAGTCTGCCTGTTTCAACACCTCCCTCCTATATTTAGAGCTGAAGGCAGCACCTGTTGCCACTGGAATCCCCTCACCAATAAACGCAAACCCACCAATCACATTGTGGTCTTTTGAGAACATGTGCATCGAACCACCTTGGCCCCGGCAACAACCTGTGGCCTTTCCGAAGAGCTCGCTCATGACTTCACGAGCAGGGACACCCTTACTCAAAGAGTGAACATGATCACGGTATGTGCTCACCACAGTATCTTCCGGCTTTGTAAGCTTAATAAACCCAGTCGATACAGCTTCTTGGCCATTGTAAAGGTGAACGAACCCAAACATTTTGCCTCTGTAATACATCTGAGCACACATGTCCTCAAAAGCTCTACCCAATACCATGTCTTCATAAAGCTCCAAGCCTTCTTCTTTTGTTATCAGCTACATACACAAATTCAAAAGCCATAGTTTCAAATACTGTTCAATTCATCAGAAAACATGACATCATCTCAAAAACAAACCAAGAAAAAAAAACTTAGATGGACACCTCTAAATCCCTTTGAACTATATTAGATGTGATAACAAAGTTTCCCTTACTTTAAACTACACTAAAATCAAGTTGGTCTGAACACACCAAGTTGTATTTGCAATTAAGTAAACGAATGCAATGAAGTTTGCTAGACTATAAACATTTACACTCAAATCAAATCAAATTGAACTAAATGCACCCCAAAGTTGAAATTTTGATCAGAAATTTCGGGTCAAACAATTTGATTGAGCTAAATGCATGCAATGAAGTTTGCTGGACTTCAAATATTGCACTCAAATCAAATCAAACTGAACTAAATGCACCCAAGTTGGAATTTTGATTAGAAATTTGGATCAAACATCTTGATCGAGCTCAATTAACTACCCAGTAATTCAAATCACACAAACATTTCAACACAAAAACCCAAATTCTCTCCTATTCCAACCATGCATGGCAAACCAAACCTTCAAAAAATGAATGAAAGAAACAAACTTTCAGGGCAAAAGAGTAAATACCAGATTGGAGGAAGCGGTGGCATTCTTCTTCTTCTCCTTGACAGCCTCGGAGACTGAAACGACGGCGGATCGGCGCTGCGCATTGGGCTTGGCGGCAGCCACACACCCGGGTCGGAGCTTGCGGGTGGATCCCAAAAAAGACGGAGGCTTTGACATGAGGAGAGAAGAGGGTGCCTTGCTGTCATTGGATCTGGCGGTGGTGTTGAGGTGGAGGGGTTGGGTGGTGGCGGTAGAGAAGGACATGGCTGCCTCTCTCTGTTTATGTGACTTGTGTCTCTGTTTTGGGTTAGAAAAGGTGAAGAATGAGAGGAAGAAGAGGAGAGTATAAGAGGAGAAGAGAAGGCGGAGGAAACGAGGGAGAGGAGCTTGGAAAGGACCGCCTCAAAGGGTAGAAGAGCGTTGGAAATCCACCCAACTCAACTAACTCACTGCCTCTGCTACTTGGCACTTGTTTGGCTTCTAATGCTATTTTGGGGTGTCATTCGTTCCTCTAGGCCTTGTAAAATCCGAGGAGGCTCATTGTGTGTGACATTATTGTGTTTGGACAGTTGGGGGGGGGATTTGGAGGAGAATGGTGTTTTTTCTAGGGTGTTGAAAATGGTGATGTTACAAGTGTTTTTAGTGATGAAGGATGTGAGGCAAAAAAATGATTGGAGAAAATAATGTGGGTTGCTTTGTGTGTGTGTTACATGTTTGTTTTGTGAACTTGTGATTGTGACCTTGTGGATGACAATGGATGAGTTCCAACGTGTCCTTGGATGAAGACTAAGAAAAGTCTAGCACCTTAAGTTTCGTTTACACGGGGATGATCAACCAAATAGTTAATGTTCTAAAAATTGTTAGATCCTAAACGAATGATGAAAAAAAATAGGCATTCTAGACAGATTACAAAAATTGATCTTTCTATAGATAGGCGGTAAACATTTTTCAATTACTATGTATCACTCGCAAGCAACCAGTATATAAAAATTGTAAAGCAAATGAGTAAGAATAGTGACGTATTGACGTGAGAATGGAGGGCAACTGTATTTATATTCATCGAACAAAAAACATTACAAGGCATGTCATCATTCATCTTGAACCAAATACTACCTAGAAAAAAACTATAATCTTTATAATCGTTTCAATTACTCTGTCACTCGCAAGCAACCAGTATGTAAAAATTGTAAAGCAAATGAGTAAGAATAGTGGCTTATTAACGTTTATATTGATCGAAAAAAAAACAATACATGTCTTCATTCATCTTGAACCAAATATTAACGGAAAAAAAACTATAATCTTGATAAATGAATAGTACATGAAAATAAATAACAAGGGCATTTGACTGCAGATCAAGAGGTCACCGGTTCGAACCGGTTGGGCCCCTTTTCCATTTAATTTTCTACTTTTTACTTTATTTTGCATATTCAGCTGGTATATATTCTCCTCTCGTTATATTTTGCTCTCTGTCACCGTCCCCGTCTCTCATGCAAATCGCAGCTGATGAAACTCATGAAAGATTCATTCTTTCCACTTCTTCGATGAAACAGAACAACACCCAGTTGAGTTTATCTAATTCCTTTATGGTTCTACATTGCTGGTTTTTGCTCCGATGTTTCTTTGAACTTCAATTTCTTTTCGATTTTTTATAGAAGATCTCGAATCTGGATTGCTTCGATTTTTTGGGTCTCCTATTAGGATGCTACTAATTTTCATCTTGGGTTGTTGTTAAGGACAAGTTAACCACAGCCGCCTCTTTATTTTTTTCCAGTTTTGTTTGTTGTTAAGGATTTTAGATTCGCATATTAGGCCAGGGCTTCAACATTGTTGTTAAAGATACTATCTCAGATTGCTGATTAATTGTTTACAATAAAGTTTAGATTTTTAGTGTGGATACTTTGATACCCAAATGTAATATTGGTTCCAAGCCTTCAAAGTGTATCTACATCTTATGATTGGTTATGAACACATTGTTCTTTTTAGTTTTTTTTGCATTCTTTAGATGGTGGTTAAGAATATGAATTTCTTGGTTTTTTACAGCTATTGAAGAGCTGCACATAAGGAAAAGAATAGTGCTTTAGGCAAAGCCACTTTGAATTCTTGGATTTTGTAGCTCATTGGTTTTACCTGGCTGCTACCGTCTTGGCTGGTGAGACTCCTGTCTTGTTAAATAAGGCCTAGTTCTTCCATTTATCAGATCATGAAACGGCTGTGATGTTAATGTTTTCGGTTTCTTTTTCTGTAGACAACTTGGGACGAAACAAGTGAAATTCCAAAATGCTTCAACAGCAGATTGTACAATCCCCAGCTAGGCTAGGCCTATCAAACCCCAATTCACCTGCTCTTCAAAACCCTACCCCTCCAAAACTCCCTTCCCAGCAGCAGCCTTCTTCTGCTTCTTCTTCCCAGCTTCCCAATCTCTCCCCCTCACTGGTCTCTCTCCTCTCGCCCCTCCCAAGAGCTCAATCCCTTCTAGTTCAAATGGCCTCCCTCGCGTCTAAACTCTTTGAAGTTTCACCTAATCGGTCCCTTTGGCTCAATGCATTCCGCGGTTCCCTTCCAACCTTCCTTCCCTCCCAAACCCAATCGCAGTCCTCTATCCCGCTTGAGAACTGTCCTTCCTCTACCAAAGATGTCCTCTCCCAGTTCACAGCTCTTCAAACCCAACTCTTTGAGACTGTTGCTGAACTCCAAGAAATTCTTGATCTTCAGGATGCTAAGCTGAAAGTTGCACGTGACGTCCAGTCCAAGGATGCCTCACTTCTTGCCTTCTCCAAGAAACTCAAGGATGTCGAGCAGGTGCTTGATAGTCTTGTTGATGATTACTCGGATTTGTCCCACCCCAAAAGAGTAAAATTGGATGATGGTTCAGAAGATGATTCGTCATGCACTACTACTGTTTCGTCTCAGTTGAATTTATCAGATATTTTGTCATATGCGCATCGGATAAGCTACACAACATTTGCACCACCAGAGTTTGGGGCTGGACAAGCTCGTCTTCGCGGGTCACTCCCACCGGCCCCACAGGAGGAGCACATGCGTGCTTCTCAGCTATACAATTTTGCAAACCTGGATGTTGGTTTGCCCAAGACTTTAGACAGCAAGGAGAAAACAATTGAAGCAATCATGGAGTCCCCACCTCTTGCTCCAACAGAAGCCAATCAAGCTCCAGACCTTGGTGCACTTTTTCCAAATATTGCAATTCCATCTGGTTGGAAACCTGGGATGCCTGTGGAGTTGCCTGCTATGCCCCCAGGATGGAAGCCTGGGGACCCAGTGCCTTTGCTGCCAGTGGGATCTCTTCCAGTTCCTAAGGCCACGGAGCAACAATCACTTAGACCTCAAGCAATGCATAAAGCACAAGAGCCAATACAAGTTCGACCTGTTATGCTAGACATTCCTGAAGTCGATGATAGTGATTATAGTAGTAGTGATGAAGGAAGCTCTGAAGATGATGATTAGCAAGCTTTTCCTTTGGTCGGGATGCATATGTACTGTTCTGGCATCCATTTACAATTCCCTTGAATCTCAATTTTGGTTGAATGACTAATATTGAATATCGACATTGGTATTTCCCATCTTCAATTTTGTTTTTTTTGGAGGTTAATCAAGAGATGTGAAGCAATTATCATTGTTGGCAATCTTTGATTTGAATTTTGGATAACGCCGTAGAAATACATGACCTGGTTCAGTCGGACTTGAACATTATGAAGCTCATAGCAGTCTCTATTGGTAAAAGGCTCTAATCGGAAGGCTGAAATTGGCAGACCTTTTACCTTAGCAACAAGCCTTTCTGAAGGATATACAGTATCTGAAACAACTATGTTCCCCAGTGACGTTGCAATTTAGGACAGACTATTTAGGAGACTACCTTCTGAGAATTATATGCAATCACCATGAATCCGGATAAAGTCGCTAGAAACTGGGAGGAATACACTTCTGCTACAAAATGGCAGATGCCCTTCTATAAATCATTTACAAAATTTGTGGTACTGTACAAGTACAACAGATCTAAATAGAAACACAAAACGATTAAAAATAATTACAGGATATGGAGGGAAGCCGGGTTAACTTAGCACCCAGCTAGTATGGTTAGTGCCTAATAGATATTTTGGACGGCATCGGCAGAATCCAGCTCAGTGTTGGTGCTTGTTAGTTGTAGACGGCAATAGTGTCATCGCCTGCTGATCTTGTCCTTGCCTGGAAAGTGGATATCTAGATGTTAGAAATAGACACCTTTCAGACTCCCAAATTCCATTACATTTACAGGAGACATCATGAGATACTTACCATTGCCAAATAAGTTTGTTTTCAAGGGAAACCGAAGAGATGATCCTTTTACTTTTACATCCCTGAGTTGCTTGATTTTACTTTGTTTCCCTGTTATCGCAAGATCACTACTGCTCTCGCCTGGTGACAAAACAGGTCCGTGCTTAACCTTTTCATGGTACACAGCTGGTGGGGCAAGCCTCAACTGAGGCATGTTTTCAATCTCGACTAATCCACTATGTTTCTGCAAATTGGTCAACATCTCAAACTGCAATATACAAGTTCAGTAATTAGATTAACGTACCAAAAATCAAGGAAATCAAAATGTAAATAATGACGATGATAATAAGAAGTTGCCATACTCGTGAAATTTGCTGAATCCCATAGCTATTCTCAGATGCACTACTTTCATGTAGGTGAACTGTTGTCCCATGAGTATTTTTGGTTCTTGATGAAAATTCCCTCACTAAGCTCTCCTCTGCAAGAGCTGATTTGTACGTAGACCTCTGAGATTTCTTCTTGGGCATACAAACAGGGCATCCAGAGGCGGAGCTACGACTTGGTGTTTCATTCTCTAAAACTTCGCATTTAAGATGTGTTGCGTGACCACAATTAAAGATGCGAATGTAACTGGAAGAGTTCTTGTCAAGAAGGCAATCACATATGCAACATCTTTGGTTGCGGGGGGCATACCCATGTGAAGCTCCTTTCTTGAGGATGCTCATAGTATAGAATGTATCATCTTCTATCAGGGACTTGGCAGTATCCTGCATGACAGATTAGACAAGTTAGAGGCAACAGAAAAGAACAAAAAGGAATACAACACAAAGCTTCAAAGGAAACAAATTAGATATCAAGAGTCTAGAACTGGAATCCAGTTAGTGCAGGAAGTTTAACATATTGTTGAAATAGTAGTGTGCGTAAGATTGGAGTGCTGCTTAGTAACCCCGTACTGCTTCTAGCTATCCAGCAGATATATTACATGCACATGAGAACCATAGCTTAGGCCACCAACTTATGCTGTTGTAGATATTCACTTGGAAAAATAGACACTTATTTTACCAAAATGACATTTAAAGATTATTTCAGTTTTTATTTTTAATATACAATAGAAATGTATTCATGCTCATCGCCTAAAAGAACATTTACAAAATGACTTTCAAACAATGATTCCCTAAAACCAGAATTCATCGTGTACATAACTAGCAATACTGAGATTAAAGAAAAGCTACTGTACCAGAATTCTTCTTTCAAAGCCATATGTGTTGAGCATCCCCAATATCGTGAATTTAAAATCACCAAATTCCTGGCTACCATTGTCAGAAAGGAGCTTTGACATGATAGTTGGAAGGCGAACATATCCTATCATGCCCTCAACAATCTCCTTGATGAACAGAGAAAACAATTTTCTCAAGACATCAGCACCTTTATAGGGCTTTGGGATTCTCCACTTGATTATGAAATTCATATCATCCTCTTGTGAATCCAATGAATTGGTTACCATTCTATTAAGATCTTGTCCTTTAGATACTGAATCAGCACTAAACGAATCCATTAAAGGCTCACAAAACCTGTATTGGGATTTGGAAGATTATTAGCCATCAATAATTCCATGATCATGAACTGCATGACTATAATGAATTCTCTCATGTATCATCCTAGACAGATTATAAGGAGCACGAGAACCAGTTTTTATATTATGTAAATCTTTTTTATAGTCAAGATAATCAAACAAGAAATGCTGATTTCGAAGGTGTTGCAGGCAGCTAATTGTGCATGAGTAAAGCTTAACTAAGACCAAACTAGAAAAATGAACTTACGAGTCAAGCAATCTGAACCAAAGTGCCTCTGATTCATCAGGATTCAAACGATGGGTGTTCCGTTGGCACAATCCAATACAGGCATGCAATATACTATCAATGTCAGTCACCTGAAAAGAAAAGAAAAAAGATTACAAGTGATACTTAACAGTTCAACAAGTCTATAGAAGCATAAAAAAGCCCAAGGACATGCTAGAGTCAAACTGATATTTACCGACCTCCTGTACTTTTAAAGCTTTGTTCAAGTATTCTGTACTAGCACAACCACGTGAAGCCCCACTTGAAGCTAGACTTCCAACAGCAGTTTCAAGCTTCATAAATTTTTCATCGAGGGTGGAAAGTGTAAGTAAAAGTGCACTCCCAACGTCACCAACCCTTTCCAACAAGAATGATGAGGCATCTACTATTGCATATTTCTGGCAGAGGCGTAAACAGTGCTCCACACGATAGCTATCAAAAGTCTCTAGAAATTTGAGAACTGATTTGCGTTCAAACTGACATAACAGCTGCAAAAGTAACAGGAACATTAAAACCTAAGGCGGTATCACAAATTCACAATGTCTGTTCCACAAGTAATTTCTGAACCTAAGCAACTAAGTGGTAACGCATAAAGTGCCACATTGACACCAAATAAGCTTCATGGCCAGATAACAAACTCACTCACCGACTTCCAAGCATCAAAGTTCAAAGTTGGCCAAAATGAATATATTGAAAATAGGTACACTTTAACCAACCCAAATAGACTGGAGCGCAATGGACACACTTAAAGTTAACAAAATCTCAAGCAAAGTCAAGAATTCCAGAGACAATGTGATGTAGCTGTAAACACTGATTTGTCAAATAAACTTAGCTAAAACAAAAGATCCAAAGTTCACAAAACGCTTACCTCCAGATAAAGCTCAATCATATCATCAGTCACATTAATGGGACTATCACGCAACAGCTGTGGGAAATTAGAGACCCTTTCCAAGAAAGCCTCAACTGCTTTTGTTTGTTCCTTCACTCCCATGAGATTATTATTTCTTAAACTTGAAAAGTCGAGAGTGCCAGATAAATGAACCTCAATCACTGTTTTTAAGTAAAGGAAAAGGCTTGTAGGATGGGAGCGAAGTTCAGTTAGTATATAAGAACCTTCTTCACTGGTAAAATGGTCCATAACCAAGAAGAATGCACCTTCTCTGCATAGGATCGGAAGATGCTAGAAAGTGAGTAATAAATGAAGAAGAACTCCAGTTAACATGTGAACAACGAAAGAAACAAAACATTCATGATAATTAAGGGAATTACCTGTTTAAGTCAAATAACTCTGGAATTCGTGAAATAACTGCTGATCGAAAAGCAGCACATTCCTGGTCTGTCAACCACAACAATATTTTGTTGATAAAGGCAAAGGCATGAATCGGTTCGGCTGCATCTTTCATATAGCAATCCAGAGCAGCAAGATGCTGATGTCTGCTGGTATGGATTAGGCCACATACCTAAAAGACATCAAGAAACCATGTAGTGAGTAAAACCAAGTGAATTGAATCAACATGTTTCTAAAACAACATCATAACAGCTGTAGTAAGAAATTTGAAGGAATACCTGGTCAAACTGTGCTTTCTCACATAGCTGTAACACATAAGATGAATCCCAATCCGTCTCTGGCACTACCTCAAGAAGGCCAAGAACCTGCTTCTCTCTTCTTTTTGAAATCATGCTATCTCCAGAAACGGATGATGGGAAGTTATTCTCTGATGTCAAATACTCCAAAATCTGAGACAGTACAGCCTTCGAGACATTAGCCTTTCCACATGCAACATAAAATGCAATAAACTCGAAGAGATGATCAATATCTTTCTTTGAAGGCCATGCTACGACTGATCCAGGGTCAACACTGCTGCCAGATCCATCCTTCTGGGGAATGTCTTTACTAATGATGTGAATAAGAGTATCAATTGTATTCTGGACCAATGAATCCTGACTTCGAGCCATTGAGTTATTCCCATACTGAAGCTCTATATCTGCATCAGCTGAATTTTGAGAAGAGAAATCGGGATTGGAGATTTCATCTTTTGAGAAAGCACATCTCAGAACATCTAAAGTAGCTTCAGTATCTAGCTGTAAGAGATAATAAAGGTTGAGATGTTCTCCTTCAGGGAATTCACTTGAGAGTGCTCTTGAATTAGGGGCATCAGAGCCCTCCAATAAAAACTGCAAAAGTTCAGTTCTGAGAGATGGCAAGCGTAAAGGAGGAATTTTTCCTTGTCCTGCAAATAAAGATAATTGATGCAAGGTTTCTTAATCTGAACAATGAAGCCGAAGCCTAGAAAAAATAAAATCAACCAAACACATTGAGCTTAAAATATCTTTAAAAAAAGAAAAAAAAGAATGAGAAGCCTTTATTGATAGACCATCCTCCATACTTATTTTGTGACATATAATATATATATATATATATATATATCATTTTCTGTAAATTACTTCATGACCCTAGCAATTTCTGCATAGGTTATCATACAAAGGACTATCCCGCTAGTGTCCTGTGATATTGAAAAGCCCAACATTAAGTGAAGCCCATACCTGGTGGGAAAGCAAGACCAGAGAAGCAGTACTTCAAATAAACTAGCATCCTGTATCTGCAAACACGAAAATGTAAAATAAGACCATCAGGAAATCAATTAGCTATAAACAGTGAAAAGAACTGAAATATAAGATACAACTCATTATGTGTTTAGTTAACCAATGAGAAGAGAGATTAGGTAAGATGTTGCAACGAAAGGAGAGGAAACTTAAGTAGTCCGAAAGCTACGCAAGAAAATTTCAAAATCAAGTGACTACAAGATGAGGGGAACATGTCAAGGAGATCATACCCAAGGGTCATAGCACCTTCTTTTTGACTATTTCGCAAGACTACCAACAGCTCCTCTAATGGTGACCTGAAATCATTCAATCCTTTATTGAAAAGATACACCAGGGCACTATACAACCCATGTTCCCGGCATAACCTAACAACCTAGAAAAATGATAAATTAATGTTAGACGTGAAAATTGAAAAGAGGATTAGTGGAGAAAAATCACTAGCAATAGTATAAAAGGTAGAGACCTGATTGAAATCCAATGAAGAAATATCCATGTGAAGGACACATTGTTCAACACGCTGTAACCACCCTTTGTGGCTGTAATGTTCCACCAGAGCTTGCATAATCTTTGAAAAGGGAAAAGGAGGAAAGAATGTTATTATGTGAATTGCAGAACATAGCTTCCAATACAGCCAAAAAAACACTATCCAGTACCTCAGGCGGAAGAGAACCAAGCATATCTTTCAATATATAAGGCTCCAATAGTTCCAAAAATGTGTCTGCAAAAAATTAAGAAAAATAGATTAGCAACATACACTAGTGGACAAAAAGGATAATTTTGTATGCAGCGTACTTGTAGCAATGGAACAAAGCACATACTTTAATATGCTGCAATATAGCACTGCAGCTCACACAAGCCGAAAGCAATACACAACTCTTAAAACCTAATTTACTTGCTCTATAAGTATAATTTAGTTACCATCAAATCAGGAAAGGAAATTGAAATGCAGGTCTCCAAAGACTTCAAGAAAGTTACTCTTATAGATGAAAAGGTACAACCCACAAATAATGCACTTCAGCCTTCAGCATGACCCTTATCATGAGTTGTAGTAGGATTATAAAATTGGTACTTTTATTTATGTATTGTCGATGCTACACAGGTACACTTTCAAAATTCCATTAAGATTCAATCCTAGTTCGTAGCTATAAGGAATTTACCTCTTCATAGGATCTGAAATTCAAGAATGATTACCAAAATTTTCACTTAAGTAATCTAATTGTAACCACAGACCCTAAGAACTCAGAAAAGAAAGAAAACGATGCATGGAGTTCGACCATATCATTAAATACAAACACCCCCTGGCTGATAATACCTCTCTGTTGAACAGCTACAAACTTCAAGAAGATTTCATCAAAGAGTATGTCAGTCCTCTTGATATGGACACAGAATTCAACTGCGACCCCACCAACACGGGTGTATTGCTCTTTTATTTCGGTGTGCACAGAACTATTTTGTCTGTTCAAGTTATCAACCTGATCCATTTTTCCAATTTGGTTGCAGAATGCTACTGATATGTAAGAAAAAACTTCCTCTACATATGACAAAAGCAATTCAACCAGGTAAGGCATTATGGCCTCCTGCACAGCATCCAGGGTCCTAGGAAGATCAACGACACCATGAGCTTGGCCATCATAAATTGTCATTGCCATGTTCAAAGAACCCATCCAGTCACCAGCTCTTCTTAAAACCTGAATCCGTTCCTTCCATGGGAGAAGCCGGGAAACAATAAGATGAGTAGGTCCAAGTACATAGACAGAAGCTCCTCTTACAGCTATGCAATTGTTATAAGCTTTTTCAGGGTTTCCAAATACATTGACGAAGTGAGTATGATACGAAATGAGATCATCCCCTCCAAAACCATCTAGAGAAAAACTTGTTTGGTGAATTACAGTTCCATCCTTTGCAAACAAACAAAGTTGTCCAGTCACCGTGAGAACCACCAGCATCTGAAGACAAAGAACCTTCAATTAAGCCAATCACGTTGTGAACTAAACTCGACTCCTACACAATTCTATGTGGAAAAACTTAAATTCAGTAAAGTGAATGACAAATAAAACCGTGCATACCTGATCATCCAACCACGCCACTCCTATGGCTGAACTTTCAAGAGACCATTTACCATATACTTTCAGCTCTGTTTTGACCAACTTTGCTACTTGAACTTTCCGATCCCAAGCAATTGCAAGTAATGAAACTCTCTCAACTGCTTCAGCAGGCGCATTCTCTAATACAAATAAATAAATGAATAAATAAATAAATAAATGACTAGACCCTCATCTTAGGAATCCGTGACTGGTAACTCAACAAAGAAAGTCAACCTTACCACTTTTAGTAGGTGAATTAAGCAACTGAGTTGTACATTTCCAAGCAGTACAGGGCATGGAACCCTCACGAACCCCTTCTGGTTTAGAAAGTTGAGCATAGACATGCAAACTGGGAGTTAGCCTTACCTGCAAAGAATACAAAAGGTTTAACACATTGTGAAATGACAGCATGTAAAAAGAGGCAAGCATCAATTCTCAAAATATAAGGTACATGGAATTCACTCTCATCTGAAGGCTTCATACCACCAGAGCATTTTGATGGGTGACAAATACGACCACACCTTCTTCCACCAAAGACGATCCTTCATTGAAGAGTTTCCATCCTGCATCCGCACCAACCACACCACCCATCATACCACCAATACTGCTGCCTGAACCCGTCGCATTTCCCTGAGAGGATAGTGAAGAGCCTCCGTATAATTCATCAATGATGAGTGGTGAAGCTGTCAGGGTCGTGCCTGTTTTTTGCCCATCTAGAAGGCACTGTTCCAGTGAAGATAAATAAGATAATCAAGTTCGAAGATCTCACATCTACTACTACATGCCTACATCTGTCGGGCAATTGATTTACCTGTGTTTTGATCGAGAATCTATTCAGCAGGGGCACCACAGAGAAGGAATGTAACAGTACCAGTCCCTTGCTATCACCGGTAACGGCCTTAAAATTACGTGTGACCTGAGAATCATACCCCAAGAAAAAAGTATGTACAACTGGAGCTGTATGTTCCCCTGTAACTACTTTGGCAGCGGTTCCCCTCTGAACATCCCAAACTGTAAAGTGACCATCGGCATATCCAGCTAATAGTAGATCCCCTTGCTGATTGAAGCATATAGAAGTTACTGCAGCATAAGACCGCTCTCCTTGCAATCCAAGAAATAGAAGCTGGAAAATATAATCCATATTCGATCAGTATGAGCTACCTATCTCAATTCAATAACAGGTAAAACTAAGCTTAATAAGATATTGAAATACTGCTTGAGACCTAAAGAATCAAAAGCAATAAAAGCGAATGACGGAATGTAAACCTTTGCATCCATGTTGTCAGCATTATGAGGAGAGTATTTACAGGGGAAAACAAGGATAACCCCTCTCGACATTCCTATAGCAATGTAATTACTGTGAACTCCCAGCACTTGCGGCGAACCATGATCACGCCTCAAAGGCGGAGCAGAAAGGGTCCGAGTAATGGTGTTTTTAGCATCAACATCAAAGTATCCCAATGTGGTGGACCCTCTCCGAACACCCTCAAGCCTCATGGGTTGAGCAGCAGCACCCTCCTCCCAATCCAAAGCAGTTGAAGCTTGTTTCTTCTCCAGCTCTTCAGCTATTTCAAGTGGCTTTCTCAATTTCTTTTCGGCTTTTTTACTAATCCTCCTGCTCTCCAATTGCTCCATTCTCTCCTCCACAAGCTGACTGATTGAAGTTCCCAATGCATCATCCTCATCACCATCTTTACCATTATCCTTATCATTATCACCAACCTCAACATTATCATCACCAACAAAATGCTGCTGATCCACACCACTAGGCCCATCCTCAACATCAATATGTCTCGGAGAAGGACTATTCTCATCTAATTCCGGTGTAGATTCCACCGCAACCTCAACATTGGCATCAAACTCACTATCTTTACCCTCATTACCATCTAAATTTGTCGAATTCTCATCAACACTAACATTACTGACCTCATCCCCACCAGCATTGCCAGCACTAACTTCATCCACCTCACTCTCCCTCTCCAAAACCTCATCTTTCCTCCCCGATTCACCACCAAGACCCTCCTCTACTTCATTCAAATCCAACGCCGTCGTTTCGGAACCAACCTCGTTAAAATCGTTCCCTCTCTCCGATCTCTCACTCAATTCCGCAGCCACCACAGCCTCCACAGCCTTCTGGAAGCTCCCGCTCCCGGCGCTCCTCCTCGACTTGATCGCCGCGGCGTGTGGCGTCGGCATCGACCTGGAAGCCGCCGCAGCAGCCGCGAGCGCCGCCCCGGGCTTCGCATTCGTCCTCACCCCTCCCAACAGCCACGGTGAGGGCCGCGAAACTCTCCCGACCGAATCGTCCGGGAAGTCACCGGACCTAGCTCGGCTATACAAATTCAAACCCGGCCGGATTGTCTTCTCCTCCGACTGACTCGACCGCGCCGCGGAGACGGAAACGGCGTCGGTTTGAGGCGGTTTGGGATCGGAGGCGAGGAATTGGGATAAGGCGGAGCTGCTGCGCGGGGAGGAGGAGGGGGACGGTGACGTGGAGGAATCGGAGTCGTTGAGGATTTCGTCGATCGTGCGGCGAGGGACGGCGTCGGAGTCTGAATCGGAGGAGAGGTGGGAGGTGAGGAAAGAATCGAGGTCGAGCTCCATTGCGAGTTGGGGTTCCGACTCTACTGCTTCGTCGTCTTCTTCTCAGTGAGTCGGTAATAGTACGATACGCATGTCGTTTTGGTTATAATCAAATTTAAAAGGGGGCGAACGACATGTCGTGTTTTGATCCTTTGACGTTTGCTCGAGTGAAGGCCTCAAATTTGAATTTGATAAAAAAAAGGTGTATTATTTATTATTTTTGGAAAAAAACGTGTATTATTTATTATTTTTGAAAGAAACATCCATGGCCGTAGTTTTTTTTTATTTTTATAAATGGACGTTAGTTGAGAGTAACTTCAACACACTAGTCATTTTAACTTCTTAGCTATGAACATGAAACGTCCTCGTAAAACTACTTTAGATAATTTCGATCTATACTGCAAACCATATATGTGGTTGATCCTAACGATAGTAAACAAAGCAACCTGAAACAGAAGCAAACTAAAAGTTCGTCAAACCTTTTTTATTTGAAGAACTAACTAACATCCAAGAGAAACAGAACGATCTACTTCAGGGAGGAGATCCCCAACGAACTTAACAACCAAATTTACATCATAGGCCCACAGTAAATTAGGCCCAACCAAAGTCCAACTCACCCTCTCCTACAATAGAAACCCAAGCTCAACCGTCCTTCACAGCATCTGAGTCATTCTGGCAACGACAACCTGAATAACACCTTTCCTCGCACAGCCGCTCCCAACAGCATGTTCAAGCTCATCCCAATCGGAGAAAAATCAATCACCACCAATCCAAGCTAGGTTTTGTTGGAAAAATGGTGAAAATAATCATTTTATTTAACCAATTTAAATGAGAAAATTTAAATAGGTTATAAGGTGTTAAGAAATAGTCACCCAAAGATGAATAATTACTTGAAACCATGTGTTATGGACATTGTATAGTCTATTGAATGATTGAATTCTAGAAGCTATAACCTCACATAATGTGAAAGAATATAACCTCACAGAATGTGAAATGATGTAACCTCACAAAACGTGAAAGGTTGTAATCTCACTAATTCGTAATCCTCAGTTTACGATCAATCAAATTAAAATATAAGTCAGATATTTAGTATAACATCCCGTCCTAAAAGTCACCATTTTACAGGGATCGGGCGGGTTATAGAGGGTTGTAACCGCGCTGTTAGTTTTCTCGAATTAATATCGTGTGTAATAACCTGGAAATTAAATATTAAATTCTGATTTTGCTTGAAAATTTATTAGTGGAATTGGTGCATATTCATACCTTCGAGAAGAGTGCCGAAGTGTTCGGCGTCAAGGGACGCTCGGAAACGTCTTATTTGAAGGGTCAAAGGTTGACTTTCTACGTCAAGTTTCTCAAAAAACTTCCTTCATGAAGTTGTAGTGCTCGACGATACGAGTCCATGGACACGCCACAGGTGTGAATCAGATACCGTGCGGTGAAGTTATGGTCAATCGAAGTTGGATTTCTATTTTTTGGAAGCATATAAATAGAACGGATGAGTTTCCAAAAATGGGAACAACCCATTTTCTTCTCCACGCGCGCGCGTTCCCTTCACTAGCTGAGATTTTAAACTGGCCTGACCCGACTTTTGTGATGAGCTCTGACCACCTGAGACATCGAGGCTGATCGGTATCTCTTCCTCTCCTCGGTGCGAGTCTCCCTGTAGTGGTGGCGTGGTCTAGTTCGGCTTTGGAACAGTAATGGCGTGCGTATCTGGGCCTAAACAGTAACGACGGCGACCCGAATTTCGACTCGGTGGTTGCCCCTCCGTTTGAGGTGGTTTTAAGGGCTGCAAATGACCCTAACAGCCTCGTCTCCTCCTTCTGAGCACAACTATGCCACCCTTGAAGATCAATTTGGAGCGTGGATGTGCAAATCGAGATTTCATTCTTTCGAGCAGTTTTGGGTTGCTTCCGGTTCTAATTGATCGAAACTCCAGGTATTAAAGTTGTTCCCCTTGTTTTGATCTTTAACTTTCATGTTTTTGAGTTTGTGAAAATTTGGCCTTTTGTTGGAGGCGCGTGACACCCACGCGCCGCCGGCTGTGGCTGCGCTTGTAGGCGCGTCCGGCAGTTCTGGGAGTTCTGGTTGCTCCTATAGGCTTTTTAGGGTTGTTGTGGATGCATGTAGGTGGTTTTTGGGTGAAGTTGACCGGTTTGAGGGTGGTGGTGCGTGTGGCCCACGTGCAGCCGCCTTTGACGGCTCGTCTGACATCCTCAGGGGTTGTGAGTTGTCTCAGGTTCATGTACTCGTCGATACGAGCGCGTGGATATATAATTTGCAGGTTTCAGTTATCGTTTTGTGTGCGTAGTGCTTTGTCGAAGTTTATTTACTTTCGGTTTCTACCGAGGGTAAATCCGTTTGGTGTTTCGGTGTGGTTGAAGGGTGATGGAGTTCGTTTAATTGCTGGTTGATTGATTTGAGGGATTAGAATGTGACGTTCAGTCGAATCGAGTCATTATTACTTTCGTGTGGCAACTAAGGTCGTTTATATAATTGTATGTGTATATTGATCAACAAAGTGTTGAGAACTTACCGTGTGGCGGTAGATGACGCAACGTGATTTCGAGGTGAGTAAATTCCATTGAGGTTGAAATCTCAGAAATACCCCTGGCAGTTTTTGTATATTTACAAGGGCTGCCACTGAAACCGAAATTTCTAAAATGTCATTGACAGTTCAAGTTAACTACAAGGGTGCCCCTTGAGTGGTTTTTTACATATATTCCCTTGATGAATTTATATAGTTACATAATTGCTTTTATATTTATTTATGTGATTATTATGTGTTTGGAGTTTGTTTACCGGTTTGAAAATAGTCTTGAATTCATCTGGATAAATAGATGATTAATGCTACTCCGACGGAGGGGTTGGACTCCGGGTTACGATAGGAGCATTCCTAACGGGTGTATTAAAGGGACCGCTAAATAGAAGAATGAGAATAATCTGATTTGACAATTAAAGTATTTAAGAGCTATGTGTGGCTTGATCCTTGAATACATGGTGCGTAGGCAACCTGACCGGGTTTCGGGTGTAGTCACAAATAATATTTAGACCCTAGATCGTCTAAAATAATTAGTATGAAATCCAATGCGGAAATCGGGATAACCTACGGTCGTGAGGTCGATTCCGGTTCGTTTGGGCTGTTGAAAATGGTTTGGGTAAGGGTTATCCCTTCTCAAGAGGGATTACGAGGGTAATCTTTCTTGAGATGTGTCCCGCACGTCTTATTCCGGGTTTAGAGAGGTAAACTTGAACCGGGGCATGACATTTAGCATATTGAAATTTCTAAGAAAAAAGCCCAGTTTTGTGACCAATATAGGTTAGTAAATTTGGACCCAACAATCAAGCTCGAATAATAATCAATATGTTGGTCCAACTTATTAAAACGCATACCGCTTCATTCCTTACCATATTTTTCCACCATTTTTAGAGTGAAGTAAATTTTGCGGAAAATATTTTGTCAACTATTATTCTTAGGCAAATTCTTGTTCACCAAGCATCAATTTCAAAAATAAATATAATCCTCTAAATGATTTCATTTAGCAACAAGTCAGCTCCTTTATTGCCGTAAGAATGTAGCTACTTTACGAGATAAGTCTCCGGCTCCTTTATCACTGTAAAAATGCAACTACTTTACGGGATAAGAGACATGACAACTACCTTTCTGCCATAAGAGAATGATTGCTTTCTTTGTTACATGTGTGTAGGGAAACATGAAAATTATGTAGAAAAAGATGAGGCAAAAGATGCAACGGGACTTCACCACAGGTGAGAGCGACGAAAGACAACATATACCACCGAGACCCTTCTTGATTGAGGATTTGGAGACTAGTAGGGCTAGGCGCCACATTGACATTAATTACTTATGTTTGGTAACTTGGGTTTTAACTCCCCAACCAAGAATGCCATCTTAATTGGAGACTTCGGGAACTTGTTGGGTTAGACACTAATATGCCTACACTACCAAATAAGTAACACCCTTTATGTGGGCCCACAACCCATTAACAGACCCGACCACGACATATATTACGAAGTTTGTCATACAAGCTACACAACGGTACCCGGAAGTCGATGATCCGATATCGGGAAGTCACATTGCCAGCCTCACCAATACACCCTCACGCAACATATTTTTGGATCTCTTGTTCCACATCGGAAATATATAAAACGATGGAGTCTCATTCTTTTATAAAAGGAGCCCTTAATTAGTAGAGGATGATGATGATGATGAGATGATGAATGTTGCTACTCTTGTAATTTGTTATTTTATCATCCAATATTAGTACATGTTAAGTGGACATAGTCTTACTTACTGAATGTAAGATGAACCACAATAGATCTTATATTCATAGTCTCTATATTGCCATTAAACACATATCACACTAATGATACATCATATCTAACATTAACGTTGTATGTGAAAAACTGATACAAAATTCTTCGTCACACCTTCAAAAAGCTAAGTCTTCTCAAATAACTCTTAAAATGTCATTCAATTTTCTAAAAAGCAATATGTGCTTAATAATCCAACCATTTTTTAATGGAGGATATAAAAAAAAATTGTTAGTCACAATTGTTCTTATATAACGTCATGGATTTCCTAATTATATAAATGTGGCACTGGTAGCAGTATACTTATATATCGCTCTCAATTTTTTATAGCAGAAACAATTGACTTGTAAGTCGGCTAACGTCACTTGATCACGGTAAGTCCTATAACGTCATTTGATCACGGCAACGCCACTTGCTCTGGATAGCATCCTACGTGCATCCCAGAGAGTGTCATCCACACATTCCAGATATCCCCCTTTACGCACCCTATATAGTGTCCTACATGCATCCTAGAGAGTGCCATCCGCGCACTTCATATAGCGTCCTATAAGAGCGCCCTCAGCGCACCCCAGATAGCGTTCTTTGGTAACTTCAAATAGCGTCCTTTGATGCTCCTCAACGCGTCTCTTGGTGCTTCAGATAGCGCACTGTCTTTCACAGCATCTTTGGATAATCACTATAAATTTTATGATTAGTCTCTATATCATCATTAAACACACATCACGTACATATAACACACATCACACACCATATCTAACATTGTTCATTAACTTTATAAATGGAGAATATGAAAACTCAAAGTAGCTCAAGATAAACGAAGCTTTCATCGAAAACGATCTGTATCGAGCATTCGGGCCTAATGATAGGTGGACAGACATCGACCTGACCCCCTGCCCTACAACTAGAGCCTCTCGGGCATATTCACCGTCAGTTTCCCCCAACTTGGGCCGCAACTCGGCACTGTCCACCGCAAATCAATCTCAAGGTCCTAGCAACTTCAAACCCCTCAACAAAGGCGTTTTAGTCTTCATGTGAAAACTGAAATTACACCCTCACCCTCTTCATCACTTGCTTTAAAACCCCACAAAGTCTTCACGAGCTGGGCATTTTGGTCAAGAAGAAGAAATCATTGAAGCTCTGTCTTGGTTGGTGAGCAGTTTCCTTTTGCTGATTACTTTACAACTGACTGATCTAGTTTCTGAAAGTTGCACTCTTTTTTCCAGTAATGGCAACTGTCACTGCTTCAAGCATCACTTCCACAAGCACACATGTCAACTACGGCGTGTCGTCTTCAACCGAGGCTAAGACGGCGTTGCAGAACATGGGGTTTGGGAAGCAGAGCCCAACTCATAATGGGTTGAGAGCCTTGAACGTGGTTACTTCAAAGTCGATTGCGATGAGGAAAGTGAGTGTTAGGAGTGAGAGACGTTCGGGTGCTATTGTATGTGGGAAGGGGATGAATTTGGTGTTTCTGGGTGCAGAGGTTGGTCCGTGGAGCAAGACTGGTGGTCTTGGTGATGTTCTTGGTGGTCTCCCACCAGCTATGGCTGTAAGTTCACACTGTTTCATTTACTTTTTTGTTTTTTACCATCATGTTATTGATCAATGAGAGCATGAATAGTGAACTTGATCGGATTTTCAGGCAAATGGGCACCGTGTGATGACTATTTCACCGCGTTATGATCAGTACAAAGATGCATGGGATACAGGAGTTATAGTTGAGGTGTGTGTATCTATGTATTCTTTGACTTGTATGTACCCTAAACTCTTCGAATTTTTTGACATTATTCATGTGTTTGTAGGTTAAAGTTGGAGAGAAGACTGAGAAGGTTCGGTTTTTTCACTGTCACAAACGAGGGGTTGATCGTGTCTTTGTAGATCACCCGCTGTTTCTTGAGAAGGTTGGTCTTTTGGATCATTGTTTTGGGAATTTCAAATAGATTGAGTAGTTGGAAAGGGGACAAAGTTTGATTTGATGTGTTGATGACTATGGTTTTCTCAAGGTATGGGGAAAAACTGCATCCAAAATATACGGGCCTATGACTGGAGAGGATTACAAGGACAACCAACTCAGATTCAGCTTGTTGTGCCTGGTATAATCTCCATCTTCGTCGCTTTGTGCTTGCATATGTTTTCGGAATCCTGTGGAATTTACTGAGTGAAGTTGATCTTACATTGAATATGCAATGAATGACCACAAAAAGAATTTGGATGAGCAGTTAGTTTCCTATGACACCACCGTATGACTATATGCACCATCCTTTTGCGGTTAAAGAATTGAGCTTATTGCACAAATGGCATTATACATCAATAACTGGTTATGTAGGCTTTTGGTTCTAAGTGAGAACTGATAAGTGGTCGAAAGGGCAGCTTTTGCTGAAGAAATTGCCCTTTTCGATCTTTGCCTAAAGTTTCCAATTGTGTTTCATATACTCTTGGTTACTCTTAAGCAGTTAAGAAATGGCTGGTCAGTATATCAGTCCTTGCATCTTATACCTGTCCTTGCTGATTTCTTTTACTCCCCCGCAATTTTATGTTCAATTCTCAAGATTGAATTAACTTACATGTTTTAGGCAGCTCTGGAGGCACCCAGAGTTCTGAATCTTACCAGCAACAAATATTTTTCAGGACCATATGGTAGGAAAACAAAACTCGACTACTTTTTTCTAAACCAATACTCAGTATGTTGAATAATAAAATCATTTCTGAATTGAAACTATGAACTTGCTTCGTGCAGGAGAAGATGTTGTTTTCATTGCCAATGACTGGCACACAGCCCTCCTCCCATCCTACCTAAAAGCCATATACAAACCTAAAGGAATATACAAGAGTGCCAAAGTAAGTCACTGGTGTATGTTCGACTTCTGTTGTGCACATACCTGTCAGAGATGCAATTTCTTATGGTAGTGTGCCAATCTTGTTACAGGTAGCCTTTTGCATTCACAACATCGCTTACCAAGGCAGATTTGCATTTGCGGACTTCTCACTTCTCAATCTACCAGCTGCATTCAAAAGCTCCTTTGATTTCATTGATGGGTATGGTTTTCTGGCACAATAGAATGGTAGTATTGTAGGGCTGCGTCTCTGACTATGACTCCTTGCAATTCCACAGCTATGACAAACCAGTGAAAGGGAGGAAAATTAACTGGATGAAAGCTGGAATCTTAGAATCAGATGTGGTCTTGACTGTTAGCCCATACTATGCCAAAGAAGTTGCTTCTTCAGTTGATAAAGGAGTCGAATTGGATAACATTATTCGGAAAACCAAAATTCGTGGTATAATAAATGGCATGGATGTCCAGGAATGGAACCCGTTAACTGACAAGTACACAGATGTCAAATATGATGCTACAACAGTAAGATTACTAAACTTGAACTTCCATGAACAGCTTCTATGAGTTATATGGCATTAGTTTTTTGAAGTTTGGGTTACTTAGGTGACGGATGCGAAGCCTATTCTGAAAGAAGCTCTCCAAGCAGAAGTCGGTTTGCCAGTGGATAAGAACATCCCTGTGATAGGTTTCATTGGTAGGCTTGAAGAACAGAAGGGCTCGGATATTCTTATAGAAGCGATTCCCCAATTCATCAAAGAGAATGTACAGATAATAGTTCTTGTAAGTACCAGGCATGGAAGATGTTTTCACTGCTTATTGCATATTTTGAATCTAACAACTAAATAGCTATCTTTATACTATCCTAAGGTGCATTCTGAATTTCAATCAGGGGACAGGCAAAAAACCAATGGAGAAGCAGCTTCTTGGATTGGAAGCAAAATACCCTGACAAAGCTCGAGGAATTGCAAAATTTAACGTTCCTCTGGCCCATTTGATTACTGCCGGAGCTGATTTTATGTTGGTTCCCAGCAGATTTGAGCCTTGTGGTCTCATTCAGTTGCATGCTATGCGTTATGGAACTGTAAGATCCATGCTTCCAAAAAGTTCTTTCTTCGAATTAGTACACATCTTGTGATGTACTTTCTTCTAACTAGGTAGGTTTTACTAATTCACTCCTGCTCTTTGCAGGTTCCCATTGTTGCATCAACTGGTGGGTTGGTAGACACTGTTAAAGAAGGATACACAGGATTTCATATGGGAAGTTTCAATGTTGAGGTAATACATATATGTCTTTAGGTCTGCACTGAGTTTCATTTGTGTTAGTATGAGCTTCAGCCTTAGAAATGATCTTTCAGTGTGAGGTTGTTGATCCTGTGGATGTACAAGCTGTGGCCACAACTGTCACAAGAGCTCTTGCAACTTATGGAGCTCCGGCGTTTGCTGAGATCATTAAGAACTGCATGTCTCAAGATTTCTCATGGAAGGTATGATACTTGAAATCATGAATAATCCATTGTCCGTAGATCACAACAGTCCATATCTAATACGATTGTGGCACATTGGGACAGGGACCTGCTAAGAAGTGGGAAGAAGTGCTTCTAAGTTTGGGTGTTGCTGACAGTGAACCCGGACTTGATGGTGAAAATGAGGAAATTGCACCCCTCGCCAAGGAAAATGTCGCAACGCCATGAAAACAACATAAGTTTAACCTGTTGACTGTTGATTCAGAGTCAACCGTTTTCTGAACCAACACAACAGAATCTGCTGTCCTAACTGACCCGGCTTGTGTGCATTGTAGCTGTGGAGGCACAAAGTGTATACAGCCAGAATAAGTGACATCCGCTACGCAGTGTAATGATAGCTTAGTCATCACAGGCAGCGATGGATATAACCAAAGCCCCTAGTATAGCACTAGCTAGTAGTGCAAATCAAAATCGAATATCCATATTTTTTTGTTCCAAGTTGTCAGATGCGTCATGTTTATCAAGCAAAACGCCAATTTATCTGAGTTGCGAGCATAAATTATCACCAAATATTTCCTTGACCAAAATATATACCAAATTTCGATACATGGATCTGAGTTGCAAGCATAAATTATCACCACAAATTTTGTCGTTAGCATATTAAACAGATTTAAGTTGGGTATATACCACATGTAAAAACTTTTTGGGCCGTTTAAGCTCCAAATCAGTCATCTTTCACCAAATCACCGCAAAGAATATCCAAGGCTTTAACACTACCAATCAAAAAAGGTATGAACAAGCTTATTAGACAGTTACAAAACAAGCTACGTGCACAACAGCAGCTGATGTACCACTCCTGGCTTGGTAGTGCTGCTATGGACTCGCTTTCAAACTCTAGAAAATCATAAATCGTTCAGGGGATTGTTCCTAACTCATTCAACATTTGGGGTTAGGGTCTTGACTCACATAATCAACATTGGATTTGATACTGATCAAGACAATCAAAATCCGGAAACCTAAGGGAGAGCCTACACAATCAAAATCCTAAAACTAACAGAGAATCTAGGCCATTAACTGTCGCTCCAACAGAGAATCGTAGTCATGCATTTGATACTAATATTAGTTAGATTTGTGCAAAAAGCAATACAATCTTAGGAAGACATCAACCTTTTGCAACATCAAAATATATCAAACGCAAAAACTTAAAATTAAGATAAACACTCTGTCTTCACCAATACACAATTCCAAAACCAAAAGGGAATCGTAGTCATGCATTTGATACTAATATTAGTTAGATTTGTGCAAAAGCAAAACAATCTTAGGAAGACATCAACTTTTTGCAACATCAAAATATATCAAACGCAAAAACTCAAAATTAAGATAAACACTGTCTTCACCAATACACAATTCCAAAACCAAAAGGGAATCGTAGTCATGCATTTGATACTAATATTAGTTAGATTTGTGCAAAAGCAAAACAATCTTAGGAAGGCATCAACCTTTTGCAACATCAAAATATATCAAACGCAAAAACTCAAAATTAAGATAAACACTCTGTCTTCACCAATACACAATTCCAAAACCAAAAGGGAGAAACCTTACTAGAATAATCAAAAGTAAAATAGTCTCAAAAGTACTACAAGTTCTGAAACATAAAATCATTGCTTATAATTCTGAAAAGGAGCGCCTAGTCGAACAAGCTGAATCCCATATCGTCATCACTCTCTTCCTTTGGCTCTTCCTGTAAAATCAAACAACCGAAAACCACATATCAGATAAGGCCTCGTTGCATCATCAACTCAACCAAACAAACCTAATCTTATAAGAACAATTTGAATACCTTCTTCTCTTCAACTGGAGCAGCTACGTCAGGGGACGCACCAGCGCCAGCACCTGGGGCAGCCACAGCAACAGCACCACCGCCACCTCCAGCACCAACATTCAAGATGAGGTCACCGATGTCTCTCTTCTCAGCAAGCTTGGCAAACAAACCAGGCCAGTAAGACTCCACAGAGACATTGGCAGCTTTGACCAAAGCTGCGATCTTCTCAGGCTATATGACAACCAAACCAAAAGCCTCAGAACTCAAACTCACAACCAACCCACAAACTCAAACAAATACAGATTAAAACAAAAATAGTCTAACTCAATAAGCAACAAAATTAAACAAAACTCATAAAAATCTAAACTTTTAATGATAAAAATCTAAAATTTAAATGAAATTAAAGCATAAAGAGAAGGTTAACGAAGCTTACAGTGATGGCGATGCCATCGTCGTGGAGGATCAGAGCGGCGTAGGTGCAAGCAATCTCTGAGACCGACATGGTATCTGAAATAAAACCCAAAACCCACAACAGGAATTAAGATATTTACTATGAAGAATGAACACTACTAATCGAAAAGCTTAAATCTTTGGGTGATTGGGATGGAGACGGAGATGGGTTTTACCTCAGAAAGATGAGATATGAAAGTGATTGTGCTTAGGGTGCTCTGCGGCTGCTGCAATTTACACCGATGGCTCTGCTTTAGGGTTTCTGAAATTGTGGCGAGATATAGCTTTTAAAGGCGCTTAATTGGGCCTAGCCCATTTAAAGAATGTGGACTACAATGTTAGAAACCTTGATAAACAAGCAGTTAAAACACTGAGAATTTGAAAAATGAATATCTCTTTATTGAAGCAAACATTGGTTTTATAACAGTCATTTACAATGGAAAATTGAACTAACTGACTTAAGATCATGGTATCTTAGCCAAGACTGAATCAAACTGAAAAATAGAAATTCTCTAAGACTAGGGCTTATTAACAACATAAACAGTAAATGCAGTAACCCTATCCGGATAGTTACTTGAGCTTCAAACTACAACATTTCCTCCCTTGAATTGCATTCAACAATCAGTTTACTTTCAACTGGTATTCTGCACACACCAACCAACTCTCCTAACTTTTCGAAACTTTCCAGCTTCAATGTCTTTGTTATAATGTATGCTACTTGGTTTTGTGAACTTCAACCCTCCAACTTAACAATGTCATCTTTGCAAAGATCAAGAAGGAAATGAAACCTGACTTTAATGTGTTTACTCTTTCCATGCATTACTGGATTTCTTAACAGCTTTATAGTTGAGTTATTATCACAAAAAATCTTGGTTGACTTACTTTGTTTGCAGTTAAGCTTCTTAAGCACCCTTCTCATCCACACACCTTGACATGCACAAGTTGTTGCAGAAATGAACTCAGCTTCTGTAGTGGAAAGAGTGACCACATGTTGCTTCTTGGAACTCCATGGCACTGCTCCATTACTCATCAAGAAAGCGTATCTCGAAGTACTTCTTCGATCATCAATGATCCCTGCATAGTCACTATCTGAGAATGCTATCAATTCTTCTCCATTACTCATCATGCCACTGCTCCATTACTCATCAAGAAAACGTATCCTGAAGTACTTCTTCGATCATCAATGTCCCCTACATAGTCACTATCTGAGAATGCTATCAATTCTTCTCCAGACCAGCTTCCCTTCGTAGCCAACACCTAGTTCCACAGTCTCTCTAGCATACCTCATCACTCTCTTTATAGCTTGCATATGAAGTTTAGTAGGCTTCTCCATGTATCTACTGACTTGACTAATAACAAACATTAGATCAGATATAGTGACAGTTAAGTACATTAAGTTGCCTACCATTTGCTTATAGAGTGTAGAATCCACTTGAGTACCACCTTCATCTTTCTTCAACTTAGAGCTTGGCACAATGGTTTTTTGACTGAATTCAACTTCTCCATACCAAACCTTTCTAGTACCTCCTGTGCATACCTTCTCTGACTTAAGAAAATTCCCCCTCATTCTGCACAATCTCCACTCCTAGAAAGAACTTCATTTTCCCAAATCTGTCATGTTAAACTTCAACTTCATTGAAGCTTTGAACTCCTCAACAATCTCCATGCTACTTCCTGTAAAGATTAGATCATCTACTTACAATCAAGATTTCACCATTCTCTCGAGTTTTAAAAAACAATGTGTGTTCGTTAGGACATCTCTCAAACTTTTCATCCAAAAAATAAGTTTCTAACTTGTTATACCATGCACGAGGTTCTTGTTTTAATTCATACAGTGCCTTTTTTAACTTGTAAACTCTATACTCTTCTCTCTTCTTCTCAAACCCTTTTGGTTGTTCTACAAACACATTTTCTTCCAGTTCTCCATGTAGAAAAATACTTTTTACATCCAATTGTTACAAATTTCAGCTTCTTTGTGCAACCAAGGCCAAGATCATTCTAATGGTGTCTCATCTTGCAACATGAGCAAACACTTTCAAATAATCAATTTCATACTGCTGAGTATATTCATTAGCTACAAGACGAGCTTTGAACTTGTCTACCTCTCCTTATTTATTTAGCCTTGTCTTGAAAATTTATTTTACTCATCTTTCTCACCCATTTTGGCAAATTTGTCAGTTCTCAAGTGTCATTTCTCTTTATTGTTTTTATCTCATTTACCATTGCATCTCTCCACTTCTTACACCTTGCTACTTTCTCAAAAGTACTTGGATCTTCAGCTGAGCTATATAATATCATATGCTGCAAGTTTCTTTCCTCAGACAGGCATTCTCCTGTGCCATCCAAAAAGGTGATCTTCTATTTTTTCCTTAATACGGAACTAGTGCTTTAGCAAAATCAGTTGTGGATGAGCTAGTATTTCTTTCTTCAGTTGACTGATCTGTTTTTTCACTTTCTTCATCACTGCTTCCCTCCATTTCTTGTTCTTTTGGTTCCTCTTCATCATTCCAAATGAGCACATTCTTCTTTTCTTATTCTTCACTTCTGTCTCAATTATAACTCCTACTTTCTTTAAAAATTACATCTCTACTGATCACAATTTTCTTAGTTGATGGATTATACAACCTGTATGCTTTTGATTCTCCACTCAACCCTAGCAGTACACACTTCATGCTCTTATCTTCCAACTTGGTCCTCTTGTGATCTGGAACATGAACATTTCTTATGCAGCCAAAGATCCTAAAATGCTCCACATTTGGCTTGAGTCCACTCCATGCCTCCTAAGGTGTAATGTCCTTGACAGCTTATGTTGGACTTCGATTAAGAACATGAACTATCCAGTTTACTCCTTCTGGCCAAAACTCTTTTAGCATGTTTTTCTCAAACAATATGTTTCTCACCAAATTTATGATGGTTATGTTATTTCTCTCAGTAACTCTATTTTGCTGAGTAAAAGTTGTAATAAGCTGTCTTTTGATGTCATTTTCTTCACAAAAAACATGAATTCATTTGAGGTGAACTCTTCACCCCTATCTGTAAGCAAGCAACACACTTCTACTCCAGCTTTTTTTTTCAACAAAAACTTTAAATCTTTTGAAGCATTCAAATGTTTCATTCTTCTTAGACAATAAATAAACCTAACATTTTTTAGAATAGTCATCAATGAAGGTAAGTATATACCTTTTCTTGGTGTTTGATTTTGGTGACACAGCTCCACATAAGTCAGCATGTATAAGTTGTATATTTTGTATAGCTCTCCATTCACTTCTCTTGGGAATGACTTCTCTATGTTGCTTACCCACTAGTTAGTGCTTACACAATTTCTTTGGAGTTTTGATTGCTGGCAAACCCTTTACCATTTTCTTGTACATCATTGTTCTCACCCCATTGAAACTAAGGTGACCAAGTCTGATGTGCCAAAGTTGAGCAATATCATCACTGGTGACTTGAAAACAACCTGAACTTCTTGCAGCAAGTGTTGCTAGCATAACAAACATTCTATTCCCTGTCATTACAGTTTGTACAATCAAACCCCTACTCGGATGAAATATTTTACACATCCCTTGATCAATCAAAATGGCCAGACCTCTCTTTTGTAACTGTCCAATGCTAAATAAATAGTTTTTGAGATCAGGGATATAAAACACTTCAGTCACTACCTGAGTTATACCTTCAACCAGTAATCTCACATTTCCCTTTCCCATAATAGACATTCTTGCATTATTTCCAAGTTTCACATAATGTCTAAAATTTTCATCAAAATCAGAAAACCACAACTTATTTCCAGTCATGTGGTTACTATAACTAGAATCTAGGAACCATATCTCTTCTCTCTTTGCTTGGTGTAAGTCAACATAAGCCACGAGGAGCATTTCTTCATCATCATCCAGTTCTACATAGTTTGCTCCTTTGTCTCATTTCAGACATTCATACTGGAAGTGTCTCAGTTTGTGACACTTATAACATTCAATCACAGCCTTGTTAAATGACTTTTTTCCTCTTCCTCTATAACTTCCACGACCTCTTCCTCTTATACCAAATCTATCTTTTTCTTTGTCTCCAAACTTTGCAACCCTAGTGACCTTCAGAACCTGTTCTTCTTCTCTATGTCCTCTCATCCGTTGTTCATGGACAAGAAGGCTACTCTGCAACTCATCAATAGTCATAGTATCCAAATCGTTTGCTTCTTCAATGGAACATAGTACATAATCAAACTTTGAGATCATAGACCTCAAAATCTTTTCAATAACAGTATTCTGACTTACAGTTTCACCACAAGCCTTCATGTTCTTAGCTATGGCTAGAGTTCGTGCAAAAAAATGCATAAACTGTCTCACCTTCCTTCATCTTAAGAGCTTCCAACTCTCTACGCAACGCCTGCAATTGTGCCTTCTTCACCTTTGTAGAACCTTGGAACTTCTGCCTCATTGAGTTCTAAATTTGCTTGGAGGAGTATATCAGGCTCAATGGCCTGATAAAGATGGTTTTTTATCTTCAAATCCTTCAACTTCTGCTCCTCGATCAGCTTCAGCTGTACTTCAGTTGGTACTAACCCTGTCTCCACAGCTGGAATGTCATTATGTACAAGATTCCATTACTCTTTGGATCGCAGAAAATTCTCCATGAGCTTCGCCCAATGCTCATAGTGACCATCAAAGACTGGAATAACAGGTTGTATGTACTTGCTATTACTGTTGCTTTTAGCCATTCTTCTCTCCCTTCTTCTTCTTCTGTTTCTCTCACACTCTCTTTCTGTATCTCTCAAACCAGGCCCCTGTGATGGGGCTCTGATACCATTTGTTAGAAACCTTAATAAACAGGCACTGAAAACACAGAGAATTTGGAGAATGGATATCTCTTTATTGAAGCAAATGTTGGCTTTATAATAGCTATTTACAACGGGAAAACCGAACTAACTGACCTAAGATCATGGTATCTTAGCTAAGACTGAATCAAACTGAAAAACATAAATTTCCTAAGACTATGGCTTATTTACAACATAAACAAATTCCTTAAGACTAGGGCTTATTAACAACAGAAACAATAAATGCAGTCACCCTATCCAGGCTACTTGAGCTTAAAGCTTCAACAAATATCTATGTACATCAGATGACAGCGTTTCTAGCTTCATTTTAATTCAGATAAACTCCATAGTACAGTGTGAGTTTAGGAAAAACATCTGCTACAAAATTGGCTTCTCATGAAATAGTTAAAAGAATTGAGCATGAATGCAGTGATGATGGGAGACTTTGATTGCTTGGTGGTTCTTTGGGTGTGTGTTTAACTTGCTAAATAAACCCGTGAATGATAAGCTAGTCGATTCAATTTGTTTGAAATCGAGGGTTCAAACAGAAACAATCATCAACCAATGAAGCATATATGATCCAGAACTACATTCACGACGCTGTAACTATCCTAGTGTATAGAACCTATATTCTCTTTTTATGGATTAAGAGTATCTGAAACGTGAATCCCAATTATAAAGTTTTTATCTTAATTTGCTTAATGTGCAGGCCATATATAAGCTTGAGTTTGTGTAATTTGTTTGGGCTGTTTGGTCCCCTCTATACCCTGTGAAAGTGAAGGGATTCAAACGTAGGAATCTAGTTACTATCAAGTAAAAAACTAATAATGTGTTAAAGGTTAGATGATAAATGATATGCCAAATCAGACCCTTCCACCCGAACATTCGACCATTTTGACGTCGATGTTGAACATTGCAAAAGATGCTCAGAAATCAAAAGGAAGGACCAATTGTTTTTATCCCAACTTCACAAGTCATCATTTTGAAAATGACCGATGGTTTCTCATGAACAATTTGTCGGCATCACTGTCCAAGCCCTTTGTTTATTGTTTGTTTTCTCCAATTAGAATACTTGCTGAACACCCAAATTCCCTCTCAAACTCCCTCTTTGATTTCAATTTTCAGCATCTGATGGTGTGCTATAGAAGTTTTCAGTACTCATCTCTTTACAGTTTCCTCCCCCAAGTACCTCAATTCCAATTTGCTGGTGCAACTTCAAAAGATAAAAGCAAGCAGATTCTGAAAAACCAGAATGACAACTTTTCTGAGATCCCCTTGGATGCCAAACACATTCTTCAAAGCTCGAAAGAGAAGGTTATGAAAAAAAATTTTAATCAAACTCAGAGAACATTGCACAGTAATAGCATCTGCCAACAGAGAAACAAGAGACAAATCTTCTATTTTTCCAACTAAACCTGTGATCTTAAAAAGTATCAATCATGAATAGTGGACCAAACAAAAAAATTACAAGTTAAATTGGCCAAGCTCTCCTAGCTTTGACCAAACTGGGAATCAAAGATATAAAATCAATCTTTTTCATCCCTTCACTTTACCAATATAAACAAGGGTATATGTCATTGGATGCTCTCTGCAACCTAGACACAATCATCTGGTAAATTAGTATCTGTGGTAGAATCCAAAGCCAATATTTAGCTTCTACCTCAATGCCATGCCAATACATGAATGATTACGTCATATGATCCTTAAAAATTTTCTCTAATGAGTGCTAACAACTACTTAAAAGAACTGATTCCCTATTTCACCAAATTGACCAGAACATGTATGATGGTGAATTGAAGGCAATAATGATGATGAAGTTAGTGGAGGAAGCAAGCTTCTCTAAAATGCACACTTTGGTACCCTTTTTCTTCGGTTCTTCTGGTTGCTGATATACCTGCAGCAAGGCACCCTTTTGATGAATGTGATTTCCTTATTAACATTTTCCCTTCACTTTTGCACTTGACCAACTATAACCCATTTACCAATGTGGTTAACTATCTTTTAACTCGAAGAATTATGTTCCGAATTGGTTGCAGAAGCTCCAGTTACCCCAGTGGCTGCTGTTACACCTATAGCAAGAATTTGCATGTAATCAAATCCTCTTGAGATGATCCAATTTTGATTTGCAGAATCTGGAAAAGGGTCATTTCTGTTTTTACCTGTGGTGGTAGAAATGGTAGTAGCAGTAGTAGTAATTGGGACTGAAGAAGGAAGTGACAGAATCCCAGCTGAAGAGCCATAGTGCTGAGGTATATAGGGGTATTGCACCATTTGGGGATTTTGAACTCCAAAGCCTTGAGCTTGGTTACTACTAGCTTGTGCATATTGAGCAGAAGCATAGTATGGATAGTAATTGTGGTACAT
This sequence comes from Comarum palustre, assembly GCA_951800085.1. Taxonomy (NCBI): domain Eukaryota; kingdom Viridiplantae; phylum Streptophyta; class Magnoliopsida; order Rosales; family Rosaceae; genus Comarum; species Comarum palustre. The sequence goes on along the minus strand of OX637581.1, from coordinate 17,736,166 downwards.
GCCAGCTGGTCCTGATGCCCCTGTTGTGGTGGTGTAGTAAGGTGAGAATTGTTGACCACCATAAACACTATAATAGTTCTGCAAGAAACACAGAAAGACATTGTTCAATACAATTGTTTATGAATATTGATAATGAAACAATGCTGCATCAGAACACCAAAACAGAAGGAATCTATGAAAATGATAGATGATTTTACCATGGGATATATGGAATCTTGTGAATATCCAGAGTACCTGTATGAGAGAAACCCCAGAAGAATTCATATATTTAATACAGAATAACATTATGCAGAAGAAAGAAATAACGATTTGAGTGAATCATTCCCTATGATATTATAACTCACCCATATGCTGAATAAGGAAATGTGTATTGGCTAGTCGGTTGATGGAAGTATGAGGATGAAGAACCATGATAAGCAGGTGGAGCTACCAAACCAGGTGCTGGTCTAAACCTTCCTAAACCTGCATTGCCAAAATAAATGAATGAAAGAAAGAAAAAGTACATCATTATTGTTCTTTTCAATCCAATCCTAGCATTTTTAGATCCACATTTCAATTAACTACCAAACAAACACAGCAACTGGTGAAAATGGGGTTTAAGATTATGATCTAGGGGATCACTGACATGTTCATAGTGAATATCAAAACGAATATATCATTTTGGTGATAGAAAAAAAAACTCAAATCACAAATGAAAAAGAGACAAAGCTTTTAGTATGAGAAAGACAGAGACCATGTTGAGGAGTTGGTGGACGAGTTTTCTGAGCACCAAGAGAAGCAAGATTGCAGTTTGCTCTTCTTCCATCAATAACAGGAGATGGGTTCTGACAAGCCCTCATGGCTGACTCTGGATCCTTAAATGTGACCTAAGAAAAGATCAAAAATTTATGATATCAGAAACCAGAAAAAGCTCAGAGAAAGATACATGCAAATAATGAAAAAAAAATCAAAAAAGATAAAATGTGAACTTACAAATCCATAGCCTTTGGATCTTCCAGTGTTTTTATCTGCAATAACAACAGCCTCCAAGATCTCTCCAAACTGCTCAAAGTACCTCCTCATAGTCTCCCTCTGAGTCTCCCAAGCCAAACCCCCAACAAAGATTTTGGTAAAAGTTGTGTCATGGTACTGATGGACTGGAATATTATTGTTACCTCCCACCATCTGAAACTGCCTTGCTTGAGACATTAACACAAAACACAAGTCTGTCCCAACGAAGCAAAGCAAAGACAGAAAACCCAGAACCCAAAAACCGAGAGAACAAGAAAGAACAACACTTGGCAACTTTTTCTGGTTTTTTATGCGGATTAAGGATATCACATCAAAATGAAAAGAAACACACTCGTGCAGAGCTGTGATTCTTCTTGTTCTTCTTCCTCTTCTGCTTCTATGACTCTGTTTTGTTTTTCAATGGGTATAATAATGATGATAATTAATCTCTCTTTTTAGGACAACTCCTCAGATTCCTCAACAACAAGGATGATACCCGTAACGAGAAAATCATTACTGTTGAGGGTGGAAAGGGAAAGAATAAAAACAAATGAGAGACAGAGAAATTTATTAATCAAAATACAAATTTTGGAGAAGAAGAAAGAAAAGGAGAAGACAAGAAAGCTGCTGCTGGGCACCCACGACACAATAGGGTGTCCAATGAAAATGTCCAAGACCAGAAGACCAACACTACCTTTTCCTTGCTGTAATACAAAACTTAAAGAATGGATTTTTTTAACATTGTGAACTGGAAATCAAAATGCGATTACATTTTTATTTTTATTTTTGGTTTTGGTTTTGTGGGAAGGTGGGTCTTGGATCAACATTTGCTTCGCTGTATTCAACCTTCCCTTTTTGTTCCTGTACTCTCTTTTCTGTTTGAACTCCGTTTACGGCATTTTCTTTTGTGGGTCTCTGAGATATGATACCTTGAGTCTCCAAGCTTGCAGCTAATGGCAAAATTCAAAATTCAAAAAAAAAAACAGGAAATGCTGGACCTAAACTTTCTAGCACGACCTGCTAAATTTTCTTGAGCACAAAATTTGGGTTTACTAAATTTACTAAGAGCACCCCTGTTCTTCCTCAAGCAGGTCACTAGGGTCCATTTTACTTATGTGTTTTACCATTAATTGCAGTTTTACTTATGTCTTAAACCTTCCCCTTTTAAAACCCCAATTATGCCCACCATAGCAGTTTTACCTAAAACTTGATCCTCTTCAATTTTGCTTTCCTATTTTGACAGTTTGGGTCCATTTTACTTGTGTGTTTTGCTGTCCAGATTTACCTCATTTTTCATGATGAAAGGAAAACAAACCATTGCCATAGTGTTTAAGCAGTTGTTGTGCAATTATAACACAGATGGATCATGTATCATTGTTAAGTAGTTGAAAGTTAAAGAATTTCCAGGACTAGTTGTTGCATCACAATAATGACCAGCTCTAATGCCATTGATTCACAAACTCATTACCTGTAAATCTCATAGCTAGGGTTGTAGGGGTTTAGGGTTTTTTCTCAAACCAGTTGAGGTTGATCATGCAGAGAGGGCAACCTAGTATTTTGAGAAGGAATCAAACTACTTAGGACACCCCTCATGTAATTAGTAGTTGCTAATCCTGTACTAGATATGATTAAGAAAGAAGAAGCAGTGGTAAGCGTGGTAAGCGGCGTTTATAGTGGTCGAAATGGGAGACTAGGAGAGTGAGTGAATTTACTAAACTAGGTCTCACCAGAGATAAAAACAATTGAAAACTCTGCAAAACTGAATCATGACTGTCTCCACCGCACAACGGCTTTGTTCCGACGGAGAAAACGGTCAAACCTCTTCTTTTTTTATTCATTCAAACTTTTTTTCTGGATTTATCGGGTGTCGGCTCTCTTGGCGGCTAGCGTTTTGGTCTTAGCTTGGCTTGAGGGAATAGGGTATGGCTGCACAGATCTTCAAAGATAAGATCTTCAAAATCTCCTATTTATAGAGTCTGGCTGCATAGATCTGCATGCCATGCATAAGGGGGAGTAAACTGCACGTGGGTTGCACGAGGGAGGGGGAAGCTAAACGGGAAAAACCGATCAGCATGTGTGAACATTTATATTAGTTTTTCTTAAGTTTGAAAATTCATATCAAACAATGATGTATTTCTGTTTTCTTATAAGTGTGTGCTTATTTGTATATATGTTTCTTCTTAAGTCTAGTATACTCAATCAAGCACGCAATCGCAATAGAGAGTGACGTATGAAATCAGCTGATGTTTTCAAGTGCAAACCATAACAATATTATGTAGTTTTATTTGTGGTGGTAGGATGTCAAAGATTGCATGCTAGGGTGTTTTATCCTTGATGCTATATTTATGTTTGTTTTGTTAAGCAAAATTTTAAGAACTAATTTGCTTACATACAATTTAAGGGTTCACTATCAGGATCAGTACTTTAGCCGATGAAAATTTTTCGACGGCTAAGTATAAAATTTTGTCTGCTAAATTCTTAGCCGACGAAATGTTGTCGGCTAAGAAGTCGTCAGGAAAAAGCCGTCGGCCAAGACTTTAGCCGACAAAATTACTATTCATCGTCGGCTAAAATATGGACATTCGCTTAGTCTGAACTTTAACCGACAAAATTTAATAAAATTCGCCGGCTACAGTTATTTATTTTATTTTTTTATTTAACTTTAGCCTAGAATTTTATTAAAATTCGTTGGCTATAGTTATTTATTTTATTTTTATTTATTTATTTAACTTTAGCCGACGAATTTTTTATTTTATTTTTATTTATTTAACTTTAGCCGACGAATTTTAATAAAATTTGTCGGCTATAGTTATTTATTTATTTCTTGTATTTTTAATTAATTTTTTTTCTTCTTTTTCGTTTTTACACCGGTGGTGAAGGAGGAGGAGAAAGAGGAGAAGGAGGAGAATGAGAGGATAAAGAGGAGAAGGAGAATGAGAGGAGGAGGAGAAGGAGAATGAGAAAAATAAAAGATATAGAAAATTTTGAACTTTAGCAGACGAAATTAGGGTAATTCGTCGGCTAAAGTTCAAAATTTCAGTCGGAAAAAGTTCAAAATTTTCAAAATCCCGTAAAATTTTTTTTAATTTTGAATTAACTTTAGCAGACGAATTTTAATAAATTTCGTCGGCTATAGTTATTTATTTATTTAAATTTAGCCGACGAATTACTCTAATTTCGTCGACGAATAACCCTAATTTCGTCGGCTAAAACCCTTAACCCTATACGTAGAAGCTTTCAAACGAAAAAAAAGTTGTGAAATAAGATATGACCGTAATGGTGAAATACGTCTACAATTGAAAAATTATATAATTCCGGTAAAGCCTCGGTGCTGATAGTTGCGGTTAACGCAATTTTCATTCTTTCTCCTTAGAGGTAGCCCTATCTCCGGTGGTTATCTTTCATAAAATTTTTATACCACTAGTTGCGTTTCATCGATTTGAAACTATTTTCAGTTGAAGGTCCGGACAAAATACGTAATTTAGACGGTCAAATGACTGTTTCCGTGTGTTAAGGGGTTTGACTTACAAGATTGTCCGTAAGGATTGAGCCCTTAACGTTGTCGGATCAAGTTGAATTTTTTCCTATAGACATATTTCGACATAATGATCATATCAGACGGTCGGATTTTTGTTTCTCAACTTTGATCATCGGAATCACAACATGCCTACTAATGTTGTATGACTTGTTTACTAAGTTTTAAGTAAATGTTCCATTTCAAAAACAAACTCTAAGTAGAAAATTCAAACTCAAAAAAGTCGTGAAATAAAATATGACCGGAATGGTGAAATACGTCTATGGTTGAAAAATCATGTAATTCCGGTAAAGTTTCGGTGCCGATAGTTGCGGTCAATACAATTTAGGGGTTTGACTTACTGAATTGACCGTCCGGATGAAGCCTTTAAATTTATCGAATCAAGTTGAATTTTTTACCATAGACATATTTCAACATATTGATGATATCTGACGGTCGTATTTTTGTTTGTGAATTTTGATGACCGGAGTCGTAATATGCCTACTATTTACCATGATTTATCCATAAGGGAAGCCCTATTATCGAGGGGTAAATGTCTCAAATTTTTTAGATGGGCAGTTGCGTCTCATCATGGTGAGAGTTTGTTGTGTTGAAGGTTCAACCAAAATACTTCATATAGATGTAGATATGGACGTTTTCATGTGTTAAGTGTTTAGAAAAACGTCATTTGAATCCTTAAACGAACTCAGATAGCCAAAAAAACCCATATGACATAGCATTAGCTATGGGTTTTACTCGTACGCCCGTTCCTCTTCTAGACTGGTATCACAATAGTCAATCGGACACCGAAATATCCGTAGTGCAATTTTGTAACTAAAAGATACTTTAGCCGACGAAATACCTTAATTTCGTCGACTAAACTTTTCAAATTTCGTCAGCTAAAGTTCAGACTATAGCCGACGAAAAGATTACTTTAGCAGACAAAATTTTTTTTGTAGGCTAAAATTCCACTATAGCTGACGAAAAAACTAGTTTAGCCGACGAAAAAAAATTTGTCGGCCTATTTTTAATCATTTCGTCGGCTAAAGTTTTTTTTATGGTAGTGGTTAGCAAGATGATACATATGCTTAAACAACCATATTCAGCAGCAACTAAACCAGGCATAAGGACCAGTTTATCTTGAGATACCTAGAACATCGCCAAGGTAGCAGCAATAGCTTTCGATAGCTGTCGAGTCTTGCCCGAATGGCACCAGGACGTGCCCTCACTCGCAACGCCAAGTAGGAATCGCATAAGCTTTGCTGAGACCAGTCGAGTCTTGCCTTAATCTACCGCATCAACATTCGTCTACTTAATCTACTGGATTAACATTCGTCTAGTTTAATTTGAGATTGGAAACTCTAATTCTACTGCATTAACATTCGTCTAATTTAATTTGAGATTGATAACTCTAATTTTCTTTCATGCCCTATCAATTGGTTGTTTTGATATCACAAAACAAGAACTATTTTCGATCATCATAAGTAGTGTACATCAAGTAATTCATTGCATAGACTGGTCATATTCAACCAAGAGATTAAAAATTGGTCACATTTGACAAATTAAGCGCAATATGTCAATTCCAAATACACCAAACATTGGTATAGGGCACTTCCAATACTTTACCCCGGGAGTTTCGAATGATGCTGTCACACATGCCCTCATAAGAAAAAGATCACAAACCACATGTTACTAGTGTCCTGCTGTCTAGATCCCACTTCATGCTATGCAACTCCCACATGGGTTCTGAATGTTGTTTAATTAGTAATTCCACAAAGCAACCCCAAGATTGAAATTACAAACAGATAGGTTGCATCAGAAAAATTGTGCCAAAGAAAGCTGTGGGTTGGCTTCAGGACAAGCATACAAGCCGATGGAGCTTTGATCTAGCTACCTGAGTGAGATCGAAAATCAAATCCCACGAGAAATTAAAGTGAAAGAGCTATAGCTAAGAAGAAAGAATGTGGTGCATGAGAGAAAATGTGGAGTGTCGTGTATATGGTATTAGGCTATAATATCCACATGAAGAGAAAGCTGCAGAACCAGGGAGGCAATTTGCAGCAGCAAAGCACATGCTTCTCATCACTTCCTGCTATATATATATATAATCTTTCCCATTACCATCGATCCCTCAACCGCATTCCATGGTCCTCTTTTTGAAGCTTTTCCCAGTTGAGGAATCTAGGGCATACACCGGCCGGCCGTCGCATCCTTTCATCTAGGGCAATCCATCGGTTTAAGTGACAACTGACAAGGTCTGACCTAATCGATCGAGTCGATTTGCATCATTGTGGGAGTCTTGTTTGACCGAGCTAGCTAGATTAGTGACTCTGATGTATTGCAGAGATGTACGTGGTTCATTGGAGTAGTAATTATACTTGGCACATAATTGAGATTTATTGCATCACATATAGCCCCATTGCGTTCTGGCATTCACGAGTGGTTTCTGCAGAAACTGCGAGAGATTGGAAGTCAGCTTATATACGATCATCAAGAACGTGGCATGCATGAAAGCAAAAGAGACCGAGCCCCACAAGGTACAACTTTCTCCCCCTTCAACATCACCAATAATTCTCAGTCTCACATGACCAGGCAAAAGGAAATGAATTAAGGGGCCCTAATTACATACTACAGTTAGGTTTTGATTGTTTTCTCCATGGGTAGAGGGTCACCGTGATATGAGGGCTCCTAGCCAGGGTATTCCTAGAATGTGATGTGATGGGCGTTGAAGCCCCAAAAACAGAAAGCAGAGAAAGAGAGGGTGAACTCCAAATAACATTTCTTATTTTGATGATCGAAATATAGCTTCACAGAGGGATATGTCAGAACGTTTCTTCTGCCATTGCTACCAAGAATAAGTTGTGATTCAATTCTAATCAAACTGGTCAGAATTCAAATCTGGATACAGGGATACTCTTACCAACTTAGACCACATGCAATGGTTTAAAGCCCAAATGACAATATATGATTGTACTCTGAGTACATTTCTTGTTTTCTTTGATTTATCTAACGATAGTTTGCACAAAGTGCATTGTATTGAAGGCAAAACAAAAAAGCAAACAGATTACATAAATCGGTCATAAAGAGTATAAATATGAAGAAGTTTGAATCCCGCCGAAACACATAATATGTTGCAACCAATCCATATTTTGGGTAGAAATTTATATGTTTCACGTCAACCAATCCCATTTTCACATGAACTGCCAACCTTGCAACTGTTGAAGTAGCTCCCGCAGTCGAAATTGTCAGTCATTGGGTTCACAATATAACCATTGCAGCATATCTCTGTTACCTTGCATTTCTTCCCACAAGACCCGCCGTTCTTATCTGTCCCCATATCAACACATCTGTTGCTGGGCCGATCCTGAGGGATTCGAGGCCGAGTGGGAAGAAAAGAAATGGGCTTGTATAAATTTTTTTTGGGTTTGGAACCTAACCAAGTGAAATGTTAAGAGTCTCATCCTCACGTCTGAAATTTTTTATTGATATGTTAAAACATGATACAATAGGGGGACATAAAACCATTATCTCACAGAAGGAAAAAAAACATAAGACGATGCATTGTGCCATGATTTTTAGCAACATTTATTGTTTTTTCATTTACTTGATTTTCATTTTCAGGCACATTTGTGGTTTCTTTATTTACCAGATTTTTAGTCTCTGGCACATTTGTGGTTTCTTCAATTACAACATTCTCATTTTCAGCAATATCTTGTGCTCTTTGATTCACTACATTTTCATTTTGGTTTCCACGAAGAAAAGTTTCTTTTCTTATTCCAAAGTTTTTGAATGGAACCTCTTTGAGGTTTTATTATTGTTTCTTCTTCTAGTTTTTTTTCGTTTTTTAGAACCACCAGCTGCTTGTTTCTTAGAAAACAATGCCTTAAACTAAAAATTAAAATACAGTAATAGAACAATATAACCTGAATGGTGAATATTGCACAGCTGACCAAAGAGCACATTCGCTATTCCACTTCAACTCATTTTATCAAACCAAAACACACATGACACATCCAATCTTCTCTGCATAAACATAGCAGTACAACACAATTCCATAAGTACAATTTCATATATGAATTTGATATACCAATTTCATATATCATATATCAATTTCATATTATCTTATCTGATATGCATAGTTTCAGAAAGGGAAAAAAATAAAACAAAGAGATTCAAAACAAACTTTTTTCAATGGCAAAACCAGAAAGAAGAAAACGATTATATAAAGCTCTGAACTCCGAAGCCATCGAATTCAGAATATCACTATATCAGAGTAACCTTCTTTAGTAAATAGATCATGAGAGAAGAGATGTGAAATTGAGAGAGGATGAAAAATTGTGAAGGATCATCACCAATTTATAGAGACAACAGAGAAAAAAGTTTTGGTTTAGGAGAACATCAATTGCCAGCCGAACTCCTTGATTCCTACAATGGGTCTTCTTCATAATGAAAGGAGCAGATTAAGATTTTAAGAGGGAATAAGATTGAAGAATGAATAGAGTTAGGTTTTCTTGGAACAATGAGATTGTAAATTGAAGGCCGAAGAAAAAAAGAGAAGAAGATTGATCGGCAAAAGTCAGTTGGAGAAGAAGATTGTGTGATTTTACCCTTTTAAATATATTAAATTTATTATTAATAAACAAACAAACAGAAAAAATTAGAATTTTGAGCCCTGAGCCCAGTGCGGCAAGATGGTGAAAGATTGATTGCTTTGGATGTAGAGACTAGAGTGTTGGAAATATGATCTAAAGGATCATTAATTAAACCAAATGATTAAAGTGCGTTACACTTTTAATTAGATGATTGCATACATGAATTTGTAATTCTTGTAATGAGGGCTATAAAATCATGTATTCATATGCATAATTTAGTTGTGGAGTGAATGAGAAACTGTCACCCAAAGATGGCTAGTTTAAATGAGAAAATGAACTTTGTCTCACATTGGAAAAGTGAGAAAGGAATAAGGCTTTAAATAGAATCTCACACCTTGAAGGTGTAACCATGACAGGAAATTGGTATGGTTACATTAAACAACTTGTTTTATTATGTATTTTTCATTTTAGCTGACGAATATATCATTTTTCGTCGATTAAAACTATATTAGCCGACGAAATATGATGTCTTTCGTCGGCTAAAACTATCTTGACCGACGAATACCCTAATTTTTCGTCGGCTAAACTATAAACCCTATACTATAGCCGACGAAAAATTAGGGTATTTGTCGGCTAAAGTTAAATAAATAAAATAATAATTTATACCACTGGTTGCGTCTCATCGATTTCAAACTATTTGTAGTTGAAGGTCCGGACAGAATACGTAATTTAGAGGGTCAAATTACTGTTTCTTTGCGTTTAGGGGTTTAACTCACGGGATTGATCGTTCGGATCGAGTCCTTAACTTTGTCGGATCAAGCTGAAAATTTACCCACACACATGTTTCAACATAATGATGATATCTGACGGTCGGATTTTCGTTTCACAAGATTGATCGTCATAATCACAACATGCCTACTAATGTTGTTTAACTAATTTATTAAGTGTTAAGTAAATGTTCCATTTCAAAAACAAACTATATGTAGAAGCTTCAAACGAAAAAATGTCGTGAAATAAGATATGACCGGAACGATTAAATATGTCTACGGTTGAAAAATCACGTAATTCCGATAAGTTTCGGTGCCAATAGTTGCGGTCAATGCATTTTTTCATTCTTTCTCCCTAGAGGTAGCCCTATCTCCGATGGTTATTTTTCTTGTAATTTTTATACCACTAGTTGTGTCTCATCGATTTGACACTATTTGTAGTTGAAAGTCCAGGCAGAATACGTAATTTAGACTGTGAAATTACCGTTTCTTTGCGTTTAGGGGTTTGACTCACGGGATTGACCATCCTGATCGAGTCCTAAACTTTGTCGGATCAAGCTGAAAATTTATCCACACACATGTTTCAACATAATGATGATATCTGACGGTCGGAATTTCGTTTCACAAGATTAAACATATAAATTAGACATAAATTTAATAAATTAGTATAAAATATACTGTAGCCGACGAAATATTAGTAAATTCGTCGGCTATAGTATTGTAAATAGCCGACAATTTTTTTTAATTTGTCGGATAAAGTGTAACTATGGCCGACGAAACATATAGTTTTAGCCGACGAATTTTTATCTCGTCAGCTATAATTCTTCCTATATATCAATACTCAGCGACAAACCCTAACATTTTCTCCTCTCTCCTCTCAGCCTCCACTCCATCTTCTCCCTCTCTTCTCGGCCTCCACTCCGCTCATTCGCCTTCCACAACCACTGCTCTCTCTCAAGCAATTAAGGTATGTGATTCGATGTATATATTGAATTATATAATTATTTTCAATTATTGATGTATATATTGAATTATATGAATTTATTGATGTATATATTGTAATATTGAATTGAAATTTTGGTTAATTTGGTATATTTGTTATTGAAATTGTGAATATTTAATAAATGTTGTTAATTTTTTATAATCTGGTATATTTAATAAATTTGGTATATTAAAATATTAATTGGTATATTTAATATATTTGTGATAATGTTGTTAATTTTTTTTATAATTTGGTATATTTAATAAATTTGGTGTATTTAATAAATTTGGTATATTTAAATATTACTTGGTATATTTAATATATTTGTGATAATGTTGTTAATTTTTGATAATTTGGTGCATTTTTGTATTAAAATAGTAATTGTTATTAATTTTACAAATTAAAAATTCTAATTATTTAATAAACAAGATGAAAGGCTTGTTTAGTAAATCTAAGAGTTCAAAGGGCCAAATGTCTGAATCGTCTGAGGGAATGTCTAGCAACCCTCGGGCGTCGTTTCAGGGCCCAGTGACAGCCCGACTTGCGTCTCTTCTAGAGCCGACGCAGAGACAGCCGGGGGCCACACATTCCTCCAGGCAGCCGGACTCCCCTCGCTCCTCAAGGCAGCCGGACACCTCTCGCTCGAGGCAGCCGAGCGTCCCTCACAACTCGAGGCAGCTCTGGCCTCCGACTCAAGCGGAGGTGTCTGCACCACGTATGCTTGAGATACACAGGGCACCGACTCTGGGCCCTACTGTTTCGGAGGGTGGGTCTTCTGGGGTACAGATGCCGCCGTCTCTTCTCTACCTTCCGCGGTTGATACCGGTATTACCGGCAGTCGATGACTCAAGGGCGCCGATTTATCCACTGCCCCCGCAGGTGACCCCATCAGCGGCGTACATGTTCATTCCTTTTGGTACATATTTAATTTCTGCGAGGGTATCATCATCGGCGACAGAATCAGAATTCGTCACGTCCGCCTCAACGCCCTCAGGTAATGATATATAAATAATTTGTTTTCTTATAATTTCATAATAAAAATAATCTATTAATAATCAATTTATGATAGACACCGTCGGAGCCAAGCCGACAAGGAAGAAGAGAGGTCCCGTCATAGGGAAAGCTCTCGAGAAGACCGTGAGTACATCGGGAAGGATCGTCATCGATACTGACGGGGATGAGAATGTAGTATCGGGCGGGAAGACGAGGATGTACTCCGGCCGCGTGAGAGCGCTCATTAGGGATAGAGTCCCTATGTTGTGGTCAAACTGAGGCGAGGTCCCACAGGAGGTTAAGGACATGGTCCACAACGTAATGTAAGTATAAAAAATTCACAATTAACATTATGTATTACATTGTGGATTTATGAAAAACTAAACTAATAAACGTTTTAATGCAGGTGTGCTTTGATGTTCCCCAGCACCTGAGGAACACCTGGGCGGACGTTGTGCATGGGGCAAGGTACGTTGGAAAGTTAATGAAAAAACAAAATTATGTGTAATTAATATTATTTATAATTTTTTTTGTCGTATATGTAGGTACAAGGAGTGGAAGAACGAGTTACGGACCCACTCTAGACTACGTACGGGAACGAACGTTCTGGTAACCCCCTTGAGTTCCAGTCAGGGAATACAAGTGGCGTTGGCTTCTGATACCTGAATTCAACAACCCTCATAAACAAGTAATTAAAAATAATAATTTCTTATATTGTTATTAAATAGTACGTTTTAAAATATTTTACTAATTTTATTTCCTTTGTAGGTCGTTTCCCCGGTGAACGCTCAGAACCAGCAACACAACACAAGGAACAATCATGCCGGTTCTAGACCGTTTGCATCGTTGATGGATGAGGCGGCTAGAGAACATCCAAAAGTCAACCGGTACGTCTATACGTACGAGAAGGCATATCCTGACGCCTAGGAGGATATTGTAAGTCGTTTTACGTTTTCAAATTTTTAAAATTATATTTATATATATATATATATATTTCAAAATGTTAATTAATTATTTTTTCCTATCTAATTAGGCGAGGATGAGGCAGGCTAATGACGAGGTGATGACTGCTATAGTGAGGGAGACATGACCAGACAAGCAAGAGGAAGACATGTCCGAAGCCATGTCTCGGATCGACACTTCGGATCTCAGGGTTGGGGCGAGGATCATGGGCACAACATTCCCACCGCGAGAAAATAACTTCTACTGCTGGGGTCTAGGAAAGAATGGAGAGGGGGTACTGAAGAACACTCTCGGATTTCAAAAAATGCAGCCTCAACCAGCAGCAGAACGACTCAGCTAGAGGCGGAAGTTCAGATGCTATGGGAGCATCAAACCGCTTTACAAGAGTATAATGCGGCAGTATATGCCACCAACCAGGCACAGCAGCAGCAGATTTTCCAGTACTTGCAAGATTTTTCAGCTGTCCAGCTTCAAGGACTTCCGCCTCCGCCCATGCCTACGCCTATTCCTCTACCTCAACCGTCGCAACCTCCTCAACAGCAACCTTCTTCTAGCGCGGATATAGATTTTATTTAGTTTTATGGGTTTATGAATAATTTATAAATTAATAATTTAATGCAAAACGTTTAGACTACTTTTGATGGTGCACGTTGTTGGTTATATGAAATTGTTTGTATAATTTGCAGCTTGCTTGGATGGTAATTTAGAAATTTTGTAATTTTTTTAGTATAAAAAAGTACTATAGCTGACGAAATTTACCATAATTCGTTGGCTATAGTATTTTTTTTTAACTTTAGCCGACGGCATATGACTTAATTCGTCAGCTATAGTAGTATTTTAGCTGACGAAATGAACTATATTTCGTCGGCTATCTTATTTTTATTTTTTAAATATTTAGCTGACGATTTATAGTACATTTCGTCGGCTATAGTTTTTCTAATTGACCGACGAAATATTTATAGTTTGTCGGCCAAAGTCTTAGGTTGAGGCCGACGACAATTTATTTCGTCGGCTTGAGTCTTATTTTAGCCGACGAAAAATTGAAAAATATGTCATCGGCTAAAGTCATAGCCGACGAGTCTTTGCCGACGACATCTTAGCCGACGAAAAATTTTCGTCGGCGAAACTACTGATTCTGGTAGTGTCTAAACCAAATCTTTAATTTACTAAACCTTCATCCAAACAATACCCATCTAGAGCTCTAAAAACTAACAAGTACATTACATTGCTCTTAAGATTTCTCCTTGAATTTTACTATGAATGCTTAGTTAGTACTCTTTGCAATTATAAGAGACGAACTATATGTAATTATGTATTATGTGATTTTGAATTGTAGAGGAGGAAATGGAAGCTGAAGTGTCACCATATGGTGATTTGTACAGCTTCAGAATTCTCTTGCTAGAGATTTTTTCAGGGACGAAGCCCACTCATGATCTGTTCAATGGCGGATTCAGACTTCTTTCTTAGGTTAGGTAAAATTTAGTCTATAGAAAAATAAAATAACTAAGACATCATACACTTAAATGAACAATTATATTACCATTAATATCTTTGTTTACCATATATAATTTAACACTTGAAATTTAAATTAGTAGACTATGTTCGACACTTGTCAATTACATAATATGAACAATACTAAATTCAATACCCATTACAATATATAGAGAAAATGAGCTAGCTAATCTCTTTTTGACCATTTGAAGAGAAAAAATATATATTACAGTAATTTTACCTGAGTGACCAATTAATTATGTTTTTATATTATTCTCTTAAAGTTTTCAATTGCTAATAATTTTGTTTTGTTAAAAAAAATTAATGACCTAATTATTTTCTTTGACTTTCACTAAACATAATCCTAATTAGAGATTAACCACGTCGTTTAAGACAGTTAATTTTGAAATTCTTTCAAACATTATGCATTTATGGAGAAGAACGAGTCTTCTTCCTCCTTTCAAATTCTGTCCATTTTGGAGTATGATTTTAACTAAATTTCTGGGCAAAACCATGAAGTTTCTTGGTTTGAGGTTAGACATCTGCCTAATATCGGCCTAACATGGATATGTTCCATCATGGCTCCAAGTGTCATAGTTTTTGTAAGGCTGCTTGCAAAAAGGAATTACAAAAATTGCAAATCCAATGCTTTTTCGAGAAGCCAAACTTTCTGCAAGCATTTTCGGCTTAGGAGATGAAGAAATTGAAAAATGCTTCAATGAGATCTTTACTATTGGTTTGAGGTGTTCTACCGAATCACCAAGAGATCGACTAGATATCAGAGATGTTATAGTTTCATTGCGTTGCATTAGGGAGCGTGTTTGGTTTGGACTCAAACAGAACTTTACCTTCTCATTATAGAACGGGGAACGTTTACCTTAGGGTATGACTACACTTCTGCTACCTTAGGGAACGTTTTGTTGAACGTCACTACTACTGCATCTTATACTGTTATAGTGTTATACAATCCTTTTTTGATACAAAAAATGGTGGTCGAGTGAGTTACTACTCCGAGCTATAGAGAGGTTAAGCTTTGGCTCTCTTCAAGTGACCTCTTTACTATTAAGAGTATCACTGTAACATTCATCCAACATGATGAATCCAGTATCTTCCGTTAGACCAAACATAGTGTTATACAATCTTTAGATATTAGATTAGTCAATCTCAAAGAATATATTTCTGATCTGTTTACCTTGTAGAATTCTCTGATTCTTTTTGTTTGCTTTGAGGTAAAAATTGAATATTCTCCCACTTTGAGAACTATTTGTCTATTCTCAAATCTTATTTACTTGGTGCAATGAAACTGACACTTGCAATAAAAGAATCTTCAAAGCAATATACAAAATTTCGTTCTCTAAAAGATTGGTAGTTCAAATGAAAAATATTGCGGCTGCAAGTTATATCTGTACTATTAGTGTCTAATCACAACAGATGATGATGTTCTTCTTCCTCAGAAATGGTGCTCAACATCCAACCCCGTTCATATTTGGATCCCTTATCATGATCACTCTCAGAAGCAGCAGCAACAACACGAGCGCTAAGCCTACCTTTCAAGCATTCCTGCAGGATCACGCTGCCTACATCCTCAGAGTTCCGGTGACCTAGTTTGTCTTTGTCCACCTGCGCCATCAACTCCTTGAGTTGCCTCTTAGTCATACGCACCTTAACTCTCAACAAATTGTTCGGCGACGGCGTTCTATCTGCTCCATTTTCATCAACCGGGTACACCACACCTTTGTCCTTGCCAGCAAAGTTTCCCATCTTCTTGTATATATCAAACTTTGATGTTCACTCCTAACTCGACCTTTTTGAGCTGGCGGGTTCGTATACGATGACTGAAAGAGTGGATCACTGTTGTGTATCTTTCAGGTTAATTTGGTTATTGGAAATAGAAGCGACATCGGTACCTGTTATATATACACCTCGAGAAGGATGGTGCACGGCTTAGCCCGTAGTTAATCACACCAAAACTGACAAATTCTTCGTCAATGATCAATATATGATGATCAGCAGCCCGTAGACCAGTTAAATTTGCTTGATGTGTATGTTGGCGGCTTCTAGGTTAATTATTCGTTATCTCATATTTCTAATTATTAATCCATTGACTATGTAGTTTATGCAACACTCATGCAATTTTATATGTACGCTATAAATTCCACGTTATATATATATAGATAGTAGATACAGTCAACATTCCCTACAGAATCTATGATCGACTTCAAAATTGGATGTATGTATAAAATAGGAAAAAAATTATATGCATGTATATATATTCGGTGTAATTTTAGCTATTCAAAACAAGTCATATGTTTGACCACCCATGTATCAATATTATATCCTTTAATATCATCCGTTTACTTGTGTCATGTACATACACGCCATATATTGAAGATATCTCATAAAATAGAGGCTAATTACACTCTAAAAATATGGTCTTCCATTTCATCAAAACCTTATTGTTTAAAGAGATTTTAATTTATATCTGATCGATAACCATGTATTAGAAGCTCATATGCAGGTCCGGACCTGAGGTGAGGCCGCAGCAGCGGCCACCTCAGGGCCCAGGAAATCTGGGGGCACCAAAATCAGGAGTGATGACCTCTAATCCTCCATGAAAGCTGAAGTTTTTGTTTGTTTTTGAGAGAATTGGTTGGGTTTAAGAGAGAAGAGAAATGAGATAGAGGTTTGACGATGGCGATGATGGTGAGCAGTTGAATGTTATCTGAGTTTTGAGGTTCTGGTTCTGAACGATGGATGTCATCTGGATTTTGAGGTTCTGGTTTTTGTTTTCTAAACATCTTCCAAATCTAGAGGGGCATCATTTTTTGAAATCGCCTCAGGTCTAGAAATATCAGTTCCGGCCCTGCTCATGTGCAGCATGTTCCTGACAGTGGAGCTATTCCAAGGATCAAAGTAATCATCAACCCCTTGAGCAAACTTGCATTGGCGAGTTGGGTTTTTTTGAAAGTTCACATGACAAATCGATTGAATCTGCTTGTGAACATAAAAGATGCTTCACATTTTGAAGCATCGTATAATCGGCCAGGGCTTGGCATATATGCAAAAGAACAGAAAAAAGGTCTGGGAAATATAAACGTGTCTATGACCTAAACAAAATTGTGAGTTAAAAACTAGAAAGATCCCATGCACATTGGCTTGCTTGGTCAAATGGCATCAAGATTTCAGCAGGGTCGCATTTTGACACTTGACCAAGACCACGTACGTTCACAGCGTATTGCCCCATCCTTGGCATATATCCTGTTCTCTATTCTCAGTATACCGTCTTTGATTCATCTACTGGTATCACAAATATGAATGAGTTTTGAATTTGAGTAGCACTCAATCAGATCTCTACATGCACGTACGTAAAACCTATCTCGAAATTGAAATTTGTCAAGTCATACTTTGCGATAACAATGTCATGCCTTCATCATCAGGTTGTACGTTCATACTAGCGAAGAGTTTGATTCAAAATTATGATAAAATCTCTTAATCATAACGGATTTATCAGAAAATAGATAAAGAAAAATATAAATATTTGATATAATAATTCATTATCCAGAGCAAAGCTTCGCTCTGAAATTAAATTGTGAAGTTTCTTATTTGACTAACTTTATGTTCATATTTTTATATCTTCACCGTTCAGTCAGTAGAATCAAACGCGTATATCACTTCTGCAAAGTTTTCATCAAATTTGATGATAAACATATTTAGGGTTCATTCATTGATTTAATTATATAATTTAGTACCTAAACGATAATCAATTTGAATGAAATTTTGTAGGAATGATCTATACATTAGTATCAACAATCTGAACGGAAGAGATGTGGAAATATGACCGAAAAGTGAGTCAAATAAGGAACTTCACACTTTAATTTCAGAACGAATTTTCACTCTGGATAGGAACTATTAGACATAATGTATATGTTTATACATGCATTTTTTGTTAGCAATGAGATAACAAGTCCTCTGAATTACGTTGGCAAGTTAGTAACACACCTAGTCAATACTCGAATCGAGGTCAAAGCGAGTATATTTTAGCAAAGCTAGACTCGGATGCCCCTCAAACCCGCTTGCCACAAACTTGTGGAAGTTATAACTTGAACTCTTAACTTGAGAGATCTATACTAAACAGCTCGACCAATTTAAATTTAAAACATAATATGTTTTTCATACATGTGTTTAAACTCACTTGTGTTATTTTTAAACAAATAAAGACATTTTTAACAAATAAAGACAAAACTCTTCTATTTTTGCCATGTGTTATGATTTAATTTACCAAACTAACCCTATATTATTTAAATTTATAGAAAATGCAATGGCTTGGATAGTATAGTAGCAACGATTTCTAGTAAATGCAGTAGCTGTTGTTTCCAATAAATGTAGTAGCAGGTTTTCAGTGGCTTAATTGGTACAGTAGCAACTACTTTCAAAAATTTAGTAGCCAAGTTATTTCCAGTAAATGAAATAGCAGACTTTTAGTGACTCAACTAGTGTAGTAGAAACTATAGCAAATCACATATACCTCCTTCAAAAAGATTTGAAGCACAAATATATCAATTGACATTGGTTTTAAACAAATACGGACAATTTTTAACAAATAAGAACAAATTCTTCTTTTTATGTCATGTGCATAGTTTAATTTACCAAACTAACCATACATTAATTAAATATGCATTTATAAGAGAAAAGACTCCCTTAATAGATTTCTAGTAAACACAATACAGTATCAGGTAACATTCCACTAGTAGGATTCAAGCCTCATGCGACGAAATCAATTCATCGCATAAAGAGGTAATTTTCGTTACATAAGACCTTAAGCGACAAAAAATTCGTAGCATAAGGTTCGTCACATTATTTTCATCGTATTAGGTTTATGCGACGAAAACATAAATTTTCGTCGCATAAGTACCCCTTAAGTGATGAAATGTTTTTCGTCGCATGGACTTATGCGACGAAAAAAATTTCTTCTCTTAAGAGTTTTCAATAAATAAATAAAATTAAATTAATTCGATTTTTCATTTTTAAATTAACTTTTGTTTTATTAATTTTTTTGTCGCCGGAGGAGGTGGCGGAGGAAGAAGAATAGTGGGGTGGTGGTAGTGGTGGAAGAAGAAGAAAAGTGGGGGAGGGGGTGGTGGTGGTGTAGAAGAAGGAAGAAGAAGAAGAAGAATAAGTTATGGTGGTGGGGTGGTGTGGTGTGGAAGAAGAAGAAGAAGAAGACTAAGGGAGGGGGTGGTAGTGGAGTAGAAGAATGAGTTATGGTGGTAGGGTGGTGTATAAGAAGGAAGAAAAAGAAGAAGAAAAAGAAAAAGAGGGATTAGGTAGAATGATTTAAAATTTAAAAATTTTGGCGGAAATGACCTATGTGATGAAATCTGATTTCGTCGCATGAGTGAAAAATTTAAATTTTTTGGCGGAATGACCTATGCGATGGAAGGCTAAGATTCGTCGCATGAGTTATTACTTATGCGACGAAATCTCAATTCGTCGTATGAGTTAGCACTTATGTGACAAAATAAAAATTTGTCGCATCAGTTTGAACTTATGCGACGAAAGGCTAAGTTTCGTCGCATGAGTTAGAACTATGCGCCAATTTTTTTAGTCGCATGAGTTTAAACTCATACGACGAAATCGTTTTCGTCACATAAGTGCTAACTCATGCAACGGAAAAAAATAAATTCATCGCATAAGTGTTTAATTCTAATAGTGTTCCAGTAGAAGTAGTAGCAGAGAGTAGACCTCATCATGAGCCGGGCTTGGGCCGGCCCGACCCTAAATTTTAGGGCTTAGGGTATGGCTCGGTCAAAGTCAACAAAATTTAGGGCCGGGTAGGGTAGAGCCGAGACTTGAATATGTAAGCCCTAGCCCGCCCTAGCGGCCCATTTTGTTAGGGCTAATAGGGTCAGGTAGGGCCGACCCTTTAAATAGGGCTAAACAGAGCCGAAATGAGCTTGTTATTTTTTTTCACAATTTAGCTTTAGTATTATATGTAATGAATTTTATTTTTTACGTTATATTTAACATGTATGCATACACATTATACTTAATTTAAGACATCTATTTATAAACTAAGTGGTTATACGCATATATCTCACGAACTAATGCTCTAAATCATCAAAATACAATCGTTAATCAACAAAAAATAAATAAATCAAATGAACAAAGCTAGCAAATCAACTACAAAAGAGAAGATTAGTTGTATTGTATCTAAAAAATAAGAAAAAATATTAAAACAATACAAAAAATAAGAAATTATTAGACGGGTTTTTAGGGTTGGGCCAGGTTCGGCCTTAAAGGGCTCATTAGGGTAGGGTCGTAAGGTAGGTCCGGGTTTCATTTGCTCAACCCTTACCCTACACTACTCAAGAAGGGCTAGGGCCGACCTGCCCTAATGGAGGGCCGAGTAGGACTTCGGCCCTAGAGGGTAGGGCATGTTTTAAGGCGGGCTAAGGTTGAAGGGACAAATGATGATGTCTAGCACAGAGTTAACATTCTAGTAAAAGTAGTAGCATGGGGTAACATTTTGGTAGTAGCACAAGTATGCTTCCTCAATCCTCTAGTTCCGCTATTGCTTGAATACTAGACAACGAAGGTTTACCTTTGCAGTATGCTACTGTCTTATCCTCCACTTATGCTACTTCAATTCTGCATTTCTACTACTATTGTTTGAAGATTTATCTTCCAATTCTGCTACTATCTTATCTTCTAATTCTGCTACTGTCATATCCTTCAATTTTGTTATTGCATTCTCCACTTTTGCTACTATTTTTAGAAGATTTATCCTCCAATTTTGCTACTGTCTTATCTTGCAATTTTTCTAATGCCTTATCTTTCAAAAAAAAATTGAGAATTTCACACGCAATAGCACTCACACCAAGAACTATCCTGAATAATCAGTTGAAGAAGAATGTTGTTGCTACTGTCGTCAAGAATATGTTTGCTACTATCGACTATAATGTTTCTGCTATTGTTGAATAGAATGTTTCTGCTACTATCGTCTAGAATGTTTCTGCTATTATTGAGTGAAATGATGTTGCTACTGTCGATTAGAATTTTATGCTACTGAATGTTGTTATCATGCTACTACAACACTCGTCATTGTTAAATATTTCTACTGCATAAGTACTTGTCATGTACTGCATAAGTACTTGTCATGTTCTGCTACTGCATTTGTAATCAGTCTAATCCTGCTACTGCATTTGTACAATGTTGTTTCTCTTACCACAAAATCCAAAATTTCTGCAACAATAAACAACTAAGCAAAATATTGAATTTTTTTATAAACGCCTCATACTATGGGACGGTACGAGATTTGACCTATCCTGATACCGATCCTAATTTTTTTTCAGTATCGGTACGAGACGGGACATGTGATTTTAAGGCTTTGTACCGAACCGTCCTGATACCGAAAAATTCGGGACAAGTTCAAGACTAATCAAGACATAAGGTTTTAAGTTAGGATTTTATATCTATAAATTAAATAATCACTTTTGTACTATATTTATGCAATATTTAACACTTTTTCTTAACATAAATCAACAAACTAACATAATTAAGGAATTTCATCACTTTAAGATGATTAATTCTTCATTATAAATACATACTTTAAAAAAAAACTAGTAAAATTATAAATTTAGGAGGATTCGGGACAGTTCGGGATATTCGGTATCTATTTGGCTCATACTGATCCTGAACCGATTACTAAATTCGGGATTCGGTACGGTTCAGGCCAACACTTTTTTCACTTTGTGTCCTGACCCGATCGAGTTCGGTACAGGACGGTCGGACGGTCAGGATCGGTATCAGGATTTCGATATCAAACTCCCACTCCCACCCCTACCTCATACTATCCTCTCTCATTGCTACTATCCCTTTATCGATTTACCACATCCCACTAACACAACATCAAACCATTTCCCAACCATCACACGCCTCCCACCTCCCACAACCACGATCCTAAACTATTGCAACGACCCTCACAAGCCGCCTTCCTTTCACCTCCCACAACATTCCCCATATATACGCCACTCGCTTCGTCACCCGATCACTAAAGCCCATCCCGGCGTCACTAAATCCAACAGTGACAAAGCCAACGTCGACGAAGATCAAGAAGACGTCGTCGCATTCAATTCATTCGAAAGAGGCATAAATCAAAGGCATCAATTAGAAAGGATCAGTCCGACTAGCTTAGGGATGGAGCTTACGGCAGCAGAGAAGGGAATCAAAATCGGACATAGAGAGAGGGAGGAAGAAGAAGATATGTGGCGGTGAGGGAGAGAGAAGAAGATAACTGGGAATGAGTGTAATTAAGATGTAAAAGCGGACATTTTGCTCATTTGGTAGTGAAAATTCATATCAGGCTAGATTATACTTGCTTTGGGCCAAGACCTATGTTTTTATTTGTCTAAACCTTTTTAAATATGGGTTTTTCATGTTTTGGTATTGTTTGTGGTAGTGGGATGTCATTTTCTCTATAAACTATTTTTGAAAGACACATTAACATGTTTTTAGTGGCTCAACTAATGTAGTGTCGCTACTACGGTCTTCTCGTCCACACCTACTACTGCACTTACACTCCTCTGGCTCCTACTACACTTATCATCGCTAAATTTTGCTATAACATTCCTACTCGTCAGTTATGTTACTATGTTCTTCATCATCAAGTTCTGCTACTACGCTTGTACTCAACCCAATCATTTTACTGTATAGTGTTATTAAACTGCTACTATATATTATGAAGCTATTACTACTAAGACTCTTTTCCTCTTTTGTCTTTCCCAATCTTCGTCAACAATAGACTTTTGACAAATATGTTTTTAGAACATCTCCATTAATTAACAATAGGCAGTCCCTCACTCAACAATTCTCTTTCGTTTCTCATAAGGATATCAAGATGGTTGTCGTAAACGAATAGACTCAACCAAAGAAAGAAAATTCAAGTCATCATATTCATACAATCATACCCATGAATCAATTTATATAACCATTCGCTACATTTCCAATTGATAAAGTAGTCTGGGGTTCAACTCCAAAACAAATTGGTAATGAAGAGAGTAGCCCAAACCCTTATAAGCCCATAGACAAGGCACCATTTTTCCAATGTGGGATAGATATCTCAACACGCCCCCGCACGTGTGGCGACCCCCCCAAGCCTAACACGTGGACAACATTAAGGATGTCATGGAGTGCGTGTAGTTGGTAACGCTAACACATGTGGACATGGGTAACCCGCTCTGATACCATGATAAAGTAATCTGAGGTTCAACTCCAAAACCAATTGGCAATGAAGTGAGTAACCTAAACCCTTATAAGCTCACATGCAAGACCTCATTTTCTCGATGTGAGATAGATATCTCAACACCAATCCATTACACAGATACCTACCATATCCAATTCTGACAGTTCCGACACTTAACTCATCCTCGCTCTTCGATTCTGATGAAAACCAAGCCCAAAAAATCTGGAGATTCAATAGTCGAAGTTGAGCTCGAAACATCCCCTCTCAAAGACGAAACCAAAATCTGGTGGAGCGATCTGAACTAGATGATCACAAGGACGTAGTTAGCAGCGACGATAAAGCAGAGGAGTCGATCCAGCATCAACGGCCATGTCCAGTTTTGACATCGAGAGAGAGAGAGAAGATCAGGTCGAGTTATTAGGGGAGAGAAGAGATTGACATAGTGTGTAATTATGTTTGTAAATTGTACAATTTAATCATTTTAACATGAAAATCACAGTTAATATGTGGTATGATTAACTTTAGGATTGGACTTTTGTCTTTATTTATCTAAATCTTTTAAAATATAGATTTTTTTGTGTTTTGATTTGTTTCGTGACAGAGTTAGGTCATTCTCTCTTTTATTTTACACAATGTATGCAAGTAATAGAGCCAACATGATAACTAAATTAATCAATCTAAGCTAGTGATCGATGGTATATTAAATGTTGGAGTCTAAGATCCTTTCAGCTAGCTTAGCCAGTGCAATCACAAACCTAGCTAGCTTAAAAAGAGGCTACATTACAGTGTTGGTTCGTCTTCTTATATGTTAGTCACCGTGAGTCTTGCATATGGACCATGGTTTAAATCGGAGAGTTATTTTCACGCGCTGCATGGCTTTTCATCTTTCAATCTTCTATCTTTGGTTATCTTAATTAACTGGATCTCACATTGATGCTCAAGAATCAAGATCATGCACTTGAGATGAGGTTGGAGAGGTTGAAAACGGAAACCTAATTACCGCCAATCACAACTAAAATTGACATGAACCCGATCCACATAAGAATTTTCGGTTAGTCACCATACATCACCGTTATCATGCAAGAAAAAAGATGCATTACTTTCCAATTGACAGCATATTGATAATCACAAATAATCCAAAACTTTTCAGACCATAGTTTAAATTGTGGTCTTGAACTATGTATAATTCAATCATCACGAAGGAAAACTAATTTCAAACCGTAATTGAGTGTCGCCGAAAGGTGAATTGTGCGTGGTGTGGTGGAGAGATATTTAGCGCCCCTTTTTTGTTGTTAAAAAGTTTTGATTCAACAACGGTTTGATTCATGTGAGCTCTAGGCCTCTAGCTAACAAAGCTACAATTTGGAAGCGTAATTTTGCTATCAACCCTTCTGTATGTCACTACCTTGCCAACGATTTCAGTTCAGTGTCGTATTTCATCCGTCACTCAGAAAACTAACATGGTATTACATGGCAAACTATGAATTGAACAAGGGCCGAGGCATGTATAACACCGTTAGGACACGTGTTCTATTTACTATTTAATAAAAAAGATTTATAAATATATTTTATTTTTATAACTAGTGTATCACTCCGTATTTTAAAAAAATTATAATATATCTATTATTTAAGATTAGAAAAAAAAAATCAGAATATATATTACATATACTATTCACATGGTCTTGGTACATCCTTTTTTAAACAACTATTCATGTGATCATAGTCGATATTTTTTTTTATTTTTTCGACAACAATATATTTTTTCCTTTGGTGCTTGTTTATTATCGTATTTTTTGTTTTATTAATATTAAATTAAGTTTTCCATTTCCTTTTAGTAATAAATTTACATATTTAATAAAATTCTTTGTAGCAAAAGAAATCCATAGCAAATATAATGCATCTATATATAGTCAAGTACGATTGATTACTGCAATTTATATTGAACAGAGTTCTAAATCTTTATCTCATCGCATTCAAAATGTTGAAATACTTCTAGAAAATAGATGCACCTATTGAAGAATGATCGGCAGTTTCAGATACCTTGAAGAAATCACCACGTCCACTAAAAAAGAAAAAGAAGAATGATAGTAATTCAAATACTTTAGAAGAGTCACCTCCTGAAATTAATTTTAAATATTATTATTTTTATTTAATTTTTATTTTATTAATTTTTTCCACTCGTTCGTAATTTCTGACTCCGCCACTGAATTGAAGATTTATTTGTTTACTTATTATTACAATATTCTAGTTTAGGTATAAAATTGATCAAGATCCGTTTATCAGACCATCGAACAGTTTTGTGTTTGATTAGATTCATTCCGGTTCATTTTGAGTTAGTAAATGTTAGTATAGGTTTTATTGACGCTAATTTTTTTTAAACTGGAAAAAACTTCCCTGACCAGCCAAGGTCAGGAAGGAATGACAATGGCAAATCAGACAATGACAAGTATGAAATAAAACAATAGAATAAATAACTCTAATTACCAATGACCTCCTGTAATGTCTTAAAATCACAAACCAACCAGTCAAAAGGGGATGTGTCCCTTTCCCATTGGTTTAAAAGCTATGAGAGAAGGCTTCAGACAGAACGGAGAGCTATGTAGAAGCATTTAGAAGAATGGTTCATAGATACTAATTGCACGAATGCAATACATATATACATAACAACCACAAGTAGCCTCCATAATACTCCATGTTAATTTAAGCAGCACACGTATATATTTTGTATTCATTTAGCCATATGAATGATATGATCCCACTTGTCATCTATATTTTAAAACAGAAAAAATCGTAAATCATATCTTATTGGATCGTTAAGAATCAATTTTACTTAATGCTAATAAATCCAAATATTTGAGTTTTATCTGATTTTAAAGGGCAAATGTTTGCATTATCATGATCTGATATTATTCTTCATGTGATTAAATAGGTGTAATCCGATAAAATTAACGGACTATAAACTAATAATAGCTAATTAAGCACCATATAATTGTCCTGATTCCTTAAGAATATAGGTAGGGTCTCGCCCCACTATAAGAACAACATAGATGACACATTCCTTTTTGGATTGGAAAAGAAAAAGCTAAAGCATTCTTGTGTCGGGTAGGAATCGTTTTGGCAATGGGAGAAGAAAGCCTCTGTATTTAATCTTATTTCCTTTCCATAATCACACACATCCCAATTGATCATCTCTCGATCACTTATTTTGGCATATGGGCAACTGTGTTTTCAAATTGTTTGGAGCTGAGGCAGATGATCAATCAGAGATTGTGATGGTGGTGACCTCCGGTGGTGCCACCATGGTGTTCTATGCACCCATCACGGCCAGCGCAGTAACCGACGACTTCCCCGGCCACGCCATCTTCCGGAGCGACGACCTCTCAGCTCAGCCTCTCCTACACAACGAGAAACTTCACCCGCATGAGCTCTACCATCTCCTACCTCTAAACCCCTCCAAAACCCCAAGCTTATATCAGCAGAACAGCGGCCTATGCACGCCGTACCGGATATCATCAAGCGACAGTTACCAGAGAAGGAAGGCTGATCTGGAAACATATCGGAGGTATAGTAAAAAGAGCAGAGGCGATTGGAAGGTGAACCTGGTCATAAACGCTGAGGTGCTATCGGACATATTGTCGCAAAGGGATAAAACTAAGGAGCTGATAGATAGCGCGAGGACGGTGGCCAAGTGTGGAAGTACCGGAGGCTCGTCTGTAGCTGTATCCGAACATTCGATTAGTATTGTGTCTAGTATAGATGGAAGGAAGCATAATCAGTAGAATGCTCAGATGCAATATATATTAGCTATCAATTTCTGCTCTCAACCTGACAAATGGACGGGTTGGACGGTTAGCAGGTTCAACGGTTTTAACCCGCTAAGTTAATGGAATATAGCAGGCTGAATCCGTTGGGTTCACGGGTTACCTGGTGGGACCTGTTAAGACCCTTAAGAATTTTTTTTCATCCTTTCTTATATATATATTTTTAATCAAATACCAAAAAAAGTTTCTTTTAACGGTTGAAAGTTTCAACGATTTAGATGAAATAAAGTTAACAAAAAAGAAAAAGAAGATGAATTAGTAAGATTTTCTCCTTTTTATTTTTATTTTTAGCGGGTCTTAACGGGTTAAATGAGTTCCAACGGACAACTCATTTCCATCTACTAACTGGCGGGTTGTAATGGGTTAACAACCCATTAACCTGTTATGTAATCAGACGGTTAGCGGATGAGTTTTTAACGGACGGCTAGCAGGCGGTTAACGGGTAACGGGTTGAATTGCCAGGTTGAGCTCAGATGTCGTATTTCTCTATCTCTAATCTTAAGAGTAGGGTTCAAGCAAAACATCCTTCATCTATCTGATTTTGTCAAGGTGGGTTGGAGAGGAACAACGACGCGAAGGTTCTCTATAGATGCTAGGGTAAGTAGGATTGATATGGGTGGGCTTAGGGATTTTGGATCTGCTTGGATGTTGTAGACGTTGCAGGTGTTGTCGACGGCGATACTTGTTATATCGGCGACGTTGCTAGTGTTGCTGGCAAGATTTGGAAAGCATAGCGGGTCTGGCTAATGTGGGCCAATTAGACTTTCTCTATTTGGATTATTGACCAAATTCTGTTGGGTTCTATCTGTATTGTGGGCCTGGTTGGATTGGGTCATGGCCAAAGTTCTGATCTAGTTTTTGGATCGGGGGCAGTGGGCTCATCACCTTTGATTGTTAAAACTTTATTATCGCTTCTAAGGAGTCGAGTTCACTGAACTATTGCTCTATAAACTGTTGAGAAGCCGATGTACCAGCTAGACTAGGTGCCCTATCTCTCATTAGAAGGTGAATGCACTTTTGATTGTTAGGGATCTAGCATTTGCTAGGTTTTTGATAGTCATACGGAGTAATTTTTTATATCGGCCTATTAAGGTGATTATTATTTGTACAGTTCACTGAATAATAAATTAGTTGACATCATGATTCAAAAAAAGTGTTTATCAATTCTTATCATAATACATGATGATCCCCATGGTTAATTGGACGACTGGACGAGTATATATGTAGGCTTGGCCGCTTGGCCGAAAGTTCGTTTAATTCCGATAATAATTGTTGACGTGAGTCCCGGCCAACACATTGTGGCTGGTGACTGGTTGCTGCACGATATATATTGCCGAATGGAATGGGTACTGAACTATTTATTGGGTTATTTTAAGCTTCGATCTTTATTGGCTGGTGACTGGATTTAATCTCATCATGCCTACGTAGTTCCTTGGCAATCAAGATTTTGGATTTAACTCAGAAGTTTTGATTGCATGCAATATCATCATGGATGATATGCCAAGATACCTAGCTTGAACTAAGCTGTGCCGAATATGAATTGTCTGGAATTAGACTTGTAAAAGGATTGGATCTAGACCGAATCGACCTATATCCGGATCCGGATTTGTAATAAAAAATTTAGATCCGGATCCGACCTATTACCAGGCGGATCTTTAATAGCTTGATCCAAATTCAGATCCGACGAGTTAACGGATACCCGACCCGTTAATCCGATCTGTTTATAATAATAAATATTTCAAATTTTAATAATAATTTCATTGTTTTATCATAAAACATTGATGAAATTTTATTAGAAAATAAAGGTTTACATCAAAAAGTTGAATTACATGCCTAAAATACTCATTTACGGTACACTAATATAATTAAAATACTTAACATCCAATATTTTTTAGCATAGATACATAGATATTAACAACCTTCAACTTCATCAAATCATATTTTAGGGACAATTTATATATGAATGTTTAGATTATCTAAATAATTATCATAAAATTTAATATTTATTAATAATATTATATTTATAAAAATATTATTTAATTATTTTTAAACGGATCAGAGTCCTTAATAGATCAGATCAACTAAGATCCGAATCAGATTCATTTAGTAAACTGGTTAACGGATCCGGGTCCTTAATGGATTAACAGGTCAAATTTTCGATCCAAATCTATTTAAAATCCACGAATCCGGAGCGGGTATGGATAAGATCTGGTCAATTTACAGGTCTATCCGAAATATCTCCTTACAAAAAAGAAAATGATATGGGTGTAAAAAGTATTAAAGACCACAAAAGACCACATTAATGGAGATTTCTCACTTTTATACTGCAAAATAATAATTAATATACAGGTTCGAATTGAATAGCAAAATAGATGAAAAAAATACCATGTCACGATTTGATATAAAAGTAAGTATAAAAAGGTTGAAGAAAGGATATAGAGTTTGCATTCATAGATTCTTGTAATCCCAAAGACGGACGCACAAAGATCATGTTTCATGACAAGTGATTTTCTCTTACTACTCCTCTTAGCGTCACCAACTTGAGCACATGTCCCTCCTTCGTAGCTGGTCAAAATTCAACATCAGCCTCTAGCCACTTCATCATGGATTATATATATATATTAAACAGTAAACCGTTCAATTATTATTTTTTTAAATTTTAAATTATTAAACAATTGGAAGACTAACGATTTGATGTATAGCATACAAATGTGTATAGTAGCCGAATCCCTCCATATGGAAAGCTTCAAATCGCCCATCATCTCCCTCCAGAGCCCATCATCTCCCTCCAGAGCCCATCATCTTTATGATCACCTCGGCTGGCCTTTCCAGTTTTATAAAAAGGCAATTCAGTACGTTGTACAATCATCATCATGACCTGGTTTAGAATTGGGTTTTCAGATTTGGGCTTGGATGGCTCAGAAAGGGTCATCATTTGACCCGTATTATTAAAAATCTCGTGGGCGGCCCGGTGGTTCATTGGTCCTAAGCCCGGCCTGTTTCAAAGCCCATTCAAGCTGGCCCTTTGGGCTTAAGGCTGGGTTATAGCAGAGGGTTTGAAGTCTGGGTCCGGCCTGCTAAAGCCTGGAACAAGGCCGCCCGATATATACATATAAACATGACCCTTTTATTGAGGGATCCATATTTTTAGTTTATTTATAAGGATAGGCATTCGTCAAACTTTTCGATCACATAACAACATCTTCACCGTTCAACATGTAGATGCATATATATAGATCATTTTTGCAAAATTTCATCAAATTTGGTGATCGTTATGGTTTTGAAATAACTGAAATCATTTGACGGATCAAATCTGCCAAACTTGAACCATTAATGCCTATAATTTTAATTCGTAGTTTTGAACATCTTAACGATCACCGATTTGGATGAAAATTTTGCAGAGGTGATCTATATATTAGGACATAAGAATTGACTGGTTAAAAATTGAAAAATATGATCGAAAAGTTTGTCGAATGCCTATCCCTATAAATAAACTAAAAATAGGGATCTCTTAATATATATATATATATATATTATATACACACATATATATATATATAGCGCACGTCCGCACTTTGTTAAAGTGCGCACGGTCATCGTGTCGTCATCTGCGCTGTCAGGACCCACCCCGGGTTAAACCCCTTTAACCCGAAGTAAATCCTGCGGGGACCACCTCAAGGGAATTTCTTATCGAAACCCCCTTGAAATGGCCAACCCTTCCTACATACCAACTCAGCACTTCCATGAGTATCTAACAACAAACCCTAACTCATGAAGGCATCCTGCTCCCTAACCTACGTAACTAGCTAAACTGGGTTAGCCAGAGCAGTCTACAAAGATGATTACCCTAAGAAATTGCGGCAGCAACAGATTGATCGACTATGCCTCGACTCTCGTACGCGCTCGACCTCCTCTCAAGAACCCTGCATCACTGGGCATTTAAAAACGAAGGGCCCAGGGGAGAAACATTGAAAACTGTTAGAGTGAGTGGACGAAAATCAAATATAAAAACTCAACTTCCTTTAATGCTCTCCCAAAAATTTATTGATTTAAATATCATTTATGCATGCCCACAAATACTAAATTTTCCACAAATGCATGATAAGGTAAACAAATAAAGAATATGGGAAGAGAAAAGTTCACAAAAATAATAAGTCTGACTTCTCAGACTAGGGTCGGAGCTAAGAGCTCTAGTAGCGCCATCACGCTATGCTAGCTATATAAAATAATAACGGACAACCCTTATAATATTAACCTGACTTCTCAGGCTTGTCTGTCCTCTCAGACCAGGGTCGGAGCTAAGAGCTCTAGGTAAGATGATAATGGACAACCCTTATAATATTAACCTGACTTCTCAGGCTTGTCTGTCCTCTCAGACCAGGGTCGGAGCTAAGAGCTCTAGATAAAAGAATAACGGACAACCCTCATAGTGCACTACGTAATTTGCCTGACTTCTCAAGCTAGGGTCGGAGCTAAGAGCTCTAGTAGCACCCTCACGCTACTCTAGCTAGCATATTCATTGGTCAACCCTTAAATAAAAATTCACAACAAAACTTTACTCAAATTCCCTTCCCAAAACAAATAAGTAAAACAAATCCTTGTCATATATGCATAAATCCAATTTCCAACGAAGTCTCGGGTTCAATTCCATTCGAATGACGGGCCATCCCCGTTTATAACCATTTTCAGAAAGAAATAGAAAATTGGAGTAATAATGGTAAATATGTTCAAGCATAAAAATCAATACCTCAAACATAATAAAGAAAATCTTTAACCGAGGTTCCCGCTAAACTTTATCCAAATAATACATCCAAGAACCCGAGAAAAATATAATTCTCAAAAACAATTATAAAAACCATGCAATTAAATCAATAATTAAGGCATGCATTCATTTAAAATAATATGTCCACTCACAGTACTATTGCGACCTTCTTCCCGCTCGGAAAGCTCCTCGAGCGAAACCCTCGAACTAACCGCGTAGTCGAGCCCGTCTCACATCCAACCAGAGACTATACGAATGAACCAATATATTAGTCATACCATCATGGACTTGGTCTATTCCTAGTTTGACCAGGAACTCCTATTTGACCACAAGTTGACCAAGTTCCTTTTTATGACACTTTAACCTTTTTGACTTTCTTTCCGGTTATCGACTCTTAACTCAATTTACCGAAAGTCCGACTCAGCTTCCGAACTTCCTTTATTACTTTAACTTAACGTTAGGGTGTCACGTATTAGTTCGTTGAATTACTATAGACATCCAACGTGTCACATTAATCAATACATTTAACCTTGAGTCGATTTACCGATTTAACATCTCATAAATGGAAACCTTCCGAAAAGGGAAAGTTTCCCAAAATGGTAAGTTTCCTAAATTGGTAAGTCTTCCTTAAAATGGGAAGTTTCCCAAAATGGAAACTTCCTACTTACGTCCAATTTTTCCGTAAATATCCCGATTACAATTCAACTGACACTTTTCGACTCAAAGTTTAATGGGGATTCGATTTCTACCTCTTCGGCATTCCTCCGGAACTACTACGTTTCACCGAATTCCGGTAACTTGCTGGAATTTCGCCATAACCTCCCTGTTTCCTTCGTCTCCAAGTTATCGACATTCATGCAAAACATAACAACTCCAATTCAGCAATAGGGCACAACAACAACACAAACAACAAAACAAC
This sequence comes from Comarum palustre, assembly GCA_951800085.1. Classification (NCBI taxonomy): domain Eukaryota; kingdom Viridiplantae; phylum Streptophyta; class Magnoliopsida; order Rosales; family Rosaceae; genus Comarum; species Comarum palustre. The sequence continues at coordinate 17,703,131 of OX637581.1, read as the reverse complement.
ACAACATGCAGGAGACAACAACCCAAACTCACCTTACAGTTGCCACCAGTCCCTATAACTCCCTCTACCAGCACCACTACAGCTCCGGCAGTACCTCCACCATTGCTCGTCGCTGTCCCGAGTACAGAGGCTCCCCACTGCCCAGACTCACCAACTAGGGCCTCCTCTGCCTCAGACCCTAGTCTCCAGCCTCTTCGGAACTCCAACTACCACCAGAACAACCCAGAACTCCTCGTCGGAGACGAGGACTCAGAAACCCAGCAAGCACAGTGAACACAGAAAAAGGAAGAATTCACTCAGGCTCAAATCGAACGTTCAAAGACATGGGAAAGGAAGAGGAAGTACAGAGGAGACGAACCTTACCTTCCACGCGCCCTAACTCCGCCTGGAACGGCCAAAATCCGGCGAAGACCGCCGCACCCCAACTCGGTCGATCTCCCCTCATCCTTGCCTCTCGAAGTGAAAAGTGATAGGGGTTTTGAAGAGGAGAAGGAGAGGAAGATATTGGTGGTGGTGCGCCGGCGTGGGGCGGCCAGACGCAGCTCCGACGAGGGGGAAGGGCGACGCTGTGTCGCGAGAGGAAGGGGGAAGAAAAACTCGGGTTTGACCCGATTTTGGTCTTTTGACCGAGTCAACACCACAATTCCCTTTTTATACTTGAATGGACGGTCCAGATCAATTCCCCAAATGATCTGACGGTCCAGATTTGAAGAGAGTGAAAAGTAAAAAGATTAAATGGTAAAACTCCTTTTTACCGAATTGATAATTAAAAGTTACCATAAACTTCTGAAATTCACAAAAATTAGCCGGAAGCTCCGAAAAATATTCAGGAAATACCGGGAGACTCGTGTTGACACGTACTACCACATCGAGTCATCAATTCAGGTATTTGGAGTACTTTTAAAAACTCGAAAATTAACTCGAGCGATAATTTATCGAATTACCGATCGCAATTAAAAGTCCTCGGTAACTCGTGAATCCCTGTGAAAGGTAACTTTTATTAACTTCAAAAGATTCGGGGTGTGACATGCGCCGTCTTCTTCCTCTTGCTTTCTCTTCCCGTTATACAGAGATGGCGACACATGGTCGTCCGCACTTTAACAAAATATGCACGACACGCTCTAGATCCGGACATATATATATATATATATATATATATATCCGTTTATATAACGGAGGTCCGTTCCTTAGCTAAGGAACGAATTTCATTATTTGACTTACTTCTCGATTATATTTTCTCATTTTAACCGTTCTGATTTTAGGTATATATGCGTAGATCAGCTCTACAAATTTTCAACCAAATTGATAATCGTTAAGGCGTTCAAAGCAATGATTTACAGCTTGAGTTTAGGAATGAACAGTTCAGACAGTTTCATTGATCTAAATGTCTTAACGATTATCAATTTGGCTAAAAATTTGTAGAGATGATCTACACTTATATACCTAAAATATGAACGGTTAAGATGGGAAAATATAATCAAGAAGTGGGTGAAATAATGAAATCCGGACCTTCAAATGAAAATAGTTTCAAATCGATGAGACGCAACCAGTGGTATAAAAATTTTATGAAAAATAACCACTAGAGGTAGGGCTACCTCTCTGGAGAAAGAATGAAAAATTGCATTGACCGCAACTATCGACACTGAGACTTTACCAGAATTGAGTGATTTTTCAACCGTAGGCGTATTTTACTATTCCGGTCATATCTTATTTTACGACTTTTTTCGTTTGAAGCTCCTACGTATAGTTTGTTTTTGAAACGAAACATTTACTTAACACTTGGTAAACAAGTTATACTTTAGTACGGATGTTGTGATTCCCATCATTAAAATTAAAAAAATAAAAATCCGACCGTCATATATATCATCATCATGTTGATATATGGGTATGGAAAAAATACATCTAGATCCGACATCGTTATGGGCTCCATCCATAAGGTCAATCCCATAAATCAAACCCCTAAACGCACGAAAACGGTTATTTGACCATCTATATTACGTATTTTGGCCGGACCTTCAACTGAAAATAATTTTAAATCAATGAGGCACAACCAGTGGTAAATTTTTATTTTATTTATTATAACATAGCCGACGAAATATTAGGGTATTCGTCAGTGAAGGTTTAGGGTTTTAGAACGACGAAATTTATTAAAATTCGTTGCTAAAGTTAAATAAATAACTATAAATTGAATGTCATTTACCTTGAACATCAGATAAACTCTTGATATTATCGGCTTAATGGCTAGAAGTCTTAGTTCGTGCGACAAATTTGGGTGACCATCAAATTGAATATGGTTCATCTGTAAACAGTCATTCAATGTACTATAAATATGAATAATTATGCAATAAACATAAATATGTACAAAAATATAGAATTACATACCCAGTCGCCAAAATAGTGCGAACTTCCTGTTGTGGTATTCGAGATCACCTTGAATGTCTGGACAGTATAAATTGATGTCTTTCCTGTATTCAACTTCTGGACAGTTAATCAATACCCACCAGTGTACAATGACTAGCTCATGTGGGTGCAACTTGTAGGAGTATGGCAAAATTTCATAAACTTTAACATCATTAGAGAGTATGGACATATTAAACTTCGGTACATCAAGTGATATGGTTTGCGGAGTTTCATTCATCGCCTCTAAATACAACTTCATATAGGTGACACGCTCGTGCACAATATATGCTTCAGCTATACATCATTTAGGCACATATTTATTAGCTACATAAGCTTTGTAGTCTTCAAGTTGCCTATAAATTAAGTTACAAAGTGTTATGATTATTGAATATGCATATTGTGGAATTCAGGTGCACGTAAAGACGTACATTTCCATGAGATATATCCAAATGTAGTGTACTAGACCAGTAAGCAAAAATTGCTCGGGATGATGTCAAAAGAATTTCGATGAAATATCCTCTCAAATTTACATATGATATAAATGTTGTCCTCTTGCATTTTTCGGATGTTTGATTTTTTCACTTCCCGTGTACATAACTTCTGGAAGAATCTTGACAACGCTACTAACAGCTCCACCACCTGATGGGGAAGGAATGGTTGAATGAAAATAGGGAAGAGACGTTGTAGCAGGATATGACAGTTATGACTCTTCAACCTGTACATTTTATTATCCTGGAAGTTCACACACCGGGCTATATTTCCTGCATAGCCTGAAGGATACTTCACACAACTCATCGACCTGAAAATTACGTTCTTCTAGTCAGGCTTCATGGTGTAAGGAGCTTGAGACATTTTTTCTTCCATTTTTTCAACCACAGATGTCTTCGTATATCCATTTTTTAGAACAATGTGTGCCTTAGGACCGTCTTTTTTCTTCCCCTACAAGTTCAGTATTGTGCCCACTACACTATCGCACACTTTCTTTTCTATGTGCATCACATCTAGGTAGTGTCTGATCAACAACTTACTCCAGCATGAGAGTTCCCAGAATATGCTCTTATGTGTCTAGAATTTGTATCTGTCAGGTCTTTCACATATTGCCGCCACAATATTGGGATGATTGTTGAGCTGCCCAAAATCGTACTTATTAAATACTGCTAAAATTTCTTCTATCGTCCAACTTCTGGGAGGCACACTGTTTTCTACGGTTTCATCAAATGTCTTGTCATCGAACCGCCATTCGTAATCATATGGAAGGAGACTATGGTGACTCAATTTGCATATCTTGTTGCAATGACTGTTGCTCTCCTCATCGCTAAGGCACTTTGGACAAGTCTTGTATCCCCTATCAACGTTACCCGACAACATCCCACGGGTAGAAAAATCATTGATGGTATCAACAACCATGGCATGTAACTGGAACATCTCATGCATGTATAAGGGTATATTCGTTATGCAATCCCCTATCAGCGTGTCATCTCATAGCTTTGGCTGTGTGTGATGACATGTAAACCGCTCTATCCCTCAACAGAAAATATCTACAAGTTTCCTCTTGCCTGTAGGAGTCAGCTTATACTTGTCAGTGTGACATACCAGACATGCGTCAAGGCCGCCAAAGTCATTCCCTTCTAGATCTTTACCCCAGAAGAGAACACAGTCATATCTGCATGAATAGATTTTGATGTAGGAAAACTCAAGATCTTTCAGGATACATCGGACCTTATGATGATTGATAGGAAGATGATAATAGTGGGGCAACATTGAAGCAGTGTATTGTAGAAAATCATCAACAACCTTCACGGTCGATTTTATCTCAACTTTAATATTCATTACGTCCATCACACTTTCAAGAACGGTCTTCTGACAACCAATGTTCTAAAACTCGGCCTAGTCGGCTGAGTACTCGGCGAGTACTCGCTAGTCGGCGTACTTCCGAGGCGATTTTAAGAAAATCGGAGTACAAAGTCGGCCGGAAGAAAATCGGCCGAGTAGTCGGCCCAACTCGGAAAAAAATCGGCTAACTCGGAAAAAATCGATCAAACTCGGCATTTTATTGACTATTTTTATTATTTTGGACATTATAATACCTTTTAAAAAAATATATATTTAATTATATGTTTTAAAAATAAAAATAAATCTAAAAATTAAAAACCGAGTACTCCCCCGACTACTCCTCTACTCGCTAGTCCCCGCCCGGCCGACTAGCGACTTTTAGAACCTTGCTGACAACTGGGGTACACAGGGGTCTGTTGGTGAGCAAGCAGTTTGTTGTACTTGTCAATACCAATAGTGTTGATACTCTAGGGAAGGGCTGCACCGACTCAAGTATATACTATCCTTGAGAGCATACACCACTTTTATAAGCAAACATATTGTTGATGAAGGCCGTTGTTGGATCGTTAGATGTACTGCCCGTCTCAGAAAATTTCTCATGATCATGCGGATCCCCAGATGATGTTTCACCATGATATATCCAACATATGTACTTCTCTCAAAACCCAATACTCTTCAGGTGCTGCCATACTTTGTCAATCGCAAATCGATGCATATCGTTGTGACACTGACATTTCATGCACGGGCAATAAGAAATTGTATTCCCGTTAGCATTAGCCAGCACATATTCAAGAAAACTAATAACTCTTTTATCATATCTTTTGTCTCATTTTAGAAGCGAAATCCAACTCTTATTTATATCCTGAAAATATAACAAAATATATATACATAACTCTAATTAATTAAATTTCATATATAAAATCTCAAATCATTTAGTATTCTACTAAAACTAATTAATAACAAATTAATAATTAACACACATATATATACTTAATAATTACATAACAATATTATATATCAACATCATCACAAAATCATAATCAACTCATATCATCGACAACTTTATACCATCAACATAATATTATAATTAAATTAATTAACACATATATATATATCCACTACTTATTAACAACAATTTCATATATATTATCAAATCAAAATCGATCAACTCAATCACACTCAAAATCCATCAACTCAAATAAAACTCTTAAATCAACTCAACTAAAGCTCAAAATCAACATATATACATATATATGTACCTATATATAGCTTCATAAACTAATTCTTGACAGATTTCGACAACACCAAAAATTCGACTCCAGTTTTTTTTCTTCAAATGAGCTGATGTCTAGATCTGCAAATATAAGGCACTTTAGCCAACAAAATTATATATTTCATTGGCTAAACTTTTAAAATTTTGTCTGCTAAAGTTCACAGACTATAACGGACGAAAAAATTAATTTAGCCGATGAAAACTTAATTTCGTCGGCTAAAGTTGACTGTAGCCGACAAAATTTTAACTTAGCCGACGAAAAATGAATTCGTCGGCTAAAGACCTTCTTCTTGTAGTGTAGGGTTTCAACGAAAGGTTAAAGGTTGTATCTGGGTTTGTACAAGATTGTAGAGATCAAACCAGATCCTCGAATTCCGTTTCTATAGAGGTGTATTCGCTTAGCTTCTTGATAGGGATTTGATTTTGGACTCTTAATTGGTTTCTCTTCTAATTGAGTTGTACAAAGGTTTGGTTCTTCTTACTAGGGTTGGGCATAGCACGAAATGGGACAGAATGGGACGAGATTCATCGAATCCCGTCCCGTCCTGAAAATATATTATCCGGACGGGACGAGATTGCATTTTGAGCATAAAAATTGTAACCAATTAATAACATGAAATTTTTACTGGAATAAAAATGCAATCTCAAACTCCAAACTCTAAACTCTATATAAGTACAATACGAATAAAAATTGTAAAAATGAAAATGGAATCAACAACCAATTAATTAAATACTAGTAATTTGTATCTAACTAATTAATTAAAATCTCGATAAAAAACTCTCAAGTTTGAAAAATCAAAGGAACTCCAGTTATCACTACATAGCTTCGTTGTGGCGGCCGATATCTTTCATATGATCATAATTATCAAATGTGAACGAATTATCTAACTCTTGTTGTATGGAACTAGCACTGTGAATTTATATTTAGGTTTTAGACGTTTCATTTATTTAGTGTTTTTGAGTTCATTGTAAAATATTATACACCCTAAAAATCAGACGGTTATGATCGAATACAAGTACATTTATATTTCGGGATGGTATCGTAACGTCCCGATCTCGTCTCGTCCCGTCCAGTTTCCAAACTATCAAGAAAAGACGGGATGGACTGGGCATTTTAAAATTATGTCTTGTCCTATCCTATCAATTTTCAATAGAAGACCGAAACGAGATCGAGATTACAATACGAAGTGACCAGTACTACTTTTTAGTCAACATGAGCCGGTGATATAGTCCTAATAATGTAAGTAGACTTCGTTCAAATCACATGTAATTTTTTAGTCTCCAACCAGTCATGCAAACTTCATCTTCTTTATAATTATCATGACGTGTAGTCAAGGCTATTATTAGAGGATTGTAAATTTTGGTTGGTGAAGAGTTGAAGACCATCAAGAAAATTGATTGTGGTCGATCTGGTCATAATAGGTCTACATATATTGTTCAAACAGATTTCGACCAAAAAACTCATAACTGATTGCACTATTGGAGTGATGATTGGAATTCCTTGCTTCAAAATTTGCAATGTTACGTACTTCTAGTACAAAACCAGCTATATGCAAATGAGTCCAAGAAGCTAGATTAGATTCAATAGATTGAATTACCCCAACTTGTCCAGAACCAGCAAACGAATCTGACATAAGCAATAATATATATTCCAGGTCCTGTTGGCTTACAGCATCTATATCTCTAAATGGGGAAAAAGCTCAGGAACATTTATCATCTTCTGCACTGCATATAATGCGTTTTCTGTGTGTTTATCTTCTTCTCTGTCAATAATTATTTTCTGAATTGAAGCACATGCAGTACACCATTTACATGAGAAATATCATTTGGTTTCTGGAATAAGATCACCCAGTTAAAAACAGTCTCATAGCCATATGGCAGACTGGAGTCTGAAGCTTTGACTGGTCTTGACCCTTGATGTAAATCGACCATGTGAGTAAGCTCATGAAGGTTTCGAGAGACCAGCCAAAACCCAGTACACTAGCTATAACCGAAAGGAGTCAACTAGGAAACAATAAATATGAACGATAATGAACCACGTACAGAACCACTAGTGTTAATTCGCTGGGTGATACAGGCTTCACCTTTTATGTTTAGAGGTAGAAAACCGATTAATTTTTAACAATTTTTCGATTAACTTGTTTAGGTGCTAGTCATCAGCTATCCGTCCGACTAACGTCTAGCATTTTTTAAAACATTGTATTAAGATAAACGTAAAATTATATATTTGTTTCATCATGTAAGAATGAAGAACTGCACTTAGAAGATATTTATTTCATGTTTTATGTTGAGATTATGAAACGCTTTCATTATCAGGACAATTACTTTAGCCGACAATTTTTTTTTGTCGACCAAATAAAAAATTTCGTCGACTAAAGTTTTAGCCGACGAAGTTTTGTCAACTAAGAAGAACTTCGTCGATTAAGAAGTCGTCTGGAAAAAGCCGTCAGCTAAGACCCTAGTCGACGAAATTACTGTTCATCATCGCCTAAAGTCATTTATTTAGGTGACGAAGAAATTTTTCGTCTCTTAAAGTCTGAACTTTAGAAGACGAATTTTTAGACTTTAGGCGATGAAATTTCATCGGCTATAGTTATTTATTTTATTTAACTTTTGTAGATGAATTTTAATAAATTTTGTTGGCTATAGTTATTTATTTAACTTCAGCGAAAAATTATATTAAATTTGGTCGTCTACAGTTATTTATTTAATTTATTTATTTAACTTTAGCCGACGAATTTTAATAAATTTCGTCGGCTATAATTATTTATTTTCTTTTTTATTTCTTGTATTTTTGATTAATTTTTTTTCTTCTTTTTCGTTTTATTGCCACCTCACCACTGTCCGGAGGTAGTGTTTAAAGGAGGAGGATGACTTGCGGTGGAGGAGAAGGAGGAGGAGGAAGAGGAAGAGGAGAAGAAGAAACAAAAATCTGACCGTCTGATATAATCATAATGTTGAAATATGTCTATAGGAAAAAATTCAATTTGATCCGACAACGTTAAGGCCTCGATCCTTACGGTCAATCACGTAAGTCAAACCCCTAAACGCACGGAAACAGTCATTTGACCATCTAAATTACATACTTTGGCCGAACCTTCAATTGAAAATAATTTCAAATCGATGAGACGCAACCAGTGGTATAAATTTTTTATTTTATTTATTATATCATAGCCGACGAAATATTAGGGTATTCGTTTGCTAAAGTTAAATAAATAAATAAATAAAACAACTATAACCGACAAATTTTATTACATTTCGTCGGCTAAAGTTAAATAAATATATAAAATATAATTTTAAAATATTTTGAACTTTAGCTGACGAAATATATAATTTCGTCGACTAAACTTTTAAAATTTCGTCGGCTAAACTCTTAAAATTTCATCAGCTAAAGTTCACATGCTATAGCCGACGAAAAAATGAATATAGCCAACGAATTTTTTAATCAGCCTACGAAGTATTTTTTGGTTGGCTAAAGTTTAGCCTACAAAGTATTTTTTTGTCGGCTAAAGTGGAGTTTACCGACAAAAAATGAATTTTTCGGCCTGTTTTTTATTCGTCAGCTGAAGTCCTTCTTGTAGTGTTTGTAGTAAGTGATTTCCATTAAGAATTAGTGTATATATAGCAGCAATTGTTGTTGTTACACAGAGGAAATAAAAGGCAGTAAAAAGCAATTACAAACAATATCAAATCCTAGCATTTACAAAGTGGGATGCGCTGGGGATGCAGAAGGGAGCACGGGGTGCGCGTAAGGGCGCACGTTGGTCATTGCAGAGTGCACGCTAGGCGCTACAGGGGCACTAGGACAGAGGGCGGCGTCAGCGGGGATGAACGGAGTAATGGAGGTGTCGATGACAGCGAGTGGTGATATAGGACTGACCGATAAGATGGTAGGAGGAGATGGGTTGCCGGTCGGAGCAAAAGATGGAAAGGAAGAGAGTGGAATAGAGATATGATTTTGTGGTGGTTGGATTCGAGTCTATAAGTATGAAGTGTAGGAGGAGGCGGTGGAGGCGGTGGTGGAATTCCTTGTTGGCGTCGGTGATAGGTGTGAACGATGGGTGAGGCGGTGATCTCTGATGGCATGTCGGGTAGATTGGTGGCTGGGTTGGAGGTCGATAGAGGCAGTGGCATTGTGATTTAGGGTTGTGCCAGATGATGGGTTTAGTTGGGTCGATAGAGGCAATGAAATCGGTAGTTGGGTCTGCGGAGTTGAACTAGAATGTGATGTGATGCCAGATAGAGATGACAATGAGTTCGGCATTTGGACATTCAAAGGTACTGTTAGGCCCAAACTAGATGAAAGAATGAATTCTAGTGGGTCGGAATCACCATTAGAGGGCCTGCAAATTCTTGTAAGGAAAATGATTTTCGTTAAATAACAAAAGACGAGAAATATAGACACGGTTGGTGGCGGGTTCGAGATACTTGCAACCTTTGTGACGAGGATTGTAACCAAGAAAGACACACTCAAGACTACGACTAAACAATTTGTTAGACATATAGGCTCTAAGATGAGGGAAACAAGAGCATCCAAAGACACGAAAAGATGAATAAAAGAGAGGAGTGACATAAAGGCGAGTATGAGGAGTTTCTCAATTGAGAGTTGAGGTAGGAAGGAGATTGATGATATATACAAAATTGGTGATGGATTCTGCCCAAAGATTTTGGGGCACCCTAAAGGTTTGAATAAGACTACGTGAAATTTCTGCAATATGGTGATGTTTACGCTCATCAATGTCATTTTGTTCATGTGTGGGCAATAAAAACTTTGTTAAATCCCCAACGAGTTACAATAGTGAGGAAATGCATTATTAACATAATTTGTGTCATTATCACTTTGAAGAAATTTAACGGAAGTGTGGAAAATTTTATGGACCATAGCAACGAGTGTTTGAAAATGAGTAAGTACCTTGTTATTACTGAGAAAACTCATCAGTAAAAAGAACATAATAATTGAACCCACTAACTGATAAATAGGTGATTATCACACATCACTATAAAGAATTTGAAAAGGGACAGTTGTCGAGGCTTGATGTGAAGAAAAATGTAACTTGTGTGATTTACTAAGAGAACAAGTGTTGAAAAAGGAGTTAAAAGAGGAATTGAAACCTAGGGTAGATCCCAAACGTGCTAAAATGGAGGACGACAGATGGCTAAGATGGTTGTGCCAGAGAACAGAGTGGATAGAGGCGAATGCTTGAGGAATTGACGAGACAGAGGACAAACTGATAGAATAAAGACCATCCTTACATAGCCCATGATATAATAAACACCAAGTACGTAAGAAATGAATACGATCAAAATCTGGAACAAAAAGAAAACATACAAGGTTATCTTTAATAAAGCGAGCAACAAAAATGATATTTTTACGAATTAAAGGAATACAAAAGACATTATTTAATGAAAAATCAAAATGCCTCAATGAAATTGGGTGGTGATCAGTATGAGAGACCGACATTGAATCACCATTACCCATATACACATTGTGCTGTCCTCGATAAGAATGAGAATTTTGAAGAGGTAGAGATCATATGATGGGTGGCATCAGTGTCAGAATACCAGTTAGAGGGTCACTGAAAAAGTGAACTCCGGCAAAAAGGGGAGCAACAGAATAACGGTGAGGAAATTGTGACAAAGCAAGTTGGTTTGAGTAGCAATTTGGCCACCATTGTGGAGTCGGGTCGGTGATCCCATTGGCTTGAGGTCATGTTATCCAACTTGGGGTGTAGGGTGCTAGATGCGCGTTAAATCCGTGCGAGTTGTGTTGGTGGTGAAATCTTTGATGTTGTTGACCAGCAAAAGGAAAAGGGGTAGCCATGAAGGTGAGATGAAAAAGAAGTGGTTTTTTTGAAGTAACGGTTCAACAGATCATGGAACAACAAAGGAGGGGCAGAAGAACACAACAAGGAACATGTAGAGGAAGAAGAAAGACACAGAAGAAATTGAAGAATTAGAAAGATAGCAGAGAATGATTGATTTTATGCTGATATCATGTAGAAAGTGATTTCAATTAAGAATTCTTGTACAACTATACACTATATATATATATATATATAACAACAATTGTTGCTGATACACAGAGTAAATAAAAGGAAGTAAAGAGAAATTACAAGCAATATCAAATCCTAACATTTACACAGCAGATTGACACGACAGATTAGAATCAGTTGCTAGGTTTATGGCTGGATAAATTGAGTATCTTTAACACGCTTCATTAGCCACATCAGAATCTAACTTGATTAAGTTAATTTCTCGTTTGGTAGCATGGTGTAATGAACTAATGATGAAAAATTATAGTTGGTATGTGTTCACAATTAAAATTAAACTAAGGATCTTTTCTCATATATAGTTGTATGTCATGTGCACATTAAAACTAGCTACTTCACTTCTAGAGACTTTGATTCAGAATCACTCCCGAACAGTACATGGTGTTATCTTTAACTTAATCATTAGGATCAAACATACCAAAGTGTCCTCAAATTTAAGCATCTCCAACTGCATGAGATGCAACTGCTTAATTTGAAGATAAATATAATTCAAAAGATCTTTGTTAGAGTAAATCATCTACTTTCACATATTGGTGTTTCAATCACGGATCGGAGCATCGAGTCCTACAATCGGATCGGAGCTTCGGACGAACCGGAATTCAAAGCGTTGTCCTTCTACTAACCGGGTACTTCATATAGACGCACGGTGAAGACCACGGCGGTCCATCAACGGGATCAACCACATGACGGGACCTCTAACCAGCTGCTACCACCACGTGATAGCATGAGAGCTTCATGCCCCAGTTGTTCATTTTTAAAAGACAAATCCAGCAACACACACCCCTCTATCCAGATTCCAGTAATACAGAACCCTAAAAAAGATGCACCTGGCCTGTAATTGGTTCCTGTGCTCCCTCAACGTGCCATATCAGTCTTCAACCTCCTCGATTTCACTCACAGACTAATTTTTTTCCTCAAACTTTGTCACCCTCCTCTAAATAATGAGATTTTAATCATGTGTATGTATATTCACTCTCTGACACCACCCTTGCTGTCCTTACATGCCCCCAAGAAAGCTCAGTTTTTTTAACCTGGGTACATTCTTTTATATAAAAAAGAAAAAGAATTTCCAATATTTTTCTGATGGAAATGAATCTTAGCTAAGTGGCGATTAGCTGAAAGCCCGGTTTTTTCCAGTTTCTTTCTCACATGCACTTTAACTATACTCTCCCTTTCAGAGAGTTTAAGGGACTGACACTTTGTATCAAAAAAGGGAGTGACACTATCGTACACGCCACGATCAATAAGCAAGGGGTCATGGGTCCAGACCGGTCTTATCTTCAAATAAAGGAATAATTTCAATTTACATAGTTAAGACGAATATCATTTTATCTTTTCTATTTTTAATTTTAAAAGTTTATTTTTAAATTTTTTTAATTTTAAAAGTTTATTTTCAATTTTTTTTAATTTTCATCTCAATTGTTAAAATGTTTTTTTAATTTAGATGTTAATTATAACAATATAACTCACTTTATGAACAAATATAGTCATCTAACAACAAAAATCGTCTTTTAAAACTTTTTAATAAGACTACATATTAAAATTTAATGTCTAAATTGAACGAAATTTCAGCAATTGGGCATGATTGATAAAAATTGAAAACTTTAGGGGGTAAACTTTCAAAATTAAGAGTATGGAGATGAAATGATGTTAGTCTCATACCTTAAGTCGGTAAACTGAAATTATCTCTAAAATAAAAATTAAGGTTTAGGATAAGATCGGATAAAGCTCGGTCAAAGTCAATAAAAATGAAGACCAAATAGAGTATGACTGAGACTTTAATATGGAAACCCTTACCCGTCCAAACGACTCATTTTGTAAGGGTTAAAAAGATCAGGTAGGTCGGACCCTTTAAATTGGGTTAAATAGGGCCAATATGAGCTAGTTCGTTTTTTTTCTTTTTCTTACAATTTAGCTCGATCCTTAATAATTATATTATTTATATGTAATACACACTATTTTGTAGTCCATATGCATTATTCTTAACTTAGGACATATATATATATATATATATATATATATATGTATATATAATCTAAGATGTTATATATGCTTATATATCTCACGAACTATCTATATAAATCATCAAAATACAATCGTTATTCAACAAAACAAAAGAAAATCAAAGAAATAAAACTAGCAAAATCAATTACATTAAAGAAGATTAGTTGTAATGTATTTAAAAAATTATATATATATATATATATATATTAAAACAATATAAAAAATAGGTAAAATAGTCAATATACCTCATGAACTTGGCTTTAATTGTCAATTTACACCCTTAACTTGCATTTGTGTCAATTTGTCTCCTCAACTTGGTAAAAACTGCGGATTTGCACTCCTTCTATCAAATCAGATGGTTTCTATCTAATTTTTAGTCATGTGTTATGTATGTGAGGGGTACCACTATCAATTTATATTATTTTCTTTTATTAATTAAAATAATGAAACAAAAAATATGAAAGAAGATTCATATACTTATCCATCTAAATATTATTTTTGTTGAAATATTTGACTTGTTTAGTCCTATAAATTATGTCGTGTTCATTGTTATTGACATCAAATCGATTTTATTCTTACTTTTTTATGTAATTTTCTTATTACGATTACCAATATAAACATCATCTTTAAAACGGAGACTCATGCGTATGCTTTCCAAAAAAAATTAAATGAATGATTAGGTAAACAAAATTGTATAAAAAATATATTAAATAAATAATACATTTATGAACAAAAAAACTATGTATGAGTATATTTGAATCTCCTTTTAAAATATTTCTTTTTATTATTATTTAAAAATATATAAAATCATAGTTATACACCTCACATACATGACACATGACTAAAATTTAGATTGAAACCATCCGATTTGACAGAGGGGTGCGTATCTGCAAATTTTGCCAAGTTGAGGAGACAAATTGTCACAATTGCAAGTTAATGGTGCAAATTGACAATTAGAGCTAAGTTCAGGGTGTATATTGACTATTTTGTCTAAAAAAAAAGAAATTATTTGGATCTAAAATATGAGTTTTTAGGTTTAGGCTTAACCCTAAATAGCTTAATTGGGTAAGATCGTAGGATAATGTCAGGTTTCATTTGCTTAACTCTTATCTTACATTATTCTAGAAGGGTTAGGACCGACCCGTCTTAATAAAGGAGAGACCAGGTAGGGTATAGTTTTGCCTTGGATGGTAGGGGTTTTAGGCAAGATCTTAAATATCTTGTATATTTTCTTGAAATTTTTATTTTTTACAAGCACCGATATTAATTTTTATATATTTTTAATATTTTATATTTAACTTATTTTTAATTAAATATATATAAATTTTATATAAATTTTAAACAAAATTAATTATTATTCAATAATTTCTTAATATATCTATTAACATATTTATTTTTTGAACCAACCAAATTTTCATCTATCAACGGGCAAAGACCGAAGGGCCATCATGTGTTGTCTTTAACCTCTCTCTGGCATTCAGCTGTAAATGCAGCTGGGTTTTACTGTATTTTTTTCTCTATGGGGAAGAAAGGAGGCTCGTCTTGGTTGACTGCTGTGAAAAGGGCTTTCAGGTCTCCCACTAAGGACGATGAAGATCATAAGGTCTAGTTCCTTTAAACCCTCAATCATTGTCTTGGTTTGAGTTTTCATTGGCGGATGGTGATGTTTTGGTTTTTGGTTTCTGGGTTTCTTTTTGTGCAGAAAAGAGAGAAGCGTCGGTGGATTTTCAGGAAGCCAACGAGTTTAAGTCAAGAGAGTCTAAAGGAGAAAACAGAGAATAATAATGTATCAGTTGCTGCTGCAGAGCAGAGGCATGCTCTTGATGTGGCTGTGGCCACAGCCGAGGCAGCAATGGCGACGGCCCAAGCGGCAGCCGTCCAAGTGGCTCGGCTGACCAGGCCATCAAACCATGCCAGAGAACAACTTCAGTTTGCAGCCATTGTCATCCAGACAGCTTTTAGAGGGTACTTGGTAATAGATCTAAACTTGTGTGTTTGATAAATGTTGAGTAAAGTAAAAGGGGAAGTGAGTTTTGATTGTTTTGAGTTTTGGGGTTTAAGGCAAGGAGGGCGCTTCGTGCGCTTAAAGGTCTTGTGAAGCTGCAAGCTTTGGTGAGAGGACACAATGTGAGGAAGCAAGCAAAGATGACTCTTAGGTGTATGCAAGCTCTGGTTCGAGTTCAAGCTCGTGTTCTTGATCAGAGGACTAGGCTTTCCCATGAAGGTAGTCGAAAATCGGCTTTTAGTGACACTAATAGCAATAGCGCTTGGGAATCGCGGTATCATCATGACATTTCAGACCGAAAATCATTCGTGAGTTAGATTAGATTTTATTATCAAAAGACATTTTAATTCGTGTTTTGAACAGAACAAGAAAAGGCACTCAAATAGACAAAGATTGATTCTTTGCTATGATTAGTTCCAAGATGATAACGTCCGAGTGTTGTGTGCAGCAGTCCAGAGAGGGAAGTAGTATAGCTGATGATTGGGATGAAAGGCCTCACACTATTGAGGAAGTAAAAGCAATGTTGCAGCATAGAAAAGAAGCTGCAATGAAGCGTGAGAAAGCTTTATCCCACGCATTCTCTCAACAGGTTTATTATCTTCTACTCTCTTTGTTTTCACATATTTATCTGCATTGCACTAGTTGAGCTAATTAGACATAATTTTCTGCACAATCGAAGAAGATATGGAGAAATGGGAGGAATCCATCAATGGGGAATGAGGATGAGCTTGAAGAGAAACCCAAATGGTTAGACAGATGGATGGCTCCAAAGCCATGGGAGAGTGGCAGAGCAAGAGCTTCCACTGACCATAGAGACCCCGTCAAAACTGTTGAAATTGACACTGCGCAGCCTTATTCAAGTTTATCATCCAATTTCCGTAGAGCACCAAATGCAAACCAATACCAACAAAACCAACAGCAAAGACCTAGTTCGCCGCTCCATAGAGATAGATCCCACCAAAACCAACAGTTCCACCACTCCCCCATCACACCCTCCCCATCAAAAAGCCGCCCTCCTATCCAAGTCCGCTCTGCGAGCCCTCGATGTGTTAGGGAAGATCGAAGCTCCAATGTGTCTCAAACCCCTAGCCTGAGGTCTAATTATTACTACAATGGTGGTGTTGTTCACCAACATAGCAGGGGTAGTACTAGCACTAGTGGTGGCAATGTTGGTGCTACATTGCCTAATTACATGGCAGCCACTGAATCTGCCAAGGCTCGAATTCGCTCCCAAAGTGCACCGAGGCAAAGGCCTTCAACGCCTGACAGGGAACGAGGCGGTGGAGTTGGATCGGTAAAGAAAAGGCTTTCATTTCCAGCTCCCGATTGTTATGGTGCAGTTGGAATGGGGACTTATGGAGGAGGAGGTTATGCGCATAGCTTAAGGAGTCCAAGCTTTAAGAGTGTGGTGAGTGGATCACACTTTGGGTTGGAGCAACAATCTAACTATTCTTCGTGTTGTACTGAGAATCATGGTGGTGAGGTCTCTCCTTCTACTAGTGACCTTAGAAGGTGGTTGAGGTGATTAGTTGAGTTGCTTAATGGCTGAAAATTTATGGCTAAGCCAGAAGTGTGAAGTGAACTGTAACTTGTCACATTCTTACTTTGAGTATTTATCTGGATAGAAATAGTAGAATGTTTGAAGGTTTTCTTTTGTTTGGTTTGTAAGTTGAAACTGCAAATGAGGCTCAAGTTGTGTAATGTTTAACATTAACTTTACTGCTAATTTTTCTCCCTTTACTCTGAAATGAAATCATAAGCCTCATATTTACACCAAGTTTTAACTGTTACAATCTCTTTTAAATTTTGAAGTGCTGCAAACTTTTGATGATCCAACTTTACTATCTAGCAAAAGTTTCAGCTTTATCAGATTATGATTCATTGATGTCTTTCTCTTCACAAAAATTCATAGTGATTGATAGTGGCGTTCATGAGTACTACTTCCCCTGCTTCCTAGTACAGCAGCAGCAAAGTCTGGCTCTAAAAAGCAACCTCTTACTTTTGCATACTGTGTTTGTGATATGTCTGCAAATTTAGCTCTCGGTTTGATTTTCATTTTGCCTACCATGTGATATGGTTCTGCAAATATAGCTGTTGAGATATAAATTCTAAATGGGAAATATGAGACTTTGTTTGTGGGTTTATAAAGGTTTAGGTCTCTTCACATATTGCCAATTAGTTTTTGATGTGAACTCTAAACTACTTCATCATGATATCAGAACTGATGAGAGCTGATGATAAGCCATATTTAGGAATATAGCCTACGGTGGGAGATGACCTGAGGAATGAGATTCATGTCTTGGCAGCAGCTTCGTTCCTTTAGGCTTTACGGTATGGACATGCTCAGAAGTCAGAACTTTCAAAGATAATTATTTTTGTTCTCATTCTTGAAAGAAGCTTCTCATATTGTTTCGGACGAAGAGAAAATTAAGTGTCACACCTCGTTTTACAGTTAACTAGTACATTATGATTGAGATTACATGTGTCAAGGAGGTTTGAGCTTGTGCAACCAATATTGTGTTAATAACATTCAATCATAAAGAAATGTCTTAACATTAACACACATTAGTTGACAGGTAACAACCTACAACAACAGTACCATTTCCTTTTTTATTTTATTTTCTTGTGATGCAAGTCATGCAAATATTGTACAAGAATGCCAGTGACGTCCAGCACATTAACATACCACACATTATGAATATCCATTGCCTTGCTGCATTGCCACAATGCCACACTAACCAAATTATCAACTCCTCCTTGGCTAAGACCCAACTAATGTTACCACTAGAGCACGCATTTTCCTCTTCGTTTTGGTTTGATTCAACACATGGTTCGCACTCATACATGAATATCCAATTATATCCACAAAGCTAGTACACCTTGATCTCACTCCACTATTGGTCTTTCATTATGCACACTTGAGCGATCTCACTCCACAAAGCAACATAAACTGTAAATTTAAGTTAAAGAAACCACAACTAACCCGCTTACCTGTCACGAGGGAAACAGACTCCATTGACACTTATGGGATGGATAGAAGGGTTTAGAAGGGTCGCGTGTATCAATTTTTCTCAGTTTTAATCATTCATAATCTATATATATATAGATCATTTCTATAAAATTTCAACTGATTTGGTAATCGTTAAAGTCTTGAAAAGGTATAAATACAATGAAAGAACTGAATTTGTTCAACCTAAACAGTTCATGTTCTTCTATGTAAATCACAGTTTTGAATGTCTTAACGATAACCAAATTAGTTGAAATTTTGCAGAGCTGATCTACTCATATAGATCTAGAAACTGAATGGTTAAGATGAGAAAATATGATCTAAAGTTTAGCCAATTCAATGAATACTTACCAAAATTTAGATAAGGACGTACTTAGCCCTTATATATATATATATATATATATATATATATATATATATATATATATATATGATTCATCTTTTTCGTACTTCTGCGCTCGTAAGCTTCAAATGGCTTGTAAGCATTCCATTGCTTAAGATTTTTATTTTTGTTTCTTGCCAAGTTTGTAAATCTTGTTTGCAATTCAAACAACTCTCTCTATATATACAAAAGAAGTAGGTAGAAAAAGAAACAGTCCGAAAATGGGGATGTTGGGGTTTGTTATGCGAGCTAACTGTCTATTCTTGCTATCATTTTTGGTGTATTCCACCCCTCCGGAGGACCACATCAAGTGTTATTCATCGTCAAACACAAACTGCACCATCACAAACTCCTACGGCATCTTCCCGGATCGAACTGTGTGTAAAGCGACTACTGTCTCATACCCTAGTACAGAAGAAGAACTCATTAAGGTGGTGGCTAATGCAACCAAGAACAAGCAGAGCATGAAAGTGGCGACTCGCTACTCCCACAGCATTCCCAAACTGGTTTGCCCGCGCGGCGAAGACGGGCTGATCATAAGCACCAACAACCTCAACCGTGTGGTGAAGGTCGACGTTGAAGGGATGAAGATGACTGTGGAGAGCGGCGTGACTCTTACGCAGGTGATCAAAGAGGCTGCCAAGGTTAGCTTGGCGTTGCCTTACGCACCTTATTGGTGGGGGCTAACTGTTGGTGGCTTATTAGGGACTGGTGCACATGGAAGCACATTATGGGGTAAGGGAAGCTCGGTTCATGATTATGTGGTGGGACTTAGGATTGTGAGTCCAGGAGAGCCTGAAGATGGTTATGCCAAGGTGAGAGATGTCGGTGAAGGAGATAAAAATCTCAATGCAGTTAAGGTTTCGCTCGGAGTCTTAGGAGTAATATCACAGGTAAGTATTTTTTTTCTAGCTTCTTCAGTTCTTCGTATATATATATCAGTTCCTATCTAGAGAGAGATTCCGTTTTAAAATTAAAGTGTAAGACTCCTTATTTGACTTGTAGGTCACATTTTCATATCTTCACCTCTCAGTGTCTAGAACATAGTGTGTAGATCATTCCTGTTAAATTTCATCAAATTTGAAAAATATTTGGGTACCAAATTAGATTAAATGAATTAACATAACAAAATTTGTCAAAAATGAGCCGTTGTGTAAATCGCGATTACAGAAGCTCAAATGTTCTTCAAATTGGATGAAATTTGGCAGGAATGATCTACACACTATGTTCTAGACACTGAGTGGTGGAGATATGAAAATGTGACCCACAAGTAAGTCAAATAAGGAGTCTCGCACTTTAATTTTAGAGCGGAATCTCTCTCTAGTTAGGAACTGTATATATAGGCCTGATCGATAGCGTCCGCACTCCTGCAAAAGTGCGGACGACGACCGTTTCTCTCATGTTTCCTGCCGGAGACGACTTCTCTCCTTCTCGGACTACTGCATAGCCTCCCAAGATCTCTTCCCTCCTTCCAGAACTCGCATGCGATGAGTTTTCCGGTCAACATTGTGTTGTCTGTCCATAGCTTCATTATGGTCGGAAAATTCGTCGCCGGCGAGTCCTGAGAGGCTGTGCAGTCGTCCGAGAAGGAGAGAAGCCGTTGCCGGCATGAAACAAGAGAGAAACGGTTGTCGAACGGCTTATATATATATATATATATATATATATATATATATATATATATATATTGGGTACAAGCTTCTTCCTATATTTGAAACAGCAAAAGAAGGCATCAAAATTTGTACTATTAACAAGTCTAAGAGACACAACCTATGGTACTTGGCAGGTTACTCTAAATCTACAACCCATGTTCAAGAGGTCCATCACATATTTGAGCAAAAATGATTCTGACTTGGGAGATCAAGTGCTTAAGTTTGGCAAGCAACATGAGTTTGCAGACATACTATGGTATCCTAGCCAGCACAAGGCAATTTACAGAGTAGATGATCGTGTCTCCATAAACACATCTGGAAATGGTTTATACGATTTCATTCCTTTTCGAGCAACACCTTCACTTGCACTAGCAGTTATAAGAACGGCAGGTACTATTCTTAGTTCATGCAATTCAAAACTATAGCAATGTCAAGAACGCTTATATAAGTTTTGAATATGAGCGAGGTTGGTGAAGATGATTGTTTTGTGAAATAATTAATCTGTTATTTTATTTTATTTGTTCTTGTATTATAATAGAGGAGAACCAAGAATCCAAAAGTGATGCTGATGGAAAATGCTCTGGTGCAAAGTTGGTCACATCAGGGCTTATATCCAGTGCTTATGGTTTGACAAACAATGGTATGCGTAAGAACGTATTTGATCATCATCTTGTATACTTCTTCAAAGTACTTCCCTATTCTTGCCAACTGATTTGGAAGTTTGGAACTGTAATTATAATTTGCATGCTTGTCCATCTAGCCAAATTAATGGTTTTTGGGATCATACACAGGTAAAATCTTTACTGGATATCCTGTTATTGGATATCAGAACCGGCTTCAAGCCTCTGGAACTTGCCTTGATAGTCATGAAGATTCAAGAATCACGGTATGCGCATGGGACTCTAGGATCAAGGGTGAGTTTTTTCATCAAACAACCTTCAGCATCAGCTTATCTGTGGCGAAAAGCTTCATTCAAGACGTGCAGAAGCTAGTTGAGATTGAACCTACATCCCTCTGCGGAGTAGAAATCTACAATGGAATCCTACTGCGCTATGTCACCGCATCAACTGCTTACCTTGGCAAACAAGAAGATGCAATTGACTTTGACATCACGTATTACCGAAGCAAGGATCCCATGACGCCTAGGCTCCATGAAGGCATACTTGAAGAAATAGAGCAATTGGCAATCTTCAAGTACGGAGCACTTCCACATTGGGGAAAGAATAGGAACATAGCCTTTGATGGGGTGATGAAGAAGTATAAGAGAGGGAAGGAGTTCTTGAGGGTTAAGGACGTGTATGACCCAATGGGGCTATTCTCTAGTGAATGGAGTGATCAGGTTCTTGGAATTAAGGGTGAGGTGAACATAGTGAAGGAGGGGTGCGCGCTAGAAGGCTTGTGCATTTGCTCACAAGACATTCATTGTGCCCCAAGCAAGGGCTATTTCTGTAGACCTGGCAAAGTGTACAGCGATGCAAGGATCTGTGCTCCTTAATTTGATAACCATAAGTAACTAGCGCTACATTCGAGTCTAGTAATGCCAGTAGCGTAATTTGATCGATTTGGATGATTTGCTTGAAGACTAGTTGCAGTGAAGCAGATTGCTTGTGCTAGTATCTGTGGTATAAATAAACAAGCAGCAAACGAATAAGGTGGTACCTCTGCCAGTTTGATTAGTATTACATATATGTACATTAACGGTTACCTTGGTTGCAGAACCAAATTTTAATTAACGAAACGAATATTTTATAGGGGCTACATATTTTTACTCTTTACATACGTAACGAAGACTACATGAAAACTCACAGAATTCAGTAAATTAGACACGGTGGGGTAAACTAGACAAGGTGCGTTTTCGTTTATAAATCTAGTGTAAACGATACAATAAAATGCATATACTTTGATCGATGTATAAAGGACTCCATACAATAACGTATTAGGCACAACAATATTACAAGAAAAACGTAGGTATATATTGTTGGGAAAGGTAAGGTAATGGAAGTAACAACTCAAACCACACAAAATGTAAATAAGTAAGAAAGCAAAAAAGTCAAGGAAAATGAACACCAAATATAACATGGTTTGATGATGTGCCTACATCCACAGATAAGCAACAACTAAAATTTCAATTATGAAATAATTAGTACACAAGAGATAAACAACTTTATGAATACTACTTGAATGAAATCATCACTCACACTTGTTTTGCTACTAACTATAACACTCAACTTATATATAGTGGATACTATTTTCTACTTGAAAGATGATGTTTCTCTCTTAGAAGACTTTGGCTTGAGAGATGATGGAATGAGCAAATTGCCTTTTCTTTTATAAGCCTAAGAAAAACTCTCTAGATACATTCTTGAAGCTCATTCTTGCACTTTGATGAACCTTTTGCACTCTTCTTGGTTTCAAGAGCCTTCACCATTAATCTAGAAGCATCCATTTCTTGGTTCATGAATTATCTCATTGGTTCAAGAAAACCGTCATAGTTTCCACATGCATGAACTAACGTTTTTATTTAATTATTAAGCAACATGAATTTATTCATTATATTGAGCCGATGGGCCAGGAAGGTGGGTTGCTCTCCTCCCGTGAGCTCCTATGTTTATGTCGGCTAGAATTTAAGTTATATTCCATTTTTATTAAGACTTTCGGGGAACCGTATTTGATGCATGATTTTGTATTGGAGGAAGAGTTTTTGTGACATTTTTTCGAATTTATTTGGTTTTCTTCACCATGAAAGATCGTAAATATATATATATATATATATATATATATATATATATATATATGACAGATGATGACCCCCATCTAATTAAGGTGGGCAGGGTGGACCCCCACTTAAGGAAGTGGCACGGGATGGATTTAGATTGATGACCCCCACATAATTAAGGTGGAGCGGGGTGGACCTCCTACTTAAGGAAGTGACGCATAGTGGATTTAGATTGATGACCCCCACCTAATTAGAGTGGAGCGTGGTGAACCACCCACTTATAGAAGTGGCGATGTAGATTTAGATCGATGACCCTTACTTAATTAAGGTGGAGCGGGATGAACCCTCACTTAAGGAAGTGGAGCGAGGTTGATTTAAATTGATGACCCCCACCTAATTAAGATGGAGCGGGGTAGACTCTCCACTTAAGGAAGTGGAGCGGGGTGTATTTAGAAGCCTTAGGAGGCTCCGAACCTAGCCTGGAAGACTCATTATCATGATGAAACCTCTTCCCGTATATTTTAATACTCATTTTTAAGCTAATGAGATTGACATGACATAATTTGTTTTATAAATGATTATTTTGGATTATTCCCAATGTTGCATTCATATGGGGTTTTTAATAAACGAAATTGTGGGAAAGCATAAAGATGTGTTTTCATTTGAGTAACCTCTGATTTTTGTCCACTCACTCTAACGTTTATTTTTAAATACTTTCCCATGGGCCATTCATTTTCAAATGCCCAGTTTTACAGAGTAGCTGAGAGGAGGTCGTGCGTACAGGAGACGAGACAAGTCAATTAAATCCGTTGACGCTAGTAGTTTAGGTATTTATCTGTTAGATTGATCTGATTACCCCGTTTTAGTTAAGTTGAATTTGCTAGGTGAAGTGTAGATGAGTTTGGAGAGTAGGATGGTTCCTGGTGTTAGAGTTGATCTTTTTAGATATAGAAGTGTTCGGTTGGTTTGTAGGTAGGGTCGTCCACTTTTAGAGGTGGTTATACCGTATTTTCGGTATAATTTTCCTTCAGAAGTGGTCCTCACATGATTCATTCCATATTTTTAGGGGCAATACGGAGTGGGTCATGATATATTTAATTCAAGATTTTATGTTTTCCCATATTTAATCTCTGCAGAAATACGTAATGCATGATTTTTTTAAAAACAACCACCCATCTCTAGGGTGAAAATCATTAAACTCTGAGACTCACTAGACAAAACATAAAAAATATATATATAGGGTGTTGCTATTAACACATCATTTTTATTATTAACACACTTCATCTCATTTTTTATCAGCATATTTTATTTACAAGTTTGTCACTTCATTTTGTTTCATGATTGGTTGAGAAAGATTTATGGTGTGTTAATAGCAAAAACAAGTATGTTAATAGCATCACCCTATATATATAATCAACCTCTCAGACTCTAATAAATTAGTATTTATTCACACAGCCCCATAGGCTCTGGTAAATAAGATTGGATTCGCTTCTGGAAATTAAAGCTCGAGGAAGAATGACAAAACAAGAGATAAGTTCTGAGTTTACCATTCACGAAACATGAGCTTGCTGGAGAGAGGAAGATTCGGCAAGAAGTTGGATTTAGGGTTCTTGATTTCAATCTGCATAGCCTCTGCTTGTAGGTTGAGTTGGTGAGTAAGGGAAGGTGGAGGATGGAGAGACGAGTCGAACGATGAATACCATTCGTCTATCACCGGCTCGATATATGGTGATGAAGATGCGCCTGGCCAGAGCAACGTCACTTTCCCTCTCTCTGTTGCAGGTCTCTCTCGACAAAAGGAAGGGAAGAGAGTTAATTTTGGAAGAAGAGAAAGAGACGATCTATTTGAGATTGGTGCAGCGGTGAGTGGTGGCCATAATCGGCCTGATGGTGGTGGTCAGTGGCGAATCTAGAAAATTTGGTCAGGTAAGGCAAAACATAATAATTTAATCGCATTCAAATTGATCACAATCATAGAAAATTTAGTCTTCATGTCTTCAACATAGTAATAGAGATACATGAAAGATTCTCTCTATGATTGTGAGTTAGGTATTTGAAGGAATACATCAGAAGAGTTATATTGATCAAGGGACGCGTTGAAACTCATCAATCTTCTTTCCTACACCTGGTTTTGTCCTAATTTATGTCATTTTCATAAACCTTGCATGCACTAAATCTATATAATCCATGGTAAATTGAAAAGCCAGTCTAGACAAGTGTCTAAGCTTGGCTGAATATGAATCCGTCCCTGGTGGTGGTGCGAGTGATCGGAGACGAAGAGAGAGAAAAGTCTATGCTCAGGTCAACACCTGAGTGTGGGTTTGACAAAAGTCAACCCGTCTCTTCCATTTTATACTTCAATCAACGATCACGATCAAGATCCTAATTGATCCGACGGTCCAGACTTAAAAGTAATATTTTGTAATTTTTAAAATTTAATTAATTTACTGAAATTTCACTAAATTGTAGAAAATAGCTAGTTATTTCGAAAAAATAATCAAAAACATCGATGAGGTCATATCGACAAGTACTACAACATCGAGGCCTTAAAACAAGAATTTAACATTTTGAGAAACACTCAAAAATAAACTCAATCATTAGCTTACCAAACAACGGAGCTCCATAAAATTCTTTGATAAATCATAATTACTCTAGTAAATAAATAAAAAATAGATACACGAAGTTATAGAATAACAATCAAGACTAATTAAATAATTTATTAAGTGAGAGACGTATCGATCAATCGACTTCCCTCGCCCTTGGCGCTACGCCATTCCCAAATGAAGTATGGCTACCGAACTCATGATTTTGTATATGACTTAATTTCATCCTTTAATATCCGGTTTCGACATTTAACCATTTTATTTGATTCTGATATTTTCTTTTAAGAGATTATGACGTGGCAAACTCTTATTGGTCCGCAAAGGAACCACTTTGTTTCGGAAAGTAAAAAACAAAATCTCAAAAACACGAACACACCCTTGAAGCCTTGTGTCTTGTCCCCAGAGAGAGAGAGAGCCAGCCAAACACAAATCTCTCCGCTTCCAAAATCGCACCCACTGGTACGCTAAAAGTCTCACTCTCTTTCCATTTTGCTTTGCTCTGTTTAAGCCTAACTTGCCCATCCCCCGATATGTTCCTGATTCGCTTCTGGGTAATTTCACAACCCCAAGTTCTCATACTGGGTGTAGTCCTGTGTTCAAAATTGATTTGATTCATCTATGCTCTAATTGGTTTCTGATATTCATGGGATTGAATGGTTGAGCGAGTGATTTGTGGTAAACTAAATTAGGGTTCAATTTGTGGTGTTCTTTTATTTCATTGGAGTGAAATTTTGTCACCTTTTGAACTTGAATGGGATTGATAAGGCAGATGAGGGTCGGCCCTTATCACTATCATCTAAGTAGTTCATAAGAATGAAATTGAATTTCATAATATTGTTAAATTCAAAACATTTAAGCAGTCTGAACTTGGTTTTGAGTTACTGTGACACTCATGGGTTAACAAAGATGGGACACATTGTTTCAGGTTTTAAACAATTTATGTATGGTTTCACAATTTCGGTTAGCCGAGATAAATTTCAAAACTTTTATGAATGGATTGATATATGTTCGGTGCTCAAATTGACAGTTATTTGGTCCCTAAGTATTTTTCAGCAATTATGGGACATTAAGAAATGTTTTGAGGTGTCCTTTGGCATTGATTTGGTTCTTGCTTAGTATTATTTGGTGTTTTCACTCTTGAAATTTTCGGAGTGCTGAGGTGCTGAGTTTTATCTCGTTTAGGTCTTCGCTGCAGTATTTGTATGCTTGTTGTGTTGACTGTCGTGGAGTCGGTGCAATTCATGTCCGACCCTGCAGCTTTTTCAGTTGACAATTCGGTTAGTTATTGGGTGATAAAACTTGTTATGTGAACCAGATATGGCTGGAGCGGAAGTTGAGGAGCAGGTGGATCTAGATGAGGACAATTACATGGAAGAGATGGATGATGATGTAGAAGAACAAGCAGATGAAGATGGATCTGATGGAGACAGTGATGACAATGTGGAGGAACATGCTGAAGAAGCTGAGGAAGATCCTACAACCAGGGCTAGCAAAAAAGAGCATTCTCCAGAACCATATGGTAGCGAAAATGGTGGTGAAATGGTGGAAGATGAAGAAAAACCTTCTGCTTCTCTCACGGAGGAGGAGAAAGATAAGCATGCTCAACTGCTTGCCCTGCCTCCTTATGGGTCTGAAGTTTTCATCGGTGGACTTCCTAAAGATGCCTCAGAAGAAGAGCTGAGGGAGCTATGCAGTGAAATAGGCGAAATCCTTGAGGTCATAACTGTGACCTGTTGTTTGTTTAGCCTCTTTTCTTGGTTAACCTGAGTGCTGGTTGGAATGAGAATTTTATTCAATCATTATGCAGATAAGATTAATGCAAGACAGGGAAACCGGTGAGAGCAAAGGTTATGCCTTCATAGGATTCAAGTCTAAAGAGGTTGCACAAACGGCTATTGAAGAGTTACATAATAAAGCATTTAAGGTAATCATAGTGCTTCATATAAACAATTTCACCTCTTTTTCTGTTTAAGATAGGTCCAGCTTGGTTGTCATTTATAAGGTGGTTCATCTCTGCAGGGTAAGACTCTAAGATGTTCACTTTCTGAAACAAAACATAGACTGTTCATTGGAAATGTTCCAAAAATCTGGACCGAGGATGAGTTTCGAAAAGTTATTGAGGAGGTTGGTCCTGGAGTTGAGCACATTGAGTTGATAAAGGTTAGATTCTGAGTCCATCTATTTTATATTTAACTCGGTAATCATGGCATGTTATAACATGTATTCTGACATTTTCTTTTATTAATATAACATGTGTACACATTTTCTTTTATTTATTGCAGGATCCTCAAAATCCAAGTAGAAATCGTGGTTTTGCTTTTGTTTTGTATTACAACAATGCTTGCGCTGATTATTCAAGACAAAAAATGGCAAATTCAAGTTTTAAGCTGGAGGGAAATGCCCCAACTGTGACCTGGGCTGATCCAAAAAGTTCATCTGATCATTCTGCTGCTGCTCAGGTATATTCAGTTTGTAATGATAGGTTTATCAGGCTTAATCGATTGCTAAAGAAAAAGAATGGAAGAAAAAAATAGGTTTCCAGGATGCATGTGAGACAGCTTGTCTCACACATTTAAGCTATTGGGAAGTTTCAGGTGGCATTTAATACATGAATCTTGCACAACACATCCTTGCCTTCCAAAATTCTAAATCAGTCATAGATTCTCATTTAAGTTCTACATTGGCTTTTACAAGAGCAATACAGGCATTCTTTCTCTATTTCATATGTGATAACTCTTCAGAAGTTAACAACAGGAACTTACCCTTTTTGTGGGGAGAGTGGGATGGGACTGTAATAGTTTGTTCTTTCTTGTGACATTTTTGTCTTCATGTAAATTCTGTTCACACATTTCTTTTCTTTTAAGTACAGCGTCAGAATGACCTGTTTCCTGTTTGCTGTATATATTAGTGAATCTATGTATGTTCTTATTGCAATATTGCTTTGTCAAATTCAGTTGATTCCTAGTTTATTTCAGTTCTCTTGTAAAGTTTATTGGTGTAAGGTTTGGTATCAACTTTACTGCCATGCTACATTTATCTTTCTGTGAGATTTGAGATCATGTTTTCAGCTACGGTGCCTGTTTTGCTACTTGAAATTTGCTTACTAATAAGCTCATATACTATTCTCAGGTGAAGGCTCTTTATGTGAAAAACATTCCCGAGAACACTCGCACTGATACGCTAAAGGAAATATTCCAGCGTCATGGTGAAGTGGTAAAAGTAGTTATGCCACCTGGCAAAGGTGGTCAAGGCAAACGGGATTTTGGATTTGTACACTATGCTGAAAGGTCAAGTGCTCTGAAGGCAGTTAAAGATAGTGAGAAATATGAAGTTGATGGTATGTTTTACACGCCTTCACTTGGGCCTGATGGAAAATATAGATCATGAAGATACACCTCTTTTACATGTATCTCTACTCGCTTATAGTTTTAGCAGAGGCTTATGCATGCATGTAGCTGATGCTAAGTTGTGCACATACATTTGATGGTTAATTTCACTAGAAAACCATCAATTAAGACTTGAATTGTGTGTCAAAGTCAACCAGATAAAATGACAAATTCTGTTAAGATTCTACTCTTTGGTACAATGGGAGCTGTGGCCTGTTTACTATCAGAAATAATGTTTTACAACTAGTGTGTCCAGATATAACCCAAAGCTATAAAGTTCTTTCATTACGTAGGATGTAGTGCCATACTAATTAGGTTTCTCCATGAAAAGTATTCACTCAAATATTCTTTTCATCATTGAGGTTCTATAGCTCAAATTTTGTAAATAATTATGGGGGTTCTTAGTATTGCATATTTGTTTGATTGATTTTTGTAGATAACACATAGGAACTTGTCGGTGGACACTGGTCTTAAGTTATTTATTTGCTTGCTCAGTTCATAGCGTCTCCAATGACTTTCATGGAATTTGTTTGCAGGTCATCCACTAGAGGTTGTTCTTGCGAAGCCTCAGACTGATAGAAAGTCTGATGGGGCTTATCCCTATAATGCTGGGCCTCACGCAAATCATGCTCCACACCCAGGGTATGGTGGGTTTGCTGGAAATCCATACGGCTCTGCAGGTGCTGGATTTGGTGTTGCCCCACCATTTCAGCAGGTAGATCACTGAAATTTATATTTGTTCTCTCGTTTCTTGTCCTTCCGTCCTCTTGTTTCTATTGGTCCCTCAGTTGAGCTTCTTTTAACACATTCCGTAAATGGACAGCCAATGATTTATGGTAGAGGGCCAATGCCATCAGGAATGCAGATGGTGCCAATGGTTCTACCTGATGGTCGAATAGGCTATGTTCTGTAAGTTGCCATTTTTGTCATCTAAAAGCTTTAAAAAGTGTAAAGACTAGTTGGAAAATGTCTCATAGCAGTTAAAAAATTTCAGTCAGCAGCCTGGGGTACAGATGCCACCTCCTCGGCCTCGAAGAGGTGACCGAAACAATGGACCACCAGGGAGAGAAGGTGGCGGCGATGAAGGCAGTCGTGGAAGGAGATACCGACCTTATTAGTTTCAAAAGATTTAGGCTCCTGTTCTAGGTTGGGTAAAAGTAAACGAGGACCTGTTGTGGTTGATTGGTATGCCATGTTGCTTCAAACACAAATAACAGAACCCCCCTCCCTTGTTGCTCTTTATTCTATGGTATGGGGCAAAAGAAAAAGGCGGCTAGGATTAGGAAACATGAGTTTTTATAGTTTGGTGTTGGTGTGTCAAGGATGTTTGCCAAAAGGAAAATGCTCGAGAAAATTGAGAATTTAGGAATCATCTCTTGTGCATTAACTTATCTAGTTGTACTGCATTTTGTTTGGCATTTTTAATGACACCTTCAATAGAATTTGATCATGTTGCCTGTGCAGTTGGTAGAACTTGCACTACTGCATGAATGAACCCATGAAAATGACGAAATGATTTCCTAAATGCAAGATTCTAGTTTTTTTCCATGATTTCTCTTGTTCCTTTTGGATTTGTGATTTTACCTATATTGGACCCTTCTGAGTTTTGATCGATTTGTCCAAGAGTAGAATCTCCCTTCCCCAATTGTCACTCATCTTGGTCAATTGCTTAACCCTCGGTCTTAATTTCAATATTACAATCTGGCTATCCTATTGATGACTTAATTTCTATATAACAATTCAATCCATACATTTCAGTAGAACTCCCCTTTTTGTTTCTATTTGTAATTGGCAGACAAGCTTTTCAATTCAATTATCAAATTCAACTTCAAAGATAGGATGCTCTCATAAACTAATGTGGAGTCCAGATTCACGTCCAAACACAATGGTTAATCCAAAGGAAAACAAGTCTGATACAGCAAAGAAAGTCAAGGATGCCTAAGGAAAGGAAATTTTCTTGTCAAATGAACTATATATTCAATCAATTATCAAAACATATCCGTCACTTTTTTTCTTTCTTTTCCTAGATTTGAAGATAGCTTATGTCGAGTATTG
The DNA here is from genome assembly GCA_951800085.1 of Comarum palustre. NCBI lineage: Eukaryota > Viridiplantae > Streptophyta > Magnoliopsida > Rosales > Rosaceae > Comarum > Comarum palustre. Next base: position 17,671,765 of record OX637581.1, on the reverse strand, counting down.
TTTGACTGGTGAAAATTTTATAACTAAACAATAAGTGTCATCTTGAATTTTTGACAAATGAACTATGAGCATTCTACTATATCCCAAAATATTATCACAGAATAAAAGAAAAACAAGATCATAACACGAAGAAGACAGATAGATTCTACCGATTATCGTTTGGTTACAGTAAAGTCTTGTTATAACCAAACGAGAAAGAAGTGCAATCAAAGTCAAATTATAACCTAGTAATTACAACATGGATCAAAAAAATGTGTCGTGCACATTTGATTGTGTCAAAGTTTACTGAAAGGTTCAAATGTTCTTGGAAGAAAGCTCCTGAAGACGCATTTCCAACTCATCCAATCTTCTTCCCCAGTCACTCTTCAAACACAATGGCCTCGCTTTGCTATAGTCCACTCCATCCTCCTCCTCCTCCTCCCTGTTCCTGCCCGAAGACGATAACCCCTCTCCAACTATTTTCGTTTTCTTCTTCTGAGTCTCTTTTCGTTTCTTGGCAGCTGCTTTCTGCATAGCGAAAAGCACTTCTGACCCGCTTATCTGTCGACTGCTCTCCTCTTGTTTCTGCCTTCGCTGTTTTGGGACGTTGTTAATATTGGTGGGTTTGGGGTTGGATTTGAGGTTTGTAAGAATTGAACGGCCTAAGACTCCTAAGTCTTGGTCTGGTTGTGGTCGAGACTTGGCGGAGGCGACGGTGAGGGGGGTTAGACGTGGTTTGGCGATGAGAGGGTGGAGCAGTAGTGGCGGGGACAGGTAGTGCGATGCCCACATGGTGGCGGTGGTGTGTGGTTTGGGTTTTCGGGTTGCTTCGGCCACATACATAAAAGGGAGCTAAGGTCGGGTCATCGACATTTTCTGTTCGGTTTAGCCCTGAACAGTGGGTCGGGTCGGGTCGGGTCAATCAATAATCGGGTTTGTGGGTACTTGTTTTTTGGTCGTTTGTGGGTACTTGTGTTAATAACAAATGAGAACCCTTGATTTTTTAAGAGTTTGGAAGCCAGCCAAGTTGGACAAAGAGGTTATAAACCCTATGCCTGATTCTGGTTATTTTATTGAACAAAGAGGAGTAAAAGAGTACATGAAGAGAGAGGGGGACATAGACCAAAACCCCTCTCGAAAAAAACAAGAACATTAAACACATGAGATCTTCTAAAGACAATTAACAACGAAAATAAATTCGTAGTTGTTGTCCAAAGAGTTATAAACCAAAAGACTATTATAAGAAGCTTGCTAAATCATATGAATATGCTCCAAGTGCACAAGGTGGACATGAATCCAACCAATGGACTCCCGCATTATCTGCACCAAAATTAGTTAAGCAATCAGCAACGTTGTTACCTTACCGATAAATATGAGATACTTTTATAGCTATAGTATCAAGACAATTATTCGTCAATATTATACTCTAGCTGAGAAAGCACAATAAAATCAATCAAAATTTGGTAACGAATCTAATATCAAGATGATTATGTTTTAAGATAGTGTTTGAGAAGTTCTTTGACTTCGTCGTCAAAAATAAAATGTCGTTGGATAATTCTTAAATAGCTACAACACAATACACATTTACTTATTATGTTAAATGTGAATAACTCGATAGTCACACTCGGCCATTTAGCCCTCTTATGCATATTTGAGTTAGCTGTGTTGTTTTTTTTATATAAAAAAGTTTAGATAAGAGGGAGGCTTCCCTACAGTATTAGGGCCAGAGCAAACCCTGCGATCTAAGCCCGGAAGCTTTCTTATTTCTGACTAGGGGGAATTTCACCCACATTTGCAAGAGGTGACACCCTCCTCGAAGGCTCAGAGACATGCTCCAAGGAGACCACACCCTTTTACAAAGACCCAAATACATTTTACAGATTACCCACCAATTAGCTGTGTCGTCTTTGACACCCTTCACTTGTTCTATAAAAATTAATATTCAAGTAATTTATGCGTTGCAATCAACCAATCAATATTATGTTCGGTTTGTGATAAGTGCAACTTCAATAATACTAGTCATATTTAAGTAAAATTTACTCTAAAATAGCTAGAAAGTTATATTGGTTAGCCACTTTAGAAATCTTTCTACACTAGTACTCTCTATTTCAACAAAAGTTTGATTTATATTATTTATTAAATTCAAAAGTTAATTTAAATGTGTTTTAATAATACATAAAATGAATTTAAAATAAATACTATGAATTAATATAAATTATACAGAATCTTATCTCGCTAGCTATATTTAGCTAGCGAGATAGCTAAAAGTTAAAATAGCTAGCAACTGAGAGCAACTTTAACAGACTAGCCATTTTAACTTCTTAGCCATGTTAGAGATCGAGTTTAGTTTTTTTATCAATTTTATTAGCTCCATCAGACTAGCAATTTTATGTAAGATCAACTTTAATAGACTCTTTATTTTAGCTTTTAGATATTTTGGAGAGCATGTTTAACTATTTTTGATATTTTTCAGAGTTCCAGTAAACTAGCCAAACTCGAGATATTATAACTTTATGCTATATCGTTAGCTATATTCATATAGCGAGATGACTCATAAGAGACTCTATAATTTAATACATTTATTTTTAAATATTTTAGGTGATATGTACATAAATACATTCAAAATATTTAATATCTATTTAAGGAATAATATTGATGCAATGCTAGTTAAAAAATAGAGAGCATTAATGCATACACATTTCTAAAGTTGTGTGAGGGTCATTTTTGAATTAAGCATGGGTAGACCAAAATTAACCTAGATTTGGAATTACTGAGTTAATCTTGTGTGTGATTCAAGGATAGAAGAAGCATGTAGTGTGAGCCTAGTGAGGGAGATGAAGAGCACTGCGGTAAGAGAGAATTGGACTGGTTTGACAATTAGGGATGAAGAATAAGAATTGGAATGAGGAATAGGGATTATTACTTGGAGGCATGAAAACATGAGTTTGGGAGGTTTTTTTGGGTTGTTGGATCATGAACTTTGCAGCTCCAAACCCCTCCTTTTATAGGGCTTAATCGAAGGGTTTTTGTGATGGTTCATGGTGTTTGAGCTGTTGGGTAAGAGGATCTTCTCTCATACACATGACATCGACCCTAAAACCTGAAAAAGAGGAGCCGACTGTGTAAGATGGAAATGACAACTCACCGCAAGGGTGCTGCGAGGGCTGTTGTAGAGATTGAAAAGTAAGAATGATGTTGACAATAAAAGTCCTGACTTGACATTGCTTCGAAGAAAGAGAAAGAAAAGCTAAAAAAAATTGGTTTTGCGATTAGAAATAAAAGAGATTGGGGTTTTTATAAAGAAAAAGGGTTTGGGCCTTGTGAAAGAAGAGATGTTGGGTTTTTGGATTTAAAAGTATTTTGGGTTTAAAGAGTGAGTACAATTCTCACGTATTTCACTAATTTGTTATCGATTTAACTCTTCGGGTTTGAATTTTGGGCCCAAAACCGAAATTATTAACTACGTTAAATCGATGAACAAGCATCGTGCGTCTTCATAACCTTCCACACTACACCCAAATCTACAAGCCTCAAGGATGCGTGGATGTGGCTTGGGTCCACATATTGAGCATGTGTGCTTGGAGGGTCGAAATTGAGGATTTAACCAAAAACTATGGCTTTTTGCATGAATTGCGTAACAAACCGTAATGTAGCAAAATGCATGATTTTTCGAATATCAACATTAGTCTCCTTGATTATGTGGGCCGTTTGAAGCATGAAATGGATCAAATAATCAAAAGAAAACAGAAACATCAACCTGGCCCAACTAATTTGCGTAGGAGACCCAAATTAACTAGTCTCCTGTTTCTCTTTTGACTCGTCTTCTTATTCCTTTCTCTTATTCTTCTGCAATCTGTCCCAGACCAAACTAATTTGCTTAGTGTGCTTGTTAGGAGGGAGATGGCAAGTTATTGGCAACTCTTTCGAATGAGATTTCACCGCAGCCTTGAGGTAGGTCTGAAATTCTCTCTAATTCTCTTCTCTTTGCTTATAAATCCCAGAACCGTTCTTTCCTTTTAACGATGCCAATTTCATTTCTTTTGCTGGAGCAGTGTTCTAAAAAAAGGTGCCCAGGGCCGCCTAGGAGGTGGCGCAGCAGGACACCGTTCTGATTTTCCCCTACTCAACCAAGCTGGCTGACGCGAAAATTGGCCGCCTAGGCGGCCCGATTAGTATTTTTTTAAATTATGAAATACATAAAAACCTATCTAAAAATGAGTAAAATCAAACACAAAAACACAATATTATACTCTAAAGTCTAAACAAATTATGCACTATTATATTTTTATTATTTCTAAAAACATTGTTGTTTTATTATGTATATTTTTGAAGTATTTTTGCTATTTTGAACATAAAAGTGTTTTTTATAAATTTTCTTTATATAATTATATTTATTAGATAAATAATAATATGTAAAATATAAAACCTCGCTGAATCATCTTCCTTCATCCCCTGAATCGTCTCCCATCGAGCGGGCAAATCCTCGCTCTTTTATCAGATGATACGGAACAGAAGCGTAATCACGATAGTCAGCAAGGTTTCGTCAAGTGTCGAAACCTTAATGGAAGATATGGCTTCAATCCACTAGCAGAACAAAGGCATAAGCCTAAACACAAGAGTTACTACTCTAATTTTTTGAGTTTTCTTATTGATAACTTGAATCCAATAATACAATCTAGCAATGACCTTATATAGGTATAGAAATAAACATATTCATACTAGAATTAGGAACTTAAACCTAATACAATAAGAAAACATAATCTAGAATTGACTACAATTTAGGAATCCTAATAAGATATGAAATACTAGATACTAAAGAATATTACTCCAGATATGTATTCAGAATCTTAACCAAGATTTTGCTCGAGAATCCTGATATATCCAGAAGAGTAATTTACGATTAACACTGTCATTAAGAAGCCTATTTGAATACCAATTTTGAATATTCAAATCATTGTTCTTAATGTGATGCTACTTCTTTATATTTAGAATTCTTTGTTAAAATTCCATATATTCTCGTCCTATATCAAACTAGAATGCAAACTTTATATCACTAGAAAGTTTTCTGAGTCTAGTTTCCAACGGTTGTCGTGGTTCATTTATAGCTATCCTGATGAGATAGTTATGCCAGATTTAGTGAGCAGAGGTCAAATTGTATGAGAAGATTGTTTTTACTCGAGATTGCATTGTATGATTTGCATCCTTGAAGCATAGTCCCTATGTGACTTTTGCTTCTGTCTCTACCTTATTTAATGGGTATGGAGATCGAGTGTCTTGCAGATAGAAGAATTACTGATGAGATAAAGGACTGTCAACGGTTACTATCATTGTGAGAATGAACTTTTGTGTATACGTCTCATTAGTTCTAATGAAAGAGCATCATGGAGAGAAACATGATTCAATCTAGTGGACTATATGTCACTATGATGCAATGTCCAAATCCTATGTTGGCAATATATGAATTTTGAAACATTGATTCAGACAAGCTATAATATTTAGGTCATTACGGAAGTGATATATGAGTCAGAATGTTGGACATCCATTTTTTCTCTTAAAAACGAAAACATTTGGTTGTAAATGGCAACCCCGGGTGACATTTGAGGTCTCCTTGTGTGGTTCCACCGGTCCTCCCTTTTCACACGAATGAGATGCACTGATCCTCCTCTGATGCGTCATTGGCTTCGGCCGACGAAAACTGTTTCGTTTTGTAAAGCTTGTACACTGACACAAAAGACATTCTTACAATAAATCCAAAGAGGAATTGTGTAGACATATACAACTAACGTACGGACACCGTTTATGCTTTTATGGTGTTAGTTGAAGTGTTAAACACACGGTCACATGTTACACTATCGTCTACCAAATGCTGCTTATACTTCTCTGGGCTCAATACCCAATACAAAAAAAAAAGTTCTCCTCATAGAGTTGAGGACGTACCATTGAGAAGTTTTTATAACCTATTTGGTCTCCCGAAACTCGACCATAGTAAAGTCTTGAGATCGGTTGATGTGCACCAATACTCCACTAAGGTTATAATGCATGCAGCATTACTAATTTGTCCATGACTTATCATCATTAAGTTATTGCACGACAACTTGTGCAAGGATTGACATGAAGTTGTAATTTTTGAGCTTGGCAGGATTGAAACGGATCTCCAAGCATTGAGCTCCGCAATGTGTCAAATTGCATTGTCATAGTGTCTAATGATGAGTCATGTGGAATGAATAAGTTCTTAGGTTGGATATGAGTTTCCACCTAAAGTGTGATTATGTTTACTCCTTGACAGACAATCTCTTTAACCACTATATTACGGATTGTCACTTTGAGACTTTATTCCCGTTGTTAGGTGGAGATATGAACACCAATGTTCAGGTGGAACGACGTGAATTGTCGTGGCTTGTCACCACCAAGTCTTGATCCCAATCGATTAAAGTAAGTGACGAGATCAACGCTACCTATATGTCTGTAAGGAATGATGTTCTATCAAGAAGACATGTTGCGACCAGATTGAGATGGTCCTCACGCCAACATCATGCCAAGTGTTGGGGATAATTTCGAGTACTTGTTGACTCTGTCGAGTATCAGCTTCCGAGCACTGTGGGTGGTGATATGGTGAGGCCATAATGTGGCAACATAGTGTCGCAGGCCTTGCGGATCCCCAAGGGTTAGGGGGCCCTTAGGTTCGGTAATCACTCGCACTAGAGAGAAAGAGAGTTTGACACAACTTGATCCATTAATCAATGACACTCAAATCCGTCTCATGGAGTCTAAATTATGATTATAGATGTGGGACGCCTCAATCCAATTCATATAGAGCTCTACAGACATTACACTAGTGTACATGAGGACGTAGAATGATGAGTTTGTCGAACCACACTTTGTTGACGAAACAGAATTGATTGGCCTAATGGAAACATACGATCCAGAACAAAGAGATAGGTCCTTGGACAGGTGATGCCGACACCACAAGTGTAAACCATATCAAATATGTCTTTGTTGGATAGCGTAGTAAGAAGGAAGAAGAGATTCGACTCATCTTATGGCGCAAGGTTTTCTACTAACACGCACTGAAATCGTGTACAATGAGATATGCTCTCGTAATGGATGTCATAACACTCCACTACTTTGTAAGTTTAGTAGTTTTCAAATAATTAAACATGCAGCTTATGAATGTGGTCATAAAAACATCTTTATGGGAACCGAGATGTGCATGAAGGTCTTAAAGAGACTTCATCTGCCCAAACCAAGTGACTCCCCACCACAGGAGCGTGTGTTTGCAAGAGAGGTTGGAACACATACTGAGTAATCCCTTAATTTGGAACTGATAGTAACTCCTTGATTTGGGAAGGATATGATGAATAATGCCTTTGTGTGATTCCGGACTTACATGGACTCTTCATGGTAAAGAGATGCCAACATCATGTATTGCACATCTCATGTTAGAATGAAAAAGACCTTCGGAAAGACACAGTATCGTAATGAGTCTATAATTGTGTGTTGATGATGTTTTTCTATCAAACAACATAGGTTCTCTATGATGCTTATATATTCTCCCATGATTAGTCAAGGTCTTTACTCTAAAAGAGAGTGATCTGTTTCGCCTAATGATAAAGAAAGAAATGACCTCTCATTCGTTGAAAAGCCAAGTGTAGCTTTGCGCCCATGCAATGCCAATGAAATGACATAAGGACATCACTTGAAATACCTATATGTATTTGGGCTTATTCAATCCTACATTGATAATGGAACAGTAAAATGTATGTTATCTATGCCATCACTGTAACGCATGAGTAAGGATGCCTTGAAAGCGAAATCAGAATCTGTCAAGTTTTCTGGGTCGACTTTCATAGGGCCTACAAGAACACTCACTCCATGGAATATGGTGAAATTGGTACCGTTAGAAAGGTCTAAGTTTCCAGAGACATCAACCATTTGATCATAACTATCATATTGAGTGATTTATGGGAATTCTTGTAAAGTAAGACTGATCTGTCTGAAAATCTGATTTTGTCAAACGGTCAGACCATTTTGACTCGACTTTATGAATAGCTCCGATCGAACCAGAAGGAGTGTGACCTATGGTTGGAAGGGTATGGATGTCTACTTTCCAGAGTCGTTTACGGATTGTCCATATCTATTTACTACATGAAGTTAGAGCTGATTTCGTACTAGATTGTCATGAGCAACCTTCTCTTCCAGGTCTAAGTAAGAGATTGTGTTGAGGACAATATGGCATGATATAGTCATTGCCTAATGACACATTTGGAGACATGTTCAAAGAGCATTGATATGTCAAGTTATCAATAATCTCATGGTCACTAAGGATCAGGAAGCTCCCTATGATTGATGTTGGAATCAGGGGGAGATACAGACTTGAGAGCGAGTCTAGCATATACATGTCATTATCAAATGTGACGGGTGTGGTTGTATTGTGACAACTATGATGTGCTCTTTTTTCCTTAGACAAAGTCTTTTGTCACACTGGGTATTTGCTTGACAAGGTTTTAACGAGGCAACATTACTTGCACCACTTGAGGTTTAAGAATTGTTGCAAATGAGTATGTTGTCCCTGAGGATCTCGGCACTAGATGATCACTGGACCATGCTGCCACGACCACCGCCGACGACCCCGCAACTGAGCAAGGCTCACCATCTTTGCTCACGGCGCTGCCGTTGCCTCATATACTAAAAGTTCAAAACATTCCCAAGAAGCACGTGAAGAGCATTGCCCCTCCGACTAAGTTATTCGTCAGGAGGAGTCTCACATGGCAGAATTCTTAATGAAGCAATTAGTATCATCTAGCATGAAAACGCACGACACAATGAGGAGTATTTTAGGTTATTTGGGCATATGTGTGTGCCTTAGGTCCATGCTATGTATACGGGCTTTAGCCTATAAGCCTTAGTTGTAATAGGAAGCTTGTACTACATTCCATATATGTCTCTTTGTACTACACATAGTACATGTACTACATTTCCTTATTATGCTCCTTGTAAACCCCTATATAAGGAGTCTCTCATTTGATGAAATATACAATTCAGTTTTTCCAGAATAGTTCATAGTATTTTTCTTAGCCCAGGTTAATTTGAAATCCTGGCTCCGTCCCTGAGTCCGAACGCACACATACATACTAGTTCGGATGCAAGTATTTTCCTAAAGCTATTACTAGAAGGATTAATGTATCACTAAAAATATGTATAATATCGGTAAACATCGTCTAATCCCACTATAATAAGACATAATAGATAATAAAATAAAAGAGTTTCGTTCGAAAAAAGAAAAGAAAAAACACAAAACGAAAAAATAAATCTTAACCTATCACATAAAGTCAAATCATGTCCTCTTCTTTATTTTTTTTAAATTCAAATCTATGTCAACCAAATAATATATATATATATATATAAATTTTTATTTCCAAAATAATTATTAGGACACCTGTTATATTAATAAAATATATTTACAAGAATTTTTTTATGTAAAATTTTGAGTAGAACAGACTCCACTTTGCTTACGTTTACCTCCGCCCCAGGTCTCAAATCTCAACTTATCTTAGTCCTAAGCCAGATTTTTACAACAATTAAACCAAACCCTACCCAATAAATTTTGTTCCAAAATCTAAACAAGGTATTGAATATGAATAAATTCTGACGGGCAGTCCCAGTTCTTGGAGAAGTCGGTGTCGAGTAGATGTTAGGGAAAGCATTTAAATATTGAATGAATGCTCGTTTCCCTCTCTTCCTTTCTTCAAATATAAAATGGAAATTGATTCATCAAAATATATATGGTCATGTTTGTGGTCTCACCATGTTGAAGCCTATTAAATTATGAGCAATTCCAAAATTTTGGGTCACTCATTTGCTACCAACAACCAACCCCAGTTATATGTACAAATCATATACAAACAAGAAAAATTTCAATCAAATCCAACAATGCATCGCCATCATATGGATTGACTATGTATACGTGAGCTACAAGCCTTCTACCGGGCACCGGCTGCTCTCAACCTGCCGGCCACCGGGGTTTCACTTGAAACCGGGACAGCCAGCCGCTCCCGAGACCATTTTTTAAAACATTGACGACACCCGAACCGGCAATAAGCTGAGCTGCCTGGTTGGTCCAGACCTCAGAAATCAAACTTGCTGTATCTAGACGGATGAGCTGAACCAGAACCGACCCCAAAAGTGTTGCAATCAGGAGATACATGAGATGCTTGAGCAGCACAGACTGTAGGAGATCCATTCAAAATTATTCCCACGACGTACTACTTGTCTTTAAAATATGGTACGTTGTTTATGCCATGCAGGCCATGAAGACCCGTCAGAGCATATATATGGTGTCGGGAAGTAGTTTAGCATGAAAAGACTATAATGCGTTTAGTTAACTAGAGTGGGGTAACAATGACCGTAAAGAATGGCAGTGGAAGGGGAAGGAAGCAAACGGCGATGTAGGGAAATTGTGGGCTACGTACTGACTAGCCATGAAGAACAATAATCAAGATTAATATCCAATTATCATTTACGTACCCTTTGTGCCCGTTCATTGTTACTGTCGATTTGCATGTTTAGGTAATTAAAGTTTAGGATTTAGGGTTTGCAATTGCTATACATAAGCTAATATATACATATGCTCTTGTTGTCATTTCTGAGCTCGCAACCCATGTTGAAGTTTCATGCACACTACTATGGCACCAAACTCGCAAGGACATTATCCTTTACAGTATGGTCTTGTTGCATTTCTGAGCTAGCCCTCATATTGTTAATGTTGATTCTATGCATATAATCTATATATAATTATAGATAGACAAATGATATTTAGACCAGATTTGAAATTAAAGTGTAAAACTTTTTATTTGATTTAGTTTTCGGTCACATTTTCACCGCCAATAAGCAAATTCACCTAAAATAATAATAATAATAATAATAAAAAAGCAGAAATAAATCCCCGGCCACATATAATTCCACACGGCCATCAGGGAATAGAGACCCAAATAATCCTCCAACCACACATTGGCACGTGGAGGTCTTATAACGCAACCGGCACTTTGACCGGGTAGCTATCTATGCAGTCCATCCACGGGTTCCCTAGCGGGTCCCCTTCCACGACTGGCCTAATCGCCCGCCAAACCGCGCTGTTACACTTGAAACCCGACCCGAACGCGATCTGCCAGATCCGATCCCCACGCCCGACCCGCCCCTTAGCCTCTGCGTACGCCAGCTCATACCAGAGCGAGCTGCTGGACGTGTTCCCGAACCTGTGCAACGTCATCCTCGACGCCTCCATGTGCCTCTCCGTCAGGTTGAGATTCTTCTGAATCTCGTCCAGCACGGCCCTCCCGCCGGCGTGGATGCAGAAATGCTCGAAAGCAAGCTTGAAATCCGGGATGTACGGCTTTACTTTCGCTTTCGATATCTTCTTTCTCAACAGTGTCACAAAGAAGAAGAATTGCTCGGAGAAGGGCAGGACTAGAGGACCCAGAGTTGTTATATTAGTCTTCAGCGCGTCGCCGGCGACCGCCATGAGCTCACGCGCGAGGGAGACGCCGACTTTCCCCTTGTCGTCTTCGCGCTGGTAGACGCAGCGGTAGGACCGCTCGTCGGCTCCCTTGTGGGTCCGGACGGTGTGGACGAGCTCGTACTTGGACCGGTTGCGGTCCGTACTTTTGTTGGAGAGGAGCACGGCTGCGCCGCCGGAACGGAAGATGCAGTTGGGGAGGAGCATGGACTTGTCGTTGCCGAAGTACCAGTTTAGAGTTATGCTTTCGGTGCTGACCACTACAGCGTAGGAGTTGGGAAGTGCTTTTAACAAGTCGTTTGCGAGATCGATGGAGATTAAGCCGGCGCTGCAGCCCATTCCGCCGAGGTTGAAGCTCTTGATGTCGGTTTTGAGCTTGTAGTGGTTAACGATCATGGCGGAGAGCGACGGCGTTGGGTTGAAAAGGCTGCAGTTGACGATGAGGATGTCAATGTCTTTCGGCTTGACTCCGGTTTTTTTAAACAAGGAGTCGAGCGCGCCGAACATGGCGGACTCGGCCTCGGCGCGGGCCTCGTCGATGGAGAGTTTCGGTGGTTTTGATGTGATTCCGGGAGCTAGGTATGTTTGATCGCCTAAACCAGACCGGTTCGATATCCGGCGCTGAAACTCGACTGATTCAGAGCTGAACGCGCCGACTTCCTCCGTCATTTTCAGAAACGCCTCCATCGACATTTTTCTTTCCTCGTCAGGTTTGTAGCACGAGAAGTTGACCAGGTAAACCGGTCTGGACCGCTTGGACCAGTAGAGAGCTAAGAAGAAGAGGACCAGTCCCGAACCGGCGAGCCTTGTGGCGGCGTCCATGCTTTCGAGCCGGACGGCTTGGTTGGACCAGACCTCGGTAACGAACCGGGTTATGTCTACACCAGTTAGCTGTACTAGAACGGACGCGAACACGGGCGCGATGACAAGGAACAAGAGAATGGTAGCTGCGTTGCATGAGTAGCCATACCCAAGCTTCACGTACTTGAGCTTAACGGACTGAAGAAAGTCCGGCAAGCGCTGCTTGATTCTGATCACAGCGGAGGAGGAGTCCTTGTTGAAGTCCATCTCCGCTGTAAGTCTCTCCTTATCCATCTCTATGCTGTTAGCGTTACCCTCCATTACTTTGATTTCAAAGTCTATCTGCTAGCGTGTCTGCGAAAATGCCAGCGAATGACTGCAAAAACCATGAGAGAGGTAGAAGCTATATGTATGATTGAGCAGGAGAAGCCCAACACAGCTGGCCAGGCAAGAGTGAGATGTGAACCTGAAGAATTAAACAGGGAGATGGGATATAATAGTAGCAAGGGTACTTGAAGAAGGCTGGAATGATGGTGTTGAATTAATGGAGAGGAGTAGTTTCTCTAACAAGGGAAGGGTGATGATGGATAGGAAGATAGCTCAACAACCAAGGGATTTTTAGTACAATACTAAATTAATGCTTTAGGGATTTTGGGTACAAAGTTTTTCCAACCTTCTGGTTGTGGAAATGGAAATGTCTCATTTTTTTTGGCTGTGGTGGTGGACTGGTGGTGGTGGGGGGGATGGAGGCAAAGGGGGGAAGCTGAGTGATTTGACCAGGGAGCCCCTGCCACAAGAGGGAGTTGGTTTCTTTCAAGAGCTCAAATCAGGGTTCTTCTTCCTTTTGTTTTTTTCTGAGAGTTTTGCACATTCTTGACATTTCCATTATGTGCAAAGGTGAAATCACTTAAACGGGTATGAGGAGAAAGGGTCCGCTGTGCTGGTTATTGTTGGAGGGTAACCTATCTTGCCATCTTGGCTTGGCAATGTGGAAGATGGAAGGAAGCAGAGGGCGGTTTGGGGAAGTTGTGCTTACTTTGGTGGTGATATTTTGGGTGGGTTAGCCATCAAGGAACAATAAATTGGACCAACGTGTTCCAAGTCAAGTTCCTTTTTAACATTACTTTCCCCACCAAACTAAAAATACACATCATCTTCTCTTCATCTTTTTTTTTTATCATCTTCTCTTCATCTTTTTATCCGTTTAAGGTTTTGGTCTCTCGTTATTATTTAAACCGTTGTCATTCTTTTATTGGAAAATCGAGATTTCAGATTTAATGGCGAAGTTATCAGGGTTATGTGAGTGTTCTTACTACCTTTGACTGGTTTCGTTTATTTGATTTGACTGGTTTTGTTTAAGAGTTTATTAGAGTAGTGTCTTGCATATTCATTTAAATTAACTTAATTGAACGGATAAATTATATTTATAATATTATTTATTTATTTTAAATAAAAATTAAATATAATTATCAATTATTAAAAAAATTTAATAAATATTTTGTCTACCTATACCTTGACGTATACAAGAATTTTCATTATTTTAGAGACTCATTACTTGAGACAATAAAAATGTGGGATGATGAGCTGATTTAGAAATGACTTTGATCTTCTTGTCATCTTTAGTAATCAGTCAAATAGTAGGGAAGATGAAAGCTACTCTTCACCCTTTCTGTCGATTTTCCCAGGTAATTTACTTAATTTGGTTATAAAATTTATGAATTACCTTGAAGCTTTTAAAAGCTTGACTTTCCCACCATAATTAAAATTTCCAAAGGCACTTTTTTTTGGATGAGGACTTTGTCCCATTGAATCCCAACTACAAGTCTTCCATTATAGCAACAAACAAAGAGAAGGGCTGAAAGTACCTCTTACTAAAGAAAGAGTGAAGGGTTCATTTTCTTTGGAAATGAACATGTCCTGTTCTTCACAACAAAATTTTTTGGCAAACTAATCTCTCATTTTTCGATCAAGATTGTTTGATAAACCCGTTTATGTTGAACCTTGTTACACAAGAAAGGCTTGTGTTCGCTCTTATATGCCAAGTTCTAGCTACATGAATTGTATATGAGACTAGGCTGGTTCCAAACTCTTTAATTTTTTTAAAGAACAGAAACGAAAGAATTGTATGTGAGACACAAAATAGCTATCATCTTCTACAATAACCCATCACATCCTTAGTCTCAAGTACTGGTAAATTAATTAGAGAATTAATGTTTAACCAAGCAAGAGTGACACATGAGCAATTGTAATAACTAGAAACCAATTCAATAAATGAAATATCAAGTGGCACCATACATAGGGTCCAATATCTGTGTTGTGTGTACCTGTAGTTAACTGTCACCTAACAATAGGGCATATAGAAATTAATTGAAACAGCAATCTAATAAATAAGGATGCTGGGGTAGGGGTTTCTGCCCACCAAGCAAAAAAAGAGAGTGGGGTTTTAGGGTGATTGGGTGCTGTCATGGCTATTAAGGGTCTTTAATCTTGAGGTTTGTTTTCCTCTTCTTTTTAGATTCTTGGTGGTCAAGTAGGACGGCATAATTTAGAATTGTAGATGATCCTCTGGTGCATAGTTTTTTGACTTTTTTCATAAAAGTTTGGGATTGTTGATGTTTGAGATTTTGTGCTTGGGTAGTTGGGTGTTGATGAAAATCCTACGACATTATCACGACTAATCAAATAATTATTTTTGCAACACAAATATGAAAGATTTCGTTACACCGCCGTGTATTTACATTATATGACTGCTAGATACTAATACTGATGCATGGTTAATCGTACAAATAGATGTAGATGGATGGTTAAAATTGCACTGTGCTATTGGAAACTCTACAACATCATGGCGGCTAATCAATTTTGGCAACACAAATGCCAAAAGTTAAATACACGGATGTATATCTGTACATATCATGTAAATTTTTTTTAAATGCACTGTCATGTAAATAATAACTTTTTCGGTTTTGACTAAATACAAGTACTTTGCTTTGACTAATGAAATTTGACCCGTTTGTAATGAAATAACCTATGTTGCACTGAAACGGAAGCAGAACCGTGGAAGCGAAGCGTTCAAGAACGTGAAAGCGTTTTTTTTTTTTGCAAAATTTAATGGAAGCGAAACGTTTGGAAGCGTCAAAATAAAATAATATATATTTATTTATATATTAGTATATTTCATAAAAATAAGAGAAAATAACATTAAACTACCATTGGAAATTATGATGAGAAAGTAACAATAAATAAATACAAGGATTCATTATAAGTTAAAATCATTTTCTTATATCCGATTAAGAAATAGTAAAATGGCACAAAATCGTAGTTTCTTATAATAATTCTAATTATCCTATATAAAACTGTAATTATCCTTACACCTTTCAATCCTTATCTCTTGCCCTCACCGTTCTGTCTCTCCCTTTGAGAGCAACTTCCCACCAGAACCATCATCACCGAATCACCGATATTGAGCCACCACCAACGTCAATGGCCAGTTTCTGCAAAACTAGGTTAACAACGAAACTTGTGCTTCTTTCAACTCCTCCTATCATAGTTTAATCGAAGCCAGCCGTCAATCTAGCCGCCTCAATAACCTGGGCGATCTCAGAAGAAGAACAAGATGCCCCCTCTCTTTTGTACAGTACCAGTTGTGTTTCAAACTTTTCCTCACATTATGATCTCTCTAATCAATTTTTATAAACTGGGGTCGATCTGAGGACTCTGTCTCTCTAGGTGTCTTTTCAAGCAATTTGTATATTTTATCATAGCTCCTCTCTTGCATGCTTGCTGCTGTGTTATCTTGTTTATAAGCAGAGAAAGCATGGAATGGGATAAGAAGATTTGTCCAACTCTAATTGAAGATAGAGTTAAAGAAAGAAGAGCTAAGAAACATTCTAGTTGCGCTTCCTAATTGGAAGATTGAGCTTTCGTTGAGCTTCCAAACCTATTTTTTCTGGAAGCGTGTTTCGTTGCGCTTCCCCGTGCTTCTGAGGCAACTCCGCTTCTCTTCCGCTTCGAAAGCGGGAATCGCAGGTGTGCTGACGCTTCCATGCTACATAGGAAATAACCGACTCTGGTATTGGAAAATAAAAATATAAAACTCTCTTACTTAAACTCAAACTTTCCCGGTTCTTGATTGTAAAAATATATAATGTGTTATGAGGAAAAGATAATTTATACTTAAACCAAGCAAATATCGCAGTTGTCTAAAAATTGGAGATGCTAGATATAGAATGTAAATAACACATGAAGAATTTCTGACTTCGCTAAATGAACTGAAACCATTTTTCTCAACTGAGTTGATTGGTCTGGTTCATATTAGATAACAGGGTAAACACCCAGAGGGTTTATTTTTATTTTTTATTAGTACATTAGTGACGTCAACGTGGAATCCTTCAATGTCTTTAATTTCAGCTTTTGTTTTTGATTTTTCCTTCGATTTTTTAGTTGATTTATACAATTTAATATTCTTTTTCATCATTCATTTTAATAATAAAATTCATATATTTATTGAATTGAAGTTTTATACATATTTTTATTATTCCTCTTCGTAATAGAATTCCAAATCCAATACAAAAACATTAAGAAAAATATCTATATATACCATCAATTGTAACGAAGAATTGTATTCTTTATCAACCTTTTCTTTTACAAATATGTACAAATACCTTAAAAAAAGTGTGGAGAGGGTATTTTCTGCTTAGAACAATGTGAAGACTCGGCTGCGAAGTCGAATGGGTGACCAGTTCATGAATGATTGTTTGATTTCATATATTTAAAAATCCATTTTACTAGTATAAAAAATGAAACTATTATGCAACGATTTAAAATAACGTTGTAATAGATAGAAATTTAAATTTAAATTTAAATATTATTAAAATTATTTTTTTTTTATTTTTTATTTTTTTAATTATTACTTATGTGTCCTACGCCACCGTAAAAACCCGACCTCATTTTTGAGGATTCAAATCTGGTATTCTGGTAAGTGCAGACTGTACACTAATTACCACATGCATGCTCCCAGTTTCACATGCCTTCAGTGTACCCCTATGCATTGTATATATGGCGCTCAGCATTAATAGGCCAAAATTGGTCAGAAGAATCAATCGGACCTGGAAATGAAAGACTTCGTTATGACCTGCAAAGACAAGTTATTTAAGAGTCAGTCTTGCCTGCATGCAACCTCAGCTCTCAGAGAGAAAGAGGATTATCACCTTGATCCTTCAGTGGTAGTTTCTTCAGATTTCCAAACTATGTCTTTCAACCCGGATGTGAAATTTTTATAGAACTGACATAACAAAGGTTAAGAGCAAAGAATCAGCAATAATAACTTGTTTAATGTGATAAAGAGGAAAAATGAAGCACAGAAGTTGATGCATTTCATCAGTCAATCATGATAATTGATCCCTTTCCTTTTCCCTACAATAGAAGCTTAAAAAACTTGAAAGTGAAATTTAGTGATGACTTGCCTTGTGAAATTCTAGTGTGTCACCGCCAGTTTTCCTGAGTTCTACCATGTGCACGGAGGGAGCCACCTCGAACACCTTATGTAAGAAGATGAAATTCGACAGATTATAACCAACTTTTACACTTGCACAAGTAACATCATTTTATCTAGTTGTTCACTTCTTCCAAAATTTGATTATGAACTTTTTCTTTTCTTTTCCAGAATATACAAGTACGGGTTTTCTAACAAGTCTGTACCTCAGTGGCTACGGAGAGGTGACCCTTCCTTCCATTCTTATCACCTTGCAACTTCATCTGAAAAAAAGGCTTATGATTAGGAAAGATATGCAGCATTTTTTTCCATAAGTTACTTGCATCAAGTCCTATGCAGTGTAACATCAAAGAGAGCAAAACTCATTACCTTGTAGTCCTTCTTGTGAATATTAAAGCCCAAAGGCTTTGCAGTTTCCTCAATTTTACTCATTATTTCATTTGCAGGGCATTGAGAAGTAAAACGAGTTTCTCGTTTCACAAGACCCTAAGGATTCCAAAGGACCAGAAATCAGCAATTATTATCAGAATAATTTTGGGTGCTACAAAGAAATTATGAATATTGTATGCTACTTAGTACTTACCATCTGCTTCTCAAATAAATTTTCTAGATTGAAAGTCTGTGACCGAGAAATAAGCTCAAAAGCATTCATTGATGTAGGTTTTTCTCTCCGTTCTGTTACAAAATTGTCCTGCAAACCAAACAGAAATTAAAAAAAAACTGATTGAGCAACGACAAATCTCAAAAGACAATCAAACTTTTCTAAAACGATCTTCTGAATATGGAGAAGCCACAGACTTCATGTGTGAGAGAAATAAATCAAGAGATCGCACTGAAAGTCTTACCTTCGAATTGGTGAAAACAGCATCCACATCATCAAGATTTATGTTGTCTTCTTCTTTAAATTGTGCTGGTTTGTAATCTTTCTTAAACCAATCATTTTCTAATATCTCAGGAATTGTCATTCTCTGCATAAAATGAAAAAAGAGCACCTATCAAGCTATTCTTCTATAATACAGGACCAAAGCTGGCATGAGATATATGCACCAAATTACAGAGTTTCTATGCCCACAGCTTATGAACAATGATATATTTTTTTTCTTTTTCAAGAACATATGTCAAGTTCACATGGATTCCAGGAAGAATTTTGGCACAGAAACTGAGTTTTGAAACTCACCGTAGCAGGTTTTGGATCAAGTATACGGTGTATCAGTTTCTTTGCACCAGACGAAAACCATGCTGGACATGTAAATTCAGCTTTGCATATCTGAAATTCACAGTAGCATGCACTGTTATAGTATATGAGATTCCTTTATTTCAAACAGCAGAAGCTAAAGCTTGGTTATACATACTTTTCGGTACAAAGCTATTAGATTTGGTTCATCAAAAGGCAGGTAACCAGCCATAAGTACAAAAAGGATCACCCCGCAAGACCAAACATCAGATGATGTACCCTCGTATCCTTTATTATTGAGAACCTGATACACAAATACCAAATTTGTGAAACAATTAGATAAAACCTGCAAAGCAATGACCTAGTTTAATGAAGTCAGAAAGACATACCTCAGGAGCAACATAATTTGGAGTCCCGCAGGCAGTATGAAGCAGCCCATCTTCCTGAAATGAGAAAATATTTAGTGTCTTCTTGAGTATTTCATAATATTCATGGTCTTTTAATTGGGTAAAATAAAAGGCAAGTAAAGGAGGAGATTACATAACATGGTCAATGGAACATGACAAATTTAAAACTTCCAATCAGCAAAAACATCACAGATACTCCTCATAGGAAGGGGCAGTTCTTATTTTCTAATCTGAGTAACCTACATCTCAAAATTGGATATGACTTAAATATAGAACCAATAGAAGAAATTACTCACCCGCACTTGTTGTTCAAATGTACTCAATCCAAAATCTGAAATTTTAAGAACACCAAATGAATCTAAGAGAAGATTTTCTGGCTGCAATAGATGTAGTCTAAAGTTAATCAAATTGTTACTCTAGAAACTAAAATTTCATCCCTGGACAAACCAAGTAACCAATAAATTCAGGAATAAAGTTGCAGAGTCTGCAAACCTTTAAATCCCTATGGTACACGCCTCTACTATGACAGTAATCCACGGCATTAATGAGCTGCTGGAAGTATCTCCTGGCATTGTCCTCTTTCAATCTCCCATTTTTGGCCTATGCAAACAGAGATGCAATAAGGATAATGCTTTCTGGATCAAACACAATACCTGTGTCCTAAGAAATGAAAGAAACAGTTTTGTTCAACCCAATCATGAAGGTTCAAACATAAATTGCTTACTATTTCGTCAAAGAGCTCACCCCCACCAACAAACTCGAGAACAATGTAGATCTTAGTTTTGCTTGCCATAACCTATGCACAAACACAATAAACAATACTCAGAAATCGTTTCCTGCAATCGACTGCGTATCATTTCATATGGTACCTCAAACATTTGCGTCACATTCGGGTGTTTGATCAGCTTCATCGTCGATATCTCTCGTTTTATCTACCAATTCAAGCACCAAAACAGAAATCAGATATCAATATCTACATTCTGGCCTTAGATTACAAATCTCCAAGCAACTCAAACACTTCTCATATATTCGCAACAACAAAAATCAACACATTTGCAGGCCCACCTTTAGTATATCAAACACCAATTATTGATTTAAAACAAAGTCCCAGACCCACCAACTCAATCCATCTAACCCTCCATTTTCTAGAGTATAAACTATAAACAATACCAAACGCAGAGAAATTAAGGTCAAGGTGCACTGTTTTGTTATAAAAATAAAAGTTAACCACAAACATTAAGGACAGATCATCTAATAGGTGGTGGGTTACTTACACCATAAATGAATTTTTGGAGAACCAAGATATATATTTCCATGAAAAATGGTGATCATAATGAACATGATGGTGATGAAGAACCTTTATATACATGTATCAAAGGTAATAATAAAGATAGTGACATACATGTTCAACCATCTTGTGCTTGAGGACTTGCTCACGATCAAGGATTTTGATGGCCACGCACTGCCCTGTTTCTGTGTTCTTGGCAAACTTGACCTTGGCGAAGGTACCCTCCCCGAGAGTCCTTCCCAGCTCGTACTTTCCGACCCGGGTCCTCATCCTCGGCGACTTGGGATTACTCATCGTCACGCGACTCAAGCTTCGATCTTTGTTCCACTGGTTCTGTGTTTCTTTAACGTTCGGAGCAAATTTGGGTGGCAGAGACGGAACAAAGTGGCAGGATATGAAGGAAGAAGAAGAATATCGTGTTGGGAACGTGTGGGGCCCAAAAGAGGATGGATGGAGTGGTGGCTTACCATACGAAATCATATGACGATTTTTGTACTGCCTTCACCCACATGCAGAGGTTGAAGATTCCATGGCTGCCTCCGTATCCTGCCTATTTTGTCGTTGTTTCATTAACCATTTGATTCCGTCAGTCAGTTGAAAGTTGGTGTGACGGTCACGTGTCGACTGTCAATCTTTTAAGATTGAGATTACAGATATACCTGATAATAATAATGTAACATAACTAAACTCTCACCTAAACTTTTATAAAACTGTTTTTTTATTAACCATTTCATTCTGTGTTTTTCCAAAATACCCGCCCTGATAGGGCAGTGACTCTTTTATTTTCACTAATTTTAATATTTACAACTATTCGCGCTCATAAGTTAATAATTTATGAGAGCACGATTATAAATGTTTTACATCATCATAAATTACAGAAAACATCATCTCACTTTATGTACTAACAATTTAAAAATAAGATAGTTAAAAGTTGTAATAGACAATCACTTGCACATACAGCTAGCATTTGGTATCTCGCCCAAAACTACCGAAATTTTTAATATCAAGCAAAATCAATGTGGATAAATTGATAATAACATAATTTCGATGTAAATGTAAATTATGAAGGAAAGACAAAACATGATGTATCGATCTCACTACCAGAAAGAGGCTGCAAATATAAATATATGGATATTCTAGTTGATGACTTGGGTCATTAAGGGGATGCATCTGGGAAACTTCGAATATATGAACAGTGTGTTAGCTCCACATAAATAGATGATCATCATGTATCTTTCAAAAGAATTGACAAAATTGTAGAAGCTTGTGAGTATCAAGCAAGCCAATTTAGCTTATAAGTACCTAGTCAGCTAACTTGTGTGTGATCACCAAGTTGCTAACTTGTGTGTGATCACCAAGTTGCTAACTTATGTGTGACAATCAAAGTACATATAAGTTTCTTCATCCCTATTTAAAAGAAGCTAATGAGAATGAGAAGACACACCTCTTCCCCCAACTATTCTCTCTTAGTTCGTTTACTCTCTCATACTACTTCTCATCTCATTCTCTCTGCTTTCTAATAAGCAAGTTATCTCGTTTTATAACACAAAACAAAGTTATCTCGTCTTTAGCCGACAAAATTTTAAAGTTTTGTCAACGAAATATATAATTTCGTTAGGTAAACTGTCTTATATTTTAAAGTTACACCGATAAAATCAGCTATATTTCGTCGGCTAAAACCCTAAAATCTAAACTTTAACTGACGAATACCTTAATATTTCATCGGCTATGCTATAGTAAATAAAATAAAAATTTTATACCACTGGTTGCGTCTCATCGATTTAAAACTATTTTTAGTTGAAGATCTGGCCAAAATACATAATTTAGATGGTCAAATGACCGTTTTCGTACGTTTAGGGGTTTAACTTACAGGATTGACCGTAAGGATCAAGCCCTAACGTTGTCAGATCAAGTTGATTTTTTTTTTCTCATAGACATATTTCTACATAATAATCATATCAGATGGTCAGATTTTTGTTCTCAAGTTTGATCAAACTCGATCAACCCTATTGTAGGAAAGCTTGACTGATGAATAGTTATTGGCCGTTGTGATCGCTTATTTTCAGGTGTGGAGTGAACTTGAGGATTTGGATATTTTGATGGCCACGCTCGAGGAGCATTTCGAGTGTCGGGAGCTTAAGCGTAATACTGTGAGTGAACGTTTATTTTTAAGTTAAATGCATGCACTTAATCTTTTTATTGAAGAATTTATTTTATTGAAATATTTATGTTTTCATTTTTTTGGGATATTTAATTTTCCATTATTATTTAGAAATTTTATTTGATTTGAAGAATTATCGAAAATGAGATTTTCAGTAGCGTCTACGTGGTTATCGAAAATGAGATTTTCGATGTGTATGAATAAATATTATTTTCTTACATGGAGTATATTTCGCCATAATATTATATTATTTATTAGCTGCCATTATGAGCGTGACATGAGCATGAGGCCCGAGCGTCGTAGTCTTGTATGAGTATACATACATATGTATAGTTATAAAATCATGAATATATAAACAATATCCTTACTGGGAGTATGTTCCGTCATAATGGTGTTGCCCGTATCTGTAGACTGGAGCCATTATGGTGTGACGTAAGCGTAAGACGCGAGCGTTGTAACCGGGTGGGTATACTTACATAATCATGTATTAGAGTCTGATAGACTCAATATAATTTATTATCTTTGACTCATGAGGTTAGTTATATATTTGATTATTTTTCTACAATCGGCAAGGCTAGAGGCTGACTATATTTTTATGTATTTTGTCTAGCGTGGCTAGAGTTAGTGTGGTTGATTTTCACCTTGAAGCATGCATTACTTTTCCAAGATAAATAAATTGGTAAAGCATACAGTTTTAATTTGATTATTTATTTTCTCACCACCTTATTTTTGTTTATTTACTCTAACGTTTTTAAATGTTTTTTCCTGGACTCTTCAGTTTTAAATACCTAGTCTGCAGGCTAGCCAAGATGTGTCTGTGCGTACATGGAGCGAGGCATAGTCAACATTTTAGCTTTCGCTTATTTGTATATATTCATGTTTCCTTTCATCACAATTTAGCTGCTCTGAACCTTTGTTTGTGGTTTAGTTAGTGCTTGGGAGTTGTTGTGGATTTAGAGAGCACGTAGGCTCTAGAAGAAATAAGGTTAGAATTTAATTGTGGAAGTGTTTGCAGGTGTTTCTTGGGAATGGTTGTCCATTTTCAAAGGAGGTTATGCCGAAATTTCGGTATAATCTTTTTGGAGGTGATCCCCGCGTGGTTTACTTTAGATTTCAGGATGAAATCCGGGGTGAGCCCTGACATACCCTTTAAAAAATGAGAAATTACATAGAGTTAACGATGTTTTTAACGACATGTGATAAAAGGTGCCGACTTTTAAACGTTATGTACCGTTTTGATTGTTTTAAAACTTAAAACACTGAAATTTAGAGTGCACCGTTTGTCACGTGCTGTTCTTAAAATTTTTTGCTATTGTTTATGTTCGATGAAAACTTACTAGGGTATTCTATATGACTTTTGGACGTAAAGTTGAATTCATTAGATCAGCAAAAAAAATTAGTTACCGTGAATAGGAATATCGGGAGGTAAACAACCAAAACCCAGTTAGGGATTCAGGGTAGCTCTAGAACTCAATTGGAAAGTGAAGATATGATTATATTTCATTTCAGAAAGATAATTAAACTCAGAAAAATTTAGCATTGGATGCTATATTAATTAGGAGACGATCCTACTTTTTAACAAGAAAAAGGATATTTTTGTACACTGTTCTGCTAAATAGGCTTGGGGAGATCCTAGATTTTCAACTTTGTATGATGAGGGATCGCTTTCATTTTAACTTAAGGGCTCCTCAGGATATTTACTCATTGAGCACTACAACTTTCATGGACGTTGAAATTAAACAAACCGTTAAACCAACTCTTATACAATTAATCAAACTCCCCAAAGTGAAACCGTGGATGAGGCCTCTAATACGACCTCTAATGAAGAGGGGTTTCTATGCTAGTAGTTTATAATCCAAACAAACAAACAAGTCACTTGTCAAACGAACCACAACTATATAATATACGATAACACATCAAATCTACCCCAGATAGCTTCACAATGAGTTGTGAAATCCTGAGACGTAATCAAATTACCTATTTCATATTTATTCTCTCATTTACAAATAGCAACTTCGATAGAAACGTTAAGTCTGATTGATGTGCAGCTTAATCAGACTTAACGTTTAGCAATAACAGTATGATCTAGAAAAACTAAATTCCCCATTGTCATGGGACTCTTGCTGATCTCTTAGCTCCCTAGCTAGCTACACACTACTCTCCCTCTTACAATTCTCAGGGTCTTTGTCCTTCCTCTCTACATCTGCACCACCTAACTTGCTTTCCACACCAGTTCCAGCTCTTCTTTTTCATCATCATCACCATCATCACCATCACCATCATCATCATCATCATCATCAGTAACAATAAGGTAAGCTTTTCTGTACTTATATGTAATGTAGAACTAGCAGCTAGCTAGCAGTTGCTTCCTTCTCTTTTTTCTTGTCATAACCGATTAGTTTCACACTCGGAATTGGTACTATGTTTTTGTTACATCAAAAGGGATCGAGCCTTGATCAATGGAATCGTACAAAGAAGAGAAAGACATGAGCTACCCGGAACAGGAGAGATCAGTGGTGAAGACAAGAGCAGCTTGCTTTGGTTCGATTCTGGTGAGTGTTGCAGGAGGACTCTTATTAGGTTGGTGGGAGTATCAGTTTCATCCTTCATATCGTCAACTGTGGATGGTGCCCTTTGGTCTTGTTCTATTTGCTACACCAGTGCTTGTCTGGTTCTCTTTGGTAGTCTCTCATATCTGTAATTCGAAAGATGGTGATAATGGCACAAGGGGGGTGAGTCAACCCGTTTATCCACTCAGTAACTCGGTTTCTGCCAAGAAAGATGAGCAATGGAATAACCATGTACATCATGTATAATTTTTTTGTTTCAGCTCGGAGTATGTTCCCTGTGATTGACAAGAAATACTGAAATACAGACTTTTATTATAGGAAGGGGTATTAATATTGTTGAAGATGTGATATCTCACATCAAAGACAAGACAATAAGATATAACTTATATATATATGGATGAATCATATCTAATTGCACCAAAATCTTTTATGATTAAAACCCAACCTCTTAAAGGTGGTTAAATTGAGACAGTATCAGTACAAGGATGATTCACGGGTCACACTTGTCGTTGTTTGACATGGTATCAGAGCAGGTCCCTCTCTAGTTACGTCTCAATGGTTGGCGGTCAGATTAGTTTAGACCAATGTTTTCAAAGGCGAAAGCGAAGGCGAATTGTGGAAGCCCCGCGAGGCGAAAGCCTTGAGGCGACGGGGCGACCGCCTTTCCAACAACATAAAAATAAATCAGTAGCATATTTCATATTTCAGTAGCAATCATTAAGAGACTAAGAGCATATTTCAATAGCATATTTCAGTAAATCAGTAGCAATCAGTTTATTCAGTTACACTGCATCAAACAAACATTTCAGTTACACTGCATCAAACAAACATTTCAGTTACACTAGTTACACTGCATCTAGTACAGCCGTACAGGCACTAATCTGCAATTCTGCATAATCATTACCGAACCTTCAATCCAGTCTAAACCGAACCTTCAATCTAGTACAGGCACTAACCTTCAGTCTAAACCGAACCTTCAATCTAGTACAGGCACTAATCTAACAGTAAAATTAAGAAGAGAGGATTGAGAAGACAAACCTGGAGGTTGCTGCAATTGCGGTCGAGGCGGAGGAGGAAGTGATGGGGCGGAGGAGAAAGTGATGTGGCGGAGGAGGCAGTGATGTTGCGCTCGAGGCGGAGGAGGAAGTGATGGGGCGGTTGGTGTTGTGGGGGTGATGGGAATAAGAGGAGGCAGGGAGAGCTCGAGCTCGAGTTCGAATAGGATCGTGGCGGTGGGGGAACTGTGGCGGTGGAGAGCTCGAGCTCGAGTTCGAATAGACGTAGGCGGATTTGGGTGGTGGACAGGGCGAACAGATGTAGGCAGAGAGAAGAGACGAGACAGAGCGAACAGATGGAGGCAGAGAGAAGAGATGGAGGCAGAGAGAAGAGACGAGACAGAGAGAAGAGACGCAGGGAACAGATGGAGAGCGAAGAGATGGAGGCAGAGAGAAGAGACGCAGGGTTTAATCGAAGGAGACGACCAAAACGGCGTCGTTTTGGAAAACAAAAAACAAAACGGCGTCGTTTTGACGTGAAAAAAAAACAGAAAACCAAAACGACGTCGTTTTGACGCGGAAAAACCAAAAAAAAATAATTTCTGCAGCGCGCCTCGTCTCGCCCCGCCCCGCGCCGCCTCGTCGCTCCGGCGGTCGCTTTTCCAGCCGCGTCGCGGCGAAACATCAGGCGAGGCATTTTCCCGTCGCTCCGCCCTAAGGCGCGCCCCAGCGCCGCCTCACTTCGCCTTTGAAAACACTGGTTTAGACATAATAAATGTGCTAAACCATTGAGTCTGGTTGCACGTGAGGGTTATTGTTCGAGTGTATAGGGTGACATAGTGTTCGAGTGGAAAAGGTGACAAAGATTCACATGCAGATCTTGTCAGGTTGCACGAGAGGGATCGTGTTAGAGAGGAGATATCTCATATCAGAAATAAGACAAATAAGATATAACTTATATGTGGATAGATCATATCCAATTGTATCGGGGCATTTTGTGATTAAAATTCAACACCTTAAAGGTGATTAAGTTGGGACAATATCGATACAAGTATGATCCACAGATCACGCTTGTTGTTGTTTGACAAATATTTTTGCGTTCACTTTGTTATGAAATTACATCATATGCTTTGGTTTTGGTAGAGTAGCTGTGAATCTATCAAATATCAAATAGTTTTAGGTAATGCTTGATGTTAATAGAGAAAACTTCAGTATACACATGAACTTTAGGTCTAAAATCAGTTTCATACCTAAACTTTTTTTAATCAGTTTCATACCTAAATTTTAGTCTAAAATCAGTTTCATATCTTATCTTTATTTTTAATCAGTTTCATATCTAAACTTTCACAATAACATCAATTTTGACCAAACATGACGTCATGTTTGGT
Source organism: Comarum palustre (assembly GCA_951800085.1). Lineage (NCBI taxonomy): Eukaryota > Viridiplantae > Streptophyta > Magnoliopsida > Rosales > Rosaceae > Comarum > Comarum palustre. The sequence goes on along the minus strand of OX637581.1, from coordinate 17,643,999 downwards.
CATGTTTGGTCAAAAATGCTGATGTGGACCAAATTAAAAATAAAGTTTTATACCTAAAATTTGGTTGAGATTGATGTCATTTTTGAAGTTTTGGTATAAAACTGATTAAAAAAACTTTAGTTATGAGACTGATTTTAGACTTAAAGTCCAGAAGTGTAAACTGAAATTTTTTCTTATATATCTACTCAATTGACATGAGGAAACGAAATGAACTATTTTGATATAACACAAACAGGCAGGTGTTTACATACTTAAACTGTTTACATAGAAGAATATTAGATAAGATTAATAATACTATCAATATGTATGTTATAGGTTAGTCAATAATGTGATTGCGCTCGGAAATTGCTGGTAGTGAGCTTGTTTTGAGCACTGGTTGATTACGAAGGTCAATACAGCTTGATCTTATACGATCATCATGATGTTTAATGAACAACTTGACTCCATTTCTCTCAAAAATATATATATGTATGTTTTAGGGTGCAGATTTGTGTAGTTTTAATATTAGTTTGGTTAATGAATGTTAAAAGGATAGAGCTGTCCGAATCAAGTTCTTGATTTCATATGGGTCAGCTTATGAATATTGCCTTCCCCAGAATCTATAGTTCCATATAATGTTGCACTCTCATTACTTATATTATATCATCCTCGTATAACCATTATCCATGCACCTCTGATTTAAGTATTATACCTACCATTTTAGTATTGTTGTTTCTGAAAAAAAATTACGTGGCTCTTTCATACAAGGGAAACAACAAGAATAGTGACGATGAGAATAGGATCGTTTTTCCATGTAAAAGATGTTCACACGTTAGATAAACTAAAAGAGAAAATACTTATGACATCCTATACTTTTTTTTTAAAATCAGCTACGTTATTCAGTTTTCAATTTAAACTGGTATATCTGTATACTTTTAAATTTTTGACTAGATTGTCTTTGTTGTCAGTTGACCAACAAAAAGGACCGTTAAGTTACTTAAAATAACTAAAATGCCCCCATTAACTATTATTTTATTTTATTTCCTCTTTTTTATATTTTTTCCTATTTCCCAAAAAATATTATTAGAAAATAAAAAAATAAACTATAAAGGACAGAATAAATTTGATTTTTAACGGGAAAAATAAAACTGATTTTCAATAGAATAACTAAAATTGATTTTAATAGTAAAAGAAAAATTGTATTTCAATAGAAAAATAAAATTGATTTTTAATGGTAGAAGAAAATTGATTTAAAAAGAAACAATTAAATTGATTTTAATAGATAAATAAAAATAAATAAAAAATGATTTTTAATAGTAGAAGAAAATTTGATATTACAAATTGATTTTTAATATTAGGAAAGAGAAATAGAAAAAATAGGAAAAAAACTGTTTATAGGGGGACATTTTAGTCATTTAAGTAACTTAATTGTTTTTTACGACAAGGACAAACCAGTTGAGAATTTAAAAGTATAGATATACCAGTTTAAATTAAAAAATAAGGGACGTAATTAATTTTAAAGATAAAATACATGGTGTCGCATGTATTTTTTTCTAAACTAAACTGCATGCAATCATTCTATAAACATGTACTAGATAAACAAATGTTGCACGCGAGAAGGTGTAATGTTTAACTGTGAGATGTTCAAGTTCGGCCACTTCGTTGCTTATGCATAATTTCCATGAGCGACGGCTCCCACCGGAGGAAATTGTTTTTGTACTGTTTGCTAAGCTAATAAAAGGATGTCCTTTTTTGATAAAAAATTGTACTCCAAACAGCAGCAGCACTTTGAGACTTTAAGAGCACCTGCACCGGTAGAGGAGGCTGCTCGTCCTCTCCTCGGCTCGATCTCTACCTCGTGCTTCGGTCAACGAGCGGTCACCGCAGGAGGAGGTCGCCGGTGCTCGTGCTATTCGGCTGAGACCCAGGCTGCTATCGGAGCTCGACCTCGAGGACGAGCAGCAGGTCAACAATCGGTCGCCGGCCTCCACCTCCTCCGCTGCATGCTCCATTCTCGCTTGCTCCTGCTATTTTCCGGCTGGCCCACCCGAAATCTCGCCTGCTCGTGCTCAAATCCGCCTCCGCTGCGGATGCTCTAACAGTCCTTAAACTGGGATTGAGGTACGCTACAAGCAATGAACTATCTTTTGTTGAATTTAGCATCCATGCTATCATTGGTCGGCTATGTAATAAGCAAACTTAGCATCCAAACTATCGGAATGCAGAATCATAACGAAGAGAACCAGTGGAGACGCACATTAAAATAGATCAGGAACATGTCATAAAGAAAAAGTATATATAGGATTACTGCAAACTGTGTCATACTTACAGGTTTGAATCTACGGAACAAAATGGACTGGAAATGTAGGAATAACCATAAAAGAAAAGAAAAGAAAATCAAGGTAATTCCCGCTTACTCTAATAAGAGGAATGTGACATTCATTTAAAAACAATCCTCTATTCTCAACAGGAGTCTTACTTTTCCTTCCATTCAATGTTAAACGTTCAAATAAAAGAAAGAATCTATCTCATTCTCTCTCCACTACTGTCTTCTTTTTCATTTCCTTTTCTTTTAAACTCCCACAAAGACTCAAATATAGACCTATAGTTTACTAAAGTAAACACTGTACTGTACACCACAAATTTTCAGACTCAATGTCACAAATATGCAAAAGTCTGTTAAATATTTCAACAACATGAAGGAGGTACATGTGTGAGCTCACCAAGCATCAACCCTCACTATCTGATACTGTGGGAAATTCCAGACCCCGAAGTGCAGGTATGTTATCTATGTCCAACTTTGACAACAATGGGAAGAACCACAATGATTTCTTTGTGCCAAAAACCTTTACGTGAGGAAAAAATAGCAAATAGTGAGACTTCTCAAATGTCTGCTGTAAGAAGATTGCAAAACTGTCATTTTAATTTAACTTCAGGAGACAAATTCAGACAGAGATAGGGACAGAGAGAGTCCTATATATATAACCTGCTCAAAGTTTTTCTTCCAGCCTAAATCATACTTCCATCTGGTTCCTCTTCTCTTCTCATGAACCTGAAACATTGTTATCAAATAGTTACGTACCAAAAGAATAAACGTTACAATAACCAATTGAATCCTTGGCACCAATTACATGGAGAGTAACCCAGAGTTTGTTTCTGCTCTTTTTTTCAGACTCAGGTTTACTGGACATTGAGGATAACTATAGCCAAACCATATTTTACCTAATAAATTACATGTAAAATAAAAAATCATACAATAAAAGGGAGAGAAGCAGGTAACGGCCCGATAAGAATAACTTGTATCAGGTAACTCAGGTTTCAAATGGTAAATGCAAAGTGCAAGTATTCATAAATTCTCAAACTTAGAAAATCTCCAACAGCTCTTGTAAAACTAGAATAATCTCTATTTTGGAGGGAAAACATTATTTTTTGGCTCCAATGGCTCATGTAAAGGATCCTCTATAATACAAAAAGTGGGAAGAGAGAAACATATCCTCTAAATCTATAGAATTTTTACAAATTTGTTTCTCTTGCAAACTTTATTGCTTGCCTTTTTAAATTAATTCTTTTTTCTAAAAAAATAGCAAAACGTCATAAAGTTAAAACAATCAACTAGATATTTAGGGTTTGATTTGAATAAATTTATATATTTCTATATATTCATTAAATCATATGGGAAACATTTAATTTTGTATATAAAATAGAAGAGAAGTTGGAGTTTAGCTCATTTTCTTATAGAGTGTGATTTTCTCCTCTATAATAGACAATTAATACAAGAGCTCTTAGAGATGCTTTTAGTAAACAGTAGCATTTGAGTTTGTTACCTCTACGGAAGTGGTATTGCTTGACAAAAGGGATATGTGCGTAACAACGAAACAGAGAAGACTCAATGAGAAGGCCAAATTAAGCACTGCAACATACAATATGTAAGAATGAGGTAAACCACAAAAGCAGAACCAATAGGAGGAGGATCAAAATTATCATCTTCATGAACTCCTGCCAAAAGTCACAAAAACGACTGCTAGATTGCCAGGAGATGTAGAATGACTCTTGGCTTCAGAAAAAAAATTGATAAAATTCGGCAGCAAAACTAAAGTGTTCATTGTCGTCTCCAAAAATGTATAAAGCTGCAGAGTGCAAACAACAAAAAATGTTAGGAAACCATAGACAGGATCAGTCAATCATACAATGAAGATAACAAGTAAAGTCCACTCGCGACCCTAACTTAAAGGTCTTCTGCACACCAAAAGATATTCATTTCATAATCACTTGTTACTTGGACCATTCATATTGAATTGGCCATTACTTCTACTAGTGTCGTCACATTGAGTATAGCTATGCACTTCACAAACATAAAGGAGTGAATACACAAAAAAGCAATGCTATTATTCATTACCAAGAAAAGTAGAAATGACTTGTAGTTGGTGGCACCAACACAATTAACCACCCAAACACAATGGTGATCCATCTTAAGTACACATCTTTGACCTACAAAACGTAGAAGAAAATGAAGTTACTTTACTTGAATAATAAATTCATTAAATGTCAAATTAGTCCAGCAACAATGACCCTAAGTTCTGGAGTCTTAAACCCACAACAAACAATAATATTACTTAGACAGTACATAGAGTAACAAATATTTAACAAGATAAATGCAACACTGAACCAGCTACGGATGCTTAAGGAATCAGATGATTCAGATCAACATCTACAAGTTTAGACTTCAGAGTACCCTTAATTTATATCTTCATCTATCAATGACACAAAGAGAAACATCCTATACACAATACATAATAGGATTATTGAAAAAAAATGTTCCAATCTAAGGTTCAACACTGTAGAAACTATAGAAAGAGCATATGTTACCACTTAGTACCCTTGGAAGATTTTTCTAGGGAGATATCACACACAAAGATGGGGTATAAAAACATAGAACACTAAAATATGTATGAAATACAGTAACGCATGTTTTGAGAAGAATCCGGAAATGCATGACAAGATACACAACAGAATTTCTGGGCGACACTAGTAGGCGAGTTGCTTACAAACAGAGCAATGATGGCAACGTGGTGGCTTGGCATTTTGGCAACGACTACAATAGGCTACTTCTGGTCTTCTTTCTTGTCCATCTATAGACTGAGTGGAAGTGAAAGCCTCAGGTGCTGTGATCTCTGATGAAGTCAGAGAACTACCAGCCTCCAAAATATTCTCCTGTGTAAGTGGGTTCCAGTTTTCCGGAACTGAACCAGGGTCTGTAAAGACTACCATAACGTAACACCACAGTAACATTACAAGCTGCAAGTCAAACAAGCTTTGAAATCACTGGCGAGTCTAGATACAGATTTCTTCCAAATAAATCTTATTATTCATATTAATTGTAAAACTTCACAAGATAATGTTTAATAGAAGCATTATCCTTACAAAGACAACTTAACAAGCAAGAACTAGTCAGGTATGACACTAAAACTACTACCAACAATCATTACATCCATAATCCCATATTTACTCCCATAGATCTTTGCAGGCCATAATCCCAGTATCCAATGCACATCTCAATCTACCAACTTGAGTTCTCAACAGAAATGCCAAACCATCTTACAGAACTTAATCTATATCGAAAGTCAGAAACTTAAATTATCACCTCACATCTCTCAAGTCTCATCACAAGTTCTCAACTCGTGTGAGTTTCTCAAGCATTCCAGACCCCTTTTTCATTCCTAAGTACTTCAGTCTTTCATTTCAATCTGGCTTTACATTAATTAGTTTCTTAAAGTACAAAACTTTGTCCCAAGTTTTCATCCCTCTCACTCAACTCAACTAAATGCAATCAAATCACTTCAATTCTCCGCAACCCGAATCAACCAAACCAAAAAAACAGAAACCGTTGAGAGCATCCATGGCTGAAACAGCAGACTTACCAGAAAATGAAAGAGAACGACAATGGAGATGGCCAGAAAAGAGTGGAAGCCGCCGGTTCGGAGCTCAGGGCCACACGTCAGCACGACGACGGCGTAGTAGGAAACATACACGATGGCAGCGACCAATAAGATCATGAAGTAGCCGATGACTTTGAGGCCGGAACATAGCCGGAACAGGTTAATCTCCATTCCGGGATTGGGCCGCCGGAGACTTAGAATATGTGGAATGGGAATAACCGATCTCCGAGTACGAGGAGGGAAGAGGCGTTTCCAGATATCGGTAGCCAGGTTTTTGAGGTTGTTGTGTACTTCACTACTTCAGTAGGATACAAGCTTTGGTTTCTGGGTTTCGTTATTAAGGTTGGACTGTTGTAACTGGTTTCTGTGTTTGGGTCGTCGGAGAGGTGACTAAAGAGCTGAATGTATATATAAATTGTTCTGGGATATTTGTTAAAGAATTTAAAGTTTAACTGGGAAAAGAAGAAATATATCAAGAGAATAAATTTACCCCATCAAAGTTTGATACTTTTTCTATTTGGGTTGTGATGGGGTTCAATGCAATGGGTTTGGTACTTTTGGTTGTTGAGGTTTGTTCGTGTTCAGAGTCTGCTTGCTTTTCTAGCACATGTTTCATCAATCAATTACAGTCACTATTAGCTAAATACAAACCTATACATAAACATACAAGAAACAAATCGCATTTGCAAAGAAAGGTATAAACTTTTTTTTAAAGAGAGTTGAGGTTAATCCTTTAAAACATAGCAAATAATACATAAGCATAACTCACTTTGAGGGGCTGTGACAAAATTGGGCTATCTGAAATAAGTTTAAACTGACCTGAAGTCAAAATAGAACAATACACTGCTAACTAATGTGCAACAAAAAAACATAATAAAACCAAAAGAAACCCTTAAGCAATTCATGACAATGGGGAAGGAATCAGACCAAAACCAAAGACTTAGCTAACTTATTTGATGTTGTACAAGTCCTTTCCTCGGAGGCGCTTATAAAAATGATGCCAACCTCTTGGCCATTTTTGGGCTACACCGGTGGCATCAACGAGTCAGTCCCATAAAGCCATCTAAAGATGGGCATATTTGGTGACCTGACTAGGCGGGTGCTGAAGTCACTGGCAAGTTAGCAGGCACACACGTTCCACGTCTCTTGGGTAAAAACAAATGGTTACAATTATATGTGCAGTCAACTCTTGATATTGAGACACATTTTTAGGTGAAACATCAGAAACAAAACTGTAAGGGTTGGGAGTTTTAGGATTCGACGGCCGCGGCACTCTGTCTTTAGGTGGTGATAGGGCCTGATCACAACAGCGGCGTGGGTGCATCTCCTGCGGCTTCGGTAACGCTGCAGTTGCTTTTTCTTCATGCCTTTCTCTAGGACAATGTGGTCTTTGGGTGGTGGCGTTGTAGACGGAGGGTTGCGGATTACCTATTCTGATCGTGTTCTTTGGTGTGTGGTGATTTTCAGGATTGTTCTCGTGTTGCTTAACTTCAGTGGTGGCTGTGCTTCCTCTCGAGATCGAATCTGATTACAGTCGGTGGTAGAGAGGCAACCAAGATCAGGGTGTAGGTGACAGTTTGGATCATGTTGTTTTAGTGTGGCAGAGAAGGTAGAGACAAGGATCAAGTTGGTAGTCTGAGGATTCGATCGTGGAGGGTCAGTGGAGACCACCGGATTGCAAGAGTCAGCAGTCTGGCTGTCGGCAAGTCTGGTGGAGATGAGGGGAGGTTCATTCCAGGTGGTTTAGTTTCTTGGGCCCTCAATTGGGCTTGGGGGGCTGGGCCTCATGTTTTTGAATTTTCTTGTTTTTGCTGGGTTGGTCAGTGTTGGGCCTAAAAATACATAATTTCTAGGCTGTATTGTTGTTTCGAGTGGAGTTGCTATGCTGGTATGTTGAGTGGAAATGTACACCATTGAGTCTTAGGTGTTAAACTCATCAGGACAGTAGCTCTGCTTGAAAGTTGTATAGGTTTAGAAATTATTTTATTTTCTTTCTAGTTGTTTAATATCCACCTTTTTGGCCTGTAGTTTTGTGGTTGTGTTTTTTTAATTCTTAGTTGATAGATGTGTTGTATGGTCTTTCGGCTGTGTATGTTTGACCGTTATGGTCGTTTTGATCTTTGATCAATTGAATTTTCCTACCTTCAAAAACGGTGAGGTTCGATAGACACAAAGATGACAATATATTAGTTATGTGGACTAGGTTGTAAGGTTGTTACTGATGAGATTATAGCTTGTTCCCAGCCAGAAGTGTGTGATGCGAACGTCAGGCTCCTTAAGGGGGTGTTGAAATCACTAGCAAGCTAGCACGTGCACCCGTTCCACATAGCCCAGGGGAGACAAGTTAATGTGCAAAACAAAAGGTGTATGCGTCCTTAGGGTAGACAAATTATTGTGCTTATATGTGCACAATCAACTCTGCAAAGCAAATAATAGATCTTGACTTATCTTTCATAACCGATATTCAATTTGCGCCTATATTGAGATGTGTTTTGTTATGAAACCTCTAAAACAAAACCGTGAGGGCTAGTAGCCCAAAGCATAATAGATCTCAATTTTGTCAAATAGGTTGTTACAGACTTACAATGCACATCAACTAGCTGTCTGACCACTGATAGTACAGGTTTGGTGACCGACCTCGCCCCAACACCACCATATGAGGCTCATAGTAACAAACCCAAGATCAAAAACAATTCGAAGGCTGAAACGGTATCATAATCTCGGGACCTGCCTTTACGATTAGGCATCAAAAATTTTGTCCGATGAAGTTTAAACATATCTGGAGTGAAACCAACTTTATTGCGGATGCGGTAGCACATATTGTACATTATTAGATTACTATTGGTAGCTGGACCTCGCCTTAACCCTCCAGATGTTTATATATTTCAATAATTGATCATATAGTACTAATTATATGGATTGATTGTTCATTCTAATGAAAACATATTTGACTTGCCAATTTACACAAATATTATGAAAAAGACAAAACTGTTCTTCATTCATCCCCATATCTCTCTTCTCATTCCCGATCTTAAAACCTCTATCTCTCTCTCACTCACCTGAAATCAGCCACTGCACAAAAAAATAAAAGTCAGACCCCAAATCAATGAATTGAAAAGTCAAACGATCATTCCAATATAAAGTTATTAATGCCCAAATAAACAAATCTTTATTAAATTCATAATAAAAAAATTGAGACAATTTTACCCTTGTTCCTTATACACACTTGGAGAAAGAAAATGAGAGAGATAATATTTTACCGGAGCCTCTCTATTCACCAACCGTCAGACTCCGGTTACCAGACGTCGAAAAATTACTGGTAACCGGAATTTCACCGAATTTTTTTTCTATTAGGGGCAATAAACTTTTACAAAAAGTTTACTAGGGCTACATCTACATCAAATCCAAGTCTACTGACCTCAGTATACTCCAAATCTAAGTCAACTAACACTAGTATACTACAAAACCAAATCTACTAACCCCAGTATACTCTAAAACTAAGTTTACTAACCCCCTGTATACATCAAAACCAAGTCTACGAACCCCAATATACTCTAAAACCAAGTCTATTAACCCTAGTATTTCATCAAATCCAAGTTTACTAACCTTAGTACTGACGTTTCATAGAGCCGGCGTGTAGATGACATGATCAGATTTAGATTTGACGTTCGTCTTCAGACTCATAGTGTTGCAGCGACCGGCGAGGACGAGGCGAAGATTAGGTGGAGGAGAGGATGAACTCGTCGGAGATGGTAAAGGCGAGGATAAGGTCGTCGGAGATGGTAGAAGCGAAGGATATGTGAGTGACAGTTAGAGAGAGAGGTTTGCAGATCCTTTATTGGAGAGTCATCGTCGTCGGTGAAGCGCTGATCGGCGTTGGCTTGCTTCGGCGAGGCATGGCTGGCTTCAAATCTCTTGTCTTTACTAAGTTTATTACCCTTAGTTAACTTCTTCTAGGGGTAGTAAACTTGTCAAAACAACACCTTTAAGGCCGTAATACATATTAAAACAGAGAAAAATCAAATTAGATGCGAAATCATAAGTTTACTACCCTTAATAAACTTTTACCGGAGGTAGTAAACTTGCAAAACAATATTTCCAAGGTCCATTATACACTCTAAAAACATTGAAAAATCAACTTAGATGCCAAAAATAAAGTTTACTACCCTTAATAAACTTTTACTTGGGTAGTAAACTTGAATAGACTAACAAACTCGAGCGATGACATCGGAATCCAAAGGCGGAGGTAGAGATCGACTCGCATCGTCATCATCTATGCCTCCACGTCGACAACTAAAAACAAGTGACGAAGATGATCCGCATCTGAAGACCAGATTGACGTTGATCTTCTTCTTCTAAGGACATATCTAAGATTGTCAGGGATGAGAAGTCGGAGGGAACAAGTCTGACGGCGTCTCTGGCGCATCTTGATCGAGATCTGCCAAGTTTTTCGCCCCGCCGCATATCAATCCGACCTCTCTCAACGGTCTGACCTCGACTCCATCATCGTTGTCATCAAAGCATCAACGTGATCTTCGTCGAGGCTAGGTCAGTGTCGGCGTTTGTGCGTCGTCGAGGAGAGAGAGAGAGAAAAAAAAAGTGACTAGATTGGGAATGAGAGGTGGACAGAGAATGGAGAGAGATAGCGATAGTCAGGGGTAAAAAAGAAATTTTATTAAAATTAATTTAAATGAGCTTAAATATTTTTTTTTTCAAATGAAGCTAAAGATAAGGAAGATATAAGCAAATATCTTAAAGAGAAGAAAAATAGAGACGAGTTCTGTGAGTTCCTTATCCTGTTCAACAGCGAGTCTTTTGCTATCGTCGGACGGGCCTTTGTAGATCTTGGTGGCAGGGAGTTAAACCAGGCCCTGTTTGAAGTTTCCTCTTTGATTTGGGGTTCGCAGTGTCGAGTTGCGAAGCAAGGATTGGGAGATTCATGGCGGCTACATGTGGGTTTTGGCTTCCTTCCTAGTCTGGGTGGAGAGGTGTTCTAGTGCATCTATGATGGTTGATGGGCGAGGTGATACTGCGATATGGTCGTGGTGGTTTGATCGATATGGAACTGACGTGGGGATGAACTTGGCCTGGTCTCTGGTGTGATGACGACGACAATATATGGAGGATGGTGGCTCGACGCATCTGACAAATAGTGGAGGGACCTGCTTGTTGGCCGACAGATGTGAGGATCTCAATTCCTTGGATTAGGGTTTGGTCTTGGGTTTGGGCTCACTGTTTGGACCCAGCCTAGGCTAGCCCTTTATTATTAGTATTTATTATTTTAGTTTTATTTGAATTAGTTTTTGGATCTGGTTTTCAGATCTTAAATAAGTCCTTACTCTTTCAAGTTTTTTGGAAGTATGTCATAGATTCCGATATAGCGTTGATTTTGGGTAGCTGGTTCGTTGTTACAAAAACCTAAAATTTTATCGGTCATTGGTCGAACATATTATTAGCATATATTGAGATTGTAGGGAGGAGATCCTGGGGCAGCGTACCTGTCCTAGTAAGTGCTTCTTATATTGGTCATATTAACCCAACCGGTTACTCATTTCGATGTTTTTTGAATTTATTGACATGTCAGTCTCTCATTTTCAAGAAGAAAATATGTATTTTGAAGCTAGTGATATTTGATAGTAGTTATAGGTTGGGTTTGGTGCAGCTGGACTTATAAGATATAAGCTGACTTTTAGCTTATAAGCAGAAGGTGGGTGTTTGCAGCTTCTCCTTTTTCCCTCAAAACACTTTATACTTTTTTAAAAAGTAGCTTATTTTTGGACTTACCAAACACCAAAACCTTTGGTGCTTAAAAGCAAAGGAGCTTATAAGCTCTCCCAAACCCAGCCATAATCTTTTGTTGGATATCGTGATTGCTTTGTAATTGTAAATTTATTAAATGCAATTTTGTTTAATAATTTTTTTATTCAAGTGGGCAATCAACTCCTATAATATAATTAGTATTAAATCAGTATTTATTGTTTTTTTGAAAGGTTTTCTTTTTTCTCTCCATAGGCGTGTTTTGTCTTTAAAACCCCAGAAACCTCGTCCTTGCTCTAAATCTGCTTTTTCTTTTTGGCAAATTGCTCCAAATCTGCTTTGAAAACCTGTTCAAAAAATCTTCTTTAAAAAAAAACTCTGTTCCCACTTCCCACACACACTTGACCACCAACTTGGAAAAGGTACACGACCACAACACCGCCTTGTCCTTCTCTGTCCTCAAATCTGTCCTCTTCTTTTATATTTTGCTCTATTCATTTTGGTATATATCTTCTTCTCTTCTATTTGTTTTCAAATTGGGGTTCAATTATTAGGGTTAGGGTTTTCTGCACCAAAAAAACCAAGATAAGGCCAAAAAGATGCAGCAGCAGCCACAGCAGATGATGCCCAGCATGACCTCGCTTCCTCCCAATACCATCACCACCGAGCAAATTCAGAAGGTACCCTTTTCTTTCTTCTCTCTCATGGCTGGCTGTGATGGTTTTTTATTTGTTTATTGAGTTATTAAGTTTTGTTCATGAAAATAGTACAACTTGTTAAGAAAATAATAAGGGAAGAGGTGATTATTTGGTTTCAATTTGCAATCCAAAATCTTGTTATTGAAATGGAACCCTGAAAAGATTAAGGTCAAGGGAGGAAGAAATCCGAAGTTGTTTAGTGGTTTATTGATGTATTATTTGTTCAATTAGAAAAGGTTATTATTTTTGACTGGGAGATTAGGATGTGTCAGCTGAGATCAGGCAGAGAACCATGGTATTAATCTGTTTGGGCGACTTGCAATTTAATATGAGCTCTGCTCGAAACTGGAGAGGTAATAATATGTATTCTAAATTGGGAGATACATAAGCATTTAAGTATGGGGCTGGTGATTTTGAAGGAGCTCAAATGAGTAATACAATGTGTTTTGTTCGTTAGGTAGTTGAATCAAAACAGTAGTGATGGTTTTCATTTCTGGAAGTCATTTTCTTCTAGTTTAGACAAGTACCTTCTGAAATACCTGCTAAATTTGACTCGTTGGTCTTGAGATCCATCATTATTTCTGTCTCTTCTGTGTGTGTTGTGACTGTTCTCTAAACATAGGCCTTGAATATATGTATATACTTCTCATATCTAGTATATAGCTTATAGATTCTGTCAAGTGCCGTGATTCTCTTGTGCAGAAGATAGTTTTCATGTATCAAAAGCTTGGTATCTTGTCAATATGCAGGATATACAGTTGGCTTTAAGATCCTTCTCAAAGTTGGTTTTCTGCTCATGACATTTAAGATTATAGTGAGACCATATTTTTATATATGCTTGTCTGGCAATGTGTATGTATGCACATCTGTAACTTTTTAAAAGGTCTTACTGCTTTATTGTTGTCAGCATTCATGAGACGATGTGAACATAACTCAGTAATTTTGCTCCTTTCAGCTTGTTATTTACCCTGTTTCAAAAGTGAAATATGATGTACAGCTTGAATAAATTATAGCCGGACCAATATAGATTGTAAGTCCTAACTGAGGCTAGCTATGGTGAACTTTTGTGAAAGTTACTGTATTTTGAACTTTCTGGAAAGGTATATGTTTTCTTGATGTGGGTTATCAATGGTCTAGAAAAATTATTTCTTTACAAATTTGCATGATAAATCATTTGGACACTTCGACCGTCCCAAATAAGTTAAGAAAAAGTGGCCAAGAGTAACTAATTAGGTAGATAGTTTTCTACTAGGCTAGAACCATAGAACAGATCCCTATCTCAACCTGTGATTCCTTGGAATGCTTAGTACCTCTCTTAGAGTTTTGGAAGGTTCAGTCGTTTTTTGTGTAACCTCAAATAGATTGAGGATAGATTAGCTGCATATCTTGCGGTTTAATATCTTGTATTGTTGTGATATTTCAATGTTCTGGGTTTACAGTGATACATGAATAGTCTTGTGGATTACAGTTTTATATTCTGATATTTTAGTGTCTGTGGCAATCCCTGCTTTTTCTTCAAGTTGATGTTTAGGGCCCTCTATGGTTTTATTTTCATTATGTTTGTTTCCCACTAATTCGTGATTGGTACTGATGGATGCCGCCATAACTTGGATTAAGAATTTCTGTGGCTCAGTTATCCTGTTTGTGATTCATAGTCAAGAACACTGTTGAAACTCTGATGAAATGTCAAATGTGGAAATTATGTTATCCAAGTGTGATTGCCTTTCTTTAATTTATGTTGCAGTGCCTTGATGAGAACAAAAAGTTGATTCTAGCAATATTGGACAATCAAAACCTTGGAAAACTTGCTGAGTGTGCCCAGTAAGTTCTCACTCTCTCCACTTATTTATATAAGTTAGAATGATGAGTCTGTTGGACATGTTTGAGTTACCCAATGATCTTTAAGGGACACTGGATTGTTATCTTTGGGGACCATTGTTTTGCTGGGTGTCCATGCTTGTTAGGTGGTAGCATCTCTGAGTAGATAAAGTGCTGCAAGTTTATGTCCCCTAAATGTCCTTGGTGTATAAATTAGAATTATTTAAAAGAAATGGTTGTGTTCATATTTTGACTTTTTTTGTTGTCTATTGGTACAATGACAATACTTTGCCTATTCTGATGTTTCAGGTACCAAACTCAGCTTCAAAAGAATCTCATGTATTTGGCAGCAATTGCTGATGCACAACCACAACCACCAGCAATGCCGGCCCAGGTGGGAAAGAGTGCCTCAATTGTTTTCTATTTCATCATTTTTGTACATTTTTTTTCATCTATGTTTCAACACCTGCAGCAGCTGGCCCCACATCCTGCAATGCAACAAGCTGGATATTACATGCAGCATCCTCAGGCTGCAGCAGCAATGGCTCAGCAACAGGGTCTTTTCCCTCAAAAGATGCAAATGCAGTTTAATAGCCCACAACAAATGCACGAAGTGCAGCAGCAGTTACACCAACAGGCCATGCAAAGCCAGATGGGAATGAGACCTGGAGGGGCCAATGGGATGCCTTCAATGCATCACACTGAAAGCACCCATGGAGGGAACAAGCAAGACAACTCGGATGCTGGGGCAGGTGGCGATGGCCACGGAGAGGATAAGTGATATCGCGGAGGAATCCTCATGGATACACGTGCCTGTTGATAGTAGGTGCTTTCTTTCCTAAAGTAGCTGCTGACATGCTCAGTGATTTTGGATAGATTTGAGCAAAGAAGCATAAGTTCTCCAGTCCTTTAGTCTTTTAAACGCCTTAGATATGTTTGTTGTGTTGTAAGTTGTTCTGAATGCAATGGGTCCTGGAATCAGATGAAAGGAGTGAGAGAACAGATAGTTTAGTGTTAGAGGTGGGAAGCATGCGGGGTTCTGTACTTCATGCATGTCGATTCGTAGCTACACAAAACGCATGCAGCATGCTTCATCCATTACTATCTCAACTCCATCCATTACTAAACACACAAGAGCGACATCTTCCTCAATTCCTCTCCCTAACTCCATAACCTTCACCACAGCAAAAGCTTAATGGTCTTGCATGTTGCCCCACAGATTAAGGTTAGGTTTGAGAGAGCTTATAAGCTCCTTTGCTTTTAAGCACCAAAGGTTTTGGTGTTTGGTAAGTCCAAAAATAAGCTACTTTTTAAAAAAGTATAAAGTGTTTTGAGGGAAAAAGGAGAAGCTGTAAACACTCACCTTCTGCTTATAAGCTAAAAGTCAGCTTATATCTTATAAGCCCAGCTGCACCAAACCCAGCCTAAATCATCTTAAACCACCTTGAAAGAAGGCCAGAAGAGAAACACAACTTTTCTGAAACTAGCAAAATCCTTCGCCTGTCATTCTCCTCCAACCCTCTCCTCTGTGCACCCTCACCACCCTCTTCTTCATCCCCTTTCCTTCCTCACAACTTATTGGAGGATATTGTTGTGATATTCAAGTGTGGTTGTATCCGAAGGATACATGGGTGCTGTGGTCTCCTAGGTCCGAGGATACATGGCTGATGCAGTCTATTTTCAGGCTTATCATTTACTGTTTGTATGTAACTTGTATATGTTACCTTACTTGTTTATTGAGAGGAGTGAGATGTGTGTGTGTGTGACAGCTATGTATGGGCTGATACAGCTGCTGGTCTCCTCTTATGCAGCAACATGGTGGCTACTGTTGGTCTCCTAAAGCAGCATGATGGTCTCGGTCTCTGAGCCACAACTATGTTACATTGTTCCTTAGGGTTAGTTTTGTATGTGTGAGAGAAGTTTGGGTGATGACGTGTGTTTCTCACCCAATCCCTTCTATGTATAGTTTAGTGTTGTAACCTAATTCATTACCAAGAAAAAAATATCAGAAAGAGTGCGGCTATTGAGACATTCAAATTACTTTACCCTCCATCTATTGTGAATTATTAAATGACATATATATCATTTTGCATAATGACTATTAAGGACAATAATTACATAAAAAGAAACATATTTATTCTCTCTAAACTTTCTAATTCTGTAATATATCATATTCTTTACTATTTTTCATATATATATATTTTCATTTTATCAATTCTACTACATATTATTATTAAAGCATTTATATATTTGATAAGAGCTAAAACTATGATCAATATCAATCAAGTGACATAAAATTTTATATTATTATACATAGTGAAAGCATATACAAGGAGAAGACATAAATAAAAAAATTAATTATGAAAATTAAATAACTATTATAATCCAGCACAAGTAAAAAAATATCTAATT
Source organism: Comarum palustre (assembly GCA_951800085.1). Classification (NCBI taxonomy): domain Eukaryota; kingdom Viridiplantae; phylum Streptophyta; class Magnoliopsida; order Rosales; family Rosaceae; genus Comarum; species Comarum palustre. The sequence goes on along the minus strand of OX637581.1, from coordinate 17,627,399 downwards.
AATGTAAGAAATTTTCTGATCTATTAAAAATTAAGTCTTTGAACCCGATACCCCGTGTTATTTGATTTTTAACGTATTTATGTTCTTAAATTCATAAATGAAATTATAATCAAAATATGTAGAGTAAAACGTAATTAGATGAATATTTATTTATTATACACAATGTGTTTTGATGGTCAATAAAGAAAAAAATAAAAAATGGGAGGTATAATGAGTGAATAAGAGGTATAATGAGTAATATATAAACAAGGTTATTTTAGAAATTTGAATGGATGTCTAATAAGCAAATGCTAGTATTTAAAAGTAAATTAGAGGGGTGGAGAGAATGAGAGGTATATTGAGCAAATTCGGAGGTCCCAATAACCACACTTTATCAAAAAAGATTTCTCATTAGTTTTCTACACAACTGGCCAACCTCCCAACCCAACTCGACCACTTCCGACTCACAACTCAATGCGCCAAGCCTGTGCCTCCCCAACTCGTCCGCCAAACCATTCTCAACCTGGTCTTCAACTCCACCTCCCCTTTCACAAACTTCCCTCCTCACGTCAAAAGCCTCCTATGTGCCAAGCGTGTCAAAGGGTTGGGTTTAAACGGCGTCGTTTTTGAAAATGTAATCAAAGAGGTCAAGCCCTGGACCATCATCGAAGTGGGTACGTTTCTTGGAGCATCCGCTATCCATGTGGTCGACTTGACCCACAAGCTAGGGCTCCAAACCCAAATCCTATGTGTAACACCCCGTCCCAAAATTTACCTTTTTACTGGGATTAGGCGGGTTACAGAGGGTTGTAACCGCGCTGTTAATCTTCCCCGAATTGATATTCGAGTTTAACATCGAGATATTCTCGGTTCTGGGAGAAAATAAAATAAATGTCCTGAGTGGTAGATTATGTTAATACGAGTCCTCCGGTATGTCCGGAAGATTTTCCGGAGCTACGAGCTGTTATGAATTGATCAAATTTACGGAAGTAATAAATGATTAATTACTTTATCGTAAAAGGTGACTTTACGATAAGTCGAGAATTTGAGGAAACTTCATTCAAGAAAGATGTAGAGGACGTTAATACGAACTCGTGGGTATGTCCTACGCGTTAATCGGAGTTCGTATGAGAAAGTTATTCGAGATAAAGTGTTGTTACCGTGCGGTAAAAGTAAATATCAAAATATCTATTTACTGTTCATGGTAACTTTTTATAATTCAATCTGGGCCATCAGATCATTCAGAGATTGATCTGGGCCGTTGATTTCATTATTTAAATGGGGAGTTGACCGGAGAGGGGATCTCTCACTCTCCTCTCCCTCGATTCGTCTCTCTCCTTCTTCCTTTGTTTTCTCCTCGGCCGAGCTTCACTGCCGCGCGTCCTACTCCACCGCCTTCACCATCAGCTCTGCCGCCGCGGTCGGCCTCACTCTCAGCGTTGTCCAGCCCAGCCACCCAACCCAGGAAGCCAGTCGATTTCCACCAAGGTTGTCCCTCGCTCCAAACTGGTCACAGCTGCTCCTTGGTGGAAGCAGGCAGTTGTGGGAGGAGCCACCGCGTCGTGGAGGTGGAGGAAGGGCCAGAGGACGTCCTGCAGCCACTGTCGAGCCTTCGAGTTCGATCGGGTAACTCCCTAATCCTCATTTTCTTCTGCTTGGTTGATCCTTAGATGTTGGGATAGTGTAAAAGATGATTTTGGCAGGTATTGAAACCTGGTTTGGCCGGAAAACCAGGATTTTCCGGCGAACCAGTGATCAGAGAAGCATATGGGTAAAAAACTCTGGTTTTTACCGCGGTAAAACTCCCTTTTACTGTTTTACCGAGGGGTAGAATACCAGAACTGCCCCTGGAAGTTTTGAGGTATTTACAGGGGTGCCACTAGGGTTAAATTTCTTAGAATACCCCTGGTAGGTTGAGATAATTATCGGACTGCCTCTAAGGTAGAAATTCCATAATTATCCCTGGCAGATATGTATATTTACGGGACTGTCACTAGGGTTAAAAAGATCATACTACTCTGGCTAATTTGTATAAGTACAGGGGCATCCATTAAGGCTGAAATTTTTAAAATGCCCCTGGTAGTTCAGATTAATTACAAACTACCATTAAGGCTAAAATAACCATAACGTCATTGACAATTTTGGGTTATTAACAAGGGTGCCATTTTGGGATTTGATTTACCTTTATATCCTTGAAGGATTAATTATTTACGTGGTTGTCACTATATTATATTTATGTGTGAATGTTGTTTATATTTATGCGATGGCCGTGAAATCCTGTTGTATATTTGTATGGTGGAATGTTAGGGATAGTCCTGAAAAATAGTTGGTCGGTGAATACCTCAGCGGAGAGGTTAAACTCCGGATTTGAATTAGGCGTTGTTATCCTTATCATTAAATCGACCGATAGTTTGAAAAGCGGGATTCGTCCGGTTAGGGCGTTATCTAAAATAAGAGCTACGTGTGACTTGATCCTTGAGTACATGGTACATAGACAGCTTGACTGAGATTCGGGTGCAGTCACAAATAATATTAGAAACCGTAGGTCATCTAAATGATTGGTTTGAGATCCAAATGCGGGAAATTAGGATAACCTCCGGCGGTGAGGTTTATTCCGGTACCGTTTGGACTGTTTGAATTTGGTTTGGAAAGAGGGTTATCTTTTTTCAAAGGGGATTTTGAGTAAATCTCCCTTAAGATAGGTCCCGCACGTCCTAACCCAAGTTTAGAAAGACAAACTTGGGTCGGGACGTGACACTATGTGTCGACGACTTTCAGACCTGGCCAGGGTTTCGAGACCGGTTCAAGGACATTAAAATGATAAACGACGACGTTTTGTTGATGTACCAATTCATGCAAAATATCATATCCGCCAATGCTTTGGAGTCGGTTTTACCAATATCATTTTCAACCGGTCGGTAGTTGACAAGCTTTGTGAATGAGGTATTTTTGGTGATTTGATAGAAGTGGATACGGGTTATGATTTAAATTCGGTTTGATCGGATATCAACCAGGCTTACCGGATTCTCAAACCCGGTGGGGTGCTTTTCGGTCATGATTATTTTACCCCGGAGGATAACGAGGGGTAAGAAGGGTGGTAACTTTGTTTACTAGGGTTTATGGGCTCTTAAACTTTTTTTGTTTTTGGTAAAAGGCTCAAGATTAAACTTGAGGCGCAGCATTAGCTGATTCGAATTCACTCGAGTTGAATAGCATGTCGACATACTTAATGATAATGTTCTATAGCTAATTGTAACTAGTTGTAATATAGAAATAATGACCTAGTTGGACTTATGAATCAAGGACCCTACTTTAAGTAGTTGTAATATACAAGTACCGATTACTAGTTCAAATCAATATTGAATGCCAGTCACTATTTGGATCAATTTTCTGAGCGAGAATTACACCATGTTGGTTATATATAAGATAGACCTCATCATTTAGCATTTTGATTCTAGCTCGTCATAAAACCCGCCCTACTCTTTAGGACCGAAGCTCTATCCGGCCCTCCATTAGGACGGGCCGGTCCTAGCCCTTCTCGAGTAGGGTAGGGTAAGGGTTGAGCAAATGAACTCGGTCCTACCCTACGACCCTACCCTAATGAGTCATTTAGGGCCGAATCCGGTCCGACCCTAAAAGCCCGTCCTTTAGGTCCTAATAATTTCTTATTTTTTGTATTGTTTTAATATGTTTCTTATTTTTTAGACACAATATAACTAATCTTCTCTTTTGTAGTTGATTTGATAGCTTTGTTCATTTGATTTCCTTTTGTTTTGTTGATTAACGATTGTATTTTGATGATTTAGAGCATTAGTTCGTGAGATATATGAGTATAACCACTAAGTTTATAGATAGATGTCTTAAATTAAGTATAATGTGTATGCATACATTTTAAATATAACCTAAAAATAAGGTTCATTACATATAATTCTAAAGCTAAATTGTGAGAAAAAAATAACAAGCTCATCTCGGCCCTGTTTAGCCCTATTTAAAGGGCCGGCCCTACCCGACCCTATTAGCCCTTACGAAATGGGCCGCTAAGGCTTACATATTCAAGCTTCGGCCCTACCCTACCCGGCCCTAAATTTTGTTGACTTTGACTAAGCCCTATCCTACCCTAAACCCTAAAATTTAGGGTCGGGGCGGCCCTAACCCGGCCCATGATGAGGCCTAATATAGGAGATGTGAATAGTAAGGAGGATCTATTGATAACATTTTTGTTGAGGACTAGTTGAAAACTTTTTTCTTTAATTATTTATTACAATAACTTTTTAATCATATTTTTTAATTTCAATTAACAGTTTAGTTTATATGTCTATATAAGTATATCACTTCTACAAATTTTTCAATTCAACCAAATTGGTGATCGTTAAGGAATCGAAATATATCAAATTAATAATATGTCAAAAATGAGTCGATTAAGTTTATAATTGGTGAATTACATTTATGAATACCTTAATGATTTCCAATTTGGATAAAAATTGTAAGAATGATCTACTCATATATATCTATAAGTTATATGGTCAAGATGTGGATATAAGATCGAAAAGTGAGATAAGACGAAAAGTCTTCAACTAAGGTTGAATTACTTCGATAATTACTTTGAATTACTAAGGTTGAATTACTTCGATAATTAAAGTGAGATAAGCTCGAAGTAATTTTACATATTTAGAGTTTTCCTTTCGTCACTCTTCTTTGGTTGAATTACTTTGATAATTAAGGTCTTGCGCAGTCTGGAACTCTCCATAACTACTTCAAAGTTGTCAGTTAAACAACTTAAATTAAAGTCACACACCAGTTATTCAAGGTTATTTAAGGTCACACAACTTGAATTATGATTATTAAACACCACAACCAGTTATTGTGTCCAGAGATTTCCAGACCAAAGTGTGTGATATTCGATAATTAGTTTAAAATTATCAGTTCAACACCATAACCAAGCAAGCTATGACTTATGACAAAAAATTTTCAAGTTGACTATTCTAAAATTACAAAATTAATTATTCCACACACATGTTTCTCTATTTTTGTCGCTAATTTATTGAAATTTCCGTACGATGCGGTGTCGAGATTTCTACCGAGCAGCTGAAGACGGGTAAATTAGTCGAGATTTCTACTATAAAAACTCACGAAAAGGCAGGAGCAGTAGCTAATTAAACCTTAATATATTGCCAAGAAAATGATAAGAAATCCACACACACCAATAAGTTCTTCTCTACTGTGTGTGGTGGCTCTTGCACGTTTATTTCCTGGGTTTTATTTTCTATACTAATATTGATATAATCATCGTTTTTCTAAGCAAGGAATCAACCCACATACAGTGCCTTTTCTAATAAACTATGTGCCTTTCCTAATAATCTATTTGCTATGTCAACCTTTATCGTATAGGTTAACTCATCACTCAAAACAAACCCAAGTTTTAATTTATTTCTATTAAGCACATTTTTTGCAGTGTCTTTAATTCTTTATCATCATCGATCATCATCATCTCCCACTGGTTTTGTGATGGGTCCCCAGATTCGCTCATATGTGTCTCTCCGGACACAATGCATATTCGTTTCATTCTCGTCCACAGAAGAAGAAGCACGTTGGGATACTTTAGGCCAAGACAGCAAAGAAAGAAAATCCCAGGGACAAACTTATCAGCCTCTTTCAACTTTCACCACCGATCTTTATTTCTCCTATCGAAACATGTCCGTCCCATTTGGCAACGTGCATAGCTGAAAATCATTTGCTTCACCCGTTATGGTTCGTCTGTCTTTTCCTCCCGTCCTAGCGTGCCGTTAACATGGGGAACACAAATCATTTATTGGAATTTCATTGCGTTTCCATATTACCCAGCTCAGAATATACGCCATTGTTACCGATGAAGAGCACATAACACAATCGGATGGGAAAAATGAATGAACATGGTAGACGCTGGAACTGGAATTCTTTTATATAAAACATATCAAGAAATTAACGGGTAAGGTTATGATAAATTAATGCATTTGAATGATATGATGCATCAATTTTGTAAAATAAGTTGTTAAAATAGTAATATTAGTCATTAAAGTTGTAATATCATTCCTTAAGTTGTAAAAAAAATAATTACAATATTAGTTATCATTTGTCCTTAAAGTGGTAATTGAGTCTTCAAAGTTGTAATATAAGTTCTCAAAGTTGTAATCATCACTTTAAGGACTCAATTACCACTTTAAACACATATTTTACTATTTTAACAACACATGATGGCTAATGTTGTAACTAGAAAATTTACAACTTTAAAGACTCATATTACTATTTTAACAACTCATTTTACATAATTAATACATCATATCATTTACATGTTAATTGATACATCATATCATTTACTATAATTTCTCGTAATTTCTCGAAATTAAACGGCTCGAAAAAATATACATCATTGTTCAGAAGATCCAAGCAGTAGTACTACTCGCAACACAATGATGAATCTAGCTAGACGAAACGCGACGTCTAACATTACCGGCATAAATTATAGATAGAAGATCGAGAGCTCATTGTTCTATATATAATTTTACAATATTACAACACGAAAGTGATATGAACTTAATTATCCATACGTACCGATCAAGAAATTAAGCTTCGTTTTGATCTAAGATTCCGAGCAAAGCAGCTTTGAGACCCTCTTCGCTTTTTATGTTATCAGGAACCTTGACCACAATATCTTGCAGCATAAGATCATTGATGCTTGACAAGCTCGCATGGTGAATTTGGAGCTCTAGGTCACGCATTGCCGTCATTAACCTCGCTGATGGGTAGTTCACATTCTCCGACTGAACCCTAATCATGGCGTCCGTCCCCACTATCTTCACCTCAATTTCCAGACCGGACCCGTTGTTGTTGTTGTTGTTGTTGTCAGGCATCACTGTATGCGTTTGCTCCACGGAGGCGGTGGTGGTGGTGCTCTGGTTGTCTAGATTGTCGGCCATTTCCACTTTCACTTTCTTCGACTGCAGCTGCGATTCCAGCTCGTCCACTTTTGCTTTTAGGTCGTTGATGTACGACAAGGCGTCTGACAGCAGCGACGCCTTGTCCATTCTCGACACGTTGGGGACAACCGCGCGTAGCGCGTAGAAACGGTGGTTGAGCTTCTCCCGCCGCTGCCGCTCCGCCTCCACGTGGTTCAGCGGCGTGTCTCGGCCCATCCCGGGTTTCCGGCCACGTTTCTTTGGTGTTCTCTTCAGCTGAAAATCGGAATCTACAAAATCAACCGGGGTTGGATTCGGAAGACGTCCGTTATTCTTCTTCTTGTTATGACCCAAAACATGTTTCTTGTCGTCATTGTACGAGCTGTTATCCTCTTCCTGCACGCCGGCAATGATGCCGATGTCGGCGAAGGAGAAGTTGCGGTTGATGAACTCGAGCGGTCTGGTCTCGGGGTCGGGCTGATCCGACCCGAACCAGGACTTGGCTTGCTGGATCAACCCCCAATTCTCTCTGACCAAACCGGAGGAACCCATCTCAAGAACACCGTTGGAAGTAGGGATGCAGATCAAGGTCTCGATCCCGTGGATTTGTGCCTCTTTGGCTCTGTCGCAGTTGTCGAGCTGAAGCTGGTGGGACCCACTCAGCCAGACGAAGGCTCCTGAGCCGAAGGCCTTGCCGGGAACAGAGCCGTCCCCAACGGCGAAGGATCGAGTTAAGGACATGACGTAGAACCACTCGGCGTCGGATACGTCGCCGTTTAGGGCCATGAAGTTGTCCATGTCGAGCTCCGGGTTGTTGTTGTTGGTGTCGTTGAGGATCGACTGTATGCCCTTGAGGATCTTTCCCCTGTCGGAGAGGCTGTTGTTGAGGTCGGGTGAAGGGTCGACCTTGGGGCATTGAAAATGGCCGTCTCCCCAACTGAGGAGGAGAAGGCTATTTTCGACGTCGTTAGAGGCCTGCCAGAAAATGGCGTAGGACCACGACTCAGGCTGGCTTTGGAGGATGAACTGCAGCCTATGCTGCAGGGTTGGCTCGTGTGGGAGAGAGACCAAGGAAGAAGATGACGTAGGAGAGACGATCAGGTCATCCATGGAATGATGTTCGATTCAGAAGTGAGGGAGAGAGTGAGTGTGTATGATAGATAGAATGGACAAAAGCCACTGAATATATATACTCTGGAGCAGAAGGTGCGGGGAGTTGGATTTTTGCTGAAGGAGGATCAATTATGCATGGGAGGTTTGGATTGTGGGGTTAAAGTTTGGTGTTGAAATTGAATAGGGATTTGGGGTAAGAATGAGAGAAAATGAGGGGGTTATTAGCTAATAGGGAAGCCACTATTGGGCACCACTAGCACGTGAAAGGAAAGCGATGGGCTTCAGTGGCCATAAGCCCACATGTACATCACATCCGTAATGTGGGGTTTACATCTATGTTCTTAATTTCACACGTTCTGTAAATTTAGGATTAAAAGAATAAAATGTAGGATCTAGATCTATTACTTAAATTTTAGTAATTATGAAAATATATAAGCTTCTAAAAATGAATATTTTAACTGAAATTTTAAGAAAATATCAATATTAGTTAAAATTTAAGGAAATTAAAAGAAATTTGGATAAAAATAAGAAATTTTTAAATGAAATTTTAAGTAATGTTTGTTTTTCTATAGTTTGTACAATATTTAAAAAGAAAACCTTGAATAAATATTACTTTATAGGAAGTTGTATTAATTTAAAGTGAAAAAATAAGACCTAAACCGCTAATAATGCTTAAAATATTACTTTAAACATTTTTTTAAGGAAAAAACTTCCGTTCGATCTCCAAGTTAGGCTATGTGTACAATATCAATCGTAATCTTAACCGTTAAATGGTTGAATTAACCAATGAAAATCATCTATACAAAAAATCAATGTAAAAAAAGATTGTTTACTTGCCCGAATGCATCAAACCAAATGGACAGTTCCTGAGCTTTTATGATAATCCATTCATTTTGTTCGATGTATTCGGGCGAGCAAACAATCTTTTTACATTGATTTTTTGTATAGATGATCTTAATTGGTTAATTCAACTATTGAACGGTTAAGATTATGATTGATGTTGTTAAAAATACATTTTGAGGAGATCGAACGAACTACTTGGTCCAATATGATAATCCATTCATTTTGTTCGATGTATTCGGGCGAGCAAACAATCTTTTTACATTGATTTTTTGTATAGATGATCTTAATTGGTTAATTCAACTATTGAACGGTTAAGATTACGATTGATGTTGTTAAAAATACATTTTGAGGAGATCGAACGAACTACTTGGTCCGATCTAGATCGGACCCAAGTATTTTTTTAAGGCTGAAAACTTAAAAGGGGCTAGGTCATCACGTCTTATATACAAATGATACATTTCACATGAAATTAAATTGTACTTTAAAACCACGTAAAATACCTATGAGGATCAATGTATTTATAAGACTATGAATTAAATAGGAAAGAAACCGGAGTACGATATAGAGTATATTAAAACAATTAATTAAATTACAAAAACCAATTATTCAAACAAAATTAACTAAAAGTCTAACGCTCACCAAAATGTAGAAGCATGAGATCAATGTATATGTATGAGACTATAAGTTAAATGAGAAAGAAATCGGAGGATATAGGGTATCAAAATAAAATAAAAATATACACGTGTGTATATTAAAAAATTAATTAAATTACAAAACCAATTATTCAAACAAAATTAACTAAAAGTCTAAAAAATTTGGGAAAAGTATCGAAAATTTTGAAAATATCCTGAAATATCAGGAAATTTCAAAAATTTCAGACAACAAATGCTTGGAATGTGAAAGATATATCAGAGGATCACGAAAGAGAAAATTTTGTCGAAATTTTCAATTTTTAAGTCCTTGATCCAGATCAAACATTTTGTTAGAGCAAAATATCTGAAAATTAGAACCAATTTTCATGATATATGTAATTTTAGGGTCGGGAAATATGTAGGTTAAAAACTCTAGCAAGGGCATCCCCACCACTCCACCAAGTTGTCATGTATCTCCCACATATGGTCATTTTCTTGAAGTTAGAGTAATTTTAACAGATTAACTATTTTAACTTCTTAGCCATTTTAGAGAACAAGTTTTACTAGTTCTAAGAGCATCTCCTCTATATCTATACAATTCTCAAAATTTGTATATTTCATAGGAGAACTTCTAAAATTTATTGTTTGTCTTTTAAAATTCAATCTCTCTCCTAAAAAAAGAAGAAAATGACATTATCTCTCTTTAATGGAAAATAGGGAAATTAAAGCAATTAACCATGTAATTTTGATATGAATAAATATAGAATACTTATATAGATTCATTATATTATACAAGAAAAACATTTCATTATATTTCGTCGGTTATGTTTTTTTTAATTTTTTTATTAAATACTTTAGCCGATGAATATATTAAACGTTTCGTCGGCCAAAGTCTCAGACTATGGTCGACGAAATATCGTTTCGTCGGCTTTAGTCTTAAACTTTAGCTGACAAAAAATATAAAAAAATTCTTCGGCTAAAGCTAGTGTGAGACTATAGCCGACGACTACTTGTACTTTCGTCGGCTAAAGTCATAGCCGACAGGTCTTTACTGACGACATCTTAGCCGACGAATTTTGTTAACAGACTAACGAAAATCTTTCGTCGGTCAAACTACTTATCTTGGTAGTGAGAGTACAATAGAAGAGCTGTTGAAGTTGAGCTCGTTTGTTATAGAGATTTTATGATTTCCTCTTCTTTAATAGAAAAATTATGCAAGACCTGTTGGAGATGCTCTAATAGACTAGCTATTTTATGTAAGTAATTAGCTATTTTAACTTTTAGCTATCTCGCTAGCTAAATATAGCTAGCGAGATGAGGCTTTTTATAATTTATGTTAATTCATAATATTTTAAGTCACTTTATATATTATTTAAATACATTTAAATTAAATTTTCTTTATTTAATCAATAATATAAATCAATTTTTTTGTTGAAATAGAGAGTATTGGTGTAAAGAAATTTCTAAAGTGGCTAGCCAAAATAACTTTATAGTTATTTTAGCTTAAATTTAACTTAAATATGACTAGCATTGTTGAATTTGCTTTTAAGAAGGAAGCATAGCATGTAAGCAATTTAGCCTAGTTTCGAGGACCATTGAAACTACAAGTTATTTAGTTAAAAGCATCTCCATCAGCTTTTCCATCTTCTTAAATTTCTCAAATCTGGAGAATTTTGTGTGTTTTGTAGTCTAATAGTTTACTCATCTCATTCTCTAAAATGAGGATGAAGAAAAAAAATGAGCATTATTTCTCTAAATTTACAGCAAATCCATATTCTCTAAAATTTAATTATTCACCAATTCCAATTAGAATTAAATATATTTAGAATATTTTATTGGTTGTTTATGGATAAAATACAATTTTAATTGTTTTTTGTTATAATTAATATTATAATAACATATTCTAGTGTTCCATTACATGTTGAATTCTTTAAAATGACGAAGCTGTTAGAATTGAAACTAAGTTTTTTTTAGAGATTTTATTATTTGAGAAATATTTTTAAAAAGCTGTAGATAGATAAGGAAATGGATCAAATGTTGTTGATCATTTTACTCGAAAAGTGAAACGGTAGTTGACTTTTATAAGTTACAAGTCCACTCTAAACCACCGTGGACGTAAATAGGAAACTAGTCACTTAACCATTAAAATGGATTCCAACTCAAAAAAGGTAAAATTATCGGTTTAATAATCATGCAACAAACTGTGTTCCTCAACAAAATTCATGGTAGGTGGTAACATTTACAAGTACATTTCTATGTCTTGGAATGTACAAAATTACTCTAGCAAAAGGAGACAAATATCACTCATGAATTTGCACGATGATATGTTATATCAGAATTTTTGTGGCCTATAAACACCTCAACTGGTATATCATTTCATTCGAGAGGTATCCGTGCACAGAACTGTTACTAAACCTAAAACTACAAAACCAAAAATATTAGCAAAAAGGGCAACATCTTAAACCCAGCAATCCTAAATCTATCTTATCCATTCATTGCTGGTCCAAAACTACTTAATTCCGGGTAGATGTTATATGTCTTTCAGACAATTAGGACCAACTTGTTAGATCATGACCACGATATATATATGTACCCTCCTACCTTATGAAATGTACAAAAATAGCTAGGTTGCCTTCCTGATTCAAATAATGAAATCGAGAAAGCTTCATTTAAGAAATACGTAGAAGAGTTTGGTAAGTGAATAAACTTAATTAGTGACAACACTCAGCCCTTTGAATTGGTTCAAATAATTGGCCGGAGGATGGGAAGTTTGATTAAGAATTCAATACAGTCTAATGTAATAAAAAATTACAATATACGAGACTTGAGGATATCCTTATTTCATAGATAAAACGTGAAAAGACTTGAATACTGGAGTATCTTCAATACACAGTTGTGTATGTATACGACACATGTGAACGATTGAGATTAAAAGATATAATATTGATACATAAGTGGTCAAATATATGAATTGTTATGAATGCCTAAATTGTGTCGTGTGCATACACAACCGTGCATATAAGAATTTCATCTTAAATACACGATATTATTTTTACAGACTTTCACGTTTTCTTTACCTTCTTTACACGTTTCCTTCAATAATTAAATGTTTATCATAGAGTACATTTGTGATTTGTGAGATATGCAAGCCTTTCCCCACTTTACCCTTTGTTACCTAAAGGCACCGAATGAGAATAGAAGGGAAAATAAAGAAACGTACAAGACCAAGACCAAGACCGAGGACCTTAAGGTACCTGCGCTTTACAAATGTTTGAACATGGAATATTATCTACTTGCCTAATTGCGTATCATCCTTGTGTAGCTTATGTATGAATGTTAATTAGTAGTCAGGATGTGCGTTATGGTTTTGGTGGTGACCAATTCCGTATGTAATCCGGACTAATTCTACTTGTAATGCGTTAACGTACGTACTAGTATCTAATCTATCAAAAAATAAATAAAAAAAAGCTTCCAATCTTTGCCTAAGAGCATTTGCACCGGTGAGCCAATTTGATGACTGATTGGTTGATTTCCTCTTTTTTTTAATGCACCGGACACTAATTGCCTGACCAATTACTAGGTCCCATGTGAATAGTGATTGCTTAGGCAATCTAGTTGCCAATTTTTGCCCATCGTTTTGCCTGACCAATATGGTGGGCTCTACTTTCTTCTCCAATTTATTTTGCAACAGCATAATTATGGTTGTTGGATTGGGATCTGATGGTCAGTATTAAATAACAAAGGTAAATTAGTTATGTTGTTAAAAAAATCAATTTTCTTTTCTTTTAATTTACCTCACTCCCTATAATTTCTCGCACCTAAATTTTACAATTTTTTTTATTGAAAATTTACTTAATTTACCTCATCCATCAATTTACATCAATCCATTCTACATTTGATTAATTTTATCAAAGATAATTAATGTTTGTGATAATCTGGTTCATCAAATTATAAATTTAACATTTTGAGTCTAAATTACTCAAGATTGAAATGTGAATAGTGAATTAACAAGCAAATTGCCTTCAATTGGTGCACTGACAAAGGGATCGTCAATTGCCAATTTAAGATGAATAGTGAATTAGTACTGCCAATTCAATTAGCAAATCAGCAATTGCCCTTGCCCAACGAGGGCAATCAATAGCTTTATCGACTGCCATAACCTGCGCAACCACCAAGCTTGGAATGTTAAACTCGAACAGATCCAATCTATAATCTCTATACAAACCACCAGAATCTGCTGCAAGGTTACAGACACTCGCTCTCCCTAGAACCATCGGTATTTGTTTTGATGCAACCAGATGGAGAAGGAAAACGGCATAGTCAATGATACATTCCAACATATGCGAGGCTCGATTGCATGCATACAGATGTCTTGCTTGTTTGGGTCCAATCCTTCGTCATCAAAATATTTTGTTTGAGCAGATCGAATTGAGTTTACCAATTGACTGATCGAGTTTGACGGGTTTTCTCTTCGTTAAAATTTATTTTTGGCTTGCGGCATGCATAGTCTGCATTGTAAGTATATGTCTGTATCAACTGTTTATAAAATATTATATAACTATTTACTTTTTTTTTGTAGATGTAAGTTATATTTTTCATATTAGTATTATAATTGTATCTTTATATAAACCTTCTTATTTGAAGAAGAATAACATATTAAAGTATTTTAAACCATATCAAATTATTATTTTTACTTGGCATCAGAGCCACAAACCCGAATTTCATATTCATATTCTGTTGCATATCGTGATCATACCAAAATCTCGAATTTCAAATCTATAATCTCAGCAAATTGAATTTATTTTTCATAGCATATCAAACCAACAACCACACAATCATTCTACCATATCACAAACCAAATTTATATGCAAACTCAAAATACCCGCTCTGTGAATATTTTGGTCATAGCAAGCAACGGTGTTATGAAACAATTGAGTACCCAAATTGATGGGATTTCACCAAGACACCCCTAAAGAATCAAGCAAAAATTGTCATAGCCACTACAGAGAACGGTAAGGTACTCCTCCAATGTCGCACAATACTTCCAATGTCGCACAATCAGGTATGAACGGTAAGGTATCTATGAATAGTTTCTGGATTATTGATAGCGGAGCAAGTGATCACATGACTAATGATTACACTCTTGTAAAAATTACAATCTTCCTCTCAAAATAGTATTTCTACCGCCGATGGTACTCCTCCGGTTACCAGAGAAGGTTCTGTTATCCTATCAGACACGTTAACGCTTGATTCTGTATCAGTTGTCCCTTTATTGTCATACAATCTTCTCTCAGTTAGCCAAATCATTCAAGCATTATCATGTACTGCTACTTTCTACTCTTCTTTCTGCGTATTTTAGAATACTATGACTCGACAGATTCTGAATTATGGTGTAAGTAAGGGGAAACTATACTACAAGGATCTGACAAATACAGGAGAAAAAAAACATTTTTTGGGTCAAGCTAATCAGGACAATGGAGCTGAGAGTGCTAAGAAGAATGTGTGGCTTTGGAACCGAAGGTTGGGACACCTAAACTTCAATCATCTAAAGAAACCGCAACCGCAATTATTCTCGGGTGTCGACCATTCAGGTTTTCGTTGCAACATATGTGAACTGGCCAAAAGCCATCGTATTTCATATTCCCCAATCCTGCATAGAAGCCCTGTACCACTCATGAAGATTCATTCTTATGTTTGGGGTCTGTAAAAATTCCTACTCACAGTGGCTATTGATGTTTTGTAACGTTTATTGATAATTGTACTCGTATGACTTGGGTGTCTCTTCTGACGAATAAAAGCGATGTCTATTCTCGGTTCACTGAATTTCATAAGATGGTGTCTACACAATACCAACAGGTTATTCGAGTCTTCCAGTCTGACAATGGTGGAGAGTATGTTAATGGTCGTATGCAAGAGTTTATGCAATCTCATGAAATTCGACATCAGTGTTCAAATTTGTACACTCCTCAGCAAAATGGATTAGCAGAACGAAAAAATCGACAATTGCTTGAAGTTGTTTGTGTCTCTTTATTTGGCATGAATGTACCTCTTGAATATTGGGGAGAAGTTGTGAGGTCTGCTGCGTATCTCATTAATCTTACTCCTTGGGTAATTGAATTTCAAAACCCTTTACAGAAGCTTTAACATCTTCTTTTTGTTCTGTCATTACCTAATTTGGAGCCTCGAGTCTTCGGATGCGTAGTTTACGTTCATATTCCCAAGTCACAACGAAGTAAACTTGATCCTCGTGCAAGACGGTGTATCTTTATTAGGTACACCGATTTCCAAAAGGGTTACAAATGTTATGGTCCTCTCACCGACATCATTCATGTATCCCTTGATATTTCTTTTCGCGAATCTGAGCCTTATTACTCAGGGGAAGTATCGAGTTCTTTTCTTCAGGTGGAGAGAGGTTGTGAAGGGAACTCTCGAAATAATTTATTTGAACTTGAAGAATTAGAAGCTTTGGAATCACGATTTGGAGTTGGAATTCATAATAGCAGTCATATTGGAACAAAAGAGTCAAATAGACATGAAAGCGCTGATGCAAGCGCAAGGTATTCTGACGATGCGATGCGTGTCAGAACAGGAGATGCTGAAGCTGAGACCTAAGCCGAGCCGGTACATGCTGGAGAAGAGCCGCCAAGCCGAACCATCAATTCTACTAACGTGTCTGCTTCCACAGATTCTATCCATATAGACCAGAGTCACCAGACAACAGTACTTCATGACCCCCAAGTCAGGCCCACAGAGTTGGCATCTCCAGCTGATAGTAATTCAAATACTTTTTCGTCAAATCCGTTCTCCTTCTCTAAACAATCAACTAAATAATCCACTGCAAATGTCCCTCCTCAGGTATCTTTAAATTCAAACCAATTTTTTGGAGTAGATAATATTGAACCTAGGAAATCGCAAAGGGTTAGCAAGGGTATTTCAAAGAAAAAATATGAACCAGATATCAAAGTCAATGCCAAATATCCTATAGCAAATTACATGTCTTACCATAGGTTAGCTAGGTCACATGTTTTTTTTCATTAATCAATTATCTAGTGTTTCTATTCCTAGTACCGTACATGATGCAATGGTGGATCCGAAATGGACTCAAGCAATGAATGGAGAACTAGAGGCCTTGCAAAAGAACTCGACTTGGGATGTTGTTCATAAACCTGATGGAAAAAAGACTGTTGGATGTCGTTAGGTATTTGCTGTAAAACTCGAAGCTGATGGGAAACATTGATAGGTATATAGCCAGATTGGTTGTCAAATGATACACCCAACGTTATGGGATGGATTATGAAGAGACGTTTGTACCCGTAGCAAAGATCAATACTGTTCGAATTTTGATTTCATTTACAGCAAATAAAGATTGGCATTTACGACAGTTTGATGTGAAGAATGCTTTCCTCAATGGAAACTTAGAGGAAGAGGTGTATATGGACATGCCGCCAGGAGTCAAATGTAGACCTTGCGATGCCAGTAAGGTTTGTAAGTTGAAGAAGTCCTTGTACGGACTAAAATAATCTCCTAGAGCGTGGTTTGGGATATTCTCCAAATCAATGAAGATGTTTGGTTGCAGACAAAGTAACTCGGATCACACTTTGTTCATCAAGCGTAGTCAGGGTACGATCACATCTCTGATTGTGTATGTTGATGATATGATTATCACAAGAGATGACCTGAAGGAGATGGAAGCTCTGTAAAAGTATCTTTTAAAGGAGTTTGAGATGAAGTATCTTGGACAATTGAAGTATTTTGTCGGCATTTAAGTTGCAAGGTCTAAAAACGAAATTTGTTTATCTCAACAAAAAGACGTACTTGACTTGTTAGCTGAGACTGAACTGCTTGACTGCAAGCCTGTTGAGACACCAATTGAGATGAACCACAACCTCGTCATCTATCCACATCAAGTCTCGACTGATAAAAGGAGGTACCAACGTCTAGTAGTGGGACTTATTTATCTTTCTCTTACTAGACCTGGTATTGCTTATGTTGTGAGTATTGTTAGTCAATTTATGCATTGTCTCAGTGAAGAGCATATTGATGCAATGTATCATATTTTGAATTACTTGAAGATGACACTAGGTAAAGGATTGTTATTTGAAAAAAAAAGAATTAGATGTTGTTGGTGTCAGGACTCACCCCGGGTTAATCCTTTTAACCCGAAGTAAACCCTGCGGGATCCACCTCAAGAGAAATTTTTACCGGAAACCCCCCTTTAAAATGGACAACCCTACCAGCTAACCAACGAAAACACTTCCACAAACGAATACAACTAAACACTATACTGGGGTAGTCAGAGAATTCTACGTGGAAGAAAAACCTAAACATACTAAATATCGACAGCAGAACTATTTAACTATGCCTCATCTTCAGTACGCATGACCTCCTCTCAGCAACCCTGCAACACAGGACATTTGAAATCGAAGGGCCCAGGGGAAAACATTTAAAAACACAATGTCAGAGTGAGTGGACAAAAAGAATATCCAGACGTGTGAAAAGTAACCAGTTTATGTTCTCCCTTTGAATTTCAAGAAAATCCATATGCATGCCTCGTCAGGAAAGAGTCCCAAATAATCGTTTCGAAAAACAAACATAAAATCACTCACCAATCTCATTGGCTTAGAACTCTGTATTAAAAATAGGGAAAAAGGTTTCACCATGATGAAGAGTCTCCCAGACTAGAGTAGGAACTTTTAAGGCTACTAAGTAATATGACGACCCTTCATGGCAGAGAGATTCCACCATGACAATGAGCCTCTCAGGCTAGAGTCGGAACCCTCTAGGGCTACTATTGCCCCACTTCACTTCCAAAGTGAGGAGGCCGTTTGGCTAGCTAGCATCTTTATATATATGACGACCCTTCATGGTGATGAAAACAAACAAATATGAAAAGTCATTATTATATGACTCTTCCTCCGTATATTAAAACATGCATCTCATGCATAAGGCACGGTTCCCTGACCGTCCTCAAAACTATGGTCATAAAACAATGCATTTCAAATTTAAACAATATAACTCTAATTTCATCCGACATAACATAGGGGCTTACGGAAGGGGAGCAACCCTCCTTCCAGAACCCACCGGCTCATTAAACTAATAAAAACATGTTTAGCATAAAAAACATGACATGCATTAATTTAAAACAAAGGTCCACTCACAGTACTTAATGCGACATTCTTAACGCTCGGAATACTCCTCGAGCGAAATCTTGAAACATCCACATGGTCGATTCTGTTTCACGTTCGACCATAAACTGTACAGTTAATCCAACAAATTAGTTTTTCTATCGTTGACTTGATCTTTTTCTAGTTTGACTAGGAAATCATAATTTGACCAAGAGTTGACTAACCAAATCCTTTTTAAAGACTTAACAACAAATAGAACTATTTTCAAATTACCGACTCGACATTTAGTTTCCGACTTCGTAACCTTAACGATTATCCTTACTATTTCATTTGAGGTTGGGTATCGAATAATAATTTTTAGAATTACTATGTGGACACCTAATCCACAACTTAAATCGTTTTACTAATTGTGAGTCGATAATTCGAGAATGAAATTTATCCAAATATTTTCCACGATCAACTTGACATTTTCGTTAATAGGAACCATTAACTTCCCTAACGACTAAAGTTGTCGTCACTCTTTTAATTTCACGCAACACTATTTATCTCAAATTCCTTTAACTTTGAATTTCACCTTCTTCAACAAATTCGCTTCCAAAATTAATCACTTTCCATAAATAGGAAGTTTCCTAAAATGGAAATTTTCCCAAAATAGAAACTTCCTATTTACCTCTAATTTTCCGTAATTAACCGAATTATGATTCAACGGACTCTTAACAACTCAAAGCTTAATGGGGGATCGATTTCTACCTCTTCGGCTCTCTGTCGGAAATTCTGCTACTTCGCCGGATTAATCTGCTAAAAATGGCCCTTCAATCACCAAGTTATCGATAACAACAACAAAACACACTAAAATTAGGATCTAAACACAATTACAACAACAAAACAGTGGAACACATAAGCCTAAAACTAGAACCTCACCTCTGGTTTGTTCAACCCAAGAATCAGCAGCTTCCATCCTCCTTCACACCTAGAACATTAACGAAAAAAAAACAACTCCTGCTGACCACTACCTCAGATCGACCTGTCCACAGCAGAACTGCTGCACATCCTTCAGTATCCAAGAAATCTCTTTTCAGCCTCATAAGCTGTCTGCCAACCTCGCCCGAGCACCAAGAAATCAAGAACACAGTTGTCCATCTCCTCCACTTTGACTCGAGGGTGAACAAACTGTGTCTCGACCCAGGGCAACACTACAGCGACCCTGCAGTGATACAACATCGTCGTCAGGCTCCCAAACTACACCGCCAGTCTCACTGGAGTTTGAGTAACTCTCCAGAAGTTTGAAATCTCGTCATCGGACTAGACGACCCGAAAACCCAGCAAAAACAGAAAAATGAATTTTGAAATTAGGGCTCGAATTCGCCAATTAGAAGCACAGGTAGAATGAGAGGGACGAGAGGGGCAAGAATATGACCTCAAGTTACCGATTTGCTGCCCAGATCGTCGGAAAACCCATGAGGACAGCCACCGTCCTCTTCCTTCAATCTCTGTCGTCGACGGTAGTAAATCGAAATAAGTAGCTGGGCTTGGTAGACGTGAAGTAAAGGAGTAGTTTAGAGGTGATCCCACCGCTAGAGGTGGCCAGACGGCGGCGCTCTGACGCAGAGATGCCGGAGAAGGCGAGAGAGGGAGGAGGAACTCGGGTTGATCGAGTTGAGAGCTTTTGACCCGGTCAACAATCTCACTTCCTTTTATAAACAAAGCGACGGCCAAGATCAAATCCCTAATTGATCTGACGGTCCGGATTTAAAAAAGGTAAAAAGTAAATGATTTAATGGTAAAACTATTTACCAGAAAAGGTAATTGAAAATTACCATAAACTTCTGAAATTCACAGAAAATAAACGGAAGCTCCGAAAAAAATTCTGAAAATACCAGGAGACTCGTGTCGACACCTACTACAACATCGAGTCATTAAATGATGAATTTGAAGATGTTATAAAAACTCAAAAATAAACTCGAGCGATGACTTTATACTTTACCGGTCGCAGTTAAAAGCTCTCGGTAACTCGAAAACCTCTGTGAGAAAGTAACTTTTAGGTACAGGGTATTACAGTTGGATACATTGATGCAGATTGGACTGGTGATAAGACTGAAAGACAATCTACATCTGAGTATTTTACATTTGTTGGAGAAAACCTTGTCACTTGGAGAAATAAAAAGCAGAAAGTCGTTGCAAGATCAAGTGCTGAAGCAGAGTTTCGAGGTATGACACATGAAGTTTGTGAGATGCTCTGGATTCATAATATATTGAAGGAATTGAGTTTTAAACTCAAGAAACCCATGGACTTGCATTGTGATAGCACGTCTGCTATTGAAATTGCTCATAATCATGTTCAACATGATCAGACTAAGCATGTGGAAGTAGATCGACATTTCATTAAGGAAAACCTAGACATGAAGATCATTCGTTTCCCTTTCGTATATACAGAAGATCAATTAGCAGATATTTTCACAAAAGGAGTGTCAAGAAAACAGTTTGACAACTCAGTTGACAAGTTAAGCTACTACAAGAAGTCATGGCAATCTTCAACAATGATGTCGGTAAGTACTTAAGTCTATCAATATGTTGATCATATGTTTACATGTATAAGGCTATATTCATATATCAATCTCATTTAGTTCTTTTAATTGTTATCAGAGCCATATAGTGTTGCATGTAAATCGATTAAGAAAATCAACAAAATAACAATTAGAGTTTATATGATATGCTTCAGGAAACAAAAAAAACAGCAAATTCAGTAAAACCAGGTCTGTATTCCGCAACCCAAGCCCAAGACCTGATTCAGAAATCCCCATAACAAAAGGATTTTATTCTGTCGTTGTTAACAACGACAAGTTTTCTGAGTTTTGGTTTTAGCAAAGGGAGAAGGCGCGCGCGAATAAGATTTTAGACCCGCGAATCGAATGAGATTTTAGACCAGTGAATAGGATTTCAGACCCTCTCACTCACTATTCAGGTCAGATTAAGAACAATTAGAGAACCCTAGAGCACGTCCGGAGTGCACAGACGTTAGGATAGCTGGAGTTATCCAGATGACATTTTGTTTTCTAGATTTTCTATGTTCTTGATTGAATTGAGAATTGGTTGTTTAATTGTTTGATTGATTGGTGCTGCACTTCTGTATTATTGTTTGCTTCCGCTAACGTTGTAACGATGTAGCAGAGGTCAAGGTATGTCAATTTGGGTGAAAATTAAATTTTTCAATGACATTAAGAACCCTATAGCTATCTGCTTAAACTTTGTAAATTTCGATCTTGTTGTGATTGTTATAGTCTCCCAAAACAATATGTTTTAATCATAACAATGAATTTGGAGCAAAGGAATGTTATTTTTATTTAGGTAAAATGCATCAAAGGTGTCTAGACTCTTAAGGGACTATTAAAATGATACATAAACTCTTAATTTGTTATCAATAAGGTATCTACAAGGAATATTTCTTTAAGAATATTATGTTTTTAGTAAAAGATTACCATTTTAGCCTTTCTTTTGTTTTCTTTAAAAAAAATTTGACGGAGCATGGTGGGCCTAAGTCTATGAATTTGTTTATCTAGCATATTGCAAATATAAACTCATCCTCTCATTCGAAGGTAAACAATTATTTTTCATCATCAAATATCAAATTTAATAGCTACCCAACTTGATTTATTAGCTTATGCTAATATATCTCGCAAAGAATTTCAAGACGAAAAAAGAAAACTAAGAAGATTAATAAAATATAAAGATAATCTTCCTAGAAAAAACAAAATATGATTGGGATATTATCCTCAGAGTTCAGCAAAGAATCAAACGAGCTGAAGAACAAATTGAAGTTCTACAAGAAGTTTTTGATTACGATTAAGCTCCCCTGAACGTTTTGAGTCTCGGTTAGATTCGCCTCAGCTGGTATCAGAGTCTGTTTGGCTCAAAAGCAGGTTATGAAAGCTTATGCCAAAAACTTGGTTTCTCTTGACTAACAAAAGAGAATCCAAACAAAAAAAATTACCAACCCTTCTGTATTACTAAAGGTACTGATAAGTGGCAAAAGTACTTTCATTCAAAGCATATTCAGGAAGATCAATACTTGATAGAGTACATCTGTAGAGTATTAAACACACTCTACGACGATCTTGTCTACCTCCAGAGAGAAGTTAGGGTTGAAGAGCTTGATCCTTCCAGACCAAGCCTAATTGAATACCTAGATCATCTATCTAAGAACACGACCTCAGATAAGGTTGCACTACAACTTGAGAGATTTCATTTCAAGTTCAAGCAATTTGAAGAGATAAGTGCAACACTCAGCAAGCTTGAATCCAACAAAGAAAAACAATATCTATTGGATATTGAAAGAAAGCTAGTTCGCACTGAGCATCTTGCCGACAACATTCGTCAGCAAGCAATTGAGCTAAAATTTTCTCAAGAATCGCTGAAAAAGCTTTTAGAAATTCTAATCACCCGATTAGGATGAATCACAGAGTTGAACTAAAAGTAAAACAGGAAGATGATAAAGCTCTAAGCTTTTTCCTTCCTACATAAACAGTGCATGATAATATCAAAGCAATAATTCATCAGCAGAACTACAAGATCGCTTATCTCTATGAGATGAGTATTGATCTCGAAAACCAATTCCAGGAGATAAACAGTAGGATAGCAAGACTGCAAACAAGCATAGAAAAAATGAAGATACAAGAAGGAGAAGGGATCAATGAAGAACAACTAGCTCAAAACGTAGCTAGTAAAATAATCATACCCCTTTTACCAAAAGGAGAAAGTGAGTTTAAGTTTAGTGAACCTAAACTCCTTACATAGTCCTCGTCCAAATCTGTATCTTCAACCAGAAGAGATGTAAAAATGCTGAGTAGAATACTCAGTAAGAGAAATACTATGCCTGTACAGCTAATCAACGCTCAAGAATTTGAGTATAATGAAATTGAATCCAGCATGAGAGAAGAATCTGTTCCCAGATTCAAACTCAATGAGATCTACAGGAGAGGATCTTCCTTATGGATTATCACAGATTCAAGATTCTTGAACTGACTGTTCCTGCCATAGGAGGAGAAACCGACTTCAGGTTAATCACTCCAAAAGAAGTAAGTGAAGCATCTCAGAAGAAATATTCCTACATGCATATTGGGGCAGTTTAAGTAGGAATAAAGCTTTTAGCCAGAGATGGTATAGACTGTTCTATTCTATGTGTCTTACAAGATGATAGAATAACAGACTTTAAGAAAAGTTTGTTAGGAACAATAGAAGCTTATTTGTGCAACCAAGTTGCATATTTCAATGTTTTTCCAAACTTCATCACATATCTCAGAGATGCGGCACACTGTCTAAGATTGCGAATCAAGACAGATGAAATTTTCATGAAGAAAGAGATGATGGAGCTTGCGATAGATTATCGTATCTATTATAAGCTAATGAGCTCGAATATATCCCCAAACACCAGATTTTTCAACAGTCCCGAGATTACAACATCAATCCTCACAAATCCAAGAAATCATACTGAACAAAAACATATCACAAAATGGCATGAAGTAACATTCCCAAGAGAATGGAATCTGACACCTCCAGCTTGACAGGTAGAAAATACCAATGCTTCTATTTATGAAGATATGAGAGGAAAAATAAGCCTACAATTTCATAGGCATTCATTCGCCAGCTATGAGGAAACTAGTACTTCTGGAACCAAGCCAACTTCTTGTCTTGAAGAATCTTTCGAGGAAGAAGATGCTAAAAGACATATGATGATGCTAAATTCAGAAGAGCTGAAAAGCTTGTATGAACAAGTGGAAATCTGTGAATCTATAGAAGAGCTTGAAAATATTATGAAAAATGATTCTCAGGTGCAACTGAGAAAGAGAAAAAGGGAGATTCTTCATTATCAAACAGCTAAGGAAGAACCAGGCGAATCCTTAACAATGGAAATTGAAAATATTTCCCAAGGAAGAACTGTAGTTTAGAACATCACAAACTATCCCACTAAAATCATTTGAGAAAACAAGATTAAACTTCCTAAGGGACAAGCTCCTACAAGGAAACCAGGAGAACGAAGTTTTCAGAAGTACATCCATACAGAACCCAAATGAGGACAGTCAATATCTGAAAGAGCAGTTTACCTTGATCTCGACAGGGTAAGAGACAAGAGAAAGACAATAGACAACTGGGTAGCTAGCCTAAGGCTAACTTAGGCTTTGGTATTGTCTAAATATGCCTACGAGGAAGCTCATGCATATTATGAGTCCACCTTAACTGGCATAGTGCAGAAGTGGTATTAGTCTTTCAAGAGAAGTTCTCAATGGCCTGACTGGTAACCAAATTAGCTCAAACCAATAATCATCTAGATTTCGCATGCTCCATCTATGCACAATTTTGTAGAGACGTTACTAGGCATAGTGAGCAGTCTAAAGAAAGAGCTAAGGTAAATATTCAAAAGTTGAGTATTTGCAACATGAGATACTTTGAAGAGTATACTAATGAGTTCCAAAATTACAACTGTACCATTAGAGACCTAGATAATGAAGATCTGGTTAGAACCTTTTATAGGAAGTTACCAGAACCATGGAACGATGTAGTAGCACAATCTTTGGAAGAAAATCCTTTGTCTTTTTTACGGTAGGAGGAATTGCTGAAAGAGTCAGGGATCTCCTGAGAAAGCAATGTGTTGAAAATAGAAAATCCAAAACAGCTAAGAAGCAACTTAGAGGAGTGAAAAGTATGTGTCCCAAGATATTAGAGACACCAATGCAGTGGGGACGTCACACAGAAAAAATACAAGAAAATGTTCTCCAGCAACAAGCAGAGGAAATATTTTGCTTCAAAAAGAAGTATAAATTCAGATAAAGCTCTTTCAAAAAGAGCTCTGCAGGAGAAATATCTCCTCCTAGGAAGAGATTTTTTTAAAAGAAAACGAACCAATTCTTCAAATTCTTTTTGAGAAGTGAAGAAGTGCAGATGTTGGCTTTGCAAAGCCGAAAGACATTATGCAAACAAATGTCCTAAAAAGGACAAGAGATTTGCGAGGGTTGTAATTGAAGAATATGATGAAGCAATAGAATATGCAAACCTAAAAGGTTTTGAGATAGCCTATTCTGATGAAGAGAATGATTCAATATATTCTCTTGAGTTCTCATCAGAAAGCGAAATAGAAAATACTTCAGAAAGTTCTGAAGAAGAAGAGGATGAATCTTGTCCTATATTTGTCTTAAAAGTCTTAAATTGGAAGCAAGAGGCTAGTGATCTTATCAGTAACTTCCATCCCAATCCAGGAAGATTTACATGTGATTACTGCAATTGCGATGATAGTAATTCGGTTCCCATGTATTATAAAAGTATAGGTGAAACTTATCATCAAGAATGTTTCATTGCAGAATTACGAAGAAAAACCAAAGGCAATGAAGCTCACATCATGGTAAAACAAGAATAAAAAGAGTTCTACGAAGCTAAAGAATAACAGGGACATAACTTGAAAGAAAATTTGAAGAGAATGAAGTTCGTAACGTCATTAAGTCAGAACAAAGAATTAAAAGAGTCTTTTGATTCTATCAATGTTCCTGCAAGAAGGCAAGAAGTAGGCATTATCACAGAACCAATTATACAACAGGTTAAGCCTTTTGATCCCATCAACAAGCCATGAAAGAGAAATCAATTCTTTCATTGAATTGTCTGACAAAACTGCAGAAAGTAAAGAACAAGGAAAACAGGTTCAAACAAGCAGATTTAGCAATTACATCACTATAGGATTGAAATTTCCTAGATATAGGAAATACCATCTACATGCTTTTGTAGATAGTGGATCAGGGTATTCTCTTGCCAAAAGATATGTCATCCCTGAAGAATATTAGGAAAAAGGCTCCAAGATCAATTACTGGAATAGCCATGGGAGAAAATAAAATAATCATGTATACTATGACTCGTGACATTAAAGTTTCCTTGGGTGGAGGAACTTTTGTCATAAAAATCATCTGGCAATGTGAAAGTCAAGGAGCAGACGTGTTAATTGGAAATGACTTCCTTCTTCAACAGACGATAGTTCAGAATTCACAAATGATTGGTTTTGAAAAGAATAACAATTTCTTTTGGGAATCTCGTCTTCCCAACACTGTAAGCGTTACAGGTCTGGGATTTATAGACCAATATCATAGATCGTCAGCAAAGAGTGGTGATTATAAGCCAGTTTTAGAACCAGTTCTGCTGTTGAAAGACCATTTGAAGGGTCACAGTGAAATACTGGTAAATGAAGGGATGAATTCAGAAGATTCTAAGGAAGAGTATGAATTCCCTTTAGATGAGTTTGATTCAGATTCATTAGAACAAGAAAGCTCAGACGGAGAAGAAGAATTTATTAGAGAACACAACCTAAAGGTTTATGCTAACAAAATCGAGCAGAAGAGAGTGTCAACTATTGCAGAAATAGAAAACTTGCTGAAACCAGTAATCAGAGAAAATCCTCAGTTGTACTGAGAAAAAGATCCAGTTTACTGTCAGTTCAAAATGCATGATGCAAATAATATTTGCCATTTAAAGCAATCCCTCATTACAGGGAAGATGACAGAAAAGAGATGGAAAGTCAAATTCAAGAGTTGCTCGAAAAGAAGTTGATCAGACCTTCCAATAGCCCTTATAATGCTCCAGCCTTTTTGGTATGAAATCATGCAGAACAAGTAAGAGGAAAGGCTAGAATGGTAATTGACTACAGAAACGTAAACAAAAAACGGTCAAAGACGGTTACCAAATAGCTCAGGTAAGAGTGTTTATTAATCGACTCAAAGGAGCCAAGATATTCTCTAAATTTGATGCAAAATCAGGATTCTGGCAAGTCAAGATGCATCCAGACTCTATTGCTTTAACAGCATTTGGAACACCTCAAGGGCACTATGAATGGCTGGTCATGCCATTTGGTCTCAAGCATGCCCCGTCTGTTTTCCAAAGGAAAATGAATGATATTTTCAAATCCTACTAAGATTTCTGTATAGTTTATATAGATGACATTCTTGTCTTCTCACGAACTATGAACGAACATCTGAAGCATCTTAAACAAATACGCAAGTTGATTGTGCAGAAAGGAATCATCATTGGACAAAAAAAGATCCACCTCATAAAAAGAGAAATCAATTTCTTAGGCATTCATGTTAAAGATAGAGAGATTCGTCTCCAACATCATATTGTTAAAAAAATAGTCAGTTTCCAGATTATATTCCTGATGTAAAGTCCTTGCAAAGGTTTTTAGGAGTTGTTAACTTTGCGAGAAATTTTATTCCTCAAGTTAGTGGTCTTACCGCTATACTCTCTCCAAAGACAAGCTCCAAAAAGAAATGATCATTCACAGAGGACGACAGTAATACTGTCAGAAAAATCAAAGAGCTATCCAAGAACCTGCCTCCTTTACATTTACCTGAAGAAGGAGATTCGATCATTTTACAGAGTGATGCAAATGATTATTACTGGGCAGGAGTTGTATTGGCTATTGCCCCAGATACAAATTATGAAAAGATTTGTAAATTTCTCTCAGGAAAGTTTAACGCAGCAGAGCTAAACTATTCTACTGGAGACAAAGAATTCCTTGCTCTTATTAAGAGTATAAAGGGGTCTGAGGCCTTTTTGGGAAATAAATTTGTAGTTTGGACAAACAATAAAAGAGTAAAAAACTATGGTCACTGGAGAATGATTTTGTGCATAATCTTTGGATAAAATCTAATGAAGATTTAGAGGGATTTCCCGAATTGATAGTTTAAGCTGTCATCCGAGTCACATAAGGATTATGAGGCATCAAGTCCACAAATAACTTCCTATATTTTTTAGTGTTGTGTGATTAGGCACACTATCGGCTTTAAACAATCGAACTCTCAAAAGCATATATATACTTACAAATAATAGGAGAGAAGTCAACATGTGTACAAGTGAAAATATTCACCAAAATACTTTTTTCACTATTACTGTTCATGTAAACAGTAATTTTTTAATTACCGTTGACTTTTTTTCATATTTAGCCTTTTCTCCTTTCACTTTTTTTTATTTTTTCTGAAATATTTTTCTTTTCTCCTTTGACTCACTGTATTGCTTCACCATATATATTCATGGTGCAATTATTTATTTTTTCGAACCATATGCCAAAATAAGGCATTTTGATGGCTTTCTATGCCATTGCAATAACAAATTCGAATAAAGCTCAATTCTCATAAAAATACATTCAAGACTTTATGAATATGCCAACGATTACATGCATCAAGGTCCTGTAATCAAAATCTAATCCATAATATGAATTATGACAAAATTGTCATTTATTTATTGAGACATTTGCCTACACAATATATTATTGAAAAATAAATGCTCCAATCAAAATCTGCAATATCAATGTGTTCTTGGCAGATTTGAAATATGTAATAGTGATACTGGCATCATTGTCATATTTATTTTCTTTTTCTTCAGCTGCATGATGAGTCTTTTGCTCTCTTATGTTTATATACTTTATATTGTGTAGCTATTTCTTTGGTACTTTCCTAGAAAATCTCAAAATTGATACTCAATAGATCCATGTCTATAGCATACCTCATCTTTAATAATAAATCATATATGTCATGGCAGTGAGGTGTTTTCGATGTCATTTACCCATTGGTGATATCCAGTATCATTGGAGTGCAATTTATGCAAATTTCAGGCTTTTTTTCTTTGCATTTTTTTCAACATCTTGAGAAACAAGAAGAAGATTTAGTGTCGTAGTCCCAAAGACTTCCTCGACATCTGATATTTTCACGAAATTTGGATTAGACCAAGACCGAGATGTGTAAATGGTCGTTTTGAGGCTCATGAAGTTATTCATAGCCATAATTTTCTTTTCGATGCTCACAGCATATGAATCCCCACGATTCAGTTAATTCTCAAAAAAGTCTCACGCCATATGAGGGGTCGGGATGAAAGAAGAAGGGAAGTTGAATAATCCCCTATAAAAACTCAATCTTAAAAAGCATGAACTTTAATATAAAGCTTACTTGGAGAAAATATTAAAGCTCTTACTACACGCACGTGTCGATGTAGACTTGTAGGCAGTGTTTTTAAGATTGCAACGTAAAGGCTTCTCAATCTTTGAAGTATGATTGCATCACAGTACCAGCGTTGAAGTCTCGTAACTTCTTTCAATGTTAGCAACATCAAAGAATAGAAATATGTGATTAGTGACTCATTCTATGTGGCAAACAAAAATGTTGTTCACAAAATCTCATGTAGTAGCATCATGTATAATTGATGCATACTGCTTGGCATATGTATGCATGACACTGATTGACAATTTTATAAGCAGGTACACACAAATGCTAAGCTAGTTGTAGAGAAGTTTGAATTACAAATATATGTATTGAATATATCACATGTATATACCATGAAATAATTAAAGGAAAAGACATAGATTGCTTAGCTTTGTTAACTTGGGGGGATCTCCGGTATGCAAGAACACTGGGTTCTTGTTTCCCAGCAATTAACTTGATGACCCATCTCTTCCTTAATTCACAAACATACATTGTTTTCATGCTCAAATTCATGCACGTTCAGTGATCGTTCGAGTAATTTCATTGTAAATTGTCGCGCGGGGAGACCATAAAACACATAAAAAGCATATGGTTAGTTAAACTTGCCATAAACAATAGCAAAACATTGAAAAACATCAACCATATGAAGGATTCAAGGAGAAACTAGGAATACAACCCGTTTTTCTCAAGGAAAAGTGATTCCTATACGCGTTGCAGTGATTGTGAGGGCCGGTTCACTAACTTTTACTTTGGTTTTAGAGGTTCCCTTTTGACTGAACAATTTTAACATCCGTACGCATATCCTCTCCAAATTTCAAGTAAATCAGAGCTCAGAGAATTATCGAACCGGTTGCTTGAACAATTAGTCCGGTCTAGGTATTAAAAAGGCCGGTTCGGTGTCTTTCCGGTCGGTTCTTAGAGTGAGGTCTACGGCGTTGGAATTGTTACATCACTATCTTCAAGTTCTCTGTTGGTGACGAAAACCAATTCAGATTTTATTCTCTCGATATTGGCTTGGGAACCCTAGGGCAGATTTTAGGATTTCTTGGGTGCGTAACGGTGCACAGGGGTGCTCATGCAGTGCACAGTGGTGCTCAGGGAGTGCACGTGGTGCCCTGGGGGGTGCGCAACGGTGCACAGGGGTGTGTAGGAGGTGCGCTGCGGTACCCAGGTGGTGCGTGGCAGTGATGCGCGACAGTGCACAGTGGTGCGCTGGGGTGCGCGAGCGGCAGTGCACATGTGTGCGCGCGGTAGATTTTTGTTTTTGTTTTTAGGGTTTACTCAGGGTTAGAGCGAGTGTCTGATAATGTGTAACATAGGAAATAAATTAAATGAGAGAATTGAGGAGAATATTGATGTTATTTCATTCATAAAATAAGCTTCTATATATAAAGGATACAATACATAAAGAAAGTACATATATTTTATATTACAATATGATATCGAATCATATTCTGATTATACTTTAACTAAGACACACGCTAAAAAATTTATTTTCCTTCAACATGTTTTTATTTATTGGTTGAAAAACATCAGGGACACTATAGGCGGAATGTTTCCCCAACGTACGTTGGAGAAACACATTACTTAACACATGAACAAGTTAACAAGCATTTGCATAATTGTTCTTAATTAAATATATTGCATCCTTGTCATGGGTCTGATCTGGTGCATCTAGCCAAATCTTGTATTAACGAATATATTAACCTGGATATGCAATTAGAATATACTATATGCATCGATCAACATCTAGCACTCCATTTTAGTTTTAAATTCGGAGTGACATGACTACTTCAGAAAATATATATTTAGAGTTCCGTATCTGATCTTTCTAAAATTAATTTCTTCTAACAAAATATTATGTTTTATAACAGGTTAAAAATCAAACGTGCCCCAAATATTAAAGTATATAGAGCACTAGTTTTGGACTTTCATCACCAACATAATCGTCTTGACGGTAGCTTTCATGATCAAATGATTCTACTTCTTTTTTATTGTAAGCAGGTGTACAAGAACCGGCTTATCCTCGTCTTATAATAAATTACATAAATTAGAGATGGTTATGTTTTAATTAACTTGTGTAATTCTGATTCTTAGTTCAAAGCGACTATGTATACGAAAGATGAACAAGGCTAATTATAATATTTTGGGTAAATTCTTCTTATTATATCTGAAATATGACTATTTAGACAATTCGGTATCTCAAGTATAAAATATGACAATTTGATACCTCAAGTACTATTTAGTTTTCTCATATGATACTTCCGTCAACTTTTCTGTTAAATATGAAAATGTGACTTGCACATGTGTTTACTTTAAGAGTAATTTTCGTCTTTCTAGTAATAACTTTCCAAATAAAGACATTAATATATATTTTATCTTTTATTTCAAAATTTAATATTATCCTTAATCATACATTGTTTGAATTATATATATATATATATATATATTAAATATATATATATATATATATTAAAAAAACAAGTCAATAGAACAAAATCTGTTCAAGCAGGACCGTTCATCTAAATCACAATTACAGAAGCTCAAATGATATTCAAATTGGATAAAACTTGACAGAAATGATCGACATATTGTGTTCTAGACAAGGTTATGTTTTAATTAACTTGTGTAATTCTGATTCTTAGTTCAAAGCGACTATGTATACGAAAGATGAACAAGGCTAATTATAATATTTTGGGTAAATTCTTCTTATTATATCTGAAATATGACTATTTAGACAATTCGTTATCTCAAGTATAAAATATGACAATTTGGTACCTCAAGTACTATTTAGTTTTCTCATATGATACTTCCGTCAACTTTTCTGTTAAATATGGAAATGTGACTTGCACATGTGTTTACTTTAAGAGTAATTTTCGTCTTTCTAGTAATAACTTTCCAAATAAAGACATTAATATATATTTTATCTTTTATTTCAAAATTTAATATTATCCTTAATCATACATTGTTTGAATTATATATATATATATATATATTAAATATATATATATTAAAAAAAAAAGTCAATAGAACAAAATCTGTTCAAGCAGGACCGTTCGTCTAAATCATAATTACAGAAGCTCAAATGATATTCAAATTGGATGAAACTTGACAGAAATGATCGACACATTGTGTTCTAGACATTGAAATGCGGAGTTGTGAAAACCTGACCCTAAAATAAGCTAAATAAGGAGTCACACACTTTAATTTCAGAACAGGGCTCAGCTCTAGATATGAACTGCATATATATATAAGAAAAACAAATCAAGATTAGTAAAGATAAATAATAAAAATCCAATTAAATGTGTTATTTTCGATTGTCAAACTATGTATAGTGCATGATTTTTTATTCTTTCTAATATATGAAAATATTCAATTTTTAAGTGAAACTTAATTTAAAAAATGAATGAAAAGTTAGAAAAATAAATAAAATGAAAGTTATTACTAGAATGACAACAATAACTCTTAAAGTAACTACATGTGCAAGTCACATGTCCAAATTTAACTGAAACGTTGACAGAAGTACTATACAAGAAAAATAAGTAATACTTTAAAGTATTAAACTGTTCTCTTTTATACATGAGGTACTAAGTTGTCTAAAAAATCATACATCAATTAATAAAGGAGGAATTTACCTTAATATTTTTCTGAACCAAACATAGAGAGTTAGACAGCCCTTTCGTCAAGGCCAGCTGGAGTGCAATTGTGCAACTACACCAGACCCAGGAAAAGGAGAGACAAAATGGGGCACGTATAGCTTTCTTGTCCCTTTTCTTGTTTAATATATATAACAGATACACTTTCTAACAGGTCCGAGACCTGAGTAGTCTGAAGAGATGGACTCACAACTCAGAAATCAAGAGGCCCAATTTTTGTTTTTTTATACCTTTTTTATTGGGTGTTTTATTTATGAAACATTGATTAAGGTCTATTAATTAAGAAACTAGAGGCTATTAAAGACAATTAATGAGAAATACTCATTGTATGTAGGCCCATATTATACTCATCAGATAGAGAAAACAATGATATTTATTGTGAATTGACAATTATATACACATAATATAATAAAATTATGAATTAATACCTCAAAAATTGTACAATTATGGCCAAATAACCAAAGCTCCATATAAGATATTTAATATAAGAGTATATAGCTAAAATATTTTAGGGCATCAAAGTTATTTGTTGTTAGATTTAAAGTTTATAGCTTAATTTATTACTTCATAGGATATTTTATTTTATTTTTTTATTAGATAATATTTTAATCATAAAAAAATTAAAAAGAATTGAATGACCCAATTTTAAGAGTTCGACTCAGATCTAAAAATTTTAGGTCCGGGCCTGCTCTCTAGTCTCTATTCACTTCATTTTCTTGAAGGGAAGCAATTTTCACTTTAAATAATTTTATAATAATATAGTTTTTGTTAATATTATTATTGCTTAATTTTGAAAGTTTAGAACAAGCACACAAGCATTTATGTAATTCTCGTGGTTTTGAATTAAATTATAAAAATTATACTGTTCAATATATGTGTATACGTATATAATTAAGAAAACATGCAGATATAGCACAACTAAAGATTAATTCTTATATTCTTGCTCGATAGCCTTTTTTGGCTTCTACAAAAATCTTCATTTTTGATTATTTTGGATCATCTTTGGATAACAAAAATGTAAGGGCCTAATTTTTTTCCTCGCTAAGCCTTAAATCCCTCCGTTTCACACGTGTATCTTATTCTGAAGCTTTATGAGACAAAAAAATTCCTTGTGTTCGCTATATATTGTGACTTGTAGAAATAACTTTATCATTCGAAGACCAATTAGTTAAAGAATATGTCAAGTAGAACATCATAACCAAAACCATTGATCAAAATGGCCATAATTCTAATAGGTAGTCAATTTCTACTTCAATACGATTTTATACAAACCTTTCTATAGTAAAATTCAAGATTATACTCTTCAAATCATAAATATGCAGATAGAGCGGTCAATTAGTGCAGTATATATCAATGCAGTGGTTGTGCGTCTGCACTTCTCTCATGTTCTTCCTCGTTGTCGATCGATCTGAAGCTTATAAGAGTACGTACGTTCAGTCCTGCAGTGTTCTGCTTGCATATCAAGTTGCAAACTCGATGGATGGAGCTGCAGCATTTGTTCTTTTCATTTCATTATCATTATACGCAAATTCTCACATGCTAAAGTTGTCCTTGCAAGCTACCTATCGAACGTAAATTTTCGATAAGAGTTTAATCAAGGCGAATAATGAATCAGTTATAGTGATCGATACCGAAATTTCGATGGTGCCTGCAGCCGAGAGAATTAAATGTTCATCAATCTGTTGCTCTTAGTTAATCTGCATGTCTAACTCATTATTCATGCGTGGTTAATTTTTAAGAAAGATGAGTTTGTGGTGAAGACCACATCATTTACTTTGCGGAGTTCTATACAGAGTGAGTTTTCAAAGAGGAGATACTCTAGTAATTAAGAACATAACTGACGCCCAAATATCATCTTGTAAACTAACTTGCTAAAGATAATAATTCACTCTTTTTATTTGAGAAAATTCTCATTTAGTCTCCCTCTTAACCTATTTAAATGATTCTAAAATAAATGTGTTCATTCTAATATAAGATATCATTAGTTGTACCTAAATAAACAAATCTTTATTAAAACTCTAAAAGAGTTAATTATATTATTTTAATCTCATTTTACCCTCACCCTTTAAACATGTTTAGAGAGAGAAAATAGAAAAGAGAAAAGACTTGACCGGAAACTCACCGGCTCTGGTGACCGATCGCCTGACTTCGGTCACCGAAATCTCGTCGAACTCTTTAAAACATCATCGGAATTTCTTCAGACCTTACCGAAACCATTTCGTACCTTCGTTGGATGGTTTATTACGGGCAGTATTATTAAAAAATGATTTACTAAAGACAATAAACTTTATGAAAATACTTTACTAGGGTTAGTAAACTTTATATGAGAACTATACTGGAGGCAGTAATTATGAAAATGATTTACTGCACTAGTGGAAAAAAACACTTAGCCGATGAAATAATAACATTTTCGTCGGCTAAGATATACTTAGCTGAAGAAATAAACTTTTGTAGCCAAAGTTATCACCAAGGAGACAGAATGGTATTCTGTCGGCTAAGTATATCTTAGATAATATATAGACTAATTTACTTAGTCGACGAAATTTATATATATAAATATAAATGATTATTTATAATAACTTAACCGACGAAAAAGTATTCAGTCACCTAGGTGAAAACTTAGCCGACGGACAAATTCACTTAGTCGATGGAACCATTTTTTAGAATATAAATAAATAATTAATGCAATAACTTAGTCGACAAAACATATATTTTCATCGCCTAAGTGCCAGAATTTTAACGGCAAATTGTTCGACAAAAAATTAAAAAAAAAACTCAAACCAAATTTTAAAAACTCAAATCTTCACTCTTCGATTCTTCACTCTCTTATCTCCCTCCTCTGCCTCTCATTCTTCTTCGCTCTCTCTTTGGTCTGCCTCTCCTTCTTCGCTCTCCCTCTGGTCCTCCTCGCTGCTTGCTCCCCCACCCACTGTTGCTGAATTTCACACCACCGACAATTCTCTCAGTGACAACTCCTCCTCGCCGCTCACTCTCTTTCCCACCGTCGCTGACTTTAATACCGCCGGCGTGGAACCCCATTGCTACAATGATGGTTATCGCTGTCATTGTTCAATAGTGGTACGTGGTGGGATTTAGGGCACTGGTGATGGTAGGATGTGGGGCAGTGGTGGTGGTGGTGGGATTTGGAGCAATGGTGGTGGATTTTGGGGGCGGTGGTAGTGGTGGATTTGTTGAGTTTCGGACAAAGAGGAAAAAAATTAAACAGAAAAGAGAAAAAATGAAAATTAAAGAATTTGAATTATTTAAAAAAATATTAATTATTCTTTAAAAATATATAAATAATTATTTTTTAAATTTTACCTTCCGTCGACTAAGAACTTAGCCAACAGAATTATTTCCGTCGACTAAGTTCTTAGTGACAGAATAATTTCGTCGGCTAAGTTGATGTTAACTGACGAAAATTGTTATTTTGTCGACTAAGTTCTTACTAGACTTTATAGGAAAACTTTACTAGAGGTAGTAAGCTTAATAAAGACTTTATTAGGGGTAGTAAACTTTATGATGAAACTTTAATTAAGGTAGTAAACATTAATTTTACCCAAAACAAACCAAAACACAAACACATGCACGTAGCCATCATCAATCCAAACATTTACTATCACTATAACTTTCACTTTTTAGAAAATTAAGCCTGAAATAATAGAATAAAAGAAAAACAAAGAAGAGAATAAAAGAAAAAAAACCTTAGGGCCCACAGTGAGCTGAATAACCCTGAGGGCCTGGCAGAGAACAGAGACAACTCCATCAAGTGTGGAGAATGTGGGAGAGCCAGGCCTTGCGAGTGTGGAGGAAGAGGGAGAGGACTTGGCAGGGAGAGAGGTCGTCAATGAGGGTGGTGAGAGTGGAGTGCACGTGGCGGGCACGAACGTTGCAAGCGGTAGACTCAAGGAATATGGACTCGTCGAGGCAACCTCAGATGTTCTCGGGGTTGTCCACCAGGTACTTGACGCGACAAGCGACGACATAGATGTAGTTGCCATTAGAAGAGGAAGAAGAGGGCTTGGAATCATGGGAAGACGATAGAGAGAGGATGGAATGTGGTGGCTCTACTTGTGCCAAGCAGCGCGTCAAGCTAGGAAGGTGGTGTGGAGGTGAGGATGAGGTCGTCAGAGGTGGTGATGACGAGGGTGAGGTTGTCGGCGACGATTTGAGAAAGAGAAAAAAATGAATTTCAAATCTGAATTAGAGACAGAAATAAGCGAGAGTTGTAAGGTGGATATAATTGTCATTTTCTTAAAATTAATTAGAATGATTTTCTGACGCTTTTTTCATTGAATTGATGTCTAACTTTTTTATTTATGGGCATATTTTTTTAGATATTTCACGAAGGATTAATTCGACTTAAAATTATTTACTCCTTTCACGAGTCATTTGGTTACTATAATCATCAATTCAGTTTTATATATGTAAGGTGTGGGAGGATTAAACTGCGTAGAGCGAAATCTATGAGTTTGTCATGTCTATATCAAAAAACGGAGCACAACATTAGCATTATTGCATGATTATTACAATGAATTGATGTACAATCATTGAAAATGATTATTGGAAATTTTATATTTTCTCAATATTAGAGGGCAAACTGCACGTATTTTTCAGACGGATGCAACTTTCTTCATATCATGTCATGAAAACAATTGCTCCTAATACCATCACTAGCTAATTATATGAAATGTGACATAGCTACCTAACATGGAGGCCGGAGGCAGGGACGATAGTAGGACATCATTTTCCTAACTTCTTTTGGACATCTTGTGGGAAATAGAAACGACAACAAGAAGAAGAAGAAATATGGCCGGGAGTCGATCGAGTTTCAATGCCTGTCGGAAAAAACCATTACATACCTCTAGTAAAAATAAGAGGTTAAAATGTTAAAATGATGAATGAAGAGTATGTAGCTAGATCAACAACTTAATATATACATTTTTATTTGAAGGCATCCAAACCAGAAGCCCTTATATATATGCTTCAACCTGCAAAGCTGATGAGTAATCAAATAGGAATAGACATCCTGGAGTTATACTTTCCTTTGAAACCCAGCAACAACCCAGCAGTAGCTAAACGTGATCTGTTAATTGCGCTATCAAAATCTTGCTGAGGATTAAGTTTACTGTTTCTTACATTCCACACAATCAACTCTTTATGCTTTCTCCTAACTTATTTGAAGCAATTCTATTGGCTTCCAGTTTTGCCATAGAAACAGATTATTCAGTGTTGGAGGATAGCGGCCTTTCTTTCTATAGGAGACATATCGCACGCACCGTCGCTCTCTAGTTCTCTTTCTCCCCTTATCGATGAAAGCACTGTTTACCAAAGAAAGAGTTCTAAAAACACAGAACAACTAAATGTTGCTCCCCAATCATTCCCCAAGTACCGAAGATCAGATAAGTACTGGCTATTCATTGCCTTATAACTATAATGCTTTATTTTTGGGCCGAGTCCCTTAATGAAATCTTTCCCTTCAAAAAAAACTATAATGCTTTAACAGACAAATAAAACATCATCCTTTTCCTGTGTACTGTCCTAAAGCTCTTGCTGATGTATATGAAGTAGGACCTGTGTTTGTAATCATAACCATGCATTAATTAGAGTTCGTTCCAACAGAAGGGAAAAAGAAATGTTGTGCTAGGTATCATGTGTATCTATGAGTTTTGATTCCACAACTCGATCATCCTCCGATTCTCGAAGAGTTCGATAGATCCCGTACGTCCTTGCCGGCCGATTTGGGAGCTAGGTTAAGCGTTCCGATATGACGGGTTTCTCAGCGAAAGCAAGTACTCAATTGAGTCATATCGGAAGATGGCTTTGCCGTAAAGCAGAATATTGCTGCGATCGAGCCTACGGTAGTGACATAGAGCCTTCAGATCTCCGTTAAGAAATCTTCCTCTTCTTGGATATGGGAGATTTGGCAGCATTTGTCTTTTGAATGAATTCGAAAGCTACGGTTTTCTTAATGCGCATGATCATATAATGAATCCTCCATTAAAGAAAAATTAAAGGGTGTCCTATTGAGCTAGCTAGCTTATAGCTAAGTAGGTTGTCGACGAATTTCCAAAATAAAAAAAATTACATGTCAAGCATTTCTAATCGTGTTGATGAACTTGCATTTCTAATCGTGACAAATGGGGCAAACACATTCTTGCATTTACTAACACCAAAATGAAATCGGAATGCTTTCAGTATAGGGCTGCCGTTTTAAGACTGAAACTCCAAATTTCAGACCGGTTCAACTTAAATCTGGACCGATTAGGTCAGGTTTAGAGATGAAAATTACCAGATCAGGCAAAATCCAGACCAAACTAATATGTTCGGATCGAGTTCTATAGATAAAAACCCAACCCGGACCGAAAACCTAAAATAAATAAGCTCTAGCCTACATGTCACGTTCCTAGTAGCTTTCTACCAACATATAAATTCTAAAAACCCTAGTAGCTCTCTCAGACTCTCACTGTCTCAGTCTCTTTGCCCTCTCGAGTCAGCTCTCTCACTCTTTCAGTCAGTCTCTTACTCTCTTAGTTTCTCGTTCATGGATTCTTCTCACTCTCATGAAAAGACACCAGAGACAGAAACTGAAAGTTGCGAGCCTTCTGATCTCGATCTCGAATCCAATTCTAATTCGGATTCGGAAGATGTTGATTTTGGTTTCGATTCTGATTGTCAAATTACTGAGGATCTTGAGAATATTGTCATCCCTGCACCAAATCTGAACAAACCCTCTTCTGCAGCAACTTCATCTATCATGACTTCTCTGCCACCAAAACCCCAAAAGAGATCGAGAAAGATTTCTTATGTTGCTTCTTCATCAGGGTCAACACACCGGTCAATGGTGTGGGAGCATTACGAGAAGTTTGAGCGGCCAGTCTATGAGTACAAGGATGGAAAGAAGGTTCTGCTTTGTACTGAGCTACGCGCAAAATGTAAGTAGTGTTCTAAAGACCTTACTGGTAATTCATATGATAATGGTACTAGTACTTTGAAGATGCATATTCTGAATTCGTATAAAAAGTATTCGGGTAGGGTAGACCTAGAAAAGTACCAGAGAGTTTTTGTTGTTGGTGGAAAACTGAATGAACCTATCTTAGAGATGTCAGTAATTGATAAGGATAGAAATTTTGAAAGCTTGTGTTGGGATGATACTAATATATGAGATATCATTTAACCAAATAAAGAAACTAGGGTTTAAGAGATTTTGTAGAGCTGCATGTCCTAGGTTCAAAATTCCAAGTAGAGACTTGGTTGTGAAAACATTCTAGGAGATGTATGCTGATCAAAAAATACAAGTTCAGCATGAGCTTGGTAATCATAGTGTAAATTTAACCACTGATACTTAGACATCGGTGTAGAAAATCAATTCTATGGTGATTACAACGCATTTCATAGATGGTGGTTGAAATTTACACAAAATGATTCTTAATTTTTGTGTAATCCCAATCATCATGGAATCACCATAAGAAAGATATTGCAAACATGTCTACTAGATTGGGGAATAGAGAGTGTTGACGATTTCAATAGACAATGCCTCTACAAACAAAGCTGTTATTGATTACATTGTGGGAAAGATGAAGACTTGGGAAAACCCACCTGTTTTAGGGGGGTACGTTGTTACATGTGAGGTGTTTAGCTCATATTCTGAATCTTATTGTGAAAAGTGGCTTAATGACGATGAAGAAATCTATTTCTTTCATTATAAATGTTGTGTGTTACGTGAGGAATTATCTAGAAAGGCTTGATGTCTTTAGGCAGTGTCCCTGTTTTAGGGGGCAAGTGGTTACATGTGAGGTGTTTAGCTCATATTCTGAATCTTATTGTGAAAATTGGCTTGAGGCCGATGGATAAATCTATTTCTTCCATTAGAATGTTGTGCGTTATGTGAGGAATTCTCCAGCAAGGCTTGATGTCTTTAGGCAGTGTCTAGAGAAACAAAAATTGGACAGTAGGAAGGGATGCATATTGGATGTGCCAAGAAGGTGGAATTCCACATTCCTAATGTTAAATATAGCTCTTAAGCTTCGTAAAACATTTAATCGCATGGATGAAGAAGAGGACTCTAAGTACAAAAGCTATTTTGAGGATGAAGCAGATGTTCAAAAAAAGAAGCTCAGGAGAAGCCAACAATGAGTGTAAAATGAGTAGGGCCACCAGGTGAAGGTGATTGAGAACGAGCTACTGTATTAGTTGGCTTTCTTGAGGTATTTACTATTTGTCTTGATTTTAAAAAAAATCTTGAGCTATTGTGCTTTAATTTTTATTTTGTTGAGCTGCTGTGAATTGATTTTATTTAATTTTTATGTTAATCTGTTTTAACACTTTATATTTAACAATGCAACAATTCCATGATATGACCTTAAGGGTTTATGAAACCAATACTCCCACAACTCAAAAAGCATTCCATGACATTATAATAATTGAGCAAGAGATTAAAGACCTCTTCAACCAACGTCACATAAATCTTGGGAGCCAAACTTAACGGATCTTGTGTGATATGGCAGGGAATATGAGTACCAAATTTAAGAAATACTTTGGAAGCATGGATAAGATTAATCAACTACTTTTGGGATCTCTAGTTCTTGACCCTCGATATAAATTGCTCTACTTTATCCATATATGTGAAATAGAGTTGCATTATGATACTGATAGGATTAAGAAAAAGTCCGATGAGCTGATGGACTTGGTGTTCTCCTTTACTGCCTTGTATGCTCATTCGGCACCAAAAAGGCAAAACCAAGTCATGTGCAGAAATCTAAATCTACTATGAGCAGCAACTCAGGATCAAATCTTCATCCAGCTTCAGTAAGAAGAGGGCTGCATTGCAAGCTAATTGGAAACAAGTGTTAGAATATTCTGATCACATAGTTGTTTCGCATGAGGTGGACCGATACTTCCTGGACCCTATTGAAGACCCACCAGAAGGTGAAGTTGGAATCTCTTAGATTGGTGGAAGATGAATGGTTCGAAATACCCAAATCTTACATTAGTTGTCAAAGATGTCCTAGTCATTTCAAGTGAGTATTGTTTCTACTGAAAGTTGCTTCAGCACAGGGAGAAGGGTAATTGATACATTCATGAGTTCTCTCTCTCTTCAAAGATAGTTGAAGCAACAATATGCTTGCAAAACTGGTTAAAGTTTGAAAGCATTGAAATGTGCCGACAGTTGAGGACATGAGATTCTATGAGGATGCTGAAAGAGGTATAAAAATTTATGTGTTTACTGCCTTTTAGTATTTAATTCTTTGATAGATTAATTAACTTTGTTTCTTATTCATTTATACTTTTCTAGATGCTCTTAAGGACACATGATAGTCAGCATGGAAAATCTAAAGAGAAACGAGTCATGAAACTAAAAGGAACAGTTCCAGTGATAAAGCAAAAATGGATAGTTGAAGCATTGACATCAAATGTCAACACGGGTTTGAAAATAGGATCATCTACCACATCTTCATCAAAAAGAAAGCGAAGGTTGCTGCATCTACAAAGAAGGAAAGAAAATGAACAGAAGATTCAAGGTCAATTTCTTAACTTTCTTTGCTGCATTAGTGCTGTTTATTTTTGACTGCTGCATTTTTTTCTCTCAACTTTTTGTTCCTAGTTTATGTTTGATTTTGTGGCCAATACTTCTTCTTTTTATGCGGGGTGGAGTTACTATGAAGGGAGTATATCATGGAGCTTGGAGCTGTTGTTTCTTTTCTATGTTTCAGCTTTAAATTTTAATAATTAGTGTTCATGAACTTCTTAGTTTGACTATGTTTATTTTAGCTGATGTGTGGATGTTTTAGGCCACCCTTGAAATTTATCAGCATTGAACTTTTTATTCTTGGTTTTTGCTTCCATTTGAGACTTTGAGAATTGAGATTGAGTTTATGTGATATTATGATTGAACAAGTTTGCTAAAAAAACAAGCAGAACTTGTTGAATATGAAGTTCGGAAACTAATGAATTGTGATGTTGATTAAGCCTGAAAACCGTAAAAATGGCCTGACCCGAACTAGGCCCAAAATTTTCGGTTTTCACTTGGAAAATACCTGACCTGGACTGGCCTGAAAAATTAGAGTTCTGGCTCAGGTTTCAATTTTTTGGCCCCGGCCGGCCCGAACGCAGTCCTAGATTTCAGATTACAATATTCATGTGTTTACTAACTTGTAGTTGAATTACAATGGATGAAGTGTCATAGGAATCGATACCTAGATAACCTTAACTTGATAACCAAGTGTTGATATGGGTGTGGGAATCGTTCTCACACCAACTGTTTCCTTCTCCATTCTAGTTTACTCTAATTCATGACTTCTTAAATTTTAGTTGTCTATATAAAAGTTCCTATTTTTCATTGCATATTTTGATTAACATCTTCTCATTGAACTTCAATTGCTTAAGATATCAAGTCAAGCTCAACATTGATGGTGCAGCTCGTGGCTCTCTTAGTCTGGCAGGTTGTGGTGGCATTTTCCAAGATCATTTGGGTCTTGTTTTAGGTTGTTTTTCAGGAAATCTTGGTTTTGCTACTGCATAGGAAGTTGAGCTGTAGACAATCATTCACTCCATTCAAATGGCTTCGCAAAGAGGTTAGCATTCTCTTTGGATTGAAAGTGATTCTACTTTAGTGATTCATTTTATTTCTTCATTTAAAGTAAATGCATAATGGCTTTCCACTACTGAATGGTTTAACTGTCAGGCTATACTTGCTATTATGAATGTAAAAGTATCTCGTATTTATCAGGAGGGTAACTGCGTTGCTGACTGCTTAGCTAATTTTGGTGAGGATAATGTGGAAGTTCATTGGTGGGATTCATGTCCACCTTGTGTAATTGCAGTTTATTCAAGTGATTTAGTAGGCTTTCACAGCTATTGTTTTAGTTTGTGATCTTATAATGATCATTTGGTTTGTAACT
The DNA here is from genome assembly GCA_951800085.1 of Comarum palustre. NCBI lineage: Eukaryota > Viridiplantae > Streptophyta > Magnoliopsida > Rosales > Rosaceae > Comarum > Comarum palustre. The sequence continues at coordinate 17,583,218 of OX637581.1, read as the reverse complement.
CTTTGGGCAACAACATCGAATATGTTTGTCGCTGTTAATTGTCCTTGGTAGATCTTAGGTTTTAGTGTTGTTCTTCTTTTTCACGAGGGATTTTAGTCCATGTTCACCTTTCCCTTCATGTACTCTTTTGTTTTTTTGTTTTTTTTTGTTCAAGAAAATACCTGGAACTGGACGTATGACTGAGCCTCCCATTTTGGTTGAGTTCCAAACCCTTAAAAATTGTACAAGAAATAAAAATAGGCCTTGTTGCAACTATTTAGAAGGCCCTAGTGAGCTGTGAGTCTAGTCATCGCTGGCAAGGTACATTGAGACCAAAGGGTGTCATGACACCCCCCAAATTTTTGGCTTTATGTGCAATTGTTGTTTGTATTCTAGCCAGATTAAAAACTTTAGTTATACTCGCACCCCCGGTCCCCTACACACATATATTTTAGTCTTTTAACTTTATTTATCTCTCTAGATTTGGTTTGATTTGCCTTAATTTACGTCTTCCTAGAAAAGTTATTTAGTCTAGTAAAAAATAATAAAAACTTTTTATTAAACCTATTTCTAATAAAATTATATTTGTACCTCAACCTACCAATGATGATGTTATTTGACTTCCAGAATTCAAAGCTTTGTTAACTATTTTTGAAATGGCTCAGTGGTTGGTGAAGACTAGAAGATCAATGATGTATCAACTGGTTTATAAAGTGGTTGTGTTGGTGCTCACTCTTCATGTATCGACGACAACAGCAAAGCGAGCATTCTTATTATGAAAATAGTGAAAACTAGACTTCGAAATAAGATGGATGATGATTTTCTTACAGGTTCTTTGATTATGTACATTGAAAAGGAAATCGTTGAAAAGTTCGATATAGACTCTATTATTGATGACTTTCGCAATATGCAGAAACGATGAGTCCCTTTTTAATATATAACCTATTTAAAAACTTTATCCAATTAGACTATGTTTTTTTGTCAATAATATTTTTTTTATATCAGCCCCCCCCCCTCATTTGCATTTTCTGGCTCCCCGTATGCTAGTCATGTTTCAAGTGTTTTGGGCTCCAACTTCTTGAATAAGGTTGATTGTAAGGCTTGTGCCAGTTGGACAATTACTTCCAGCTAATCATTTGCTATTATTTGCAAAAGGAAGTAAACACCCTGCACTTAGCAGCGTAATCAGCAGTAGCACACCAGCAACAGCCTTTACTTCAATCAAACTCTCCATCACTGTTATTAAAACCAGAGTTATGAATTAAATTAAATGGTGCAAGGCTGTCCTTTGAAAGAATCCCACTATTTTACTAGACCTCTCTACCTGGTTCCTTCCAAACATTTTATCTGACTAGAGAAGTAATAGGGTCATAATCTATGGAACCTAAACTAAAGAGATTAAAAGGAAATTAAAGGATGTTCATATTCATTGATAGATATGAATAACAGGTACAGAATATAAGGCCTTGACAATTACACTAGTAGAAGACAGGTGACAATAGGACAACAATGACAATAGATTACTCAATAATAGTAAACTAAGTGGGCTAGTAGCAGATAATGGGTCTAGGTATTGGGTTTGATCCTAACAAGAAGCAACCGAAAGTCCGAAACCATGATATCTATACTAACAAAATGTTTTACACACCACAAATATGAACAAATACAAAAACTCCTAGCTTTCCTACTGCTATGCCCAAGCCTCCCCACCTCCTCCCCTAGCATTTAAAATCCCAACATTTGCAGTCTTCTTAGCCGGCTTACTCAACTGAAACACCGGGTGGCTGCACAGCTTCCGCACTCCTTTCCTCAAACTTAACCAGTCTCCGGCTTCATACCCACCTGATCTACAAATAGTTTCCGAACATTCAAGTTCATGCTTGCAAGATGGGCTGCTATAGGAATCGGATTCGATTTCCTCTTCTTCGTCACTCATTGCAGGAGAGCACCAGAGTTTCTCATCAATGCAGGCCTCAGGGCTGTCCATAGTGGTGGTCCGGAATGAGTTGTCCTGAACATGTCCCATAATTGAACAAGAAAGATCATTATTGTAGTTGAGAGATTGTGAGCATGATGAGCTCTCTGTAGCCTCAGCAGCAGCTGTTTCCTCTCTTTCATGTAGGATCTTTAAGATTAGTGTCTTGAGGAAATTCATAACTTGCACTGCATGTAGCAGTGCTGTTAAAGGATCAGCCATCTGCATGAATAATTCTTGTTTAGCACTTCATACGGAAAAGCTATATCTGTCTGTGACCTAAAAGTATCATCTGATGATCATACATCAATTACATCCACAGTTACCATCTGTAGTGAAACTGGATTACAGTGCATTCTAGCTAGTAAACTTCCCAATTTGATAGCAATGTATCATTGTATATACAAGCATAGCAAAGCCTTTTTACTCATATTAGCTACCAAAAAAACCATTTTTAAAGATGTGGAAGCCCTACTCATCCTTTAATGGGTGGTCCAAGTGAACCCCAAAATTCCCAGGCCTACACTTGACCTAAGCATCAGGTTAATGACATTGTATAACTATGGAGCTCAACCAGGGTGTTCTAAATTGTGTTGTCTCAATTACTGACGCCTGACCAACTTGAACCACCCTGGAGGCGCGAGAACAACATTAATTGTACTACTTATTTAAAAACTCTAGAATAGTAGATATGGCCAGCAAGAGATATATTTTCGAGCATGCCTAAAGCCCTAAACAATCAGTTTGACCAATTCTCAGCATGCACGAAGTTTCAGAGAAGATATTGACAGTAGTAAAACCAGCAAGAAAAGACGATGCCTAAATCAAAAGTAACAAACCTCTGTCATGTTAGGAGCAAAAACCATAGCAATGTTGTGTGCATTCATTTTATTATATTGTTCATTCAGCGCAACATCTGCCATCAAATTGAGAGCCCAATCGAGTAGTGAGGCCTCTGTTGTAGGAAGTGAATTCACAAGTAATGTGCAGTCATCCTCTGTGTTGCAGCGCATCACCTGTTCTGGTGTAAGAGAATCAAGTACCCGTGTTGGAAGCTCTCTAAACCATGCCTGCAGATGTAAGAAGAAAAGAGGGGGAAGCACCCATTAAGTAAAGAAAAGTAAAGATGACAAACATAGAAATGAAAGGAGAATGAACACAAAAGGATGTAGAAGATGAGTTCTAATGAAAAATATTCATGGATTTAAAGGTTAGTAGAGGATATTGACATTTCAGGATGTTTAAATGCTTTAGGACTTAGGAGAAAAATTTAAGTCCACAACAATTTATCAAAACTAAACACCCTGAAGAAAGAACCAATGCGACATGCTTCAAAAGGTACAAAAGCATGATGGAGGGCTTTCTCTTTTCAGTCAAATATGTTTACCTTTATTAAACCAGCTAAGCAATGAACATCAATTCCATCAGGCACTACACCACTATTTAAGTGGCTCCGAAGAAGCTCTTCTTGACTGTTTTCAGCATTTATTCTGAATATTCCTTCTGCCTTCAGGGGTGAGAAGAATGAAATAAAACTTCATATTTCGTTAAGAAAGCCAAGGAACATACAAGTAAGAATTATGTAATGAATCAAAATGAGTAACTCACTTTAAGGCCACCTCCTGAGTATAATCGTTTTTGCATCATAAGAAGTATCGTTGGCACACTGTTTCCTTTGTCATCATAAGAACACTGCATTGACTTAGCAGAGACCCCAAACACACTAGCACTAGATAACAAAAAATAAACAGTGGCACTCTATCAGTTGTTAGTCAAATAGAGGGGACACAAGTGCTGATATTAGGTTTGAAAACAATGAAGTAAGACATATTAAAATGGATAACTCGGAAATTTTCATCTAGAAATATCCATGTAAATTGTTAACCAGATCTACATCAAGATATTAGTTACAAAATTCTGCAGGCAAATTTGCTGAACTCAGAAAAAGCTATACACAAGGATCAGTAGATCTGGTGTTTGTGCTACCCTATGCAAATTCATTTGCACAATCAGATAGATTTAAAGTTATTCGAACAATATTTGCACTGCAAAATGAACAAGCCTTATGGGTGGCATTAGATGACTAGAACTTTAGAACCACACCCTAACTGAAATCCTTCATTAAAAACCTTTTTTTCCTAGGAAAGAAGAACCGCGATTCTATTTTACCCAAAAATTGTAGATCGCAAGCAGAATAAATCAAAACCTACAGCAGCAAAGCTGACTGGAACTATACACATAGAATCCTATGGTAGAATTGCATCATCTCTCTGCTTCCCAAAAGCCTCATTACTATTACAAATCATCTTCTAATTATGCACTGGAAACATAACAGCAATATAAACTAGATAATAGATAGCCTATTTTCATACAGTCAATGAGAACTCTGTTCTTAAAGATAAGGATTACTTATACTTGAAGGAATTTGTAATTAATAACCTATGAAAGTCATGATGGTTCTGAACTTCTGATCAACATAAACAAGGAAACTGAAAACCTTGTTCAACCCAACATGTTTAACAAACAGAGCCATTTAAAGCCAATTTCTTTTTCTTTGTTTCTTCTGGACCATCAATACCATCCCTTCCTTGTGTCCCCAGAATCAAAAAGACAAATTCTTACAGGCCAGGAAATCCACCATAAAAATCACCAATTTCAGCACAAGCCAAAAGAACACAGAAATTGATGACCAACAAGTGTACAGAAGAAAACATAGGATACCATCAATGAAAAAGTACACAGGGTCAATACGCATGCACATAGTAACACCATTCATATATAATTATGTAAATGAATTTTTCAAACTTCCAATAACCCCGAAATTTTTCCACACACCAAAAAATCAAACCTCAAATTCAGAGACAAACAAAAACAAAAAATGCAGAGAGATAGAACCAACTCACCTAGCACTAGGTGCCTTCCTGGGAACCTCAGGCTCAAGCTCAGTAGGCAAACCCAGAAACCCATTAAACCTATCAAACGTGACATGCGAGACATGCCTCACCTCCGTAGGTGAACCAATATCAATGGAGGACGCCACGTTATCCCTCTCCACACTGCAAGTAATCAAAGACTTCCGCAGAGCCGCCACCAGAATATCCATAATCGCAAACGGGTTGTTGTTGTTATGACCATTATGAGCCCCACTGGCTCTCCTCATCGGACTCAGTAATGGGGTCGACACTTTACACGACTCTTCTTCATATTCATCAAGCTCATACCCTTTTTCATCATCATCGTAATCTTCTTCTATCTCTGTTTCTTCATGGTTGGGAGGAGCAAAGTTGAGGTCGATGAGTCCGCAAGATTTGGATCGGAACAAGCGAGCCATTTTTGCTAACGGAAAAAGGAAAAAGAGAATGAATATAAGAAAAATGGGGGAGTTGCTTATTTAGAGGAGAGAAGGCGAGGTGGGTTTGGTAAAGAGGGTTTGCTTTGGGGAGAAGGTGTAAATGATTAAGGGGTTGAGTTCGAAGAGGAGGGGGTGTCGTGGTGTGAAGATGAAGAAGCTTCACATTTTTATTTTCTCACTTGTTTCAGACACAGAGATGACAAGTAGACAACAATCAGGTATGTGAGACTGTGTGTTTGTATTGGAAGTTACTCAAGTCAGAGGTTAAAGAATGATGGGAGGGCTGGCACTTTGGCGAAGGCTCATGCATCTTTGAAGAATCTGACTTTAGTTTTGGTAGAATACAAACAATGTAGTATGCAAGGTCTTTTCAATCCCATTATCACTGACATTCGTTGGGTCTATGTTATCCGACCAAGTTAGACACACAATCTAACTCAGACATTTTATTTTGTTTCGAAAAAACAAAAAAATGAAAATTTGGGGTATTCAATGTTACAAAATTCAATTAGGGTTTGAATGAGATGCTCTTAATTCGTGTATTCAATGAAATTAATTAAAAAAATTTGTGTTTAACGCAAATTTCATATGTTCTAAGCTATTATTAAAAAAATTACTATTGCTTGTACATAGCTACATACCTCAAATTTTGAAAAAAAAAACATTCATTTCTAACCAAAATTTAGTTCAAAACACTAAAAAATAGAATCTAGCACACCCTATAAATTTATAAATTGAGCACACATGTTAAAATTAGTCAATTTCTAACATTAATTAGTCCACTGCAATATAAAATCTTAGCTCCGCTATGTTTTCTTGAATAATGCTGAACATTTTTCGTTCTTTTTAATATATCGGGGTTACTCTAAGCTAAAGGTGTGGACGCAAAAGAAAAGAAGATAAAAATGTATATAATCTTTTAGTATTGATAAAATAGTCTGGGGTTCAACTCCAAATCCAATTGGTAATGAATAAAGTAGTTCAAATCCTTATATGCCCACAGACAAAGTCTCTTATTCCCGATGTGGGATAGATATCTCAACGCGTCCCCCTCACGTGGACAACATTAGGGATGACATGGAGTGCGTGTGGCCGGTAACGTTAACACATGTGGACGTGGGTAACCCGCTCTGATACCATAATAAAGTAGTCTGAGATTCAACTCTAAAACCAATTAACAATTAAGAGAGTAACTCAAACCTTTATATGTTTATAAACAAGATCTCTTATTCTCGATATAAAATAGATATCTCAACAAATATAATAACTACAAGGTGTAAAGAGTGCATGAATGATTATTTCGTAAGGATGCCTACCCGTGGATGGGGCGTATAATGTTGACAGAAGAAGGTTTTGCTAGGGTTTTCCTCGGATGCTTATGTCAGATTAAACAATTGGTGGTGAAAATATCAGTTCATCATTGAGTTCAATGTTGCTGTTCCTTGATTAGAACTACGCGAACTTTTGCAAGCTTTTGGGGTGAATGAGGACATGAGAAAGAAGAAAAAGCTTTGAAAACGAAGGAGGCGCGCAGTGGATTGAAGTAGGGCATGACATGGTCCGACTGTTTTTGTTATTTTGCATGCCATCTCCTACGGACCTCACAATCCACTCACATGGCCACATGCCATGTCCCCTTCCTTGCTTCCCCTTTTGTCATTTATTTTGAACGCTAAACCCCCCACCTCTACCTCCACACCGTCACCCTACGGTGTCGACGCCCATCTCCGGTGTCGCCGCCCATCTCCGGTGATGTTGTTACCAATTAAATTAACAAAACCGACATTGATTCAATTTCATTTCTTTGCAATTAATTTTGTTACATGGTATTCACTACTATTTAACTCGGGTCATAAAAATATGGAAAAGAACCAAAATTGACAAAACGGAAAACATTGTGTGAACATAATTGTGTGGAAAAGGATGAACATTGTCGTTAGGATTGTTCGAAAAGAAAATTGTGTGGCAGTCTGGCCGGCGTCATATACCTGCCTGGCAGTTGGGGGTTGTCATTCGTAGCCCGATGGGGTTACTACTCTATTAAATGCAAATGTCGTTCGGCATGTGAACAGGGCCATGCATGTCACGCCGACGACTTCACTAAACGTTTGGATTATGTTCATAGAAAAGGGTAATATATGTACTTAACAACCATGTAATTAATCTTTGTACTCATGTTTATTAATCTGGAATGAAATTGAGAGTGACGAAATTAAATCCGGAATGAGTGAATTCTAGCGTTTACTAACATGATAAGGTATTAGAATAGGTATGAGCCTCACTTGCTCATCAGAAAATCGATTTCGTATGAACCTTCTAATCTAATACCCAAGACAACGTTTTCTTTCTAAAATATCCTTACATAATTAATATATTTCCAAATTAACCAATCATTTTTTAAGAAACAAATTAACTAACCGTAGAATTATATATTGTGTTGTTACTATCATAGAACAACAATGATAAAAAAGAAGAACACTGACCGAAGTTAGTATCTCTTACATGGTGATTGATAAGTTTCATTGTTTTTTTTTTATAGGGTTATTTTAGTAATCAAACTTTAATTTTAATTTCATATGATATGTAAACAACATCAATTATAATTAATTTTATTTTGATTTTGATTTTTTATGATAAGTAAACGGTAAAATAGAATGAAATATTCTAATACCGATACTTGTTGATTCCTACAAATTCATGATAATTTTCTTATAAGTTATGATGCATATGTTGAGACCTAGGAGACTTCCACATTATTTTGAGTACGGAATGATAGAGTCTCGAAATTACTCTGTACTCGGTCCAAACTAGAGTCGAATAACTCGATTTTTGACAATGAACAGAGTAATCTTCCCATTTTCGCTAGTACGGAGTGACTTGTCATTCCCTAGCTAGCTATGAAATCACGATCGATTGGTTCAGACTTGCTAACAGCCCCAAGTACTCGTTATACAAACAACCACTACCAGAAAAAAGACTATAGCCGACGAAATATCTAAAAACAGGCCAACGAAATTTTTTTTCGTCGGCTAAAGTGGACTTTAGCCGACGAATTTTTTTATCTTCGGCTCAGTTAAAATTTCGTCGGCTAAAGTGAAATTTTAGCCGACGAAAAAAAATTTCGTCGGCAAAACTAATTTTTTCGTCGGCTATAGTTAAATTTTAGCCGACAAAAAAAAATTTCGTCGGCTAAAGTGTTTTTTTCGTCGGCTATAGTATGTGAACTTTAGCCGACGAAATTTGAAAAGTTTAGCCGACGAAATTAGGGTATTTCGTCGGCTAAAGTAACTTTAGTTACAAAATTGCACTACGGATATTTCGGTGTCCGATTGACTATTGTGATACCAATCTGGAAGCAGAACGGCCCTACGAGTAAAACTTATAGCTAACGCCATGACATATAGGCTTTTTTGGCCATCCGAGTTCGTTTAAGGCTTCAAAATGAAGTTTTTCTAAACGCTTAACACATGAAAATGTCCATATCTACACCTATATGAGGTATTTTGGCCGAACCTTCAACACAACAAACACTCACCATAATGAGACGCAACTGTCCATCTAAAAATTTTGAGACATTTACCCCTCCATGATAGGCCTCCCCATATAGATAAATAATGGTAAATAGTAGGCATGTTGTGATTCCGGTCATCAAAATTCACAAACAAAAATACGACCTTCAGATATCATCAATATGTTGAAATATATCTCTGGTAAAAAATTCAACTTTATTTGATAAATTTAAGGACTTCATCTAGACGGTCAATCTCGTAAGTCAAACCTCTATATTGTATTGACTGCAACTATCGGCACCGAGACTTTACCGGAATTACGTGATTTTTCAACCGTAGGCGTATTTCACCATTCCGGTCATATCTTATTTCACAACTTTTTTGCGTTTGAAGTTTCTACGTACAGTTTGTTTTAGAAACGAAACATTTACTAAAAGCTTAGTAAACAAGTTATACAACATTAGTACGCATGTTGTGATTCCGATGATCAAAGTTGAGAAACAAAATTCTGACCGTCTGATATGATCATTATGTTGAAATATGTATATAGGAAAAAATTTAACTTAATCTGACAACGTTAAGGGCTCGATCCTTACGGTCAATCACGTAAGTCAAACCTCTTAATGCACGGAAACGGTTATTTGACCGTCTAAATTACGTATTTTGCCCGGACCTTCAACTGAAAATAGTTTCAAATCGATGAGACGCAACCAGTGGTATAAAAATTTTATGAAAAATAACTACTGGAGATAGGGCTACCTCTAGGGAGAAAGAATGGAAAATTGAGTTAACCGCAATTATCGGTACCGAGACTTTACCAGAATTACGTGATTTTTCAACCATAGACGTATTTCACCATTCCGGTCATATCGTATTTCACGACTTTTTTTCGTTTGAAGCTTCTACGTATAGGGTTTAGGGTTTTAGCCGACGAAATTAGGGTAATTCGTCGGCTAAAGTTAAATAAATAAAATAAATAACTATAGCCTACGAAATTAGGGTAATTCATCGGCTAAGGTTAAATTAATAAATAAAATAAATAACTATAGCCGACGAAATTACCCTAATTTCGTCGGCTAAAGTTAATTAAAAATTCAAATTTTTTGGCGGGGATTTTTAAAATTTTTCGACTAAAATTTTAACTTAAGCCGACGAAATTTCGTCGGCTAAAGTTCAAAATTTTCTATATCTTTCATTTTTCTCCTCCTCCTCTTCATCCTCCCTCTCCTAACCTTCTCCTCCTCCTCCTCCTTCAAATCCCTCCTCCTCCTACTTCTCTAAATTCTTCTCCTCCTCTAAATTCTCCTCCTCCTTCCTCTCCTAACCTTCTCCTCCTCCTCCTCCATACTCCTTTTTCGGTGTAAAAACGAAAAAGAAGTAAAAATTGTAATCAAAAATACAATAAATTAAAAAAGAAAAAAAATATGAAAAAATTAAAATATCTATAGCCGACGAAATTTTAATAAAATTCGTCGGCTAAAATTAAAAAAAAAACTATAGCCGACGAATTACCCTAAAATCCGTCGGCTAAAGTTTTAAAAAATAATAATTACATAAAAAAAATGATAACTATAGCCGACGAAATTTAATAAAATTCGTCGGCTAAAATTAAAAAATAATAATAATAATAACTATTGCCGACGAAATACCCTAAAATTTGTCGGCTAAAGTTAAATAAATAAATAAAAATAATAGCTATAGCCGACGAATTTTAATAAATTTCGTCGGCTAAAGTCCAGAAATTAAGCGACGAAAAATTTATTCGTCGGCTAAATAAATGACTTTAGCCGACGATGAACAGTAATTTCGTCGGCTATAGTGTTGGTCGACGGATTTTGCCCGACGACGTGTCGTCGGCTAAAGTGGTTGTTCTGGTAGTGAACGAATCATATGCTTCCATACTTATTAGGTCATCCATGCACAGATGCGCGCACTGTCACATCTTCAAGGAAAAAGAAGAGAAAACTATGATTCAATTCGAGAAAAAGAAGCGAACCATATTCTATTTTGGGTCTGATCGAGTTTGCTTTGAAGCTACTCCAGGAATCTGAAGGATGAAGCATCACACTTACAAGGCCTTTTGTAATAGAACCACCACCTATATTTATCCTAAACTAGTCGCTCAGTTTCAACCTTAAGATATATATCAACACTGAAGATTATAACATAGTCAACTTAGTTAATTATGTTTTATACGTTTGTTACGTTTATATATGCAACTTGTGGTGATCGATAAGAACCAAAATGTTAGGTTATTGCTGCTGCTTTGTCATAATCAATTGATCGATCTTATATGTGTATGCATGGATTAGATTTGGAGACATCAACATGGTTTTCTTACATTGGTTCTATCAGTTCAATACAAATGTAGACTACTGTACACAGTCTACCGATTCAAGCTAGCTAATTTACGTTTATAAGAAACTAATCTCCTATTACATAGAACTTCTCTATTATTGGTGTATCGATTAATCGATATTAACGTACTGAAGACCTTCACGGATATATTCTACATGATTTTATATATCAGTCGTGCATTTTTTAGATTACAAGATTGAAGTTAGATCGTTGAGGGAAAGGCCAAAGGTCCAGCTCAAGATTACAAGTGCAAGACCAACATGGATCATGTCAGGCCCGATCATGTCAGACTAATCTTCCTCCGGCTCTTTTTTTTGAGAATGAAAGTATATTTTATTTATAAAGATAACAAATTACAAACCGAATTATCCGTGGATGACTCAAAAGTCCTCTCGTTTCCCTTATTACCGAAATTAGTCACGGATCTGTCACCATTAATGACATTTATGAACTAATCTTTAACCATAAACGACGTCCCCTAAATAATCTACTCTCATTCCCAGAGCATGCGCCGCACAATTCGCATCTCTTGAGACATAATTGTTAGAAAAATATGGTGATTATATTATTTATGTACTAACAAAATAAAATAACGAAAATTAATTCTAATTAATCAAATTGCATGAATATAACCATAAAATAACAAATTGACGATTTGAGAAGAAGAATACAACCAATAAAAGTTTGTCGAGTCCCGTGTATCACACGGTGTTCTTAAGACGAATTACGACGTCCTAATTGGTGCAAGGGCCTCAATGCCACTTGGTCTCCCAAGATAAAATGACAATCAAGCTCAAGTTGTTGCACTACGAACAAGAGCTTCAACGAACTAGGAAAAACATTCAAACTATCACCGAATTTCTGAAAGAACTGAATAGGAGCAAAGAAGCTTTTTGGAGAGGAAGAGAAGTGTTTGTTGTTGGTGTGTTGAGAATGAACAAGAGATCACCTATTTATACATGAGGGGACCTTGAATGCCATGAATGAAAAATCATTAGTTACAACCTTTCATTAGTCCACTAAGATGAAAGTGCAAAAAACGTTTTATGCATTCAACTTTAGGTGACTATTCTCATTCACCATAAAACCATCTAATTAAAATGATTATTTATATCATTTTTTTCAACAATTCCCCACATGAATGAAATAGGCGACCAAAGACTCGATAGACTCGGTGATAGTTTTCTACGGTTAAGACTTGCACAGGATAGGTAGGTTATGAGCCTTTGAACCCTCCCTTATGAAAACATGCTTACTTTACTAACTAAATAGTAGACGTAATGTCTTTGAACTATCCGTTATTTGTGTAAATGATGACATGTCCCACACAAGAATCTGCCTGGCACATTCCAATTCTCATTATTGTGTCCATTTTGGCCTTGGACACGCGTCTGGTTCTGCAAGAGTTTGACAAGAGTTGTGCCCTCAACAACTCCCTTAGAAGCGGTCTCACTTCTCTCTCACATAGGTGATTTCTTAATTAAGAGTAACCCGCATTACTCCGTTCGGTTTTACCGACGCATAAGAATCATTAAAAACTTTTAGCTTAACCTCATTCCGTATGGGCATCACTGTTTTCATCATAGGAATGGACATTGGGAGAATCCTCACAGTGATCCATCACAATCTCTACAATTTAGTTGTCCCTTTTGAACCTAGTTCTTAGGATCTCTAGTCAGCTAGGTTGGGTATCCACTGTAAAGATTTTATTCTTTCATGGGCTTTAGTCTCATTCCCCTCGATGATTTATCAACTAGCTCTCTGTTCAACCCTTTGGTCAGCAGATCCCTAATGTTTTCCTTAGACTTCACATAATCTATAGAAATAATTCCAGTTGAGATTAGTTGTCGAATGGTGTTATGTCGTCGTCGGATATGACAAGACTTACCATTATACATCTTGTTCTGTGCCCTGCCAATAGCTGATTGACTATCATAATGTATGCAAATTGCAAGCACAGGTTTCGTCCACCTTGGAATATCCTCAACGAATTGGAGTAGTCATTCGGCCCCCTCCCCACATTTGTCTAGGACGACAAACTCAAATTCCATTGTGGATCTGGTTATGATCGTTTGTTTTGTAGATTTCCATGACACTGCTGCACCACCTAGTGTGAACACATATCCACTAGTGGACTTTGAGTCTTTCATGTCGGATATCCAGTTTGCATCAGTAAACCCCTCTATGACAGCTGGGTACGATGTATAGTGCAGCCCATAGGTACGAGTATATCTTAAGTATTTTAATATTCTTCCAATCGCTTACCAGTGCATAGCCCCAGGATTACTCGTGTACCTACTTAGCTTACTCACCGCATAAGCCAAGTCTGGTCTTGTACAACTTGTTAAGTACATCAGACTCCCAATCACTCTCGAGTATTCTAACTGAGAGAGACTTTCCCCTTTGTTTTTGGACAAATGTAAATTTACATCTACCGGTGTCCTGGAAATTCCAGAGCCTTCCTTGTCAAATTTTTCAAGGATATTATCCACATAATGTGTTTGGTTCAACACAAGACTATCAGACGTTCTTGTAATTTTTATCCCTAAAATTACATCAGCAAGTCCTATATCTTTTATCTCAAACCGAGATCGCAACATATCTTTAGTAGATTTGATCACCTTCACATTGCTCCCCACAATAAGTCATCTACTAAGTCAATGAGCACATCATCTACAATGAGCACATCATCCCCATAATGGTGACTGAGTCAAATATTCAATAAAATAGGCATAAGATGACATATTCATCTTGTGTATCTTTCATATACACACATTTGTCACATTCGTTGATTTTATAACCATTGATGATCATGACATTGTTAAATTTCACATGACATTGTTTTGGAGCTTGTTTCAAGCCATACAAAGACTTTACCAATTTACACACTTTCTTTTTTGACCTGAGGCTGAAAAACCCTCAGGTTGTTCCATGTATATTTCCTCATCTACATCCTCATACAAGAAAGCAGTCTTTACATTCATTTGATGTACTTCTAGCTTATGCAAAGCCGTAATGGCAAACATCATCCTAATGGAGGTTATTCTCGTCACAGAAGAATATGTGACGAAATAGTCTAGACATTCCTTTTGCTTATATCCTTTTATGACAAGTCTTTCCTTATATTTGTCTATAGTCTCATCTGCTTTTATCTTTCTTTTAAATATCCATTTGGAACCTAAGAGCTTACACCCCGGTGGAAGATCCACCAGTTCCTAAGTATATGATTTTATAGAATTGAGTATATTTCACTCTTAATCGCCTCTTTCCATAATGGCGCATCAGTGGACCTTATTGCCTCTGTATATGTGTGAGGTTCATCCTCAAGCATATATGTCAAAAAATATGAGCCAAATGATTTTTCTATCCTTGCTCTTTTGCTTCGTCTACGTTCTATCTCTTTAGGTTCTACCTCTTCAGGCTCTACCTCTTCAGGATTTATTTGTATCTGATTTTATTGAATATTTGACTCAATTCTAGAAGAACTTGATTCTTCCTCAGATTTCCATGGAAATATATTTTCGAAAACTGAAGCATTTCTCGATTCTATGATCATGTTCTTGTGCATATTCTCAATTTCAGATTTTTGCACAACGAACCCATACGCGTTGCTATTTTCTGCATATCTAATGAACGCACAGTCGACCGTCTTTGGACCATTTTTTACTGTCTTAGGTGGAGGAATAGCTACCTTAGCTAAACATTCCCACACTCGTAAGTAACCGTATGATGGTTTTACCCCTTTTCACAATTCATAAGGAGTCTTTTCTGCTTTTTGGGAACCTTATTTAAAACGTAATTAGCCGTGAGAATGACATCTCCCCACATGTTAGGTGGCAGCCCAGAACTTAAGCGCATTGCATTCATCATTTATTTTAAGGTACGATTTTTCCTTTTAGCCACACCATTTGATGCACAGTTTTTTGATATATAATCTCATTCTTAGCATATAAGTCAGCAAATGGTGATTCATACTCACCTCCATGGTCATTTTTTAGTACTTTGATTTTCTTATTAAGTTGATTTTCAACCTCATTCTTATAGAGAACAAATTTCTCTATAACCTCGTCTTTATTTTTCATTAAGTACGTAGTATTTTGTGCTATCATCTATGAACGTGACAAAATACTTGTTACCACCTTTTGATTCTGTTGATTTCAAGTCACACACATCTGTGCGAATTAAATCTAGGGGTTCAGTGTTTCTCACCACTGTTTGAAACGAGGTTCTAGTGAGTTTAGCTTCAACACACGTTTCACACTTATCATTAGAGTCAATTTAAACGTTGGTAAGTGTTTCATGTTAATTAACCTTCTCAAGGTATCATAGTTAACATGTCCTAGTCTATCATTCCACAAATTGGAAGACACAATCCAGCTTTATTATTCTTGTTGACAATAGTCATTACATTCATTTTGAACATCCCATTAGAAAGATATCCTTTGCCAACAAACATATCACTCTTGGACAAAACAACCTTGTCAGACTCTATGACAATGTGAAACCCATTGGTGTTTAGCAACGCACCAGACACCAGGTTCTTGCGTATCTCTGGAACATACAGGGCATTGTTCAGGGTCAGGTCCTTTCCAGAGGTCAGCTTGAGGATTACCTTTCTTTCCCCCTTTTATTGCAGAGGTTGCAGAATTCCCCATATACAGAACCTCCTCTTCCTCAGCAGGCTCAAATGTAGGGAACATATTCTTGTCAGCAGAGATATGCTTAGTGGCCCCAGTGTCCAGCCACCAGGTCTTGGGGTTGGAGTCCACCATGTTCACCTCAGTCACCATAACACACAAATTAATGTTGCCAACATCTTTGGTGACAGCTTCCAGCAGATTAGCCTCACGCCTCTTGTTTGTTTTGTTTTGTTACAATCCACAGACTTGTGGCCAACTTTGTAACAATTGAAACACTTGCCTTCAAATCTGGGCTTCTTAGAAACACCTCCTCTTGGGCCAAGTTTGGACCCCTGGACCTTGAACTTTTTGGTCCTTGAGTTTTGGTCATGTTCAACAACATTGACCTTAGCAGTGTTCATCCAGCTCCTTTTTTTCATTTCCACGGTTGTCTTCCTCAATCCGAAGATGAATCTCCAGGTCCTGCATGCTCATTTGCTTATGCTTAAGGTAGTTTTTGAAGTCTTTCCATGAAGGGGGCAACTTCTCAATGCAACATGTTACTTGAACGAGTCCATAAAGGCTTATTCCTTCATTTTGCATCTCATGCATGATCAATTGAAACTCAGAGAATTGACTCATCACAGTCTTAGAGTCCACCATTTTCCAATCAAAGAATCGGCCCACAATGAACTTCTTGGCCCCAGCATCCTGTCTTATATTTTTCTCTAAAGACTCCCACAAGCCTTTAGCGGTCTCTGAATGAATGTACACATTGTATAAATTATCAGACAAACCATTGAGGATATAGTTCATGCACAAATAGTCAGAACTATTCCATGCATTTATAGCAGCAACCTTTTGCAAGTCACCATTTTTCTCGTTAGTGAGCACGGGGGCCGTCTCAGTAAGGAATCTTGCAATGTGAAAGGTGATTAAGTAGAACTTCATCTTTGCTTGCCACTTCTTGAAATCAATCCAGTGAACTTCTCTGGTTTCTTAGCATGAGAGTCGGGTAGTGCGGGAACAAGTGCAGTTGGAGGTACCACCGTTTGCATGGTGTTCTCACCACCATTGTCACCACCTGAGGCATTTCCTTTTCCATTAGTCATTTTGTGTTATCTTTTTCTGAAAAATACACACACAAGTTAGTATAATTTTCCAGAAATATATAAACGATAATTCGTCTTAAGATTGTTAGAAAAATGTGGTGATTATATTGTTTATATACTAACAAAATGAAATAACGAAAATTAATTCTAATTAATCAAATTACATGAACATGAACAGAACTATAAATTGACGAATTGAGAAGAATAATTCAACCAATAAAAGTCTGTCGAGTCCCGTGTATCACACAGTGTCCTTAAGACGAATTACGGCGTCCCAATCGGTGCAAGGACCTCAATGCTACTTGGCCTCTCAGGATAAAACGACAATCAAGCTCAAGTTGTTGCACTACGAACAAGAGCTTCAACGAACTAGGAAAAACCTTCAAACTATGACCGAATTTCTGAAAGAACTGAATAGGAGCAGAGAAGCTTTTTAGAGAGAAAGAGAAGTGTTTGTTGTTGGTGTGTTGAGAATGAAGAAGATATCACCTATTTATACATGAGAGGACCTTGAAGCCACTTGAATGCCATGAATGAAAAATCATTAGTTACAACCTTTCATTAGTCCACTAACATGTAATTGAATCTGTTGTTATTACAAAATTCAAACAGCAATGAAAGATAGAAGATGAAAGTACAAAAAACGTTTTATACATTCAACTTTGGGTGGCTATTCTTATTCACTATAAAACCATATAATTTAAAATAATTATTTATATCATTTTTTTCGACAATAACAAATCTCCAGCCGACCAATACTAGTCAGCAAAGATCTGATTTTTCTTTTTTCAACCAAAACACCTTTATGTGCGAAAGCAGAGCACTCCTCATCCTCATTTACCATCCTAACCACCTCCATACAGTCAGTTTCAAAGCCACAGACAGTCAACCGCTTTCCAGAATAATTTCCATGCCAAGAATTAACGCTTGTAGTTCAGTTGCAATCTGCTTAAACTACGTTCACCCACAACAAGCCTAAGCTCACCATCACAGCCTTTTATTACCACTGCCAGACCAACCTTCTCTCCATTATTAACTACAGCTGCTTCACAATTCACCTTCCATAAGCCAACACTAGGAGGGTGCCACCTAGCTCCAGTATTATCATTCCTCCCCTTTGTTGTGCCAACCTTTTCTTTTATTGTTGTAAATACCATCTCTTCATCATCAAGAAGTTTAAGTGAGGAAGCTAGGATACTTGATTCACTGTGTCGAGGACAACAATCTCCGTTTGGACCGTTTCGTTTATTTTTACAAAATAATTTAGAATTTTTACAGTATGATTAAATAGAATGAAGCAAGAATTTGGAGTGTGTCCAAACCCACTTGGAACCACTGTATTGTCCTTAGCAACACTCACTAGGAAAATAAGACACAAAGTAACCAACAAAGCTGAATTATAATAGAAACTCAAAGACATGGAGAACAACCACTCTACCCTAATAAACCAAGAACAAAGATGATATCATAGAACATCAACCACCATCGTCATTGAGGAATCAGAAAGAAATACACTCAACTTTTTGGCCCTTCGTTCCCTTGTTAAGCAAGGAGCATGACAGAGTTGCAGCCACTCTTCAGATTTAATTTGCAGTATTGATCTATTCCCCAAATGTAATTAAAGCCAAACATTGGGCTGAAGGCCTGTAGTTTAGACTAGGCTGCTTGCAGCTCTAGAGCACTTTTCTTAGTTATTTGACTTCAATCGTTGATTATGATTTTTGATGCTTTGGGATAGCCCCCTTTGCGTAGAATGGTCTCAGAAGTAGTAAATAATGATAGGTTAGCGTTGACAGGTTCTGTCTTTGTTACTTAGTCATTTTTTGAGCTTCAAGAAATGGTTGCAACATAGAGATTGTCTAATGCTCCTTAGGTAATTTTCCAAGGTTCACTTTTTATGTAATTCATGAGAACGGATCGTGTTCATGTTGTATTTGATTAATGATTATCGTCCATTTTCCAAAAAAACCTAAAAAACTAAAACCAAACATAACTAGACCTGTAAATGGACCGGATCTTAATATGGACCCTCTCCGGATCCGTGATTTTTAAACGGGTTTGGATTAAAAATTTGACCCATTTATCCGTTAAAGACTCGGATCCGTTAACCCGTTCACTAAAAGGATCGAATCGGATCTGAATCTTGGTTGATCCCATCAATTAAGGACCTGAATCCGTTTAAAAATAATTAAATAATATTATTAATAAATATTAAATAATATGATAGTTCTCTAGATAACCTAAACATTTGTATCTAAATTTCCTCTAAAGTATAATTTGATGAAGTTGAAGGTTACTAATACCTAAGTTATTTATCTTAAAAACATTGAAGATCAAGTATTTTTGATTATATTAGTTTAAAGGCCCTTCTGTTGTGGATTTTTAAAAATGAGCCGTTTGATTACATGAACGGTTTAGACTTTAGGTTATGCTCTCTATTTCTGCAATAGTTGGCAAACTTTTCTATTTCGTTTCAATATTGGTTTCAGCAAGTTTTCTATTTCTGCAATAGTTGGCACTCTCTTCTGCTCGATTTTGTTAGCATAAACCTTTAGGTTATGCTCTCTGATAAATTCTTCTTCTTCGTCTGAGCTTTCTTGTTCTAATGAATCTGAATCAGACTCTTCTAAAGGGGATTCATACTCTTCTTTAGAATCTTCTGAATTCATCCCTTTATTTACCAATATTTCACTGTGACCTTTCAAATGGTCTTTCAGCAACAGAACTGGTTCTAAAACTGGCTTATAATCACCACTCTTCACGGACGATCTCTGATATTGATCTGTAAATCTCAGACTTGTAACGCTTACCGCATTAGTAAGACAAGATTCCCAAAAGAATTTGTTATTCTTTTTAAAACCAATCATTTGTGGATTCTGAACTATCGTCTGTTGAAGAAGAAGAAGAAGAAAGTCATTTCTAATTAACACGTCTGCTCCTTGACTTTCATATTGCTAGATAATTTTTATGACAAAAGTTCCTCCGCCCAAGGAACTTTAATGTGACGAGCCACTTTAATGTCACGAGCCATAGTATCCATGATTATTTCATTTTCTCACATGGTTATTCCAGTAACTGATCTTGGAGCCTTTTCCCAATATTCTTCAGGTATGGCATATCTTTTGGCAAGAGAATACCCTGATCTACTATCTACAAAGGCATGTAGATGGTATATTCTATATATGAGAAATTTCAATCCTATAGTGATGTAATTGCTGAATCTGTAAACCTGCTTTATTTGTTCTTTGTTTTCTGCAATTTTGCCAGACAGTTCAATGAAAGGATTGATTTCTCTTTCATCGGGCTTGTTGATGGGATCAAAAGGCTTAACCTGTTGTATAATAGGTTCTATAATAATGCCTTCTTCTTGCATTCTTGTAGACACATCAATAGAATCAAAAAACTCTTTTAATTCCTTGTTCTGACTTAATGAAGTTTCTAACTTCATTCTCTTCAAATCTTCTTCCAAATTATGTGTAACACCCCACCCCAAAATTTTCTTTTTTACCAGGATTAGACGGGTTACAGAGGATTGTAACCGCGATGTTAGTTTTTATCGAATTAATATTTGAGTTTAATATCGAGATTCTCTCGGTTCTGGGGAAGATAGAATTTATGACACTGCGGGTGTAGAATATATTAATACGAGTCATCCGGTATGTCTGGAATATTTTCCGGAGCTACGAGCTGTTTGTAATGAATTTATCCAATTTACGGAAGTAATAAATGTTAATTACTTTACCGTAAAAAGGTGACCTTACGATAAATCGAGAATTTGAGGAATTTTCCTTCGAAAAAGATGTAGAGGAAGTTAATACGAACTCGTGGGTATGCCCTATGAATTAATCAGAGTTCGTATGCGAAAGTTATGCGGGATAATGTGTTGTTACCATGCGGTAAAAGTAAATAGCAAAATATCTATTTACTGTTCACGATAACTTTTTATGCGCTGATCTGGGTCGTTGATTTCGTGTGGATCAATCTGGGCTGTTGATTAAATATATATATATGGGGAATCTTTCCCGATTCGGGAAGTTTCTCGCCCCTCTCTCTCGATCCCTCTTCTCTCTCTCTCTCCCTCTTTCTGTTTCACCTCCGGCGAAGCCACACGGCGGCGAGTGGTGCCTCGCCGTGTCTCTGCCAGCAAGCCCAGACCCTTAGTTGCAACAGAGACGTCGGAATCGGAGCACTGCTGAGGACGAGAAAAATGCCGGCGAACTGCCCAAGCGAGATGGGGGTCGAGGTGGATCAGAGGAGCACTAGGGAGATTCGTGGAAACTGTAGGAGTTGCCCAGTAACTTGGAGAGAGAGGAGAACGCCTGGAGAGCTTCGTCGGAGAGGGTTCGCCGGGGAGATCTGCTGCATATTCATCGAGGTATAAAACCTCCACCTCTCCTCTCGATCTTAGCTTTTTAGGGTTGTTGGGATGTGGTAGGAGTTGATTTTGTAGGCTTGGAAGCCTAGTTTGGGTGGAAAACCGAGTTTTCCTGCGAACCAGTTGATCGGAAAGTTTGAGGGTAAAAATCCTGGTTTTTACTGCGGTAAAATTACTTTTTACTGTTTTACTATGGTCTGAAATGTCATAACTGCTCCTGGTAGTTTAGGGTAACTACAGGGGTGCCATCAGAGCTGAAATTCCAGAAATACCCCTGGTAGTTTGAGATAATTACCAGACTGCCCCTGAGTTGGAAATTCCATAAATACCCCTGTATGTTTTGTCTATTTACAGGGCTACCACTGGATCTGAAATCTCAGAAATGCCCCTGACAGATTTATATATTTACAGGGCAGCCATTGGGTTAAAAAGACCATACTGCCCTGATTGTTTTCTCTATTTACAAGGGCTGTCATTAGGGCTGAAATTTCTAAAATACCTCTAGCAGTGTAGCATTTTCACCAAGCTCCCATTAAAGGTGAATTGACAATAATGCCCTTGAGAATTTTAGTTAACTACAAGGGTACCTTAGAATGGTTTTACCTAAATGCCCTTGAGGGGCTTTATATATATTTTCCGTGATTGTCTTTATTTCATATTATTTATGTGTTTGTGTGTGGCTGTTGTTTATATGTACGTTGGCATGTTAGGGTTAATCCCAGACAATTAGTTGATCGTTAATTACCTCCGTGGAGAGATTAAATTCCATGTATGCATTAGGCGTTGCTACCCTTTTTATTAGATCGACTGATAAGTAGAAAAACGGGATTTGCCCGGTTAGGACGTTAGTAAAATAAGAGCTACGTGTGGCTTGATCCGTGAGGGCAGAGTACGTAGGCAGCCTGACCGGGATTCGGGTGCAGTCACAATTAATATTAGAAACCTATATCCTCTAAAATGTTTGGTTTAAGATCTAAATGTGGAAATCGGGATAACCTCCGGTTGTGAGGACTATTCTGGTTTCATTTGGACCGTTTGAAAAAGGGTGGGAAAAAGGGTTATCCTTTCTCAAGGGGGATTACGAGTAAATATCTCTTGGGATGGGTCCCGCACGTCCTATCCCAGGTTTAGAGAGGTAACCTCGGGCTAGGGCATGACATTATGTCCCTGTTGCTCCTTGGCTTCGTAAAACTCTTTATATTTTTGTTCGACTAGGATATGAGCTTCATTTTGTCTTTGGTTTTTCTTCGTAATTCTGCAATGAAACATTCTTGATGATAAGTTTCACCTGTACTTTTACAGTACATGGGAACTGAATTATTATCATCACAATTGCAGTAATCACATGTAAATCTTCCTAGATTGGGTGGAAGTTACTATAATATCAGTAGCCTCTTCCTTCTAATTTAAGACTTTTAAGACAAACATAAGACAGGATCTATCCTCTTCTTCTTCAGAACTTTTTTTGAAGTATTTTCTATTTCACTTTCTGATAGGAACTCAAGAGAATATATTGAATCATTATCTTCATCAGAATAGGCTATCTCAAAATCTTTCAGGTTTGCAAATTCTATTGCTTCGTTATATTCTTCAATCATAACCTTCTCATATCTCTTGTCCTTTTTAGGACATTTGTTTGCATAATGTCCTTCGGCTTTGCAAAGCCAACATATGCACTTTTTCACTTCTCGAAAAGAATTCGAAGAATTGGTTATTTTTCTTTTCAAAAATCTCTTCCTAGGAGGAGATCTTTCTCCTGCAGAGCTCTTTTTGAAGAAGTTTTTTTTTTCTGAATTTATACTTCTTTTTAGAAGCAAAATTTTTCCTCTACTTGTTGCTGGAGAACCTTTTCTTGTATTTTTTCTCTGTGTGACATCCCCACTACGTTGGTGTCTCCAATATCTTGGGACACATGTTTTCCACTCCTCTGAGTTGCTTCTTTGCAGTTTTGGATTTTCTGTTTTCAACACATTGCTTTCTCAGGAGATCCCTGACTCTTTCAACAGTTCCTCCTACCGTAAAAACGTCAAAGGATTTTCTTCTAAATATGGTGCTACTGCATCGTTCCATGGTTCTGGTAACTTCCTGTAATAGGTTCTAACCAGATCCTCATTATCTAGGTCTCTAATGGTACAATAGTAATTTTGGAACTCATTAATATACTCTTCAAAGTATCTCATGTTGAAAATGCTCAACTTTTGAATATTTGTCTTAGCTCTTTCTTTAGACTGTTCATTGTGCCCAGTAACGTCTCCACAAAATTGTGCATAGATGGAGCATGCGAAATCTAGAGTATTATTAGTTTGAGCCAATTTGGTTGCCCAATCAGGCCATTGAGAGCTTCGCTTGAAAGACTGATACCACTTCTAGACTATGCCAGTTAAGGTGGACTCATAATATGCATGAGCTTCCTCGTAGGCATATTTAGACAATACCAAAGCCTGAGTTAGCCTTAGGCTATTTACCCAGCTGTCTATTGTCTTTCTCTTGTCTCCTACCCTATCAAGGTCAAGATAAACTCCTCTTTCAGATATTGATTGTCCCCATTTGGGTTCTGTAGGGATGTACTTCTAAGAACTTTGTTCTCCTGGTTTCCCTGTAGGAGCCTGTCCTTTAGGAAGTTTAATCTTATTTTCTCGAATGATATTAGTGGGGTAGTTCGTGATATTCTGAACTATAGTGATTCCTTGGGGAATATTTTTAGTTTCCATTGTTGAGAATTCTCCTGGTTCTTCTTTAGCTGCTTGATAATGATGAATATTCCTTTTGTTCTTTTTCAGTTGCACCTGAGAAATTTTTTTATGATCTTTTTAAGCTCTTCGGTAGATTCATATATTTCCGCTTGTTCATACAAGCTCTTCAACTTTTCTAATTTTAGCATCATCATAGGTCTTTTAGCATCTTCTTCCTCAAAAGATTCTTCAAGACAAGAAGTTGGCTTAGTTCTAAAAGTACTAACTTCCTTATAGCTAACGAATGAATGCCTATGAAATTGTAAGCTTATTTTCCTCTCATGTCTTCATAGATAGAAGCATTGGTATTTTCTACCTGTCTAGCTGGAGGTGTCATATTCCATTCTCTTGGGAATGTTACGTCATGTCATTTTGTGATATGCTTCTGTTCAGTATGATTTATTAGATTGGTGAGGATTGATGTTGTAATCCCAGGGCTGTTGAGAAATCTGGTGTTTGGGCTTACATTCGAGCTCATCAGTTTATAATAGATACGATAATCTATCGCAAGCTCCATCATTCCTTTCTTTATGGAAATTCCATCTGTCTTGATTTTCTATCTTAAACAGTGTGCTGCATCTCTGAGATGTGTGGTGAAGTTTGGAAAAACATTGAAATATGTAACTTGGTTGCATAGAGAAGCTTCTACTGTTCCTAACAAACTTTTCTTAAAGTCTGTTATTCTATCATCTTGTAACACACATAGAATAGAACAGTCTATACCGTCTCTGGCTAAAAGCTTTATTCCTACTTGAACTGCCCCAATATGCATGTAGAAATATTTCTTCTGAAATGCTTCACTTACTTCTTTTGGAGTGATTAACCTGATGCCGGTTTTTCCTCCTGTGGCAGGAACTGTTAGTTCAAGAATCTTGAACATGTGAGAATCCATAAGGAAATATCATCTCCTATAGATCTCATTAAGCTTGAGTCTAGGAACCGATGCTTCTCGCATACTAGATTCAATTTCATTGTACTCGAATTCTTGAGCATTGATCAGCTATACAGGCATAGTGTTTCTTTTACTGAGTATTCTACTCAGCATCTTCACATCTCTTCTGGTTGAAGATGTAGATTTGGACGAGGACCAAGTAAGGAGTTTAGGTTCACTAAACTTAAACTCACTTTCTCCTTTTGGTAAAGGGGGTATGATTATTTTGCTAGCTACGTTTTGAGCTATTTGTTCTTCATTGATCCCTTCTCCTTCTTGTATCTTCATTTTTTCTATTCTTGATTGCAGTCTTGCTATCCTGCTGTTTAGCTCCTGGAATTGATTTTTGAGATCAATACTCATCTCTGGAGATAAGCGATCTTATAATTCTGCTGATGCATTATTGCCTTGACATTATCATGTACTGTTTCTGTAGGAAGGACAAAGCTTAGAGCTTTATCATCTTCCTGATTTGCTTTTATTTCAGCTCTATAATTCATCCTAATCCAGTGATCATAGTTTCTAAAAGCCTTTTCAGTGATTCTTGAGAAGATTTTATCTCAATTGCTTGCTAACGAATGTTGTCGGCGAGATGCTCAGTGCGAACTAGCTTCTTTTCAATATCCAATAGATATTGTTTTTCTTTGAGATAATCAAGTTTGGCTTTCAATCTTGCCAAGTGTAGAACTTATCTCTTCAAATTGCTTGAACTTGAGATGAAATCTTTCAAGTTGTATTGCAACCTAGTCTGAGGTCGTTCTCCTAGATAGATGATCTAGATATTCAATTAGGCTTGGTTTGGAATGATCAAGCTCTTCAACCCCGACTTCTCTTTGGAGGTAGATAAGATCGTCGTAGAGTGTGTTTAATACTCTACAGATGTACTCTATCGAGTATTGGTCTTCTTGAATATGTCTTGAATGAAAGCAATTTTGCCACTTATCAGTACATTTTGTAATACAGAAGGACTAATAATTTTTGAGTTTAGATTCTTTTTTGCTAGACAAAAGAAGCCAACTTTGTGGCATAAACCTTGATAACCTGCTTTTGAGCCAAGCAGGCTCTGATACCAGCTATGGCGGATCTAACCGAGACTCAAAACGTTCAGCGGAGTCTGATCGTAATCAAAAAATTCTTGTAGAACTTCAATTTGTTCTTCAGTTCATTTGATTCTTTGTTGAACTTTGAAGATAATATCCCAGTAATTTTTTGTTTTCTAGAAACATTATCTCTGTATTTTACCAATATTCTTAGTTTTCTTTTTTCGTCTTTAGCATAAGCTAATAAATCAAGTCGGATAGCTATTAAGTTTGCTATTGATGATGAAAAATAACTGTTTACCTTCGAGTGAGATGATGAGTTTATATTTACAGTATGTTAGATGAACAAATTCATAGACATATGCCCACCATGCTCCGTCAATTTTTAAAAGAAAACAATAGAACACACAAATAGGTTAAAATGGTAATAACAGAATATTCTTTAAAGGAATATTCCTTACAGGTATGTTATTGATAGCAAATTAAGAGTTTAGGTATTACCTTGCTAACTTTACAAGTTCAGGTATCATTTTGACAGTCCTTTAAAAATCTAGACACATTTGGTGTATATTACCCTAATTTTAATACATACTTTGAGTTTACTTAGTCTCGCTTACATCACATTTTTAAATTATGAAATATTATAAATATGGTAAACGAATATAAAGCAAGAACAAGATTTTTCTTTATATTAACAAAACCAATATCACATCATGTTAAGAAACACGAATTCTGATAGTAGGTAAGGGGAGATATGTATCCGTAGTGTCTTTGACATTTTGAGATTAATGAAATGAAATTATCATTATTCAAAAAATAATAATTCTAACAGTCTTATTTTGTATTTAGTATTTATCATAAAATAACATTTTTTTATGTGTGGAAAACCATCATGTAACATTAAAGCCACTAAATTCGATAAAATTCTGAATGAGGAAAGAAACGTGAAATTAGAAACTCATCAATTGCCTAATTAGCTGTGTAATGTTCTCCATTTACTGCTCAAACATTCTCTGTTGTATCTCGCATAGTAAAAAATCATGAGAGAATGACAAACAACTACCTTAAAAAGAATCAAAACATAAAAAACCTAACTTTCAACATATTTAAACAAATAAGGACATGAGCCTAGGCCCAAGAGACATTTGATTCAAACCTGACTTTTCAATTAAAAAAAGGGACTAAAATCTTCAAATTATTAAAAAAATTACGTGAACTGCCACTAACCCATCTCATAACTTTATCTTCCTCCTGATGATGCACAAGTGCATGACCTCTCTATTTCTCTCTCTCTCTCTTAGATTGACTGTAAAGTTCAATTGGATGACGCCGTAGATCTCCTAACTGACACAGATGACATCCTCCTCTCGACGAAGACAGTTGCAACAACTAGGTGATGGTTGTGGCTTAGATCAATTTCAACTACTTTTTTAGATCCGATTCAAAATGGTGGTAGGTGGATTAATGAGAGACTAAGCGCTGGAATCCAATCTGATTCAACGATTGTGTGGTGGAATATGATCTAATTCAATGAATGTATGATGATTACTTTGTTTCAGATTTGGTTTTTGTGTTGGTGTTGATTTTTGACTAGGAATAGAGTATGTTCTACTATCATTTGATATGTGTTAGTTGAAATAACTTCAGCAGTAGCAGCATCATTTCAATTGACAGTAACAACATCACTGTAACATCTTCAACAGTAGCAGTATCATTACAATTGACAGTAACAGAATCATTGTACGGCTTCAGTAGTAGCAACATATTTATAACTGCTTCAGTAGCAGCAGCATCATTGTAACAACTTCAGTAGCAGCAGCTGCATTGCAACAATTCTAGGAAATGTAGCAACACTATTCTAGCAAATGTAGCAACAAAAAAATTACAACAAATGTAGTAACAGCTAGAGCAAGACATATTGTTTTTACGTGAAAGCAAGACATGACTAAGTTTGATTTAATTTAATTTGTCTAAGGTTAATTTGGTAAATCAAACCACAACACATAACAAGCAAAAAAAATTTGTCCTAGTTAAAAATTATTCTTATTTATTTAATGATAATATAAGTGAATTTATTTGTGTTCGAGAAGGTTACGTCATTTTCAAAAAAAATCAATTTCAGAATCCAAATCGCTCTCTTCCTATCCAAATCCATTTCGTCAAATCCCCTCTCTTCCATATCCAAATCCATTTCGTCAAATCCCCTCTCTTCCTATCCCATCCTTCCCACTTCAACCAACCTTAATACCTCGCCACCTTGGGGAGCACTTCAACCAACCTTAATACCTCGCCACCTGTCTCCCCAAGGCTAGTTTCGTCCACCCACCTCCCGACTTTCTCCATTGACTAGTCAAACCCTTGCACACTATTACTCGGAACCCCTATAGAATAATACCTCCGTCTTTCCCGAAATAACCTTTTCCCGAATATAAAATTACAAAAACGCAACAAAAGAAGCAAAAGACAAAAACCAAACGTGCCGGAGACAATACTCCCCTGCACTCGACCACACCCAAAACACTAACCTCACCACAATCTCAACCATAAAAGAATCAGGAGATTTATTAGATCTGACATGGCGAGTGCGGCCTAGTATTAATAAAGAAGATAAATAATAAATTAAAATGTTAAGCAAATGTCGGACGTGATGTGAAATATAGTGAGTTATAGATGCGAGGCAGGGGATTGTGGCTGCTGTCACAGTTGGGGGTTTGTAAGGTAGCATAGACGAGTTGAGTTTCTCATTACTGTAATTGTGAGTGTGAGTCTCAGTCTCTCTTAGTTTGGGTTTCCTGACTCAAATTCTCTTGGTTTATCGTTTTCTCTCCGTAGATCTCAAATTGTGTTCCTTTCATTTCTTTTGTCTTCTACTCGCCGGTGAAGGGGATTCAATATTGGCCGTCAGATGAGCGGACTTTAACTTGACCGGGGCGCGTGATCCGATATCCCGGCGATGGGGCAGTGCTACGGCAAGACTATTCCGACAGGGGATAATGACCAGTCCGGGACCACCGTCGCGACCTCCTTCCAGTCTCCGACGCCGGCGTCGCAGCAGGGGGTGCGGAGCGGCGGCGCCGGGAGCGTGAAGAGCACGCCGGCGAGGTCGCAGCCGAGCCCCTGGCCGAGTCCCTACCCGCACGGCGTATCGGCCAGCCCGTTCCCCGGGGGAGTGTCGCCGTCGCCGGCGAGGTCGTCGACGCCGGGGAGGTTTTTCAAGAGGAGATTCGCGCCGCCGTCGCCGGCGAAGCATATCAAGGCGTCACTGGCGAAGCGGTTCGGGCAGAAGCCCAAGGAGAGTCCGATTCCGGAGGAGCAGGGAGTGGAGCCGGAACAGTCGCTGGATAGGAGCTTTGGGTATAGCAAGAATTTCGGAGCTAAATATGAGCTTGGGAAAGAGGTGGGGCGAGGGCATTTCGGTCATACTTGCTCCGGTAGAGGCAGGAAAGGCGAGCTCAAGGACAAGCCTCTGGCCGTTAAGATCATCTCCAAAGCCAAGGTACAGTTCAATTTCGGTATCATTTGTTTTCCTGATTTGTTATTATTTCGGAACCTTTTGATTCCGGAATGTAATTCTATTTTGGTAGAAAATGCGGTAGAGTGAACATACATGGTAGTAATTTAGATAGAATATATGCAATTACTGTCGTATGGAAATGTGAAGATGGCAATGTCTGTGGATATGCAGTGTAACAAACAGTTTCACACTGTTACTTCTAGTCATTACACTAAAATACATACATGGAAATTGTCCTAATATAACAATATTTTTGTAGACTAGATACTCGATAGTAAAGGATTTGGTTTAGTTGGCGGTTACCCTGAATGATGACAGATAGAAGCAGAAGTGCTTCGAATCTTATGTTACTGTTCAACTGTGGCCACGTTGCTATATGTCTATCAATCTTTGCGATACGCTTCCGTTTCTTGTGATTGCATTAACACATAGTGATCACCAGTGTGTTATGATTGCGTTATCATTGGTGTATACGTGGCAGTTTTGCAGATGATTGTAACCATTTGAGTTCTGATCTCCATTAATTTATTCATTTCTCTCGTGTTACATGAGAAAAGCATTGTTATAGTTTCTGAATTTACTAGCCAGAAGCTATGCAAAGGTATCTTTGGTTTTTTTGGTGTCGAATATCCTAGGTCACAACAAGTGTCCTACATCACCAGTCTCGCTTATTGTATTTACTAAATGTGTCTGCATCTCTCCTAGTTGATTTATTGCATGGTTATTAACGTCCTGTACTGATTGTGTAATCTCCGGTGTTCACATATTTTTTTTGGGTCAATTGTCTCCACATGGAAATTGTATTGAAGATCGTGAGTATCCGAGTTCTGATATATCGTTTGTTTCTCTTTCAACACAAGAGTTGTCATGGTTAATATTCCTAAATCACTAGTCAAAGCTGTTATAAAGGTAGTTTTTTTCCAGTTTCCTATGTCCTAGGTCCCCAGTTTGGTCTGCAACACAACTTTAAAATGTTGATAACTTTAAAATTGAGTTATTGGGTTTACTCAAAATTGGTAATGTACAACTGGGAATTCATAAGAATACAAATACAATCTATCGTCAGAACTGTTTATTTATACCGGAAATAAATCTGGTGTATAACCTGATTCTGAGTGCATCGAGGAAACTGTGACAATATTGGTGCTCAGGTGATTTGAATGGTTCTCGTGCTTCCTTTAATCATTTTTTCCTTTTTGGGATTCTCTTTCATCGTAGTGGTATCTAATTTGGTAAACACTGATTTTATCCCCCGTACATTGTATAATATGTGTCTTAACCAAATTCATTTGACAGATGACAACGGCCATATCAATTGAAGATGTTCGCCGAGAGGTGAAGATATTGAAAGCTCTATCTGGGCATAAGCATCTTGTAAAATTTTATGATGCATGTGAAGACGCCAATAATGTTTACATTATCATGGAGTATGTATATCTTATTTTCTATTCATCCTTTTTATTTGGAGGAACAAGCATTGTAATTATGGACATTTCAAAATATCCACTTATATTTCCTTTTAAATGTCATTAATGTGTGTAATTAGTCAATGAAAAATGACATGCATGTTTACTGGTAGAGGTGTCAAGTGCCATAAGATTCTTACTGTTTTGATTTATTATTTGAGGATTTGTGTTTTCTTTTCAGACTATGCGAAGGTGGAGAACTTCTTGACAGAATTTTATCCAGGTACTCTCTTTGGCAGTTTTCAATTTTTATTCATTAAATTAGAAGATTGTTTTGTATGTTGAAGAAGTCACTATAAATGCAGAGGTGGAAAGTATGCAGAGGAAGATGCAAAATTCATAGTTGTGCAAATTCTAAGTGTTGTTGCATTTTGTCATCTTCAAGGTGTCGTGCACCGTGACTTAAAGCCAGAGGTTTCGATATTCAACCTCAATGTCTTAATTATTACTTGGTATCACTTCATTTTATCCCTCCAAT
The DNA here is from genome assembly GCA_951800085.1 of Comarum palustre. Lineage (NCBI taxonomy): Eukaryota > Viridiplantae > Streptophyta > Magnoliopsida > Rosales > Rosaceae > Comarum > Comarum palustre. Next base: position 17,551,778 of record OX637581.1, on the reverse strand, counting down.
GCATTGGTAATTATATTCTCTCGTTATTGCTCAACAGAATTTCCTTTTCGCTACTAGAGATGAAGAAGCTGATATGAAGCTTATTGATTTTGGTCTTTCCGACTTTATTAGACCAGGTACTTATTGAACTCTTTTTAGGTACCTGTCGACTTTTTAATCCTCAAATGTTATGGTTCTACTGAATGGATCATAGTATCATGTATACTTGGCACTCTGGGTCCGCATTTATAACTGTAATGACGTCTTCCAGAAATAAAATTCTTCTTTGGTTTTGCACCCGCCTCAAATAAACTGTCAGATGTTGATTTGGTTTTTCTCTCTTGGCTGTCCTTTGGTTTTTTAAGAAATTTGTCTGTGTTTAATTGAACATCCAAGACTAATCACCTTTAAATTTATTATCTGGTAAATCTGCGAGTGCTATATATAATTTTATAAAGCAGATAATTTAATAATTTTCAATAATTCTCCTTTGATAATTCTTGACAAAATAATTTGATCTGATTACAAGTTTGTAAGATAACTTAAGTTGTTTTTTTTGGCACCAGAAAATGCCATACTATAATGAACATAATTGTGGTCCCACATGTAGAGTTTTTCAGATGACTTTTGTTTTATGTTGAAGTTACAATGCCTGCGCTTTAGATTGAACTTTCTCATTACGTTCTAGATATGTGAGAACTAACTTATGGCCATGCATATATATATGCAGACGAAAGACTTAATGATATTGTTGGAAGTGCATATTATGTTGCACCTGAAGTCCTGCATAGATCTTATAGCCTTGAGGGAGATATATGGAGCATTGGTGTTATCACCTATATCCTGCTTTGCGGAAGCCGGCCTTTCTGGGCACGAACAGAATCAGGAATTTTCCGTGCAGTCCTAAGAGCTGATCCTAGTTTTGATGATCCACCATGGCCTTCTATGTCGCATGCGGCCAAGGACTTTGTAAAACGGCTTTTGAACAAGGACTACAGAAAGAGAATGACCGCTGTCCAGGCCTTATGTAAGCAAATTACTTTTATTTCTGTTGTCTATAGCACCTGGATGATAACTTTGCCTTCATCTACCCCTCCCACGTTCTAAGTAAATCTATATTAGGGAATAGGTGGGGGTATTTCCATCTATTTGGTGGTTCTGCATGTTTAAACTGAATGTCCATTGAACTGTTTCATATGCTTCAGTGATTGTATTTAAGAAAAAGATTTGGTGATAGCAGCATCTCATAACCCAGATAAATTTATTCCTGTTAGTGTTGATGTCAATATTCTTAGGGAAACAATAATGTTGAATCCCAATAGCGTGTTCATCAATTCTTCTTTACTAAAACACAAAAGAAGATTTTGATTATGTAATTGGCCCTTTTTCTGTTAGTTCTTCGCTAATAATCACAATTACTGTTGCAGCTCACCCATGGTTGCGAGATGATAGTCGCTCTCTCCCTTTAGATATATTGATTTATAAATTAGTAAAATCATATCTGCATGCTACACCTTTCAAACGTGCAGCACTTAAGGTACATCAATTAACATCTTTCTGAATTGTCCACATTTCTGAATTTAACATCTTTATACATCAATTAAGGATTGAGAATTTCCATATATTTTTGGATATCAAGCTTACAGTTCAGTTTTTTCACGTCATAAATGCAGTCTCTTTCAAAAGCTTTAACGGAGGATGAGCTGATATATCTTAGAGCCCAATTCATGCTTTTGGGACCAGATAAAGACCAACGGATCTCTCTTATTAATTTCAAAGCAGTTAGTGACTGCTCCTAGCTAGTTCTTTTAATTTGAGATTTGAGTGTAGATGATTTACTAAAGATGAACATCTATTATTTCCTTATTTTCTTTTCATTTGGTACTTTTACATTACACAAGTCATTTATCGAGGAAATTGAATTTTGCAGGCTCTTCAGAGAAATTCAACTGAAGCTATGATGGAGTCAAAAGTTGTTGATATTCTAAATGCAGTAAGGCTTATTTCAATACTAATGCAGATATTGTGTTAGTTCTTAAATATTTCAACCCCTTGCTATTTGGTTAAACTATGATTGTTTTTGTTTATTCTCTTCGAATTTACTATAATCAGCTTTTAATGAACACCCTATTTGATTGCAGATGGAACCACTTGCGTATAGGAAAATGGACTTTGAAGAATTTTGTGCTGCTGCAATCAGCACGCATCAATTGGAGGCCCTTGAAGGATGGGAGCAGATAGCATCTACTGCTTTTGAGCACTTTGAACGCGAAGGCAACCGAGTCATATCTATTGAAGAACTGGCCAGAGTATGTTCAATTATGGCTTTTTTCTTTCTTTCATTTACATTCAAAGTCCTGCATTTTTTCATATACAGGTTGCATTTCTGACTTCATTTCAATCATGATACTTGTCACTGCAGGAATTAAATCTGGGCACTTCTGCCTATTCAATCCTCAGAGATTGGATCAGGAACACAGATGGAAAGCTTAGTTTCATGGGATATACAAAATTTTTGCATGGTGTGACGATCCGTAGCTCCAACACCAGGCACCATTAGTTTTATTCTTTTTTTTTCTATTTAATTTTAGCGTTTGACATATAGGTTTCTTTAAGATTCATGGGTTTAAATCTTTCAGATGATTTGTGGAAATGTTAAATTTTTTTTTCTTTGGGGGTTGGGGTAAAGAAAAAATGTGTATAAATGAACAGGTTAGTCGAGCCAGTTGGGAATTTTGGAGCCTGTCTTGAGTTGAGGTACTTCTACCCAAATGAAGGGAGTTTAGATCTGCAGCTTGCCTGTGATGACCAAGTCCGCACTGAATATGACCTTGAATTCTTATTTAGCTATTTGTGAGGAAACGGTGAACAGAAAAAATCACAGAATTGATTGCTTGTGAGTTGTGTCTTATGCTCACATCATTTTTGGATTAGTTGACCTCAGTATTTCAATGGCTACTTGAAGTTGAAGGAAGGCTTGCTGGGCTACTTCACCCACAATCATAGCTTCCCATAAATCACTCCCCAAGTTAGACTGCCCTGGGCTGCTGGGTGTGTATATAATGAGGTCAACTGCCGATTAGTATAGGTCCATGGGTTAGATTATCAAGATTGTAAGAGGCAAAACCACCCCTTGCATCTGTCAATTGACCCTTGTAGAAGCAATTCTACTAACCACCACTTGTGAGATGTACATCACAATAGAATTACCTATGACGAAACCTTGAATATAAACTGATACTGGAAATATGAGAATTCATGAAATTGGAGTTGAAAGCTTTCTAATACCCAGAAGAGAATTTGTAAAGGTAATATGTTTCGAAACTTAGGATACACTTATGATTAAGACGATGTTATGTCAAATGGTGGGAGCATCAACGCATCAGGTGCCATATGAAAATTTCATGGATCTCATCAACGCATCATGAGATACATCTACCTATTATTAATATCTAGTAGTTTGATGAATTTTCGCTTAATGTATTATAGATCCCCATTGGCCAATTCATGATGTAATTAGAGGTGTATTTTAACATATGGATTGTGGTTATGAATTTGATGAGGGATTTATGCCCTTGTATCAACCTCTCATTTGATGGTGTCAACATTTTGATTTGAACAAGGACCTAGTCTAATAGAAGAAACCAATAAATACTTCAACTAGGTTATCTTGAATTGTCACATATTCGAGTCATGTTCTTTGCATTTGAAAATGTTGTAGTTTATAATAGCTCCGGCCTCCGCATGCTTTGCATATCTTTGTAGTTGTATAACATTTTTACACTATTGCAAGGTTTCAAATTTAGAATGAAGCGATGACCCCATCTGTCTCCTTATAAAACAAAAGCATGAATCTGGCAACAACTAACCCTAGCTAGTTGTGGATGCAAATAAACAAAGAAAACCAGCAAGACAGATACACAGCTCGACAGTATTATACCAAATGTGAGACAAAGACAAACTAGCATAAATGAAAAACCCAGATATTATTTCTTATTTCAAGCTAGATCATATTGGAAAGTAGGACATATAGATACTTAATCCTAATGTAATATGTATTATTCGATCTATTTGGATCCAACAAAACTTGAAAGAGATTTCTAAACCAATCCCACTCCCAGTGGTCCTCGCAACCTCCAAAACTAATCGTTTAGAAAACAAACGAACCTCGAGTCTAATATGAAATAAGCTTTGAAGTTATATATAAACAGGAAACTGTCAGGTAAATGGGAAAGGAAAAGACTTCCGAACTTGTATGTACGTGTGCGTCCGAAATCGCCGGCATAGTTTTTTTTGAATATCTAGTATCAGCTCAATTGTCAATATCGTTCCCATGTTTAAACTGCAGTACATGATTATGATGAAGCAATAATTAAATAAGGTAGGGGCTGGTCGAGGTTTCAATTTCTTCACCTTTCAGCCATCTTGAACTTACTAATCGCCAAACCCTTCCTGAAAAACAAGTAAGGTAGGGATCCTTATCCTCTTGAGTTTGCAACACAGAAAGTTCCAAGAGATATGGTAATTCCTATGAACAATGGACTCTACCAATTTATTTCCTTGACTTTCATTGATGACAGTTTCACAACACAACATGAAACCTCTACCTCATTTGGTGACATGAAGGCTGAAATGTGTTGCATGCTAATCGTTGAAAACGCCAGCGAAGACTTGCAAGTAATATCTGAAACAGATTCTTAATTGATCATAAATAAGCTTCTGAGAAAAGTCGAAACTGATTTATTTCTGTTTTGGGGTCCTATCTAGCTAGAATTGAACCACGACACAGGGTCTACCATTTATGCAGCTCGATCCCAACTGAAACCTCTTACCTCTCCAAACGTGGATGTCATGCATCCACTGGACTCTTCCTTCTCTAGTGTGTTCCCTGTAGTTAGTCTTCCTCTATCACCTACCCCAATTCCTTTAATGCGATCGGAACGGCAACGATAACCAATTAAACAAGAAGAAAATTCTGAAAAAGAAACTGGCAAATCACGATTCCAAAGCGAAGGGTTTGTGATTCAGTGATATCAGTCTGTGAATAATTAAGCACACAGCAACAGCGCAGTTCAGCTAGAATGGTCCACCCTCTAGCTATGGTCCTGAGAATTCTCTTAGTCATTTCATCATTTACACATGGAATTCATCTAATATTTGCCGATCCATTAGTACTAATTTATTGAGAGATATTTCGATTGAGATAGCAGTTTTTATGGCTTAAAGCAACCGCTTAATTTGGCCCTACAATGGTCTGGCTTGTCTATTCTCTCCCTTTCAATTGTTGTACCATTGGTACCCTTCTTATCACGGAATTTACTCTAAACAATAATGTAGAATAAAGAGGAAGAGGAAAGG